>ML675646.1:23167958-23463380 GCA_007922155.1 Mesoclemmys tuberculata
CAAATAATTTGTGCAGGAACAAGAGCATATCTTTAAAAACACAACCACTTTTGATATAAAGACTCAAACTGATGGAGAATTTACTAGATCCCAGGGTAATTTGTTCTGTGTTGTTTTATTGGAAACAATGGTAACATCTTGTATTCCTTGTTGATACAAACAGACATTGCTTAACTCAGAAAAGATTAGAAAAACTTCATTCTGAGTATACATTGCTGCCTTTGTTGATAACTTGCATGGCTTAATCTAGCAATCGCTTCCTCTCAAAATGCAGTTATTGCATAGGGTAGTCAGGACAGGCACAGACACTATGTTCAATAATACGTACTGCATGTCACTATTTCATGCATATAATTACAAGCTAAAAATCTTGCTTTTCAAATTTTACTTTTTAATTTGCTTAGGTATAGCAGAATAGAGAATAAATAACAAAATGTTTAGGAAGTTTGACTCTTTTCCAAGTCATAAGTATTAGAGGGTGGAGTGTTTTCAATGTTTTTTCTGTTTATTAAGCTATTATATGACATGTTATGTGTTTTTATACTGAAACTGTACAGTAGGTCTAGGCATTTACTAAATAGCATAACCCTTTTTCTGTCTGCCAAGTTTCAGTGCACTGTCTATTTCACTAACCCCAGAACCTGTAACCACCCACCCAAAATCTTACTATGCAATACAGCTTGGACAACATATTGTGCTAATTTAGAGTGTGTTGCCAAGTAACATGGGTTGTAAACCTACAGTACTTGATTTGGTGCAACTCCCTCCCATGTATGACTTAACATAAAAATGTTTCTACCTTAAAGGCATTTGTTGATGTCTTTAACATTTCTGAATCAGAGGCTCAGTTTAAAAACATGATGTGCTGATTATATTATGGTTTATTTACAGATATTAATGTTTTGAAGACAATGAAATGACCTTACCTTTTTTAAGTATTTCCAGAGTTAAAATATTGTTTAAATTAAGAGTGTATTAGGAAGGATTAACATATTTTAAGTTAGTGAAATAAAACGTAAAAGTAAGAAATCGATTAGGTTGAGACTTAAACAAATAAATGATTTCTAGAGAAGTATATGTGCTTGAATCTCATTTTCCTTTGAATGTGCTGGTCCATGGACCAAGATCACATATATGCTAATGATAATGAAGTACCACTGAGAAATCAAGAGCTCTTTTTATTCACTAATGTGGTTCTCATGGTAACAGTGAACCCATGGAGAGTAACAACTTTATCTTTCTTGTTTATAGTATTTCATGGTAATCAAATTTCACCAGCTGAAATTAAATTCTACTGATGGTGCTGATAGTGGGCATTAAATCTTAAAAACCATTTTCATTCACACAGGAAAAATACATTAAAGGTCTGTCTTAAACTTTTTAATGTAGTCTTTATGTGAATTTACACTTTAAATGATAATACTTTAAAAATAAAAAACGTTTCTTACAGAAAGAAAGGAAAGTCAAGGCAAAGGCTAAAAAATATGTATTACGTATCGGAGTCATCTCAGAGTCAGCATATGGTAGTTTTACTTTGTGAACACCAGGGGGAGGGCTTCCTGCTGTGAGTAGCTGATAGGACTCCTCATAGCAACAATGTTCTGCCTGATGGTAAGGGTGAAATCTTGACCCATGGAAGACCATTGACTTTCTTGGTGTCAGCATTTCACCCTATGCATCTTTAAGACTGGGCCCTCAAGAAAGACATCTTGGAGTCATCATGACAGTTCTCTGCAAACATTTGCTCAATGTGCAGGGGCTGTCAAAAAAGCTAACAGAACATTAAGAGCCATTAGGAAAGATATAGAATATAAGATAGTAAATATAATTATGCCACTGTACAAATCCATGGTACTCCTTTAATACTGCATGTAGTTCTGGTTGTCCCATCTGAAAAAAGATATATTACAATTGGAAAAGATGCAGAGAAGGGCAACATAAATGATTAGGGATATGGAACAGCTCTAAGAGGAAAGATTAAAAAGACTGGGTCTATTCAGCTTGGAGAAGAGACAAGAAGGGGAGATATGAAAGAAATCTATAAAATCATTAATAGTGTGGAGATAGTGAATAGGGAAGTGTTATTTTTCCCTTCACATAACATAAGAACTTGGGGACATTTAATACAATTAATAGGCTGCAAATATAGTGAACATAGTGTCAAGTATGACCTTCTCATAAACAAATTCGGGAAAAAAACCCAGATTGGTGAGTGCAGGCCCGCTGATGGGAGGGAGGGGGCAATTTCCCAGGGGATTGGCAATTTAAAAGGGCCCGGGCTGATGGGAGGATAGATACGTATCCTCCTCACCTCCCTACCGCTCTCACTCTCCACCCCTCCTGAATTGAGCTTATTTATTATGCACCATGTGGGTTCTCAGGTGGCTGAGTAGGTGGCATCTGCTACTCATTTTCCTGGGTTTATCAGTAATCTTCTTAGGGAATCCAAGGGACCCAGGAAGGTGGGTAGCAGATACCACTGCCTCAGCCACCCGGGAACCTTCATGGCGCATAATAAATAAGTAAAAGCTTCTGGCAGAAGCCCACTCAGCCCTCAGTCATTCATTTATAGGGGGTCCATTGACTGCTTTGCCCTTGGGTCTGGAATTTCCATTGGTGTGTCTGGGCGGGTGCATAACTGATTGGAAAACCATTCCCAGAGGCTAGTTATCAGTGGTTCAGAGTCAAGCTGGAACGACGTATTGAGTGGGGTTCCGCAGGGATTGGTCCTGGGTCCTGTTCTGTTCAACATCTTCATGAGTGATAATGGCATAGAGAATACACTTACAAAGCTTGTAAGTGATACCAACCTGGGAGGGGTTGCACATGCTTTGGAGGAAAGGATATAATTCAAAATCATCTGGACAAACTGGAGAAATGATCTGAAATAAATGGCATGAAATTCAATAAGGACAGATGCAAAGTACTTCATTTAGGAAGGAACAATCAGCTGCACACATATAAAATGGGAAGTGACTGCCTAGGAAAAAGTACTGCAGAAAGGGATCATCAGGTTATAGTGGACCACAAGAGAATCATAGAATCATAGAAGATAAGGGTTGCAAAGGCCTTCATGAGGTCATCTAGTCCAACCCCCTGCTCAAAGCTGGCCCAACCCCAACTAAATCATCCCAGCCAGGGCTTTGTTAAGCTGCACCTTAAATACTTGTAACCCACTGTAATAATGTTGTAAAAAAATCCTGATCATCATTCCAGGCTGCATTAGCAAGAGTGTTGAAAGCAAGAAACAAGAAGTAATTATTCCACTCTACTTCATGCTGATAAGGGCCCAATGGCAGTATTGTGTCCAGTTCTGGGCCCCACATTTGAGGAAAAATGTGGACATACTGGAGAAAGTCCAGAGGAGAACAATAAAAATGATTAAAGGTCTAAGAAAACATGATCTATTAGGGAAGATTGAAAAATGGTTGTTTGGTCTGGAGAAGAGAAGACTGAGTGGGGATATGGTAACAGTTTTCAGGTTCATAAAAGGTTGCTACAAGAGGAGAATGAAAAATAGTTCTTGTTAACCTCTGAGGATAGGACAAGATGCAATGGGCAATTGCAGCAAGGAAGGTTTAGGTAGGACATTAGGAAAAAAACCTCCTAACTGTCAGGGTAGTGAAGCACTGGAACAACTGCCTAAGGAAGTTGTGTAATCTCCATCACTGGAGATTTTTAAGAACAGGTTAGACAAACACCTGTCAGGTATGGTCTGGTTATTACTTGATCTTGACTTCAGTGCAGGGAACTGGATCAGAGGACTACCAAGGTCCCTTCCAGTCTTATTCTGCTATGATTCTATGAACTATAAGGAAGCACTTCTTCATACAACACACTGTGAAACTGTGGAACTCATTGCCAGGGAATGTTGTGAAGGCCCAAAGTATAACTGGGTTAAAAAAAAGAATTAGGTAAGTTCATGGAGGATAATGTCTATTAGCCAAGATGTTCAGGAACACAACCACATGCTCTAGATGTCCCTAAACCTTTGCCTGAAGCTGGGACTGGACGACAGACTAATCACTCAATAATAGCCCTATTCTGTTCATTCCCTCTGAAGCATCTGGCACTGGCCATTGTTAGAAGACAGGGTACTGAGCTAGATGAACCATTGTTCTGACCCAGTATGATCATTCCTATGTTCTTATTCCCTAAGGCTATGTTTCTTGGGGGCAGGGGGCGTTTCAAAGTCAAAAGAGACACTTAAGTGTTTAAATTCCACTGAATTTCCCTGAGAGTTAGGCACCTTTCAAAATGTTCCTTGTAAATATATAGCAATGTGCTTAACTTTAAGCACATGCATAATTTTTGGCAGGATTGGGATGCAAGTTTGTATTTAAAAAGAGAAATGATGATCTAATAAATCTTAACAACTAAATGAGCTGTTAGTGTCTGTCATGCCAACAAATCCTAATTGAGGAGTCCTGTAGCTTGGTAACACAGAGGTCCTCAACTTCTTTACACTCGCAAGTAGAATTGAACGAATAGTTTTCAACTAATAATTCATCTAACATATTTAGCCTCTACTTGTTCAGGAATATCCATGAGCAGAGTACAGTTATCCAGAACTGATATTATTAACTTCATTTGCGAAATCAGTTTCACCACAGGAGCCTAACACTTTGCATGTTAAGTTTTAACACAAGGTGATTTTTTTTACATCCAAATTATAATAAACTACACACCTATATAAATATAGTGAGAGATCTGTGAGGATAGTTTAATTCTTTTAAGAGACAATACTAATTTAAGGATTACAAATTGTGAAAAGATAACTCATGAGGAACTCAATAGCAAAAGCAGAGTCATCTCCTACAAAATATTTATTTAACATTCCTCACAGTGAGGGAAAGGATGTTGATATTAATGGAAAACTGAACCACTAAAATTATTGTCATTCCAAATATTATTTGCTTAAATATTATAAAGTTACTCAAGGCAAAGCCATGAAGGAAGTTAGAGGATGTCAAAACACCTGGATGCTAATCAGAACCTGATCACTGCTTTTAGTTTCTTGAAAATCATTCATTTAATAAAGGTAAATCATATCTCTTCCCAAAAATAAATAATTGAACAAACAACCCTGCTGGAAGACATCTGTGGGAAATGGTTTAAAGCCAAATCTTTCCCATTTTGTAAAGTTGAGAATATTTATCAGCTGAACATAGTGGTTAGTGAATACATAAAATGACATCACATTTCCTATCCATCACAAATGAGAAGAGATGGTACTTGTTTATAGAAAACAAGCCAGCAAGTAAAAGAACAAAATCTCTGTTTAAATTTATTCATACTTTTAAAAGATGGAATTGTAAATGCCATCTCTCTCTTAGGCTGTATTTTCTATATTGAAAAAGAACCCACTATTTCTTTATATCTGATGAATTTACTGTAAAATCACTGAGTATGCATGTTATTGTTCAGGATCGCTCTGCTCACCAATTCTTTAACAGCAGAATTGCTTGAAATTACTTAGCACTGTGTTTTGGAAGGTAGTACTTCATAGTCTGGCCAGAATGTAGTAAGGTTTTGAAGTGATAATGACTCATTATTTTATTATAGTGTATTTTTGAAAAGCATGGTGGGACATTAATTCTGATAAATGACACTATAACCTTACTATAGAAAACACTTCAGGAACATTATAGTGAAACCACATAGAGAATTGCATATTCAGTAATGGGGACAGATGTTTTGTTAAGTACAATCAAGTGTTCTCTTTATAAGTGTTTTTAGAGTACAGATATATTGTATCAAAGTATTAGAATAGGGATTTATAATAAACACACATTTAATATGTTTGTAAATAAAATGTGCCATTTTAACCTGCATAAGCTAATAAGAATTCATTGATGCTACTATTTAGCATGTATTGTAATCAATGGATATATTTTAATATATATATATTACTAACAGTTATAGCTTTCCATTTTAATACATCACCATCTTTTAACTTTCAAAATAAGCAGGGATTAAAATATAGAAACCAGTTGCATCACAGGATGAGTTAAAATTTCCTCTTTTATGCTCATTATTCAATAATAAATAGGTAACTGCAACAGATAGGTTTTACAAAAACTATATTGAAAAGAAGCATGTATTTTCTTAAAGTTCAGCACATTTTACTCAGTAACTGACTGTACTGACATACTTTTTTTAAGGAGGTGTACTGTATACATCTGAAGTCAGTATTTTTTTTTTACTTCCATACTGTTGAGTTTTACTGTCAACGTGGTGTCCCCAATTTTAATAAATGTAGCTGTTAGTACCAAGATAGTCTTACAGTCAAATTGTCCAAATGTAAGAAAGGTTTGTTTGTGATTTTGATATGTAGCTTGGAGAATGTGATCAGCTTTGTATCCTTTCACCCAGATTTTATAAATCTGAGACATGCCCATTATGCTATTCTGGTATTGTTTTGGGTGTAAGTGTTCTCATGACCTCCCATTTCCTTCCCTGAAAATACACTTGAGCAACTTGAGGTATAAATAATAAAGTTTTTATGTGGGAATAGATACGGTATGTAATCAAATGAATCAGTACTCAAAAACACTCGTGGCAGTCTTCTTTAAATCTGTCAAATTAGCTCTTTAATGAATCTTCTTTTTCATAAACCTTTTGCCTCACCAGATATACTTATAAATATTCCAGGATGTCTTAATCTTTTTTTGCCATAATATGAAACTAGTTTTAAAACTATGTTTTTCTATTTTCTGCTTAATTCACATAGCTTTTTGTCCTCAAATTTTATCTTCTGACTTTCTTAACAGGTAGCTGTGATTTACATTATTTCTTCCAAGTCATTTATCAGGAGCATTTCCTTTTCTCTTTCACATTACTAGGGTCTGCCTGGCCCTCCAGGTGAAAAGGGTGAGAACGGTGACGTTGGTCCAATGGTAAGGATCTTTTCTTGTTCATCTTTATAAGCATTAGACAGTATTCTGTTTATTAAGTTTGCAAGCTATAAAGCAATTTGATACTCCATTAATGGTCTAGGAGCACAGGGCCCATAGCTTGAATTTAGTCCTGCAATAGTTACCTGATCTCCCTGTGACTGTGGGCAAAACCTTTCACTTCATTGTCCATTTCCCATCTTTAAAAGGTAGAGTTTTAATATTTATGTACCTGATTTACAGGGGATTAATTAGGGTAGCCCCTTTATGCCTATCAGAGAGAAAGAGACACTTGTGTTGGAGACAGTGTGGTGTGATAACAATAATCCCCGGAGACTATAATTGTGTGAGTCCCCTTTTCAGGAAAATGAGGGGGTTAGGCTCCTTGTACCCTCATCACCATGTGTACTCATGCAGTGGGGAGCTACAATCTGGCCCTTACTGTTTGTGCAGCGCTCCAAAGATGAAAAGCTCTCTGGATGCAGAATATATTGTTGTTAATTGACAAAAAACATCTGTGCTTATATTTATGACTGTAAACACTGGAGTTCACATATCATATTTTCTTTCCGATTCAGGGTCCGCCAGGTCCTCCAGGTCCAAGAGGTCCCCAGGGTCCAAATGGAGCTGATGTAAGAAACGCACTCTCTATTGCACTCCTTTTAAAAACAATAATAAGCAGTATATGTTAGCTAATTTGCATGTCTTTTTCACTCTAGGGTCCTCAAGGTCCGCCAGGCTCTGTTGGCTCTGTTGGTGGTGTTGGTGACAAGGTAGGAAAGTTGGTAACATTGATACATAAAAGAGACATCTCTGGGATAAGGAGGAGGACATACATTTTGTTTCCTGTTCTATGGTTTCTGGGTATATTAGAGATCACAAATACCATTCATTGCCTTGGTAATTACTAACAGCCAACTAGATGCATAACTATTATATGACTTGTGCGTGATTATGACCTGAAACCATCCATTTTAGTTTTTGCACACCACAAAAATGTTCAACAGTGATGGATAAGAACTTTGGAAGAAGAGAAATAGCTCATAGAGAAAAAGTTAGTAATCCAGGACAAGATTGGTGGGTGAAGTTGTGCTCTTAGATATGTCTGCACTGCAACATGCTTAAGCCTGGACTCAGGCCTAATCCCCCTTGCATCTACACTGCAATTGCAGTAACCCAGGGCTCAGACCCTGTGTCCCAGGACCCTGCAGGGTTTGAGCTCAAGTTAAACCAGGATCCAGCGCCCAAGCTCTATTGCTTTGCTGTATAGACATACTCCTGCCTGATTCAGGTCCCAGGAGTCAGTCAGAAGTATCCCACAATCCCCTGGGACAACTTCCTTAGTCCTCCCTATCTCAACAATCTACAATCCACTCTATTGAAAATGGAAAACCCCCGCCCTCTGTAAATGACAACAGCTCGGGTCAGTGTTAACGCAGTCTCTTGTGATCACCAATCTGCAAGCACACTATTAGAGAGCCTCCGGGGTTTGCAATGGAGATTGAACTAAGCAAGCCTTTTGCAAAGTGAGCTGCTTTCTGGTAACATGCAGGGTGGGCAGTAAAGGTTTTCCACTGTACACCATGGCCATAGGGCTAGAACAGCCACATTTCAGGAGGTGCAAGAGCAGAGATTCTGGGATATGATAACTTTGACTTGGATGCGCACACAGCAGCTTGGAGGCCAGAGCCTTAGGTCAGAGCACAGATTAGAAAAGCCTCAACATAGGCTTAAAATACAATATAGACGTTCAAGCCCGGGGTTCCCTAGCGTGAGTCAGCTGACTTGAGTCCCACTAATCTGGGCTTCCATTGCAATGTAGACATACCATTAGTTACATCAACATAAATTCCAGAATTATGCTGTTGGCTTTGCTGGTGTTTCTCTCACTTTATTCCAGAGTAATTTAGCATACCATTCCCCCTAATATCTGAAATGTTAGAGTAGCAGATATTATATGATGTATCAGCATTAAACATATCTGTGAAGTCAGCTAAGGTGGTCCTCAAGCATCAGTGAGCCATATCCTTGACTGAAGTAAATCAGCAGGGTTCCACTGATGTCAAAGGTGCGATGCTAGCTGAAGATCTGACCCAATATGTAGCTTTAGCACATCAAGGTTTTGATAGTGTAGGTTCCATGATGAGTCTTTGTGCTGAGCTACATAATGGTCACACACATTACTGAGGCAAAATCAAGGAAAAACTATACTCAGATTCTAGGGACTTTTGCCCAAAATAATATAATGTATACACTCAACATTTTTAAAGGTGGAAAAAAATATGTAAAGAACAGAAATAAGAACATGTCCTGGACAATTATAATTGATTTTGCTGAGAAATTATGTGATTGTTCTCGAATACTTAAACAATTTCCACAGAACACCACATGCAACTCATATAACTTGGGTGTCAAGGGGCCACAGAGTAGATACACCATATACAATAACTGTGGAAGGACTGTTTTACTTGTAACAATGTGTATTTTATAAATTTTGGTTGATGGGGGCTAAATGGAGAGGAAGGCAGGCAAAGGATGCTGACTGTCTTTCAGAAGACAATGTATTTTCTGCCGTTTTCTTCCCTTATCCAGCAGATAGCTTAATACACAGGTTTCTTTCTACCCTTGGCCTTCTTTTATCACAGCTGAACTCAAGCACTTCAGATGCCATACTTAAATGTTGTGCCTTTCAGCACTACACGTTCTTTTCAATACAGTACACAGCTCTCATTCCTCTCAGTGAAAATCTATCACAACCATACCCTCCAAGACACCGGTTGGAATCACAGGTCAAACAAAATAATTCGCATTTGTTATGGACTTCTTCTTAATCACACTCAAGAAGGTTGAAACTCTGTTTCCCTGAGCCCCAAGAATTATTCTTTTACAGAAGACAAAGAAGCTGCCTCTGCTTACCTTGGGTCATTTGTAAAAACAACAACAACAGTAAAAATCACCATGACCTGCAATTCCTCTTACAATATCTTGCAAGATTTTCATTTTTCTGTGCCAACAAAAAGATATTTCTTATGATGCATTTCAATATTGTTGACATGCCCATAAAACCTAGCCTATGCATCTCTTTTCTTCCTCATTAAAATGAGTTTCCTTCAAACAACCCTTCTCTTCTATTTGGGTCATGTCAAAAGGAATCACTGCTTCTTATCAGTGTGTCCAAGCTATCATCTTAATAGAATCTGCAGATGCTTCATCATATTTTCTACATGCCCAGGAAATAAATCACTTACCAGTATTCAGAGAGGAGATGGAGAGAGTACTGCAGTGATGTACCATAAAACTGATGATAATGGCTTGATGGAGAATGTGTCCTACTTCATGTCCCCTCTTTGTTTTCTGAGATCAGTGGATTATGGGGTAACTATTATAGGCAGATGAAAGCACTAGACTTGGGCATTAGACATAGCATGTCACTGCTGTGTCTGGACCTCTCATGGTTTCACTGCTTTCCTTTTGTTAGTGATGTATATTTGGTATATGTCTCTTAGCGTCAGTCCACCTTCTGATAATGTCAGCATTTTTGCATCTCTAGTAACTAGTTTTACTAGTAACTGCTAAAAAACATACAAAGCAATGCACCCTTCTGCATGGTTGCATGATTCGATGTTCCATTTACTCTCCAAAGCAGTGACGTTATTCCCTGAGGCTGTCTTCAGTGGCAGTTTGGCCTACATAAAGGGCTGCAGAATTTGTCTCTATCTCAGATGAGGACCAAAAACATGTCTGATGGCTAAAGATGGTAGTTGGTGGGGGGGATGATCTAATCATACAGATTTTAAACAGGCACTGCAAGGGAAACCTTTTTCTGTTGAAAAAAATTAAATATTTTGGGTACACAAAATCAATGGAGGTGCTCTCAAGTTTTAGTAATAAAAGATAATTCTAGGATTTTCTGGCACTAATTTAAAAAATATATGTCTGGTTGCCAGTTTATGTTGATTGGGCAAAATATCAAATTTATATATTGGATTTAATAGGTATATAGAGATTGGGTTTCTCAGTTGCTTCTTCTCCAATAAAGGTAGATCATTCCCACAGCACATTGTAAAGTTTAACTACCTTTTTGATGGCTGTCAAGAGAAGGACAGAGGTATTCAAGCATTATGTAGCTGAGCATTATGGAGCCAAAAGTCATACAGGTAAAGTATAGTTGGGTAATATTCAAATGTCTTGCTAATAATATTTTTCTCAAATGCCTTTAGTAATTACTAATTATTTTACCAATTCACCTTGAAAATAATACTTCAATTAGTTTCATACCTTGCACATTTCTGCTTGTGTTTTCTGTATCATGCTGCATACAAAAATGTTATTTCCCTAGGTAAATTGCAGAACAAGCCCTAAAAGTGTGTATCAGTAATACTACCACTAATGACAAAACTGAGCTTCATTTGGTCATTTAGTTAATCAAAACCAGGTTCCAGAGAGTCAGATTCTGCCATCTTTACACAGGGTCATATCTTACTTCATAAGTACTTATAATGGCCATAAATGCTTTATTTTTGTCATAAGCCTTAGTATTGCTCTGATGCACAATCTCAGGTATTCTACTGTAGTATTTCTAGGCAAAAAAAAATTGTACTTGTAGCAAAACTTTAAAAAGGACATAATTACAATTTAGTGCCATATAAGTTTCTGCTTCAATAGATCTTAGCTTTTGTTATACTATACTCATCAGGGTTATTAGCTATTTCCAACATCTATACTTGAAAAACTCTGACGTATAGAAGAGATGGTGGCTGTTTGTCTATAATTCAAATATAGAAATTAGAGACAGGAATCCGTTACAAAAATTCCACCTTGTTGTCAATCCAGGACTGTTTCCTATAATATACAGAGTGAAAGTGGTTGAGAAGGCAGTGACCAATATCAGTTGCTCTTGGCTATCAACAACCTGGGTTGGTTCCCATCTAGATCTTATCCTTCCTTTGGATTTAGAATCATAACAGGCAAGGTCATAATTCATCATTTCTTGCTTTTAGATCAGGGTTATTTGGACATTTTTGTCATGCTGGACATCTCAGCAGCATTGACCAAGAGCTGTGTCTTCAGCAGCTAAGGAAGGTTGATCAGGTGTGCTAAACTGCCCCTCTGTAGTTCAATCTATATATTTAAAAGCTAGAGGACAATTGTCTGTCACTTTCAAAGGATGTGTAATGAAGAATCTATACCATATTTCTCATAGTTTTCACTGTGTATAATGAGACCTGTTTGCAAGATAATCTCTAAACTATATTTCCTGGTGCTTTGGCCAGTCCAATTTTAAATTAAAATAAGAGATGGGACTCCCATCACTTTTCTTGAGAGACTCTTATAAGCCTTTTTCACCTTCTACATAGTTTTTCTCCTTTCTTTATGTTTATACCTTTCAAACACATAGAAGACTATAATATCGCTACATAAATATTGTTTGATAAAGCTTGTATCTAGATAATCTTTCCTTACGCCTTGTTTCCTACATTTCATTAATACTTTTGGTGATTTTCCTTCTCTGAATTTCCCTGCCATGTGGTAACATCTTATTGAAAAGAGATCCCAGAAATGAATGTCTAGATTCAGTCTCATTAAAGACCTAACATGTATGGAGAGATTATTACCACATTGATCCATACTATCATATTTCTGTACATACTATCTAGCTGAAAATTGCACTGTTAAGAATTATCCCAAGGTAGATTCTTCTGTTCCTAGAGCTGTTAAGTTTTCCTTTGTGTACTGTAGGAATCCCTTTCTTTCATGTTTATCTGTTTTTGTCATCATACAGATGACTGGGGAGCTAAAATCTTATAGGCCTGTATCCTTCACTTCTGAACATCAAATTGTCCATATTTTTTTTTATATTCATTGTCTTCTGGTCTTGTGGGAACCTACTTTTCTTGCTTCTTTAAAAAAAAAAAGTCTTTGGGTATAATTCTGCCATCACTGAAATCAATGAGAATTTTGCCATTGGTTTCAATGAAGCAACTTTTTTACCTAAGGTATATCCTCATTACCAAATTATATCCCAGTTATTTTGTAAGAATGGTGACATATTGCCATCCTTGCTCCTCTTCTTCCCTTTCTGATTCTGGTTTTGAGCTCCCATTTACACTCATTTGTGGGAATAACCCCACCAGGTTTAATTCAAGAACGTGAATTCTCACTCTGCATCACTAGGTATCATTTCATTTCCTCTTATTTCCCATATTCTCCACATTCATACACAGATGCTTTCAAGCAGATTATTTTGCTAGGTTTTTTTACGTCTTCTAATTACTTGTCTTCTGTTTAACTACTCCTGAGTTTTAAATACATGCCAGATTTTTCAGTTGTCATCCTCCTTCTTAATTTAAATTCCACATAATGAGCTCTACCAGTTTTCTGGAATCATAGAGAATTGTTCTGTCAAAAGGAGTCTGTGCTTTGTGAATCATTTACACTCAGGCAATGTCCCAGCAATAGTGGGGTTGTTCACACTACACAACTAAGCATGTCTTCCCTTTCTTCTTCTGCTTTCAACGGTGTTTAATGCATAAGCATGGTTTGGCCTTACAGTCCCCTTTAGGATAGACTCATCATGCAAGATAATGTGATTCACAGTTCACTGTACAGTGTGGAAGAATGTTTTGGCATCCTCCCTGTTACTATTGTGGAGTGAAGCACAGCATTTGATCACATTAGTATTTGCATGACTGGACTAGAAGGAGATACTGAGTCATTAATATCAGTGTTTCAAAGGCCCCTTTATCTGCTAGCAAATTATAAACAATTTTTATCATATTTAATACTACGTATTTTTAACCAGCCTGTTGATTCCTCTGCTATACACCCAAAGCATAGGCCTAAATGATCAAAGGCATCTGCAGAACAAATGTGAATGTAATGTTGCATTATTAATGCTTGTAACCTCCCTGGAATGGTGTCAAAATCTTGAGATTCTCCATTACACTCAAGCATAACCACTTAAAAACAAACTTCTCCCCAAAGTATATTCTCTTTGTGCAGTTTATAATTAGCTTAAAACAAAACCTGCCAGCACTTTGAACTGGTAAGGTGAGGCTGTATGCCAAAAGTACTTAGGGGGAAAAAGAATGATAAAGCACATGTAAGATATACATTCAGCTTGTTGCCAATAAACTAATTGAAAAGTGCAATGCCCTCAGTTCAAAAGTAGTCTTACAAATCATTTTTTCCGATCGGTAATATAACGTTACAGGTCTGATTTTCAGAGGTGCGAAATACCTACTAACTGCCACTGATTCCGACTGGAGTTGGAAATGCTCAGAAGTTCTGGAAATTGGTTCTTAACTGTTTGCCAGGCTCCAAATTAAACTTACTCTTTTTTTTAATATCATCCTGAAGCTGGAAAATCTGTGAGTCTGCCAACACAAAAATAAAAGAGAAATAAACAAATAAAACCCCAAATTCTCTTCACCAGAAATAAACAAAGGATGCCAATGGAGGTTTGTCTCTGGTCATAAGTAAATACTCATCAGTAAGTATTTTGCTATGTACTGCACCCAGCAGCTGTAAAATGTAACGTAAGTTCTATGTATGATTATTTAATACATTATAAACATAATGTAATAAGAGGATGCACATGTACTGAATGTGGTGCGATCCCTCTATTCATTATGCCTTGTCATAACGTGTTGAGCGGGCAGTCAGTGAATGGTGCAAATTACATCTGTCCATGAACTGAAGAAAAGCTAAAATCACTAATCTGCTGTCTGTTATTCCTTTTTGGGAGCCTATTATTTGGAGTTTTTTAAAAATGCTGAAACAAATCATTATATTTTGCTATATGAAATTAATTGAGCTATGACAATTTATATCAGCACAGGATCTGGCCCTTAATTAATAACGCTGTGTGATTCACTGACCTCGCCACACACACAGGTAAAATTTCCAGGAGTTAGAACAATTTGGCTCCCTTTGGATCAAATTTACCCCCCAGGCAGAGGGTCAGCACAGGACCTGTGTATTAAGCCCATGTAATTCAGGACTGCATATAGCTCAATAACTCAGTAACCTTGTTTAGATGCAATGTGCTTCTCTGGAGCTGATCTCACTTCTATTTGCATCATAACCTTTTCATATGCAGACACGTCTTCGTAAGGAAAACAGAGAAACGAACTCTGATTAAAACCCCTACATGACTGTCATACACTACAATGTTCTCACACGCTTACAAGATCAATTGCAATATTCCGTAGCATAACCAAAAGATGGGAGCCTTCTATCCATTAGCCATTTGCTATTCCATATTTCCAGAAACATTCTATACAATCGATTATAAAGAAAAGTACTTAAAATTAGGACCTTTGGTCTAATACAAATTAGTTTCCATGAGTCATGGAAGTAAGATTCCAGATTTAAACACATTCATGGTACTATATAACTCTTTGCAGCTTAGGAACAACTGCCAATGTCCCCTTAAGATCCTGTCAAGAAAATCTTCCAGTGATGTGTGTCAGGTTTTGCCTGAGTAAGATTGATGAAGGGCCTGCAGTACTTAGAGATGGAATAGACCTATTAGAGCATCAAATCTTTTTCCCAGCAAGAAAAGGAGATAGTTCCCATGTGGAAGATGAATCAGATCTTGAATTGATACCACCCTTGAGCTTAGCCAAAAGGTGAAGAAGAAATGTTTTCATTAACAAATGATAGTGTATTGATTATTCATCTATTTAACATCTATGATATAGATATGCACTCTCTAAATATATATTTAGGGCCAGTTAGGGACATCTTGCGTCACAGAAGCATGATAAAACTTGACAAAAACTAACTTGATAAAAAGCAAATATGAACTTTCACACCATCTTATGTTTTGCAGCATGAGATCCACTATTGGACAAAATCCAGGGGTTGGATTTCATACTACAAAACGTTGGTTGGTGGAACGGTCATATTTGTTTCAGAGCTTGTTTATGAGCTTATATAGTCTTGACATGTGGTCAAATTGCAGCTGGCACTCACACAAATGCACTGAGGGGGGCTCACAAGCAGCCTTCTTATCCTTTCAAGGCCCACTTGAAAGTGTAGCATTTGTGCTCTTCATGTGTCCCTGAAGACACTTCAGAGAGGACAGGGAGGGCTTATAGTCCCAGCCCTTCCTTCCTCTTCGTAGACTGGGTTAAAAGATCATCGAGGGAAGGAGGAGAAGAGCAAACTGTATCACCCTAATTACACATGGGAACCCCAGTGAGGAACTAGCCTGCATCAGAAGATTGGCAAGCATAAATGGGCCCTTACTTGGGATCCTCCTGCAATTCACCAAATGAGAATTCGATCCTGCAATTTGCTCCATTCCCGGGAGTCCCTTATATCTGCAGGTCTTATTGAAGGTAGTGGCTCTCCATGGGTCTTGCCACATGGGTGAATCAGATTGCAGGCTGCTTAATATTGTTAAAAGTCATTACAGAAGCCTTTTTACACCCTATATATATTTATCAATTTTTCACATGCCTGAATAATCCAAAGTAAAGTTAGTCTGCTTGCTAACTCAGAGACTTGTTCAGACTCTCCCTAGCCACATATACAGAGAAACAATAATGATGGTGTAAAATCTCTGCAGAGAACAAGATAGCGAAGTTTATGAAATTCCCTGGAAAACACATCTGAAAGCAAGCCCATTAAACTGAACTATCCATAAAACTCTATTTTAAAAAATAGTATAAATATTGTACTTCAGAAACCTACTTAATCCTAAGTACCTAAGAAAGATCATTACTGCTAATAAAGTAATAAGATTTTAGACAATTGCAAAATTAGAATAAACAAGCATAATGAAACACTACAATTTCTAAAGGCAGGTTCACTAAGGGCATTGTAAAGTCATTTCTGAGGAATTGAAGATGATCTAATTGATCCTAATAGGTAACAAAATAGTATAATCTTTCTCCTGTAGGAAAAGGTACTGAACATAGTTGTTTTAAAGAAGGTATCTTAACTTTAGCTTTCATTTTGTTACTGGAAAAAAATGGAGAAATTTTCTAGTTTTATTTTACAAAAAAAATGTTTGAGACAGATGTCAGAAATTCCCTACATTAACAATTACATTGAGAAGTCCTTTAAGTAAAAATATGTATTTCTTACTTGAGCTCTCTCCAATAACTAGAAAGCAGGCTCTTTTATACATTCAGAGAGTTGTATATTTGGGGCATTATTAGCAACAGAACATTTTAGTAACAAGCTAGTTTTCCATGAAGTTTATTTAACAGTTCACTGAGCTAAAAAATAATCACTCATAACTACACTTTTAAAAGGAGTGGCTGAAAAGACAGACCTGACATGTACAGTACTGTGCATTGGCTCAAAAAGAAAATAAATTAACTTAAATGATCACTTAGTCTTTGAGTTTGAGAAGTTGTTTGCATATGATGTTCTCTTAGAAGCCATCTGGTTTACTTAACAATTTCCATTACTGATAAAATACTATGTGAGCCTTTCTGGACTCTGGTGAAAGTTTTATTAGGTGTCTTCTTATGTTATTATTTATTATAATACTATCTCTACTGCTAATGTCTAAAATCAATTGAAATTCATTTTCAGTTAGTATTTGCTAATTCTTAAGGAATTGCTTCCAGATTAAAAACTTAGCTTGCAGGAAGAAAGATGCAGATATGTGTTTGGCTTTGCTATGATTAGGAAGGAAGATGACCAAAAAAAGGAAAAAATTAAAGGGGAAATTTTTAAAAGGACATAGGGAAGTTTAGTGTCCAGCTCCCATTGAAAGATGAGTTTGTGCCTTTGATAATCTCCTTCTAAAAAGTGAAGGCTCCAATTCTGCAAAAACACATGTAAGTAATTCAATATACCTAAGCAATCCCATTGGATGAAATAGGACTACTTACATGGGTAAAGTTACTCATATACATAACTGCTGGCAGGTTCTGGGAGCCTAGTTTTCAAGCTATAAGAGAAGTCATAGTAATACAGGTAAATACAGGGAAGATAAAAACTGCCAGTTTGTATGACATTAATTTGTCCTCGTTTTTTATAGGGTGAGCCTGGGGAAGCTGGTAACCCTGGACCTCCTGGAGAATCTGGCCCAGGCGTGAGTACTGTTTTTGTTTGTTTGTTAGTTTGTTTTAATTACTATTATTCTGCTAAAATAAGGTACCTACTAAAAACTTCCTTTAAAGTAATTTGAGGCTTTAGGTAATCACATTATTCATGCAGCTGGAGTATCAGATGTTTTCTTCATATTTAACTGAAAACCCTATGTTGGTGAAATGCAAATTGCTTTCAGCTATAACCCACATCATGTCTAATAACAACTGGAAGACAAAAGGAATGTTACAATTGTGAGAGAGAACATTTTTCTTCTCCTGACAAATGTAACATGTATTTTTCAATCAAGTTTATGTATTTTAATTAATACATTTCTTCCAGCTAGATTTGTCTCTCTTTGTTAGTGGAAAAGTTCATTCCAAACTACAGATGGGCATGTGTGTCAATATCTTGATGCTGATGTGGATCTGAACCTTTCCTGAGTTGTATGGGTGTTCTAATCTGGGGATTGATTTGGGCCCTTTTTCTATTCCAAAAACAAGTTTTTATGATAAAATTTGACAATTAATCTCTCAAAGATTAAAGAGCATATATTTCACTCTCATTAACTTGTACATCTTCCTTCTCTTACATAGTCTGGATGTGCTAGCTCCAAAAGGCTAATATTTTTATGTTATTTACAGGGACCGAAAGGTGAAAGGGGAGAAAAAGGTGAGGCTGGTCCACCTGGGGCTGCTGGACCTCCAGGTGCCAAAGGACCTCCAGGTGACGATGGACCTAAGGGCAATCCAGTAAGTGAGCCTACTAATTTAAAAATAAAGGTACTGGTGTAAAACATTGTTGCACTAAACAGCGTGTCATTCTTTTTAACACTTTTATCAGGCTGTATATACATTTCTGGAGTATATACAATTGTGCTTTTCTAATGGACATACTTTTTAATGACTTTTAACATACTTTTTGGTAGATGACTTCTGCCTTGCTTTCTTTCCAATTTGTGTAGGGCCCTGTTGGTTTCCCTGGAGATCCTGGTCCCCCTGGTGAACCTGGCCCTGCTGTAAGTATCCTTACAAACCAGATTTAAGGCCTAATCTTGGTTTCCACTGAAATCAGAGGGAAAAAGTCCCCTTAACCTCAATGGGAAAGAGATCTGCCCTGTGAGAGGTATTTTTCAGGCTGCTTTTGGTCTTAGAATCCTAAAAATTAATCCATTTCACCAAAACTTTATAGTAAGTTTTCAAGAAAATGTCCTATGGAAGAATACTGTACATACAGACAATAAACAAGACTATTTTGCAAAATTCCAGTGATTTAAGTGTTGTGTCTGCCTCCCTGATTTCTTTAGGGTCAAGATGGCATTGGTGGGGAGAAGGGAGAAGATGGTGATCCTGGTCAACCTGTAAGTAAACTGTCTTTAGTATTTTTATTTTATTTGTGCTATGTATTCCTCCATGCTAAGAAAGCAGCTTCTGCTAACACAGGAGAAAGGGTCAGCTTTCTACAAACTCAGACATTTTCAAAAATATTTGCTAATTCAATTCGCCTTTATAGTTCATTGACTATTGTACATTAATTTCCATACAGAGCCCAAATCATATTAGGCCTTTGCATAGGATTGTGGTCCCCATTTGTGCATGGGTAACATAAAAGGCAATAAAAATGGAGACAGTCATAGCATGAGAGGGAGCCATAGCTATTTAACTTTCAACAGTTTGTGTTCTGAATGAGCACAAATCTTTGAATCTAAGGTGAAGAACACTGTGGTAGCTAAGTGTCCTCAGGGCTATAAGCAAATACTAAGCAAATAGGTTCTTGTGTTATGGATGTGCATATATTCAACTTCATGAATTTTACCTTGTGATGCAAGAAGCTAGAATTTCCCATAAAGAAAGCCTTGTTTCCAGCGTGAAAATGGTCTAAGATGGAAATCCTCACTATAGTGCAGCCCGGCACAGAGAAAAGGAGTTAGTTAATTGGATGGAAGGGATGGATGGATGGACTGATGGAGGTAGATTATGCACTGGAAGAGGGAGCAGGTGTGTGCAAATGTCAGGAAATCTGCATCTACATTTCTGACTCAAGAGACTAAGAAAGTACTTTTAAAAATGTTAGTTGTTTATGCAGAATTGCTTATCAAACTGTTCAATCCTAGAACATTAGCCGGTAGGTTTCATGGCTTTCTCATTTGGTGAGTCTATTCAGCAATCATTGGATCATAGGAGATTTATACACATAAATGCCATTTATGTGGCAGTTTTCCCATTAGTGCTAATGGGAACCTAATAGAAGTAGTCAGCATACAAAGCTAAGTGGAGTACTCAGGAAAAGGGATGGACAGGGGAAATTCCTAATGAACGTTGCTGCTCAATGTTGCTTCTAGAATAAAGCTACATTTGTACTGATGAATTAGTCTCAAAATGTATTATAAAAAAATCTGTATGTTAACATATCTGAGGGTAGTAATCACCTACTTAGAGTGGTTATAAATTGAGCCAGAAGAGGTAAATGATTTTTTTTCATCAATCTTCACTGAAGATGATGTGATGGAAATTTCCACACCTCAGCCATTCTTTTTAGGTGACAAATCTGAGTAACTGTCCCAGATTGAAGTGTCAAAGGGGAGGTTTTGGAACAAATTGATATATTAAACAGTAATAAGTCACCAGGACCAGAGAGTATTCACCCAAGAGTTCTGAAGGAACTCAAAAATGAAACAGCAAAACTATTAAGTCTAGTATGTAACCTATTATTTAAATCAGCTTCAATACAAGATGACTGGAGGATAGCTAATGTGACACCAATTTTTTCAAAAGGCTCCAGAGTTGATCCTGGCAATTACAGGCTGGTAAGTGTAACTTCAGTACCAGGCAAATTGGCTGAAACTATAGTAAAGAACAGAATTATCAGACATATAGATGAACATGATTTGTTGGGGCTTTTGTAAAAGGAAATCATGTTCACCAATCCATTAGAATTCTTTGAGGGAATCAACAAATATGTGTGCAGGGGTGATCCACTGTACTTGGACTTTCAGAAAGCCTATGACAAGGTCCCTCCACAACAGCTCTTGAGCAAAAGTAAGCAGTCAATGGATAAGAGGGAATGTCCACTCATGGATCAGTAAACTGAAAAGACAGGAAACAAAGGGTAGGAATAAATGGTCAGTTTCCAGAATGGAGAGAGGTAAATAGTAGTGTCCCTTGGGAATCTGTACTGGGACCAGTCCTGTTCAACATATTCATCAATGATCTGGAAAAAGAGGTAAACAGTGAGGTGGCAAAATTTGCAGACAGTTCAAAATTGCTCAAGATAGTTAAGTCCAAAGCAGACTGGGAAAAGTTACAAAGGGATCTCACAGATTGGGCAACAAAATGGCAGATGATAAATGCAAAGCCATGCACATTATGTTTTCCAATCCCAACTATATAAACAAACTGATGGGATCTAAATTAGCTGTTACCACTCAAGAAAGAGATCTCGGAGTCATTATAGATAGTTCTCTGAAAACATCTGCTCAATATGCAGGAGCAGTCAAAAAAGCAAACAGAATGTTATAACCATTAGGAAAGGGATAGATAAGATAATAAATACAATAATGCTGCTATCTACATCCATGGTACACCCACACCTTGAATACTGTATGCAGTTCTGGTTGCCCTGTCTCAAAAAATATGTATTAGAATTGGAAAAGGTACAGAGAAGGACAACAAAAATTATTCTGAGTATGGAACAGCTTCCATATGAGGGGAGATTAAAAAGATTGGGATTTTTCAGCTTGCAAAAGAGACAATGAAGGGTCTCTTCATTGATAGAGGTTTATTGATAGAGATATGATAGAGGTTTATAAAATCACATATGGCGTGGACAAAGTGAATAAAGATTTGTTATTTCCTCTTTCACATAACACAAAAATCAAGGACCACCCAATGAAATTAATAGGCAGCAGGTTTAAAACAAACAAACAAAGAACACATGGTCAACCTGGGGAACTCATTACCAGGAGATGTGGTGAAGACTAAACTGTAATGGAGTTCAAAAAAGAACTGGATAAATTCATGGAGGATATGTCTACCCATGGTTATTAGCCAGGGATGCAACCCCTGTTCTGGGTGTCCCTAGCTTCTGACTGTCAGAAGTTGGGAGTTGACGAGAGGGGATGGATCACTCAATGATTGCCTGTTCTATTCAATGCCAGGTACTTTGGTCACTGTCAGAAGACAGCATACTGGGCTTGGTGGATCATTGGTCTGACCTAGTATGGCCATTCTTATGTTCTTATAAAAAACTTTTTATTTTAAATGACAGTGGTGTTCATAACTCATAGAACACCAAGTAGTCTGAAGTTGAAAGAATTAATACCACTTTTGTGAGCATCAGATTTATCACAGTTGGTCATGTGATATGTATCTAAGTTTTGAGTAGATACTGGATAAGATCCTGATCCTGCACCATTAAAGTCAAAAGGAGCTTTGCCACTGACGTCAGTGATCATAGGATCAAGCACTGAATGAGGCCATGTATCTAAAAAAAAAGAGTTTGATTGGATTTCTCAGAAAGCTTTTTCTTCCTCTAGTGATGCATCTGTCTTTTAGAATAAACATTCATGCTACTGTGTGTTTTGGCCATGATTTCCAAGAAATCCTAAGCAAATTAGTTACCCAAATTCCATTGACAGTCAATGGGAATTCAGAATGTAACTCCTTTAGGTACCTTTGTAAATTCCAATTTTAGTGTACAATTTGACTTCTATGGGAGTCCTTCCTTTGTTTTAAATTAGATCAGAACTGTACAGATTAAAAGAACTGGTTTTTTAGGGTTTTTTTTTTAACTGAAAATTCCTATCAGGTCGTAAGTCCTCTTACAGAGAAAGATACTTGGTTTCTATAGTTATCTCTCTCTATCATTGGTGTATCTAGTAATCCCATCACTGAAGTTTACAGCTATCCTTTGTTTGCACAGGCATAGCTCAGAGGTTAGAATCAAGCCCAATGTTTTTTATATTACCTTATTTCCTCTATTATTTAATTAAAGGTTTACTACTTGTGGGTTTTTTGTTTTTGTTTTTGTAGGGAAGATTTATTCTGACAACACTATGTGATTTATAGAATTTTTTGAAAAAATAAGTGCTGAGATAAAAAAGAGTAATGAAGTAGTGCATCTCTTTGGCTTATTCATATGAATTTGTTGGCCTAGATTTGGCCCTGGTTATAATTCTAGTGATTTTAGTGGACTTTTTATACAAAGTGTCATATACCATGAAGTGTTCGCTTTTATATAGAAAGTAACTGAATTATAATGAAAGTGACTATGAAATTAACATCACTGGTGCCTAGTTCAGTAAAACCTGGTCTGCTTCATCACTGTAGAAACCTGTACATGGGTGAAGACAACTGAAAAGGATAACCACATTTTTAGTTGAATCAGACAGTAGGCTAACATATTATGCTATATATTGTCTTTGTACAGCAATCTTTCGGCTTGGAATGCTTTGCTGTTGCTAACAGGAGTAAAAACTAGTAGAATTTTATCTTTTTCAGTAACATGAGCAGGTAAAACTCTTTACAGAAGTCTCAGGAAAGAGCTTTGCTGACACACTTGTCTGACCTTAACCTACTGTCAAGGCATTTTAAGGTTGTCCAATGAAAGGCGCTATAATATTGCAAAATATGTTTGTTGTTTTTCAGAAAGACAATAATCTTTGCTCTTAAATGACATTCCCCAAGAGTTCATGAATAGTAATATGGGTTATTTACAATTACAGGGTCCACCAGGTCCTTCAGGTGAAGCTGGCCCACCTGGTCCTCCTGGGAAGAGAGTAAGTCATCTCTTCTTGTCTCTGTACATCTCTCTGGTCAGGACATCATGTCTTCTTAATCAGCCCGTACCAGGGTTTCAGGCAGTTGCTATCAGTATGATTGCTGTTTTATATGTTGCTTGCAGCTTTTAAATTATTGGGTTTTTTTCCCACTGTTCAACAGCAGAAATGTGAAAGATGATCAGGAGAGAAAGTAAGTAAAAGCAGGTGCTGAAAAACTCCTTAGATCTGTCATAATTGCAGGCTGCTGCCTCGCAGCCACATTAGGGGCAGACAAGAATCCCACCTCCCTACAGAGGAACTTCATAACGCATAGTGTATCCTGGAGCATCCTGATACAAAGCAAAGAGGAGCATAAATACTACCACAGCCCATAATAGTGTGGATCCTGTCCAGAGATGAAAAGCTTCAATTTCCAATGGGGAGAAATCAGGGCCAGGGCCCTGCCCCTTCTCTCTGTGAATATTAGCAGGGAGCCATCATTGCACTTGAGAAAAATGCAGGGCTGCAGTAGTGGGCTGTCTGTGCACTGAGGGGGAGAGACTGATACCATGGAGGGAGAAACTGCTTACACCTACTCTTCACCACGGGTCATCACAGTCTGACCAGAAGGTGCAAAGCAGCCAGAATGAAAGATGATGTTTGTGTAACATCTTTCTGAGAGCTAAGAGGCAGTTCTGTATTCAGCACAGCAAAGTATTGTGTGTTTAGTTCTTGATGTAATATTAACTTCTTGGCTTTTAACTCAGACATAACCTGCTGCAATTCTGGCAACATAATGTACTTCTTCCAAAAACATGATGGCCTGAATGCTCATAAACTAAAGGCAAACTCTCCCAAAAGAACAAATGGGAACCTCCTCTATTGCTGCTGAGGCTGCTTCATGTTATAAGAGTTACTAAAATGAGGATGGTTTAATCTCTTTTCTTTTTGTTGACTATTATTAACACTTTCATGAAAGTCACACGTTTTTGTCAAGCAATTTTTAAATTGCCCTGAAACATTAGGGACCTTACAGCAGGGGCGTAAGTGAGAGAGGTACTTTAATTCATGCTGGGACTGGCCAAATTCTGGGAATCATAACCTGCTGACCCCTGTTTGCTGATACCAAGTAGAATATAGACTCAAGGGATAGTTAAGCTCATATATCCTTACTTTCATATCCCAAATTAATCTTACTTTCTGCCAAAGTAAGAAACAGCTTTCAGAGATAGCATTTTTCCTGAAGTAGAATTGAGAATCAGTCCAGGTTCAGCTGAAACAATTTTACAAACTAATGTCAGTGAATTCAGCTAGCTTCCCAGTGCTTAATCAATGCTAGATGCTACTTTTGTGACAGAATCATTAGCCACTGTATATTGTACAGTAACACTGTCACAGGGCTCCTTTGTCCCTGAGCAGTGTACCACACACTGCCTGGCCAGTTTATATGGTCTTACACTCACAAACACACACCAGGGCATTCCCCTTTCACCATATGTGTATTTATTTTTTCCTTACAAAAGGTATAACAGCATACTGTAGGCTGTCAGCAAGAGACAGCTTCAACATAGCCTCATCCCATTCTAACTCTCTGAATTCCCTGCTACTTCCTGGTCCTCCCCCCTTTATAGCCTCCCAATTCCTGAGCTAGTTGCCCCAGTAGCCCAGCAATTGATGCCTAAGTGTCAGTAATCCCCAAATGAAATTGATTAATTGGCTTCAAGTAAGCCTGCACAGGTCCCATTGCTGCAGCAACCTCAAGGACCAGGTTGCTATTAATATTACCTTGTCACAAACAGCTACCTATTTCACTTAGATGTTAAAAGAATGTTAGTCCTTACGTCCATATTTGAAATCTACATTCAAATAAGCAATTAGTTAAACTCTGCCAACATACCAATGCAGAGTACCTATTTGGAATGAAATATTATACAGCTGGTATTTTCAGACATGCTATGTAGATGATCCATGAGTAAAGAAAAATATTGCAGATGTCAAAAATGCGAAAAGACTGATGTTAAAAGGGTAATACAAGACATCATGCTTCAGGGCATCTGCCATCACTTACTGGGGGCAGAACAAAATTGCACAAATTTGCCAGATTCCTAAGGGTGGGGAAAATGGGAGATGACCTTCCCTCTAAAAGAAGGTATTAAACAAAGTGGATCAATGGATGATCCATTAAGATGTCTCTTACAATATAATGTGTGTGTAAATAGCTCCACACTTCGAGTTTATTGAAGAGTTCTCAAGTTTTTAGCATCTGATATAAAATAAGAACTTCAGCAAAGTTTCTGTACTTTAAAATCCATTGTATTCATTTTGCAAACTAACAAGCTGGCATTTCTGTAACATATGAAGTCATCTCATTATTCCTGGGTCTCCAAAGCCTCAGAAGCCGTACAAATGCTGTTAATAGAAACCTGTAAATGTTACACTTGCAGAACTGCTGTAGATGCATCAACCTTTAGGTCTGCCTCAGAGAGCAATTAGTTGCAGTTTTTTACACTTAAAAAAAAGGGTGGTATCATTAAATGTAAACTGAAAGCTGTTTAACAAAATGAGTTAAATTGGTCTATTTAATAGGCTTGAGTGAACTGACATGCTTAATTAGTTTTATCTATTTGCTCCACCAGTTTACAACACATTTATTATGCTGCAAATACTTATAATAGTATTAGCAATCTTATCATTAGAACTGGATTCTGGTTTGATTGAATATTAACAATTAATATGTTTGTTCTACACCAAATTACAACTTCCTGTTTTATTATAATGAATGGCAGTAGCTTATTCCCAGCAAAAATAGATATACCATGTGACTGTACTTAGATAAAAACACAAAGTAAAAATACAAAATCACTTCATCTATAATTTGTGGTGCTGCACATCTCCAATTTAGTGTTCATACAAAGAACAAAATAACTATGTGTTACTCTTGCCAAGTAATCACATTCTTGAATTGTCTAGGAAATTACTTTGTAGCAGTAGATTCTAGATTACATGAATATGTGATACTTTGATGGTGGCAGAGAATTCTATGCTGTGCTGATGGTACACTTGAAAGAGACAATGAAGGATTTGAAGCGTCATATTTTTGTTAGCAAAACAAAACCACAAATATCCTTTGCTAACTTAATCAGTAATAAGGTAGAATCTGCTTCATCAGGGAGTGCCTGCAAACATCCTATTTTCCCCTTATGAGGAGGAAATGCCATTTTAATAGTAATGCTGCTGTCCGGGAAGGTGAGAGTTGTGGCCAGCCCAGCATATTACTGGAAAGCAATGTCCCCTCTAATTTGTTTTTCTTTCTGTGAGATGACAAGCAGACTGAGCTTGTATTTATTCTCATCAATCTCAGCCATTATCTTCATTTATACTCCCTTTCCCTATATTCCTTTATTCTGCCTTTCTCAGTCAATCCCTCACCACTCAGCTGCTCCTTATTCACTATTCCTCATTCACTTCTATCCACATTCTTATATGGCCCAGGATGTATCTCAGTATCTCATGCTCACTCAGACTCTCCTCTTCTCAGTCTTTCTTTCTGCTTCCTCATCGCCTTCTTTTCTCTTTCAGTCACATTCTTCTATACGTAAATCCCATACCTGCCTTTCTGTCTCATTTATTTCCCCAAATCATTTCTGTCACTGCCCCCAAACCGATTAGATACCCATATCTCCAACATTGCTTTTAGCTGTTGCTGCCTCCCCATTTCTCCAAAATCAATTACTGTAGGTCTGATATGATCACAAACACACAAATATTCCCCACTCCACTTTCATGGAACTGTTTAGTCCAAAATGCCTGCTATTCCCTATTTTGTGAACTTTCAATTTTATTAAAAGTTTTTGTCATTCTCAAGTCCTATAATAAATAAATCAAAACAAGGGGAAAGATGGCTGTGATCTGTGGAGGAAACATTAAACTTTCTGCTGAGAAAATTGGTGGATAGGGATTTACCTGAATCTGATTTTTCTGTCCAGCCATGTTAAATCATGCTCATGACTCTAGGTTTCTGATTTTGGGAAAATCTGGATCCTAAATTGGTTCCCTAGGAGATAGAATCATAGAAGATTAGGGTGGGAAGGGACCTCAGGAAGTCATCTAATGCAACCCCCTGCTCAAAGCAGGACCAACCCAGGGCTTTGTCAAACCAGGCCTTAAAAACCTCTAAGGATGGAGACTCCACCACCTCCCTAGGTAACCCATTCTAGTGCTTCCCCACCCTCCTAGTGAAAAAGTTTTTCCTAATATCCAACTTAGACCTACCCCACTGCAACGTGAGACCATTGCTCCTTGGTCTTCATCTGCCACCTCTAAGAACAGTAGGCAGTGGCATATGGAAAAAGATGGATTTTCTATTGTGCCCCAAAAGACGTCAGCTCCTGATATCTGGTTGTAGGGAGTTCCAAATTTAGGACCAGCTGCTGTGAATTTCAGCCTGGGGGTTATCTGCCTTAGTAGGCTGTGGAGGGAGAGGCAGTTACAGAAAACACATTGGAACGCACATTAAAGTTATCTTTCTGAACTCAGGCTATAGAGGTATATATCACTATTCAGTTTTGACCAGCTGCAGCTAGAGTAGCTGGTTTTATGAGAGAGCAGTATGTCTTCAGAACTAAGTGCTACTGTTAGATTTATTTGCACAATAGATATACTCTATATTTACCACGTTTGCATTTTTAGGAGATACACTGATTATGGCATTATCTACATAGTTTGTAAAAATGATTAAATATGTTATTGAAAACATTAGTTGCTTTTTAATTTCTTTAGATCATATTTCATGTCTTATGGGCTCTAGTTTTAAAACTGTGTGTGCAGGTAATCAGATATATATATGTATAGATTTCACACATTTAAATAGCTATTGTGCAAGCAATCACAGTAATTGGGCATGCAAATTGGGCATGAATTTGTGCACACGGTGTATAGAAAATTAGAGATATCAGCTCTAGCAAGGAAAAAAATGTAGTTGCACCAACTTCACCGTTAATGAACAAATGGCCAGATTCTCTGGTTTGCCAAGATTATGCACTACAGGAGAGGAGTAAAGCAAGTAGCTCCCCTAAAATATCAGTTGATTATTAGAAATATATTAAATGGGTGGGACTTTCTAGAGGACTGAGTATTGACTTAACTTTCTTCTGTTGAATTCAATGGTAAAACACCTGCCGACTCCAATGAGAGATGATTTAGGACAATGCTGAGTCCTTTTGGAAATCGCATCCAATGAAACTTTGCACAATATATAAAACATGGTTGTTACACTCCTTCTTTATTTTCTATAATCTAGGGACACTGAGCTGATAAACTGAATCTTATTCAGTATAAATTGCATCCCTGTTTATAGATTTCACTAAGAAATTTGACTATGATTAAAAACCTAGGGAAGAATTATCAAACATATATAAGGAGAATCAGTTTTAATGCCTACTTTAAAAAAAATCTCAAATTCTCAGGTTCTAATGAGGAATGGAAATATTTTCAAAATGAAAGGTGTGTGTCCAAAAATATTTTCTTCTCTTGCCTAGTTAAGCCCAGAGTACTTTGCTAATAGAATATTGATTGATTGTGAGTGACCATGGTATAGAAGTAGGAGAATATTACATTATTATTCAAGGTAGAAAGAAAATGAAGTTGTAATTTGTCCAATATATATGTTCTTCATGGCTTTGTAATATTTTTAGAATACTGGCAGTATTTTTAAGGTACTGGGAGATTGTATAACTTGTGCCATTAAAGCATAGAATTTGAATGCTGAAATGATCATTTTAGCTATATAAAGCCAAGAGCAGTTTCATATTCTCTTACTGAAAGGAGCTTAGCAGCAGCTAAATAAAATATTTCAGACCTTTAAATTTTTCTGGTCAGTCAGCATAGCATAAATGATGCAAATAAAAAGAATTTTTAAGAAGTAAATTTCATGTTGATAATAGTAATGCATACTAAGTGGTTAAAACAGGAACCAATATTTTTAGTAGATTCAGGCTCTGATTCAAGTGAGCATTTAAGAATGTGCCAAACTTTAAACCTGTGCTTAAGTTACATTGAAGTCTATTGGACTTAAGCTTGTGATTATGTTTTTTTCTCAAGAGAAATGGATTTAAGCACCTGGTTAAATACTTTGTTGGAAAAGGGCCTCAAAGAGACAGTAAACAATAACTTACTTTATTTATTTATTTTTAAATGTATAAGAACACCCCCCACAAAAGACCCTTAGCAGAGGAAGCTCAGTGGATGTGCCCAATCCCTGCCCTGGACACACCTCCACTCATCACTTACTGTACAAATGGAACCCAACCCTGGTGAAGGGGATACTGTAACTACTTTTTCTCAGCACCTCCTCCTCACACCTCCTCCTCCTTTCTACCACCGGGAGCTTCTGACAAGGTTTCTCCTGATAGAAGTCAGCCCACAGTCTCTGATACATGGTTCCTCTTTGCTTTAGGCGAGATGCTTAATTTCACTGAGTTTCCCCCTCGGTAAAATGAAAGTCCACAAAAATTGACAGATATATGGTTTGGTCCTTTATATTCATTTCTAAAAATCAATTAGTGATTAAACCATTGTTATGTATTGTCGATTCCAAAATAAATTATTTGGTGGGCACATACAGATTATGCAATGTTGCACTAGCCACTTCCCATACTGTGTGATTTGAATTAATTGATTTTGTCTGACAAAGTTTAAAAAGGAAGGGAGAAGAGATGCCCTGAATAATGGGAATGCTAACTTTCTATTACTTTCTTAAAAGATAAGTAGTATGTAGGATGAGTAGCAATTAAAGGAAATGGACTGAACTGGGACTCTCAAGTGGTGGGTGATTTTTGCTCAGTCTCCTCTCAGCTTTTTACTGAGTAGGTTTTAGAGCTCTTTTCAACCCTCTGTCATCTGACCTGGTCATGTTAGCTTTATGGTTGTCAAGTGGATGTGTAGTTCACTTGCAGCTAAAACTCCATGCATCACTCTAAAAATGAAAGGGTAAAAAGCTAAGGAAAAGTAGGAAAGTCAGCTTAAGATTTAGCCATATTTTTGTTTGAAACTATAATGCATACAGCCTGCTTTGCATAATATAATAGATTTAGATGACATGTGGTAGTAGTGTTATGACATTTGAAAATCAGAAATCAAGATAACTGCTTTTACATGTAATTTTAAAAAATATGCAGAATTCTGAAAAAAAAAATTCCATTGTGAATAGGATTTCTTTTCCATTGTGAATATAGCATATTGCTGCTTCAGCAGGATGCCCATTGCCCTTGAAAATGTAGCTAAGTTCCTCTCATCCCCTGGAGTAAAAATACACAGAATGTATTCTGAACCTAACAAATTGCTGAACAGTGGTGATGTGTCATGAAAATAATTAATGGTGCTGTCTTCACTAAGAAGCACATTTCAGTCAGATGACTGATGGCTGGGAATAGCATTCTTAAATTATTGTAAGGAAATTCTGAAGCAGAAAAAAATGCAGACAAGAAAATCCACCTTCAGTGTTAATATACCATCAAAATGGGGAAAAGTTTCTGCTATCTGCTTCAGAGGCATGTGTGGAATGTAACTGACAATACGTCCAAATCGAAGCATAACATAAAATCACAAACATTACTGTGATAGCAGGAGGAAAAACATGCATTAATTTCAAGTTATTGTTATTGAGAGCTTTTATGTCAGTTAAAATTTACTGTATAGTACAACAATTCAAGCATAGGAAAGTAAGATAAATAACAATTAGCAGTATTTTTCTGCAGAAGCACCATCTGTTCCACGCCAGTAATCAGAGTCTGTTAGAAAGAGCTGTTCATTTAGCCACTTTGCACTTGATGCAGCTTTAGCAGTGTTTGATAATGAATGCACCCCCTTTGTTTAGCAATCATGATTCATTGTATTTATAATTTAGCGATCACAGTGTTTTTAGCTCTGCTAATTGATGTTGCAGCTGCATGCTTAGATTATTCAAGAAACATATTTCTCAAATAAGGACTACTGCACTCAACTCCTTTCAGAGTCTCAAACTGCAAACAGTTGGTTTTAACCCTTTTAGGAACTTAAGCAAAAATGACTATCAAGTGGTAAAGAGAATGAATGTGTAAATTAGTTCATAACAGAGAGAATTCTCCTGCCTTTAAAATGTTTCTAAAGGCATTTATATTCCTGCTAATAATTTTTACGTACAATTATCTTAACGTAGGATCTTCTCAGCTCTTGCTAGCTAAGCATTGTTGGATATGAGACCTGAAAAAACTAAATATAAACCAGATGTTGTTGTTAACAGGTGGTGTTGGTGGGGACACTATATATTCCTCCTATTCCTTTGAGTCAGTACTGAAAGGTTGTTGTTAGCAAGCACCGTGCTGCTACTACATAAAACTGAGCCAGCCCCTTACCAGTTATGGTCATTACAAAATCCCATGGCATTTTTCACCAAGAGCAGATATTTTTAATCACAAGTGGCCAACTTCCAATTTGGGTAATTTCATTCTGGTTGCTGTAACTTCAGTGGGAAAGGCTTACTTCACTACTCTTTTTAGCAGAACATTTTGTACAGTATTGCTGAAAAATAGGGTGCTGCATTCCATCACAGAGATGGCTTCATTTAAGAATGTGAATGAGTGATGGTTTTGTACTCCTAAGTAAATAGTTGTAGCAGAAGTGTAAATCAGTTTTGCTTCAATATAATGGACAACATAATGTGTCAGGCTTTGAAACAGTTCTGGCCAAATTCAACCATAGTATAACTAGACTGTACTTAAGTTAAACTGAGGAGTGAAATCTGTCATAGTTCAAGGCAATTGCATCTGATTTCCCTTCTGTGGTCCAACAAGGGTACCCATTCTAGGCTCACGGCTCCTCAGCTGTCACTTCTTTTGGGCAGAGACCCATGTCTCTCTCCCTCCTGATCTGGGTTTTTCCATGCTGCACAGTTACTTGTCTATACTGTGTTATTCCCAGCAAGCCAGATGACCTAAATTGCCAGCATCTGCACTTTGCTTTCTCTCCAGAGGCTATAAACAGCATAATTGCCCACAGTTATAAATTACCACACTGTCCTTTCTAAGAAACCACATTTATTCTTAAGGTAAAAGTGTTACATATATATATATTAAAAATAATAAAAGAACCTACTCACATGTTAAGAAGCTTACCAGCGATCACCCCAATTCCAACCTCGGACTCTGGTAGGGGTCAGTCCTTCCAACCTTTTTTTATTAAGGATTGCCCCACCTTCCCTTGTTCAATCCGGTTGCTGGATCAGAAAGAAGGCCCTGAGTCAGTGTAAACACTTGTCTGTTTGTCTATGGATATTCTAGTTTGAACCAATATATGCAAGCCTTTCTTCATGGTGGCATGATTTTGCTCAGAGCTGCTGTAGGGCTGTGCTCAATCTCCTCCATGGAGTTACTACAATCCCTGGCACCCTATGAGACATACACTTAATAATGTAGGATCTCCCAAAGGTATTGCAGGAGATTTCCATATGTGTCACAAGGCCTTGACCCAACAAAGCACTTTGGTATTGCTTAACTTTAAAACTATTCACCACATGGACTCTTATCTTAAAGATTTAAGGGTATTCAAGGGGAGTATTTCCAGTACAATACACTTAAGTTTTACACACAGCTTCTGTTAGTCACTGGAACTGTGTATATAAATCCCCTGACTTGAAAATTAACCTTTTTTCTATTTTTGGAGGAGAAAAATATCCCATTGCTTTTTTCATTTTAAAAAGTGAGAATTGATAGCAGTGTGTGTAGCCAGGCATAGTGTTGGTATGTCCTGCCAAGTCCCACCATGTGGCTAGATAACTAAAATGCATCACTGTTCCACTACAGTTCTGCTACTGCAGCTCTGAGCAAAATCCTGTGTAGAAACACCCAGATCTGCAGCCAAACATTTTAGACAACTGGATATAATTTCTGTATACAGCAGTTAGAGGGCGAAGAAGGGTGTTTTATGAGCCATTTTCCTTACAATGGCATAATATGGTAATGCCTAGATTTTTATTGAAGTCAGTTCCAGACGTCATATTGACTTCATTGTGCTCCAATTTAGGCAGCCATTCAGCATGTTTTGAAACCCTACGTTTAATACCTAATACCATTGACCTTTTCAATTACTTTTATAAATTTTCCTATTTCTTTTGATGTGTAAATTTTCATCTTAGATATTTATTTGTGGTGTTCTCTTTGCTCTGTGTTAATAAAGGGCAGTTGGTTTTCTATTAAATGTATTTGTTGTAAGCTCTTAATAAATGGTATGAAAATAAAAAAGGTTTAATGGGAGTTAAGTGGGATTTTGCATTTTATTGATAAAATGGTCAAGAAATGTTTCATTTGCAATGTTAACATTTGCCAATTTTATTATTCACTGATGTATAGGAAATTGTAAGAAAATTTCAGTGATTTTTCATCACTTTCATGTATATTTAATATTCTGTAATTATGTACCAGTATTTATCTCATAACTAATATCTTTTTCCTACATTGACAGGGTCCTCCTGGGGCAACTGGTGCTGAGGGCAGACAAGGTGAAAAAGGTGCAAAGGTAAGAAATACAAAACCTTCTGTTCCAAACAGTAAAATACAAAAACCATTCCAAAAACTAACTCATGTTTTCTTTCACGTTATACATACAGTATGTGATATTTTAAACCTACCCAGGTAATCACAATTAAGTTGCAAACAACTCAGCTAAAAGAGTCTGAATTTAGTATTTCAGCAGGGAAATTTCTTTGCTTTAATTTTGTTTGCACTGTAGTTATGACTCATTTGTTTAGAGCATAGCTGCAGCTGAGAGCAGTGCAGAGGCACCCCTTTCCAAGGAAGTTTCTAGAGGCATTTGGTAGGTTGCTGTGTGCATTCCTCACTAATGCAGGGCCAAGTAATTTGGCCAGTGCAGAAGAGAATGGTGGAACCTGGCCATATCCACACTATAACCTTTAGTGCAGGCTATCATAGTGCAGTCAGTCCAAGTCTGTCCTGAAGGAAACAGATTCAAACTGTGATTATCTCTTGGAAAAGGGTGTTAAAAGTTTCTTGTGCCCTCTATCCCACTTGTTCGCCCATACAGAGCCATACATAATCAACTCCATTAATGATCTGATCTGTGCTTTCTTGTAGGGTGAACCTGGTTCAGAAGGCGCTCCTGGAAAAACAGGGCCAGTTGGTCCTCAGGGACCTTCAGGAAAACCTGGTCCAGAGGGTCTCCGGGGCATTCCTGGCCCTGTGGTGAGTTCATTGAGTATATAGCAATATTTTTATCTTGTCTATCTTATGTACCCACCTTTGAAGGAATCTTAATTGTCTGTTTCTTATAGGGAGAACAAGGTCTACCTGGAGCATCAGGTCAGGATGGACCACCTGGTCCTATGGTAAGTATCCTTCCTTCCAGTGTCATGTCAAAGAGGGGAAACTGATTGTACAAATCAGTGGTTAAAACAAGGCTTTTATCCTTCTCTTTTATTAGAATACTGAGTGCCTGTTTTAAAACTGCTTTATCCAGTTATAGACCAGAGCAACTGCATTGGAATCAGTGGAGTTACACTAGCATCAGTGGAGTTACAATGGTGTTTCGCTCCCTGGAATCTTTTGTGCAATATTAGAATAAAAGACAACAAATACAAGTGCAAGACTGTATATTATCCAAAAATATGTTTGTCCCCAAACAAGCACTAGTGAATATAAAGCCTTATTGGCTCCAGAGCAACATAAACCACTCAGAAAAAAAATCCTGTTAAAAGAACATCATTTCCTCGACACTGGTAATTTCAGTGCACCCTTTGCTGGTGTTGGATGTCATATAGACAAATGTAACTCCTGGTGCAAAAGATGGAAGGGTCTGACTAGTCACTGAAAAGCAAGAAAATTCAGAATTAGGATCAGAGAGAGGGTGAGGGAGATCTATACCTAATCAGTCATCAAGATGGGTTTCCTAGCAAGGCAGAACCATACTCAAACTTTAATTCATTATGCCATGCCCAAGAAATAGTTTATGGCTGAGATTTTCAAACTCCTTTTGAAAGTCAATGGGAGTTGGATAGCAAAGTCCTGTAGGGCCCTTTAAAAATGTCTATCAAAGAGTTCAAAGATGAGAGGTGTCATCCTTAGAAACTACTTAAGGCATCTCCTCAAGTTTTCATTTTTGTACTGCACAGCAATGTGCATGCTCTCACATGCTTTATTTTCCCATTCTCTTCTCCCTTTGGACTCTGAACTGTTACATTACTACTCTAACTTATCCTATAGCAGAAATCACAGTCTAAGATGCATCTTTGGGCGGGCTGTTATAAAATTTGTCATTGTTACTCCACAAGATTAAGATTTAATTTAATTTAATTTAATTTAAGATTAATTAGGAAGACATGTCTTCCTATTTATATATATATATACATACATATATATACATACATATATACACATATTAACATCTGCTCCTGAAAGAAACTAGCAAAAGCAAAAAGTGCACTCTAGTACAGTGCATTGTTGAGGGAAACCTACTGCCTTTTGTAGCTTGTTGCAAAGTTGTCTTTCATGATGAATTGTTGTGTTAACTCTTTAGCTTTCTATTTTGTTGTTACTTCAGAGCAGTTTATTAATCATCAAACAATGTTTTGTGACTACAATATTGATATGGCTATAAAGCAAGGAATTAGTGTTTCACAAATTAATTCATTCTCTAGCCTAATCACCACAACACAGGAAAATTTTAAAAAACCAAAATAAAAAACAAACCATGTTTGGATGCTACTGAGTGGTATTTAATACATCTTTATCTCTTAAAGTGTCTCAATGGCCAAATCATTACTACACATTAAAAATGAAGGCCAAAGGAGAAGAAACACATAGAAGTTAAAATAGTCAGTGAAAGTAATGGCATAGTTTTCTTAACAAGTCCTACATGATTAATTGAAAATTGAACATGATGAGCATTAAGTTGTTGGTGTCCTCAGTCCAGAAGAGCTGATTTTGAGAGAGGGCTCAGGTCTCTCGCTTCCCAAAATAGTTGAGTTGAGATTCATCTGTATTGACTAGAATACATTGTATTAGACAACTTTGATTTGTTATTTGTTGTTTGATTTGTTATTAACTCCTTTGAGGATGGATACTGACGTCTGCAAGGTGGAGAGGGAGAAGGTTGGTGGGTTTCAAGAGAGAAAAGAGCCCCAGGCAGACTGAAAGATTTTCAAGACTTGCTCTGGCTAAGGCTTTTAGTTGGGAGGAAGTTCTACAAGGTCTGTATCTGAAGAGTTCCTGCTCGGCAGCAAGGAGGAGGTTATAAATATTCTGATGCTAAATGGAAGGTGTTTAATACATTTCCAGAATGACGTGTTAAGGATGGAAGCTTTGAAATAGAAGATGGGAACAGTCATGCTTGAGTTAAATTAAAAGAGCAAGTGTCAAGTTCTTGATGCATTAAATAAAAGCCATTGTTTTATTCGCAGCTGGAAGTTTTAAGCAGTGCTGACATGTAAACTAACACAACCATCTCACATTAAGATGCTGGGACTTAAAGGGGCAAATTCAATCCTTTTTGGTGCTTGTAGAAATGGTGTGGTTCAATCAGGCATGGGTGAAAAGGCTGGATGTGAGGGTCAGAGGGCAGTAGGAATCTTCTTGTACCCTCCCCTCCTGTCGTGGCCTGGCAGGGATAGGTTCCCCTGCATAGGCCCTAGGACTGAAGTCACTGTTGCAAATTAACTGTACAACTGCTCCACACGTCCTTTGTGAAGAAGATTCTTGTCCCACTTTCTGCCTCAGTTCTAAAGCCAGATACTGAGGGTTGGCTTTTAGTCATAACAGCTGCAGAGCATATCATCAGGTTCTCTCAGCCTATAAAAATGTGGTTTAGAAAATGTGCAATTCATCATCTAAAGTAAAATGCTTTCTGAATTATTCCTTACTAGGATTTTCACTTTCCTGTGTGTATGTTAACAAAAAGAATTGACATTTATTTTCATTGATTGGAACATTTTATGGGCACATCTGTGACCAACATAGATTTTTGGAAATGTTCAAAACCCATGACTTTACCCAACAAACAAGAAAGAGCTTCAGAATATGTATTTATGTTTTTTTCAGGACTAGAATGATTTCTCTCAATGGACTGTGATGTAGCATGGCTTTCCATCCATACATTATTTGTATTACAGTATCATATAAAGGCTGCAAGCAATATCAAAGTCCAGTTGTGCTAGGAACATTAGGAAGAGAGACAGCTCCTTCCTGAAGAGTTTACCATCTAAATAGACAAGACAAACAGTGTGAGAAACCCACTGTTGCTATCCCTTTTGTACAGATTGAGAATTGAGGCACAGAGATTAAGTGACTTGCCCAAAGTCAGACAAGAAATCTGTGGACAAGTCAGGAACTGAACCCAGATATCCTAAGTCCCAGCACCGTGCCTTAATCAAAGAGCCATCTTTCATCTTCTTAAAGCAAAATTTTACTGACCATTAATAAACATTTATTTTCACAGTTAAGTAGCAAAAGTGTCCCATAGGATTTAAAATGAAAAAATATAGTTAAAAGACTGCTCTCGAGGCTATTGTAAATGCCTAATTTCAATCAGAAGCAAAGTATATTAATAAGTTATACCACTGAAAATAAGAATTCAAGATTGCCTGTTGATTAGCTAGCTCTGGTAAATCACTATATTTACACAGCAGCATATTAAACTTTGGTTCACATCTTAAATAAAGTTCAGAGACAGCAGTTGCTGAGTTTAGGTTGCATCCCCCGTGGACTGCTGTTGTGAGGAGCATGCCAAAGTAGATATGCAGTAGAGTACAACACACTGCAGGTGAAAATGCTTGAGTATATATTTCAGAAATTTAAAAATATCACCTGTTTTCCTTTTCCCTTTTTTGTTCATGAATTATGTATTTGCCTAGGCTTTTGCATCAATAGCCTGAAGCAGAAATGGAAAAGATACACACTGAATAAAATTTTGTTCATGAAGAGTTATGGCACTTCTGAACCTGTGCCATGTTGAAAGGGACACTTATGACAGCTATCGACATCATAACTTCACATGTCCACTGCCAGCAGGAGACTTGCAGTGATGAGATATTGAATCAATTTAGCAATCATCTTCTGCTCAATGCATACATGTGCAGTGTGAGATTAATGGCTCTGAGAAATGAATGCCTCTCCTACACTTGCATATGCCCAGCATCACTTGAATTTCCACTTTATTCTGTAGAAATTATACAAAATCAGTATTATTCCTCCTATGGATATCAAGAGATTTAGCAAGTATGTAAGTGAAGAGTTCTTCCAAAAATGGAGATAAGGATTAAAAAAATGAATGGAGGAGGAACAGGACAAATACCTAAACCTGCTTCATATATTTTCATATCAAATATTTCTCTTTTAATAGCCATTCCTGTTTCATCTTTCCAACTTCATTTTTCAAATAAGCATATTTGTTTTGACAATTACAAGATTAATATCTTCATAGAATTCCCTTATATCCCTGTTAACAGAAACACTCTCAAGAAGGCAGAAGGGGAGAGGAAAATTATGGGAGAGTCCCATCATGAGTTTATTCTCATTTTTTCCATTGATTAGGAGGAGAGCTCACAAGATCAACCACTGGTTGTGAGAGCTGGAATAAGCAAGGGGTTCACACTGCTCCAGCCCCGTGAACCTCTTGAGATCTGCAGAAGCTCAATGATATATCTGTGTGAATCCCCATGCCTTCTGTCTTCCTGCAGTTCTTCCCTGGCTCCCCGTCAGCACAGCACCAGTGGAGGCCTTTGGCGGGTTTCTGCAAGCATCATCTTACACGGGATCCTCCCCAAAAAATTGGGGTGGTATGGTCTACAATGTGAAGTTGTGCTGAGCCTTGGGCTGTAAAACCTTCTGAAAGGATGTCCCACAGAGTTAAGAGATGATTAAGATCATCCTGTCCTTTCCCACTGACAGAATTCTAGCTCTGGAGCTCCCTCCTCAGGTCAAGGGCTATTGAACCTCCCCCTTTTCCTGTTTTGGCTAGGTGCAGGGCCATACAGAAATCTAGAAGCCAAGATCAGGCCTTTCTTATCTCACAGGAGAAAACGAGCTTTTAGCTCTCATTTGAAGCCACTACAAAATCACCAATTTGACCTGATTTACAACTTCTTCTCTAAAATAACTGAGACCTGAAAGAGGTGCATTGGCTGAACAACATGAGGAAGGTTCTATATTAAGCCAAATTCTGCCCTAATTTACTCTCCCACTACCCCTTCAGTGCAATCTCCATTATGTCAGGACAGAATGTGACCCACTATATCTACCTCAAGCCAATACACAAAATTAGAGGAGATTGTTTGGCACCTATAGCAAAGGATGTGAAGTCAGAAGCTCTACAGACAGTGGGAATAGTAGCTTCAGGATTTTCCATTTTCTACTCTTGGGAGGGTGTTTTCCAACTCCTACAGAGTCCTTTAGCTCCCCACTTCCACTTTTACTTTCTGGTGTTCAAGTCTCACATTATGGTGACCTTCACATCTGAGGAATGCTGGGAAAGACTCTTGTCAGTGCCAATTGGTAGAATTTTTTGATGTTCTCGTTCTAAATTAGATATTGAGTACCCCATACTTACATGGGTTCTGTCTAGCCTCTTTTAAAACTTCAGATAATAGTAAACTTAACTAATGACACTGCATCCATTAAAACCGTTTAATCTCTTATGTTATTGTGCATATTTGTAGTTTCTTATGTTATGGGGCTGTGCATAAGACGCCGTCTCCTAGGTAGCCTTTCTAAGCTCCCATAGGTCTAATTTTTTTTAGAACAGCAAATAAAAATGTTGATTCAAAATGTGCCAGAAGAGTTTATTTCATTATACTGTAGCGACAGATTTAAGAATATAGAATCTTATTAGAGTAAGATTTTTAAGTTGACTATAAAAACTTAACAGTCTCCTCTAGGTATTACATTCTGAAATTTATTTACATTGCTCCAACAGAAATTGCATTTCAACTCATATCAACATTATACCACATACAGCTAATGCTGTTACCTTGATGTTGTTTTTTTAAAAGCTCCCATTTTCAGGGCTCATTTCAATTGCATTAGTTTACAAAGTTAGTATGGGCCATAGGAGCAGGTGGATTGGGAAAAAACTAAGGCTCTGGCAATAGCATATTTTATAATATCACTGTAACCATAGGCAGGCTTTCCCAAAAACTTTTTAAAATTTGTATACTGTACGATACCAAAACAAGTCTGATAAATTCACATTGATGCCTTAGTGAAGGCAGTTATTTTCTAAATCTCTGGAAAAATAGCTTGTTTTGAGAACATTTTGTCCAGTTCAATTCTTAGGGTTTCCCTTCAGCCATTATTGAATCTATGCACACTACTGTTATGATGGCTGAATCTGGCAGCTTGGAAAATTCACAGTAGAGCTGACAATCTCCATATATAGGTTCATAAAACGTGAGTAGGGGGGCTGGTTAGTTTATGTATGCTTGTAGTTTAATAATATATCTCCTGCACTGCCAGGTAAGGGCCCAATCCTGTGAATCTTAGGCAACTAGTACCATTAACTTCCACTGAATCACTTACATCAGGGATGTCAAACTCAAATACACAGTGGGCCAAAATTAAAAATTTGGACAAAGTCGCGGGCCAACCTTGATATTTATTGAAAAAATGACTACAATTGAGGAAGTTTTTCCTTCTCATCAAATATAATGATGAACCTTTTCATATGGAAATAAACTTAAGTTTTGCTTAAACATTGAATCTGGAACAAGCAAAGCTTAATACTATAAACACATGTGAAATCGGTGCATGTGCTGTTTACCAGTGGGCCAGCTCTAGTAGACATTTGGTATTTTCTCACGGGCCAAATATAATTACACTGTGGGCCAGATTTGGCCCGCAGGCCTGAGTTTGACATCTATGACTTACATGAACAATGCCCACTCATATGACCAAATTTGAAAAAAATGAGGCCTTACATTTTCCCAGTAGTGTGCTGTGGTGCATGAATTCTAACTGAATAATATAGTGCTTCCACAGTTTTGTGCAGCTTTTGTTTTTTAAGCACCCTGTCAAGAGCTGACAAAAGCAGCATTAGTGTTACTTCCCAAAGACCAATTACAGACCAAAACAAGGATACAGAGTATTCTGACTCTCTTTTAGAAAGCACCATTTACCGTTGTGGTGCTGTATAATGGACTGGTGGCATTTTTTAAAGAGAAAAATATTTATTGTATATACTTACCTGGCCCCGTCAACATAGTGTCTAAATGCCTCATAGTCTGTAATGTATTATACTTACAGCACCCTGTGAGCTATGGAAGGGCTATCATCCACATTTTACAGATGGGGAACTAAGGCAGAGAGAGAGACTAAGGCCCAGATCTTTAAAGGTATTTAGACATTGCTCTGCTCACATTGCAAGGCCTAAAGGACAGATTTCTGAAGGTATTGATGTGCCGAATTCCCATTGAAATCAATGGAATTTAGGAGCCCTATTACCTTTAAAAAATTGGCCCTAAGTGACTTAGACAGCCAAGGCCCAGTTTCAAAATTGACAGTGTTGAATAAAGCAAGGCCTAAATACCTTTAAAAATCTGAGTCTAAACAAAGGCAGTCTCAAGATAGTGCCCTAACCTTGGGCCGAAATATGGAGTGGTTCTCAAACCAATACCACAATAGATGGGAAATTAATGTAAGAAACCTGATTAACGAACTGCAAGACATTACTGAGCCTCACTGAGCTGGAGGAGGGAAGCTAATTTAGAGGGCTTTTTACCACTGTTTTATAACAGGACAGACACAATAAAAAACAAATATTGCTGGAGAAGTAATGAATAGTGTGTAAAGTGCCCACAAGCAAAATTAATGAGATCAACAAAATATATATTAGAAAATTTGTTTAACTATCACATGCATCATTGGGTATTTCTAGTACCACCTGGAGACTTTCCATTGATATTTTAAAGAGCTCTTTCCTCATAAATTTCCAATCACATAAGCCTTCTTTTCTATTTCCTCGTCTTGTCTAAATCAGCTGTTCTATTAGTGCAATGAATGAATCAGGTATGTTTCTTTTAAGCATATACTTAAAGATTATTTTGTACCCTAAGTTGTACACATAGCCAGTCATCAGCCGTTGAATGCCACCATACATGAACTTACAGTACCTTTACTATTTCAGATAAATACCACGAGTGCAACATGTTGTGTTATTTAAAACTTGTGTTTAACATTATTTCCATTGGCCTATTTAGGGTCCACCTGGCTTGCCTGGACTGAAGGGGGATCCAGGTTCCAAGGGTGAGAAGGTAGGTGAAATTTTCTTACTTTGTGTCTTCAGTTTGAGAAAGACTCCGTAATTATGGCATAAGTCTAAAAGCCACTTGTTGACTGAGTGTATAAAGGTAAAAAATAAAAATGTATTTCTGTTGAATAAAAGATACCAAAGTGACATGAAAGCAAGAAAGGTCCATGGCACCCATCAATCAACTCACCACTGCCATAATAATAAATAAATTAATAATACTAATTAAAATAATGATGATGATGACATGGTAGGCCACATCAGCCCATTCCAGAGGCATTAAGAAAGAAAGGAACAGTCACTGCCTGGAAGGTAAATTTAATGACCCTTGTTTTTCTCTATTATTAAGAGCCATAGAAATCCATAGGGGAAACACATATAGTTTCACAGATGGTAATAAGAAATATTAGCTTTTTACTATATAATATCCCACAAAATATAAATATTAGAACAATTGTTATATTTAACTTTAATGTGAAGTAATTGCAGTAATAACTTTAAAGATATAGTATGGGATTTTCAAAGGATCCTAAGGGAAATAGGCACCCAAATCCCATTGAGCTGAGGTTGAGGTGAGGGGAACCGTATGTAGAAAGGGAAATTGTTTGGTATGAAGCCTATTATATTGTGAGTTGTGTTTTCTTTAAATAGTTGGATCAGATATTTAAAAATGTATATTACAGTATTAAGGTGTTATAAACTCTACTAACAAATGGAGCATTTAAATACTGAAGAGGGTGTGAAGAGAAGAGAATACTCATAGGTATTGTTATTTCTGCATTGGCTTTAGTAAGGACCTACTATGTAGCACTCACAGATTAATTTTTTGAAGAATAAGTAGTTAACTCTATAGGTAATCTCTGGGCATAACAATCGATCTGCAAATGCATGCACCTTCAGAATAATTGTGTGCCCTACTGTTTTTAGGATATGTCTGTAAATACCTTCAGTCATGACTTTTTAATACCCCAGGCTATCAAAATATATTCCTCGTTTAATTTACGTGTATTCATAGTTATGTACGTTGACCTTCAATCTTATTTTTCTCTGGCTCTTCTCTAGGGACATCCCGGTCTGATTGGTCTGATTGGACCTCCAGGAGAACAGGGTGAAAAGGGTGACAGGGGTCTTCCAGGTCCACAAGGGTCTCTTGGAGCCAAGGGCGATACAGTTAGTAAAACATACTTTTGTTTCCATTTAAGTTTTGTACAAGCTTATCCTTTCTGCAAAGTCAAGAGGAAGAGAATTTGAATTCTCAACACTTTTCATGGATCATTTACATGAGTGGCATTTAAATTACAGCAGCATCTAGAGTTCCCCCTTCAGGAATCAAGACCCCATTGTGCTAGGTGTTGTACAAATGTATAGCAAAGCTAAAGAGCTCAGAATCTAGCTTAATAACAAGACTCAGTAGATGGATGAAACACACAAACAGGTAGAGGACAGGATAACAATAATCTGGTCAATATTTTCATGTACACTAGCTGTGCTCACAGTGTAGCTCACCATCTGTCCAGCTTTTATCAACTGGCAGCATTCTGTGTGCATGATGTCAAAAGTGACCTTTCAGGAGAATTTGAAGGTGGACGGGGTAATAGCTTTATGAATTTTGGAGGTGAGGAGAACAAAACAGAACTCAAATTGTCATGAGATGTTTTTAATCATAAAACGGGGTTAAGATGGTTAAGCAGAATCAAACCCTGTGTAGAACTACACTGTAGGTGTACTTAACTAGTCATCTTATTGTCCCAGTCACCGTTGCTCAGTATAGCAGAAACAATGCTGCAAGAATAACTTATTTTTCTGCTTATTCTTCTTTAGGGCATTCCAGGTCCTGCTGGCCCACTCGGCCCCCCTGGCCCACCTGGTTTACCTGTAAGTAATTACATCCAAAGTGTCTCACCATATATTGTTCACTTCAAAATATTCCCATTTTAGCTTGAGTGCAACTCAGTATAACTATGTCCATTGCCTCTAGGGTCCTCAAGGTCCAAAGGGTTCCAAAGGAGCCTCTGTAAGTAACTATTCTCCCACATTATTCTGTGTTTTCTTTTGTGGGTTGGTGGTTTTCTGGTCTTTTTTCAAGACTGCTAACATAGTGTTTCTTTCACTGATTTGTAGGGTCCTGGTGGTCAAAAGGGTGATGGTGGTTTACCTGGGCCCCCGGGACCTCCTGTAAGTAAGATCAGTTTTTTTGACAATGCATACAATTAACAGTCTCCTTATGATCCCGTTTTGTAATGCTGGTAGATAGGACTTTGTGAAGTTGCAGAAAAGGAAAATATTAGAGGTGGTTAGAAATTTTTCAAACAGAATGTTTTTTCATTGGGAAATTCTAATCCAGAGTACACAACGTATTTTAAGAAAATGTGCCTCTGATGAACATTCATTTTGAAATAAAATTTGAAAAGAAAACCTTTTGCCTTATCGGAACATAACATTTTGATTTTCCATTTTTTGATTTTATAAAATGCAAACAAAAAGTCAAAATTGAATTGAAACATTTTGGTTTTCTCAAAACAGAACAGCATTTTCATTTTCTTGAAATGAAACATTTTGCTTAATCTGAAATGCAGTTGTTGGCAGAATTTTGGTTCACTGGAAATTTCAAATATTTTTGATTTCATTCCAGAGTGTGGGCATACCAAGAGACTATCTGCCAGAGGTTGTTTCCCAAGTGCAGTGGGGCAAGCAATCCCAGAACCACACCCTGTTAGGGGAGCATCTTAGTCTTCCCCAAGTGGCTGGCCAGATCCGTTAGGCAGTGTGGTGGTGCGAATCAGGGATGGACCCCTGGGCCTGCCTCGTACCTGTCCCCTTTGGGGCATTGTATGCCCGCTGGGGAGTAGGGATCGTGCAGTCCCTTTATTTTTCTGAGCACATGGACTGTGATTTTGCTCCCATATAAGGGCTGTACAGAATCACTCTCTCTCTGTAATCAACGTTTGACCAAAACTAAAGAAATCTGAGGAAAACAAATAAAATAAAAAAGATGAAGAAATACCATTCAGATCACCTCCAGCCAGTCTTTCCATCCATCAATCTATCTATACAGCTGGAAAATAAAATTAAAAGGCAACCCTTGTATGTGATGTACATTATAGGGTCCTCCAGGTGAGGTTATCCAGCCTTTGCCCATCCAGTCACCCAAAAAGACAAGAAGATCTTCAGATTACATGCTGTCTGATGCATCTGACAACATCCTGGATTACTCTGATGGCATGGAGGAAATCTTTGGTTCACTCAATTCTCTGAAGCAAGATATTGAGCATATGAAGTATCCAATGGGCACGCAGAACAACCCAGCCCGAACTTGCACAGACCTACAACTCTGCCACCCAGACTTCCCAGATGGTATGTAAATATTACATGACAAAAGCAAATAGGCTGAGGTTATGATTTTCTAAAATATATTGTCAGCTCATTAATCCTAGCTATATGGCTAATATAGTCTCTAAATAAAAGCAAAGAAAATGTTCATTAAATCCATTCTTGCAAGCAAAAAAGCCATTTATAAACATGGTGAATTTAACTTCAACTACAGAAATTCTGTGTCTGTAAAGCAAGAGTTCATTACATATGCAATACGGTCAGTCTGACTTTAGATTTACAGTTTTTGAAATTGCTTTATAAAAGAAAGCAAATTAGCAAAGAAAGAAATAAAAGTTTAAATGTAGATTTAGAAAGGTAGGCTTTGCATTTTACAAAACCACCTTTTACAAAGAACAAAGGGTGAAGTGCTTGTGCCGTTCAAGTCAATGAGAGCTTAAATAAGGGGGTAGGTGGTGGAAGATTTGTTTTAGGTGCTATATATTACTCCAGAGTCAAAAAAAAAAAAATTGATCAGAGAGTGACATTTGAGTTATACAAAACTTATTACTGAATACTGCTTACAATAAATTCCTTCATAGTTCTTTCATCCTAAAAATACATTTAGCAAAAAGGACTGAGGATTATGTAAAATGTATGGACATTTTCAAGTTTATATGGCAATATTAAGAACAATACCTTCTAGCATTAAAGTTTAATACAATTCAGAGTCATATAAATTAGGCAGTATTTCAGAGAAATAGCTTTCTTTAATTATTATTTGCTTTATTTATTTATTTATTTATTTTAAACACCACTCACTCTCTGGTAAGCTTTAAATTAAGATAATTTAAATGCAACTCTCATGGTTTTATATTTCTCTATTGTAATGAATATTTTTCCCCATTCCAAGTAATTTTTCCCCTTTTTTAAATGAGAACAAAAATACATTTTGACTATTTAATAATACTTATTACTTTCACTCGAGAGAGATAAAAAGATGGTTGCCTTGAGAAACAGTTAAGTCGTGAATGTGCTGTATGTATAAAAGTATATATTTTACAATTCAGTACCTCCATTATAATGACTGTCTTTTACAGAGAGTCTCTGACTTGTTCACTTACCGGTATTTATTTATTATTTGGAGCTTTTGTTTTAATTTAAAATAAAGTGAAAACATTCATTTCATTACAAAGCTTTTGGGAGCAAAAAGGATGGCTGTCAGGACTGCCCTTTTTAAATAAAGATAGTCTGAACAATGAAGGCTTAAAAATAATCTGTAGCTATTATCACAGATATCATACGGGCAACCGTAAGTTCCATACTTTACATTCAGGAGGCAGTGTTACTGAAAGGGTAAGGCACGCTTTTCAGAAACCTGCCCTTTGGCTTGCACCTAGACTATGATGGCAGTGACTGAAAGCCATTGCTATTTGCTGCCCTGCCAGTATTGTGAAATTAGCTGGTGGTGTTAATCCACATCACAGAAAACACCATTATAATTAGAATGATTGTTGGCAGTCACCCAAGAGACTGACATTTGAATGGTTTGGGGATTGACTACAGCACTCTCCCCCAGCCCTTGCGTACACTAGCATTTTTAGGACCCATAATTCCAGCAGTGCATGGCCCTCCAGTGGTAAGAAGGGTGGAAGCTGTAGAGCAGAAAAGGCTCAGGTAAGTGTCTTTGGCACTATGTTGTCTAACCAGCCATTAGTTACGGTGCTTTTACTATCCAGAAACAGCTGAGCCCCACTGCAGCTTGGCAGTGTAGGGTATGGCGACATAGTGGTAAAACACCTAACCTGCAGTTCATCTCAGTTTCCACCAGTGCAACACTACAGATGCACAATTCAGGGGGGTAGAACCAGGGGCAATGGCTCTGGTCTCAGCATGCACCAGACAGCAGAAGTGGGGGAATAAGCTGAACTCCACAGTTGTGCGTAGTAGCGGGCACCTTGCCTCTGCACACCTAGGATTTCTGACATGTACCCTCCTAGGACTGTGCAACTCCACACCACCCTTAATTGTGCCTAAATGTCACAATCCATTTTTTCCTGCTTGTTTTTCTTTCAACACATTGAAAGATCAGGTTCTGACTTTTCTTTAACTGAAGGATATGGATGTTAAAGTCACAGGAGACTGGCATATACAACATGCTTTCTGCAATAAGTTGGGGTCTCGCTGAGAGCTCTGCCTCAGTTTTTAGCCTCCTGTGGATCAATTCCACAAGAGACTTACTGTTCTCCTTCAGCAATCAAAGAGAGTCATGACCTGATCTAAAATAAAAGATAAAATTCTTAAAAAGGCTGAGGCAGTTTTTATCTTTCATAAAGGAGCGATAAAGACAACGACAAAAAGAAATAGTTTTTTTTTTTTTTGCTTCCCAATCTTTAAGATAAAACAACTATAGCTTTACAGCTAAAACTTTTAGAGCAGCATTAGAGGGCAGTAAAATATGACTTCCAAATAAATCATTATCTTAAGTAAATCCTCTCTTGTTTGTTTTAGGTGAATATTGGATTGATCCTAATCAGGGCTGCTCTGGAGACTCTTTCAAAGTGTACTGTAATTTCACAGCGGGTGGTGAAACTTGCATCTACCCAGATAAGAAATCTGAAGGAGTAAGTACCAATCTGTGTTTTGGGTTGACTGTCAACAGTTCCTGCAGTGTTGTTGCAATATTGAACTAAACAGGAAAATTATATTGTCACATTTTCATTTGTGTCGTTCTTACAGACTAATTATTACATTTCATTTGCATAAACATGAGCAAAGCAACGAAATGATACACAACGTTAACAAGTAGCCACTCACCCACCCCCTTTTTGCTCCGATTTGCTTTTTTACTCACCTGCTTGCTAGCTAAGTGTCTCGTGCAATGCAGGACGTGACACAGTTGTCCACCCATTTTTAATGAACACAAAGTTCAGTCTGACATCTAAAAGATAAACTTTAGTGTTTGATTCACTACTGTCTTGCCCCTTGTGGGTCATTTATACCTGTACAAAGTGGCTGAAGAACACTACCATTATGAACTGATAGTGTTTCACACCCGTAAGTATAAATGGCTGCCTAAGGTGCAACCAGCAAAGAAGCCAGCTCTCTAAAAGCCTATCTAGACAAGGGATATATATCAATGTAGTCATACCAGTGCAAATCCTAATTTAGACACACTGCACTGGTGCAGTTTACCCCAGTAACTTATGTAAATGGATCTCAGGTCTCCCTGCTACATCCTCTATACAGCTTATGAAAAGAAATTATCTGTCATCTTTAATTCAGTTCAGTTGGTCTGAAGCAATTAATTTGCAGGTATTTTATCTCCGTCTAAGCAAGGCATCCAGTTTTAGAGAATTAAATAAATCAAATGTAGATGTGTCTCTGCGTAGCTCCAAAGACCACTTAAAATAGGTTGATATCCCAGAAGAAAGATTTATTTTGCAGTTTTTTTCATCTGAAAATGGTATTACATGTGTTAATGCATTCTTTTTTCTAACTTATGTTGTAAACATTCACATTCTCTGCTCCTTTGCAACAGGTAAGAATTTCATCATGGCCAAAGGAGAATCCAGGAACCTGGTTTAGTGAATTTAAGAGAGGCAAACTTGTAAGTAGTTACCTCAGCTTCAAAAGTGATTAACAAAGCAGTCATGTACTATCAATGTTCAGCCTTCCCCAAGTAATCTTGATTATATAAATACAAAAAGGAATTTGTGGAGCCTCAACATTTTCCCTCTTAAATATAAGAGCAGGTAAGTGGCCTCTTGCCCACTGGACAGCAGGAGCCTATCATGTGCTCTCCTATTTATCATGCTTCAAATGTAGCGAAAATGCCAGTGCCACAGCAGAGCAGATTGCTGTGTATTGGCAGCCCTCACACCACCACTAACCCTTGCGGAACAGCTTGATTGCAGATCCCATGTTCTGAAGATAAGTTGCAGCATCATTTATGCATACTCAATGTAACAGATATATAGTTACAATTAACTGAACCCATGTCCTGGAAGAATTTGCTATTCCAAGGTCACAGAATACTTTGGAGATAATTTCTCTGCTTCGTATGACAGGATGCAACTGAAATACATAGTTTTGTCATAATTCCTGCTATAAAATGAAAACACGGTTACTGATTCGTAGCCTGATTGTGCTTTAAAATCTAACAATGACAATCAAGCATGTGATTTTTACATTAAGGACAGTTAATCTGATTCTGCATCAACATTCATTTTCCTGTTTTGCACCTAAGAGAAGGAAACAAACAAATATTCATGTGCCTACTTATATTTTCCAGCTTTCCTATTTGGATATTGAAGGCAATTCAATAAATATGGTCCAAATGACATTCCTCAAACTACTGAGTGCCTCTGCCAGACAAAATTTCACTTACAGCTGTCATCAGTCAGTAGCTTGGCATGACGTGTCATCTGATAGCTATGACAAAGCACTGAAGTTCTTAGGATCAAATGATGAGGAGATGTCTTATGACAACAATCCTTATATCAAAGTTCTTCATGATGGCTGTGCAGTAAGTATAGGCTCAAAATATTCTTTTCTACTTTAATATAACAGGTGATCTTAGTAACCAAATTAGTTCATTCTGATGCTGGCTTCCTTCTTGAGAAAGGCTCTAAAGATTTTGTTTTGAATACTTTGCCATTTTAGTAGATTTTGACGACAGTGAATTAATCACTTCTTTCAACGTCATAAATGTATCAAGAAAAATATTAACCAGAAATTAAGCAAGAGCAAAGATAGAAAGTTTGGCATGAATACATGCTAGTAGTGCCAATGTGCTGAAATTAGGTGTTTTGCTATTGTACATGTTATGTAAGGAAAAAGCAGCAGAAAATAAGCATTGCAGTTCTAGAATATGTTAACTCTCTAAAATCAATTAATGCAAGGAGGAAACATAGGGAAGACAACAATATTGTTCATTGAAGAGCTGTACTTCATAGATACAAGACTTGTGAACAAATTGCATAGTTTGACATGTGGGCATTGCTTAAAGAAGAGCAAAAGTCAACCCGAGAAAGTCCATGGAATATATCCTGCCCACTCTTCTCCCAGCTTCCTTAGGGTCACTAGACATGTTCCATACATACATTAGCTATCTGATCATCTCTCCAAAAAGATATTAGGTCCTTTCAGGTTTATCAGTTGCCTCAGAAGCCATGTCTCAGTGCTGAATATTTTGTCATTTGTTGTCTAGAGATGTAGCTACCCCAGCATTTACACCTGACTAATCATTGTTTTTTTGCAATAGCTAAGAATCCTCTTGAAAATTCTTTTTTTTTAAGAGACAATTACTGAGAAGGTTGTGATAAACAGCTTGGGGGCAATACCTGGATACAGGTTTCCTGCAGCCTTTTCCCTCTGGTGTTAGACTAGGTTGTGATACAAAGACATTGTTAGCCTAGTTGGTCAGTGATCTTGTCTTAGCAATGGATGTAGATCATGTCCACTATGGATTCTTTTACATCTATCTAGAAAAGTACTTGATTGGCTGTGTTTTTTCTTCTTCTTCAGACAAATAGTAGTGTTTTGTTTATCTGCCAGTAGACTTCTTAAGCTGGAATACCATAGAGTTCTATTCTATGACTGCATCTCTTCAACATGTACCTCTCTTTCTAGTTATCATAGGTTTTTGTATAGCATCTGTTGTCATGGCATCTACATGTGGAACTCTTGAGAAAGGTAGTGAAATGATTTGGGAGTGCAGTGCCATTAATAAGCTGATAAGAGTAAATTCTACATTCCTTTTTTATCATATCCCGCTGTGACATTCTCTCAATTTTTTCAGTGTCTCTCTGAGATTGGGGATTGAATGAGGGGGCCAGAGTAATGAGGCTCACTCCAGATGAGAGCAAGATGATGCTTTCACTGGATAAAACATCCAGAGGAGAGAGAGGAGCTGATATCTGTCCCCACAATTTACAGGGTTTGCTAACTTAAAAAATACCCAAAAAAACCAAAGGTGCACAATCTAGCAGTAATGTCAGAGTCCCAGGTATTTTGGATTTCCAAGTAGATGATGTAGCACGCTTTGCAAGGAGGTTACAGCCTCTCTCATTGGAAGTGGACATTGCTTTAGTTGCCATCTCTGGTCTGGATTATTGGCCTCTTCATGAAGGTGAAATCCCCAAAACCCCTGATGACATGATTCATCAGCTGTTACATATGGAAACTCAGAATTCTCCAAGGAATTTTAAACCTCTTATGGACTTTTCCATTGAGAAGGCTTGTTTTAGCCCATAGCTTTTTGTGCTGGTCAAGTACCCTCTCTTTTCCAAAAATCAGTGGTTTCACATTTGCATTTTTTGAAGATAAAAACACTAATTGAATTTAAAAAAAGAACAGAGTTAAGAAAAAACATCTTATTACAAACATCTGGCATTAGTGCATGCTGTTCAGTAAGAGGGAGCCAGTTATTTATAATTACAATCTATTGTAAAGCTAACTTGTGAAATATCTGTAAGATTGGCAGCTTTTATGTATAACCATTTTTTATTTTGTTTTGTTTCTCTTTTTTACACAGTCAAGAAAAGGCTATGCAAAGACTGTGATTGAAATCAATACACCTAAAATAGACCAAGTACCTATTGTTGATGTGATGATTAGTGACTTTGGTGATCAGAACCAGAAGTTTGGATTTGAAGTTGGTGCTGTCTGTTTCCTCGGTTAAGTATAGGGCAAAGAGCAGACCGGCAAACAAGTTGTGCCTTGGTGCTACCAACCCACTTCATGCCACATGCAAGTTTTGAATAAGGATGGCATAGAAAAAATGTCTTGCTGGTACGCATGTTTTATCTAGGAAATACTTGTTGCCCTTGTAGGGCCAGAATCACATGACTTAAACTTATTTGTCAAATCATGAGGGACATAAGAAGCTGTGGCAGAGACAGACAACTTAGGGCTAACTTTATGAATATCCCCTTTGGATTCCTTGGTGCTGTAAAAAATGAATGTCATGGTGCTCCTTCCATTTCAGCAAAGAGGTGCTAAGAAGATGTGTTTAATAAATTGTAATTATTCTATGTACAGTACTATACTGTTATTTCTGTGTCCATTTCCAAAACTTGCATGTGTCTCTGAATTGCATCTGGCTCTTATTTTATAATTGCAAAACTATGTTGTCAATACTGTGTATGTATTATGAAAAATAAAGTTGTAATTTCCAGTGAATCCAATTTAAATTTTCTGATTAATAATAAAATCCCTTTGTATATATTGATGTTGAAAAGCTCTGTTATTTGAAGTCGCCAGTAAAACTTCAGGTGGCAAAACCAGAAAATCTTTGGCAAGACACTCAAAACAACGCTTCTTTGCTGACATTACTTTGTGATAATGAATTTAAAGAATAAATGCGCCCACTGAAGTGCTATATTCCATGGTGCTATTACCTCAGACTTTTTATTTTCCTTTTCAGATTCCAGGATTTCTTAAGATACCTGTATATACCTAAAATAAGCAAGTTTATATTTTTGGGTGGGGGGAATGCGTCTGAAAAAGGGGCGGGGAAGTATGTGCAAGAGCTCTGTTTAAGTCTATGTGAAGTAACTGGTTAGTCAGTTATCCTTTTTTCATCTCATCTGAATTTGTTTTCATTGTGCTTCTTTGAACCATATCAATATTAAAACTTGATTCAACACAATTATTTATGGATTTGTGCAGTGTTTACATAGTTTTCATGTGAGCAGTGATGAATATTTGCTTCCTGAACTGGATACTAAGTTCCCTATGATAGCCCATATATTATTTGCTTATCCCATCAATATGAATTCTCTGTTACTTCAAATTAAGGTCAGGGACACAATTTGTCTAGGTCATGTGATTCTACCTAGTTGCTAAGCAATGTATGAGGGGACTGCTACCTACAGAGCTTGTTTTCTGACCGAAACTGTTACAATTTACAGTCCAAATCTCACAAAAAGCTTGATTTGGCCTTTCATCTAAATATTTTTTTCAATATTAGGAAGTAGAAATACCATTTTAACTTTAAAAGACAAATCCTTTTGTAATTATTTTTCATAATATATGTAAGATTTAAAAATAAATGTTTGTTACTATTTCTTATATAAATTTTTAAATTAATTGGTACCAGATTCCACTGCCTCATTTCCAACTGGTATTTTATCATGCAGCATCATACATGTAAAAGTGAGATTTAAAAAGTCAACCTTTTGCTATTCTGAATTGCTTTTATTTTTGAACCAAAGTTTGTAACTGTCACCTCAAAGAGGAAAATATGGATTTTATTAATAAAATCAAGTCTTGACTACCTGGATTGGTCATTCTGTTTCTTCAAACTACAAGAAATGTTTCATCGGTTTCTATAGTGTAACAGCATTCTGCTTCCAGACCATCCAGAATGAAAAAAAATCTTATTATATACACAGGCAAGCACTACAAAGGCATTATGATCAGCAGTGTTAATACCTGAGGCCCCAATCCTGCCATCGATCGCTTGCATGGAGCCCTGTTAAAGTCAGTGGGGCATTGTGTAGACACACCAGTCTTCCTGTGTACTACTAACTGCAAAATTAGGGGTCTCAACATCTTTCCAGAACCTTTATCCATCTTATGTACTGTATGTCCCCATTGCCACCTCAGAGTCGTCAATGTATTTATCCCTATAAGCCCGTATGAGGCAAGGGAGTTTTATTTATCCACATTTTACAGATGGAGAGCTGAAGGACAGAAAGAATAACCAAATTGCCCAGGTTCATGTAGGATATTTGTGGCAGAGCAGAAACTGACCCTGGATCTCCCACAGCCCAAGCCAGCCTCCAAACCACTGACCTACATTCCCTCTCTCGAAGCTGACAAATAAAAAAATGCACCACAAGCACCGCGCCAAATATAGTGGATCTTTCACATGTGTAGTCAGCAAGAAACAGTAATGATCTACACTATGATCATGCTTATCATCTAAGGGGAAATTCATTTGCCTTACGACTTAGTCTTGCTAATATCAGAATCCAGCTTTGTACATACTCTGTACAAAGATTCAGCATTACAAAATGCTATACATAGTACACTGTGCCCAGTAGAAGAAAATTTTGGATTGAAATTGACACTTTAGTAATACCCTTAACTGCACTTAATTTTCTGCAGAAAGCGAGTGTTGTTCAATATAAAAATAAGACATAGGCGTCATCAAGTGACCTTAGGCCTACAAAAAAACTCTCAAACACTATGTAAATTAAATTCCTTACTCAAATCTATAAGCAAAAACAGGTCAATAAGTTTCAGACCAGGAATTAACAATCATAAAGAGGCTAAAATTGCTTAATGCCTTTTGGATTTTACATCAAATAGCTAGCAAAAACAGAACTTGTAGGATGTAGGAAGTCTCACAATAGCTACAAATAAAAGTCTGGAATTGTACACCAGTAGCTGAATGCAGTTTATGCTGAAGGGCTTGGTTTGATCTTCTCTTGAAATGTGGTGTTTTGTACAGAGGTTCCTGGAGGGAAGTAAATGATGGTGTAACTTACTAAAGCTGAGTGAAAGCTGTAATGTATCCCACAAGAAACATGAGTGATTTGGCCATTTCTGGAAGACCAATGCCATCTGTGATGTCATCTTAAGTTGCAAAAGATAGGTCTTTATTCTGCCATCCTTAATCACATGGAGTAGAAACTTATTCCATGGGTGGTCCCAAGAGTATTCCCCTTACTCTTTCAATGGCAGACCTCAGCAAGGTTCTATGCAGTGTGACGAGGGGTAGCAGAATTAGGGCCTGTATGAGATGACAACATGCACCTTCAGTTTTATGAGATAGAAGACCTCTCAATGAATCCATGCTAGCTTTCAGAATGCTCTTTGCTCCAGTGGTGGCTAATGGGTTACTAACAACCTTATCAAAGACAACCAGGAAGCAAGAACACTGTTTAACTAGTCACTTTCATAAGATTACTCTAGAACTGAATATTTGACAGCATCATTCATTGTTAAACAGTGCCCTTAATATGTAACTTCTTTGTGGAAGACTACCTCCCATACTGGCAGCATTGCTTGCACAGAGTCTAATATTAATATTCTACACTGAGCTAGAGCAGTAAGACACTGCAAAAGGTCCTTTAACGTAACATTGTCTGAAACTTTTTGTAACTAGAAACAAAGCCAGTGTCAAAAATATGTGTGTGGTCACAGTTCAGAGATATCAGTGCCAAAAGTGAATTTAATCTTATCTGGCTTCATCCAGGAAACAGCATATCTTGTAAAAGAAGCTTCTAGTATGAAAATGTCCTAACATCACCTTGTGGTCTCATCATGCGTAGTGGAAACAACATTTTAAAAGCTCTGGCAAAAATAATTTAAATCTCTTAGTAATGGTATTTCAAGCAATTTCCTCAACACTGTATGGTAGGAAGAAAAGAATGCAAAAAAAAGTATTGTTATTTTTAATAGTGTAGGAATCCCACACTTTTCACTGGCAGGTCACTTTGAACAGCACTTAATGCTTATTTTTTATTACAATTAAGTCGCACCACTTACTATTGCTTCAGTTGATTGACAGTCGTTAAGTGACATCTAAAACCTACTCCATGTTCCATGAAAAACTTTTATATTTGTCCAAGATACTTCTCCTCCTGGGAGTAGATTTGTAAGTATCTTATGCACATGGGCATAAGATGCACATGGGAAGAGCCCTGCGCTCATGCAGGGTCCCATGAAAGTCATCTGACTTCAGTGGTGTTCCGTACAAGTGAATGGGTATGCCTATGCAGATTCAACAGCAGGATCAAGACATAATTATCCCCTTTGCTTGCTGCTTTAAACAAAGGATATAACTTTTATTTACATCAATTCTGTACATGATTTCTGCTGCAGTTGATAATTCTAGCAATAGCATCATAGAACCAACTAGCACTAGACTGAGATTACAATGCTCATGGATCCACTCAACCTAAAGACAGGAAATATGAAATTTCACTACCTTCCCTATGCTATTTCAGGTACTGGTATCAAAGGTTACAAACAGACAAAACTTGTTTGTAAACAGGAGATATTGCAGTGCACCAAAAGTTGGTCAGGGAAACATAATGAAATGCACAACCATGAGAAATGGAAAAGTGTGTGGGCTATAACAGGCATGTACCTTTCTTCTCTCTCTTTTGATTGCTGGATGTTTTTTTGCTCAGTTTTTGTTTCCTCCAGTCCATAGGCAAATTTGTGACTACTTACTGAAACACACTTCTTCCACAGAAAACATATTTCTGTTCATCATCTGTTCATTGTCATGTGTTCATTTTCATCACAATGGCTGATAGTGATCCATTGTTTATCTTGCAATGCCCAGTTAATGTTTCATGAAATATTATGAACTAATATACTTACTACCCAAGCTACTTTTCAATTTTCTGATTATCAGCCATTATACTCCCAAGTGACTAACATTATTGCTTTTCTCATACTCAGCTGGTATTTCCAGCATGTCAGGCAAAGAAAGGATAATCACTCAGCCTCCTTCATGATTTTAAAACAAAAACATCTGTCACAAACAGTGCCAATCAGCCTTAAACAGATAACAAGAAAATGAGAAATTAATCACTTGCCAAACTATACTGTAAAGTGAATACTTGATGGAACATTTATCATCGCGTCGCCTTCTGCTTACATTGGGGAAGCCTGGGTTTTAATACTTTTTCAATATATTTCTTCTAACAACTTGTAAAGGAAAGCATTTGCGGCTTCTAGTGGACTAGCCTCCATTTTCTCACTTAAATAGTGAGCAGTAAAATTCTCCTTGGAAAGTAAAAGTTCACTCTCTTCTATCCTTATAAGTTTTTTGAGCCAAATTATTTGGTCCAACTGAAATATACTTAGCACGAGGACTTAAATGTATCTTTGTGCCTCAAAATCCTGGGCCTGCCTGGGCTCTCTCAGTCCCTGTTGTTCAACAGAACAGCCTGAAGGTGTCAATAGCCCACAGAGGATTCCTAGCAGCCAGGAATGAGTAAACACAGCATCTGGGCAAAATCTATATTCCCGTTTCACGCCCTTTGTGCAGGGGACAGCAAAGGGAAAAGCGCAGGTATCATTTCAGTAGACCTATGTCACAAAACTACTTCACACAGGGATGGTCCTCCAATGCCCAAACCAGTTGGGTTTACAGTTGTTTTGCACCCTAAAAAGGCAAAAAGCAGCCATAGCAGAACTGTGTCTCTGGGTCTTTATTTAGGAAATATTAAAAAACCTAAGGGATTTGAACATCCACCTTCAAGTAAATTCAGGCACAGAATCAACAGTCCAGTACATTTACTGTATTTGAAAATATGACATTAATTTGTTTGGGGTTTTTTTTGTATCCTACTATATAACCTGGCGTAAAAGTAAAAAAAAAATCACTAAGAGCCTGTCACAAAGCTCTGTGAATTCATTTGGAGTATTTCCACTGGCATTTAGATCAGGCCTTAAGAATTGGCTTTTTTCATTTCATTAAGAAGGCTAGTTCCAGTCTATATATATATTTACAAAAGTGGGAACAAGGAGGTTTAGGAGGAAGTGAAAAGTTATTTTTGTTGATATAAAATTATCTTCTGGTAGAATATTAATAATATGCAAGGTTTTATATTCTATTCATGCAACCTCCAGAGCCTGTCTCTTCTTGTATTAGAATGTCATCTCAATGGCAATTCAGGTGAGAGAAGAGCTCAGCTTTGTGATCCTGTTGCCCAAAAGGAATCACAAGATAACACACTGCGAAGACACAGACTCTGGAGAATGCATCAGTCAGAACTGACTCTTTTTCTGATGCTCATGTTTAGGGATCCTTTTGTTACCACTCAAAAAGACCTTAGAAATAACCACTTGGCACTAGGCATTCAGAGTTCCTCAATGCATAGTTATTAAGAGGAAAGCTCTGTTATTGTTACAGCTGGTCAGAAAAGGAAAATTAGCAGTTTTACACAAAAATCTAAATCATTTTCATTCCGGAATGGAATGAAATGTTGAGTTTTTTTTAATTATTTTTCAAAATGAAAAAGTCCAATGCTTTTGATTTGAAATTCTTGAAAAGAAAAAAGACATTCTTTGAAACAAACTGAATTTTCAAATTTTCTTGATTTAAAATTTTGAGCTAGAGGAGGAAGTCCAAAGGTGGCTATTCTGATTTTATATCTTGATAAATCAGTGGACAGGGGAAACAGGCATTATCCTCTGTTCAGTACAATCAATTAGGTAAAAACAAATCACCCCAAAACCAAAATAAAAATAACCCCACAATCATAGTTTGAAGGAGAGAGATAAATGGGAAAGGGAGGTGGTAAGGCAGTGGGAGGAAGAGGATATTGATGTAGAGGAACTGGTGATGGGATGGGGAAGCAATTGCATGCCCAGGCCAACCCAAGGGAGCAGAGGAAGACAGCTGAGAGCTGTGCTGCACTTTCTGGGAACATTTCTATGTGATTGTAGGGAGGTCAGGTTTGGCTTCCTGCAATCACTGTGAAGGCAGCATGTGGATTCACATATTAGCTAGGGATAGGACCAGGAGTTATTTCCAGAGGAGGCACCCAGAAGAGCTGTGGGGGGAGGGATGCTGCAAGATCCCTAAGGTGCCACTAACAATTTCCCAACCATGAACTGCAATATTGGGCTCTGCCCCCAAACCTTTCTTCTTCCCATTCCCAAGTGCATCGTGCTTCTCCACACACACACACACACTCTGTCCCCCATCAACTACTCCTGGTATCCCTTAGGATGCTGTTCTGATCTGTGGAGCAGGAGAGGGTAGGTCTTTTCTGAGATGACCCTAGAAGAGAAGAGGAGGTGCATTTTTCAGGGACAGAAACACTAACCGAAATCGGGTTCACTTTGCCGAAAGATTTTGTGGAAAAGGAGAAGAGATGAGGGAAAGGTCCAGTCACCCCACGGGGAACCCCACTAGCAGTTGGCCAGATCCACAGAATATAAGCCCTATCCAAAACATGTATATATAAAATAGCCCAATCAAGGAGCTGCAAATTGCAATCGTCAGGGAGAATAACACCAGCCAACAGCTGTTCTCTTAGGGAATTGCACAAGTAGACAGTCAATCAGTCAACGTATCTTTATCTAGTACCAAACACAAATACTCAAGTCCCACCATAAACAGGTGGAAATTCATGCTCTATGACAGCCAATCACATGTTCTCACATTTCTGAGTACACACATCCAACTGTAAGAAACCACATAGCAACATATGACAAATCCATCACAAATGGAAAGTCACTGAGTGCACCAATCACAAGTTAAAGAGTGATCAAACTTAATTTTTAGAAGGAAATTTCAACCAAAAAGAAATAAAAATTGTATCAAAGTTTTCCGAATTGAATTTTCATTAAAAAAATGGGAAACTTCAAAGAAATCAACATGTTTTGGAAAACGTGTGTTCTTCAAAATTACATTTACAACAATTTTTGTTCATAAATTTTCAACCATGTAAAAATAATGCTTAAAGAACTTTACAATACCATCTATACTCTACGGCAGAATACTATCACTCATGAGAGATAAAGAACAGATATATTTTTCCATTGTCTAATATGTGTCCAGAAAACAGATAACTTGCTTTATTTAGCCTCACTTGTCATCAACAGTTATAATCTGTGTAACAGAAAGTAATTGGAAGCCCAAGAGTTAAATTGTTTGCTGGCCTCTGAGCTTCTTTTGTAGTATAGTTTTATCCATGAAAGTATTATTTCTACAATATCATTAGCAGACATGGTGCTTTATAGGCATTCAGAAATATAAGCTTTCTTCCAAGAAGAGCCTGCAGTCTAATGGGAGAAAATAGAAACAAAGAAGGCAGAAGGGCTGATGGTTGGCCCCATGTTGCATTATTTATAAGGTATATGCAGTTTCCCAAAATTTTAATCTTTATTTTGAAAATGAACGATTATGAGGGGAGGCAAGAGAGGATGACATTTAATGGAGGGATTAGTCAAAAGAAGTGAGTTCTAAGGAGACACACTAAATTCAAGACTAAAACATGAAATCAAGAATCCCCTCATCTTTCAAGGAGGCTTCAAATTAAAGGCCCAGAATACTACACATGGGCAGGTGCTGAAACCTTATTAAATATAATCCTGGACACGTGCAGGTGGAATACAAAAAGGTGTACAAAAGATGTGGTTATCCAACCTGTTGTTGGGATACCGAGATGATATGGGACAACCAGGTAGGAAGCCTGGCCCAGTGCCATCCTTTTGGGGGAAGCTCCACTTACTTTTCCTTCCATCTTTGTTTCTAATGGTCTCTGTGAAGTTGCAAGTATGTACAATGTATGATGTTAAGTAAGAACAATGCAGGAAACCACTTTACTGTATTTATTTTACTTTTATGCTCATGTATATTGATTTTTCTATTGTTTTAATTATATTTGTCTGTATTAACTAAAGCTCAAAGAGTTTGTGTGTGTGTTTCACCAATTTCATCTTCTTAGTTAACTCTAAGTGGCCACCTGAAAAAGAACTTGTTATTCATACAAGTTGCACCCCAATAACTAATTTGACAATTGAAATACTTGATCAGGCTATACAATTTTAAGTGAGTGGTGAGTCAGGCTCTAGGGATATGGAAACACTACTAAAAAGATGAGGATGTAGGTGAATGGACATAGTTTGTCAGTGGACTCCACACTCCTGGGTTTACAAGTAGCTGTGCTCCCTTGAAAAAAACTTACCTCAGTGATACCAGATTGTGCAATCCTCATTCATGCTGATAAACACTTACTCATACAAGTATTCCCATTGATGTCAAAAGGCCTGCCTTTGTGAATATATGATCGTGAAGCTCCTAAGCCAGTCAGTAAAGCCAGGGAAATCTGACCCCAAAATAAGGGTTGTTCAATGGTGCCAATGAAGAGCAGTGTTAGGTATACACTGCTTCAGATGCTTCTCTGACATGAAAGATCTGATCTTGCAGCACTTTTGTTGACTTCAGGAGGGGATCAGCAGTTTATGAAACTATGGTTAAGTATCATGATTGGTGCCAGAAGATGAAGATGCAACTGTCCCCTACAGGAAGGGGAAAAAAGACTCAGACATGCTGTTCCCCTTGAGGGGATAATGAAGAGATCATTGGTATGCTGCCCTATTACTTTTGTGCATTGGACATAAGGGATTGGTGCCCATTTCATAGTATGACAGGAGTCTCAGAGAATCGGTTTAACCTCTTTATGGATGAGCAACAGAGCTCCAACTGCAGGAATTTAAAAATAACAAAGCAAGTCTTCTGAGATAAGAAGTGGCCATATAATGGCTATAAGTGACCAGAAGTAAAACAGATTAAGACACCTGCTGAAGGATTTGTCCTTACACAGCATCTTTGGATTAAGAGTAAACTATATTAAAGTTTGATGAAATATTCGGAAAGATAAAATAATACAAAGGCAGAAATGACTAAGTCTGAATACAGACTGACCTAGCAGAGCAGGGATTTTTCAGGGACAGGCCAACTGCAGATGTCAGTGTTGAGTTCTGTTAGCTTATGGAATGACATCTTTTTTTATATTTCATCAAGGCACAGCTGCAAAATATAACCCAATACAATGGGCATTTAATGAAAATAAATCCTTGTTCGTCTTTTCTCCTGGGCCTTTGCACCAACAAGTCAAGAACGAAGGGGCCGCGGGGATGGCATAAGAACCCTCCCCCACTGAAGGAATACCACTGGCCCAGAACACCTCACCACCCAGCTGAAGCATTGGCCACCCCCTACGCAATCCCACCGTGTCTGCTTAGATCGGGAATCTGGGCAAAGGGGAGAGGAGCAGGATCCCTGGAAAAGTTATTTCCCCCCCTGTGCAAATGGCTGAGGAAGGGCAAGGAGAACACAGAGCCATAGGTGGCTGGGCACAAGGAACACCTGGCACGTGAAGCACACCCCTTCTGCTTGTGTGACAGTGGAGCCCATAGGGAACAGGGCTTTTTGGAGTCCATGGAGCAAGACAAGCTATTTGTCACCCCATATTCAGGGTTTGAGTAGAGTCTTGATCAGCCCTAAATATTGTATGTAGGGGGGTCATAGCTAGCGATAGCGTGGCCTAGTGAATAGTGAAGGGGCCTGAGCCTGGTGAGACCTGGGTTATAGTCTTAGTTTTGCTGCTGGGAGACCTTGGAAATCTCAATTTACTTCTGTGTGCCTCGATTTCTCCATCTGTAAATGGGGGGAAATTACCCTTACCTTCCTGGAAAACAGTTTGAAATCTATGGATGAAAAACGCCAGATAAGAACTAGGTATTCATCACCACCATGGTATCCCGTGTTCCGATTCTAGATTCTGATTCTAGCATGTGGAAGGCAGATGCTAAGAGACTTCCCTTTCTTATTTCCTCATTCACACGGACCAAGCCCCACTAGCAGTTTCTCTGCTCAGAAGGTGGGCAGGGGCTGCTGCCTTCTAGCACCCAAGGAAGCCTGGACTGTGGATGTAAGGCCATGCCCATCCCTGCCACAATTCCATATCCACCACCTGAGCTGGCCAGCCAGACAGGAGGGAGGCTACACCAAGCTGTTACGGAGTATGCAGTGTGCACACTCCTTCGCCCCATGTTCGTGGGACACATAGGGAATGGATGGTATGTCCAGAAGCACAATCCCTCCCAGAGCTCCCTCTATAAGAGCCAGATTTAATTAACATGATCTGACCCTCTGTTTCTTTTTCATTTATGATGGAGTGAGAGTGCACCCTAGTACAGACATATGTCTCTGTTTATTTCATCAAGAAAATGCACAGTCTTTGGGGAAACAGCATATGATTTAATGATGCATCTTTCCCCAACAGTTTTCCTAGAAGATGCAAAAGAAGAGAAAAGGAGATTAGAAATTCAGATGGTACCTGATGATTGCTTGATTAAATGATTCTTGAACATTTCAAGGTATTAAGCATTTTTACATCTGTGCAAGGATGACCAGATGGCAAGTGTGAAAAATCAGGACTAGGCAGAGGGGTAATAGGTGCCTATATAAGACAAAGCCCCGCATATCAGGACTGTCCATATAAAATCAGGACATCTGGTCACCTATTGTGTGCCTTCATTTTTCATGCTTTGCATAATCTTTCGGATGACTGTATGCACAAGTGTATCATGTAGAAGCAGCAGCTAGCTGATGTGATTACTCATTAAATTTAATGAGCAGGTTAGAACTATCTACTATAAAAAGTAAGTTGAAAGCAAAATCACAAATTTGAAAGCCAAGCGAAGGGATGACAACATATGCAAGTACAATTAGTCATGTAATGCCCTCTTAATATGCATCACTATAAATACTCCATATAGGTATACAGCAGACTTAGATGCACATTACCCTAGTGGAGCACAATCGTGATTGTGTATGAAATGATACAGTTAACGCTAATGAGATACAAAGCAGGAAGCAAAATCACGCCATTTTAAGGAGTCTTTCCCTTGTATCACTGGAATGTTTTCAGTACATAAACAGTGATAGCTAAATAATATTCAGTCTTTTTTTATCTTTTTAAATACATTGGAACCATACAGCATTAAATTCAGAGTGATTACATGTTATTAAGTCAACATAAGCAAGTGTGGGGTAACATATACATACAAGGCAGATGGGTACAGCTGTAACAGGAAACACAACTACATGGAGAGTGCAACAAGATGGAAGAGAACACCGCCCCATCCTTATGTCACTCAGTACTAGCTCCGTGAGAGAAGGGTTTGTTAGGAAAGGCAACAATAAGTGGGAGTAAGGAGTCTCCCATAGGGAAGTACTCCTAGCCTCACACAAACCTTTGGGAGGGTAAAGGAGTGTGGTGCCCAGTTCCCCTCAGCTCCCATCATCCCATGAAGGAGACAGGAGAAAATTGGGCCAATGGTTTCCCTTGTCCATAGGGATGAGGTGAAGAAAAAAGGCTCTCAGTGAATCCTATGGTCTGGGAAGACAAAGGGAGGATTAGGAGGCAGCAAAGAGAGTAGCAATAATACCTGAATAAGGATTTCATATTCTTGCCATGGGAGTAGACGATTTAGGATTTTGGGAGATGGCTTTAGCTCTCTAAAATCTTCAGGGATGACATTAATAAATGACACACTGAACTTGGAACAGAAGCTTACTTACTTAATTAAAATGGACAAATTTATTCATGGTGCAAAACTACCCACAAGAGTGGAATTGAACAGCTGCTATTTTATTATGTTTTACTCTAGCCTTCCAAAATAAAGAAAGTTTTCTCTGCCCCCAAACCTCCTTGTGGGGTTAGGAGTGGGAAGGAAGCTTATTTTGGATCTTGAGGGAAACACCAGGTTCTGGTGACATAGACAGGAGATTAATTTGGGCCTGGGGAACCTCTAGGTGGACAAAGGGCTTAATCTGGGCCCAGCAGAGAGTTTCTTGGAAGGAGAGTTGGATGGACACTGATTGGTGCAAGAGGAGATGGTGGTTTCTGCGTTGGGTTATGTGGTTCTTAGCTGTCTTTTTATTTAGGAAGGGCTGTCGCTAGTGCCCTATTGGATCTCCATTTGTAAGGATTAGGCTGTTACAGTTCAAGGGGCTAATAATCATCTCTCTGTTGGCATCAGTGGAGTTACCTCAGATTTATATTCTGAAGCAGAGATGCACAATGAGACCCGGGGAGTTCGGACTGAGAGGGCGTTGGCACTGAGAATGAGCAGGCTTCTAAATTAGTTCTCAGTGGGATAAAGAGAAAAAAGTCCATAAATGCTTTGCAGAAACAGCTAAAAATCTGACAAAGATAAGAGGAAGGAGCCTGATTCTGACCTACGCTATAGGCCCTATATGCTGCTCTCAGGAGAAGCCACATAAATTGTATCCCCAATTTCCTAGCTCAGCCCAGTACACCCAAAATCAGAGTGGTCTCCTAATTTAATCATAAAAGGAGAAGACCAGCAGCACATTGATCGGGATGGGAGCCATCCAGTTTGCTCTGCAGATTGCATAGGTGCTTGCCTTTAGACCAATTGGCACATGTGTGTGCACCCAATGCACGCAGCACATGGCCCTCAGAACCCAGGAACCATAAATTGAGCCTAGAGTTGCTGAATTAAAGGAGAAGCAAGAGATGGGATTATTTACAGACTCAGGATAAAATCCACATTTACTGAATAAAAAACACCCAAACACTAAAGAACAAAACATTTCTGCATAGCTTCCATTCAGGGACCTGAACCAAGTAGTCAGATCCCTCTGTTTCCAGTGGGTTCTGATCAAGCACTTTTGAAAATCTGTTAATTCATTTAGGAATTTAAATTGGAACTAAGCTCTTTTCAAAAGAGAGACTGATTTCAAATCACTAAGAGATTGCTTTTGAATTCATTGCCATAGGAAAGAGGTTTTCTCCAGCATACATCATCTTTTCTCTCTCCCCCAAAAGAACCTGCTTTTGCATCTTTTTCCTCTGCTGTAATCTCTCTTACAGTCTGTACATAAAAAGAACCCACACCTACTTCTGGGATGGACAGTTATATCTGTTTTTGAGGAGCTGATGGACTCAGGTGTGGTTTTGGTGGTACTTGAAACCTTAAAGGTGGGTTGGAAAAAAAGTAAAGGCTCACAATATCACAAACATATACCTATCTGCTTCCAATCCCTCTTAATCTAGTACTATCTGTCAGCCTACAACCATCTCTGTAACGTACAGAACTCATTGTTATTTCATGTTTGTGTCCTCCAGAGGCCATGTGTATGAGACATGATCCATTTATGAAAATGGATTTGTGGGGCATGTCCTTAGGGTCTCTGACATGCCACGGGTGTAAAGTGAAAAGCAAGAAACCTATTTAAGAAGGAATCATTCTGTTTCTTAATTCAGAGGTCATTCTGTTTCTTAATTCAGGTTTAACTCTGAGGCAGAGAAGACTGCAGAACTTTGGGAACTTTTGCAGAACAGTTTTGTGACTTGGGACAAAGTGAGAATTTTCTGCACTATTTTTATAATTCCTATGCATGCTTCAGTTTCCCCATGTACTTTGCATTTCTACCCAGTGGGTGCAAAAGGGTTAAAAAGGAAATGCAGGACTGAACAACTGACACTTATCTGTGGGGATCTACAATCCTTACCCAGCCCTGATGCCTGGGATGGGAAGTTACAGTGCTAGGCCCCAAGGACGTGAGAGTTAGATAAGGTTGCCTAGGCAGGTGAAAGCCGGCCAAGGACGGCTGACACCTCCCTTTCTTCTTTCTCAGCTCAGTGTCCAGGAGGTAAACAGAATAATATTAGGCAGCTGTGGGAAATGTTAAGCTATCCATGTGAATCAGCTTGTGCTTGTGCTGTGTGTATGCTTGTAACTTTTAACCAATCAGTAACTGCAAGAAGAGGATGTGAGCAGTGCATGAAGTATTATATAAGATGGCTTTTGCCCTGGAATAAACGACTTGGCTTGCAATCATATTGGTTGTTGTGCTTTGTCCGGCCCGCATGAACCCAAAATCAATGGTGTCCCTGGCGGATGAAAAGAAGCCGGGGGCAGACTGGGGACTCCAGGTTGACTAAGACGCAACACTTATCCTCAGGAATCTCCAGCAGGTGGAACAGGTGAAGTCGGTTTGGGTCAGCAGAAGTTGGACAATGGACCAAAAGGTCTCAGGTGGCTGGAATAAGAGTTAGCTTTTTGGGAGATACACGGCAGCTCTCACCTGGGACTGCCAGAAAGAGATGGAGAGCCAGAGCAAGGAATGGATTTCATGGCAGTGTGGCTGTGTTGAACACTGACTGGCCAGAATAGACTATGTCTTAACTTTTATTTCTCTTGTAAGGATGTCCCAGTGCTGCGTTCCAGTTGACTAATAAATCCTACTCCCGGCCCTTAAAGAAGAGGACACCTTGTGACTCTGGAACACTGACGGGCTACTTCCAAGGGACTGTTTAAAAGCCGAGATGTAGCACAGACCCTGTAGCTTCATGACAGGGCAAGAAAAAAGCAATTTCTGGCAAAATTTAAATATGTGGCTGTAAATTAATCATCAGATTTCGTCAATCATTTTGGAGCATTATTTAAAGGGTTAATTTTCTTAAATTTAAGTGCTTTCATTGAAGACTGAGTCACATAAACCAGCTTTATGGTGAAATCTCTTTCATTTTAGCTTGTCCACTGAACATCTTTTATTGAAGACAGAGGCATACACAGAGTTTTGTGGGGGAAGCATAACGCTTAGTTCAGTAAACTAATTCCCAAATTAATTGATGTTACAGCTCATCGCCCACCAGAACACTTCCAGAATCCTCCCCCTATTATCTTCATCTGTCAGGTTAAATTTATCACTAAACAGCAAAGGAAAGGGAAGACGGAGCTTCATTAGTCAAAGGGAGGGGGAGGGAAGGGGAAAGGCGTACAGAGGAGCTATTATTTCAAAGGTCTAATTTTCTCCAACTTAAATCAATGGGAATTTCACCATGACTTCCTCCTATGCACCCTAAGAAAGCATGAGGTAACTTCTAACATTTTCTAAATTGTCTCAATGTTCATGAAAACATGAGGAGAAAAATGGTTTTCTCTTGTTCCAGTCCATCACAATAAAACATTGCAGAAATTCTAGCCAAAAATTAGACACAGTCCAATTTTTCAGATAATGCCCATCATAAACCAAGCCATGTGCTCCAGTGTTTTAGAAACATGATTAGCAAATGAATGCCCTGATTCTGGACTGTGTTTCTGACCCATAACTCTGCTCTCGTGACATAAAGAGGCCAGAAAGCAGCTGGATTCTCTCCCAGATGGGAATTTTCCTTGGCAGGACTATCTGGGCATGTCAGTCATGGAAGAGGAATGGAGCGGGAGATGCTCAGAATTCTTTGCTGCTGGAATAGCCCCTAACCAATCCCTGAGTGAGGGAGCCCAGAAGCCAAGAGGTACAAAACAACTTCAAAAACAGCCGTTCTCCCTTCCTATCCTTGTGCACTGTAGGGAATTTCCAATACTTAATGACCCAGAATCCTGACCTGCAGATGAGGAGGCACTTGAGGCTGCTCAGGAAAGGAGGATGTTAAACTTTGTTCTCCATGAATTTTAGACTGAATTGAAATTTTTCAAGATTAGCATAAGTTTAATATTTTTGGAACATTTGAGCAAAATCAATTATTCTGTCATAGGTGTGAGAAGGAGGGAAGGAGGAAAAATACTTTTTCACATATGTTTCAATTATATGTTGTATTCAGAAATTACTGGGACACTAGAAATTCCAACTTGGTTTATTTTGTAGATCTCATAGAGATCAAAGGTTTTGAGCCTAGTCCCAAGAAATTCCTTCAGCAATTTTGCAGTTATTACACCTCTTCTAATAAGTTTTGCTTTTCAAAACATCAAAAACATATTTTGGAATGAACAAATGTAGCCCCTTGTTCTACATAATAAAAAATGATAAATACATTTAAGACTATAAAACACAGAGATATTTTATAACAGAGACATTTTTTTCTTACACTCTTGGAAATCTATTTTTAAAATCAAAATATAGAAGTAAAAAAGTCGTTCCTGAATGACGTCTCTGTGAGCTAAACTTCAGACAAGATTTTATTGTACAGATTTCTCTTGAAAGTTCACACGTAAGATTCATACATGCAGCCCCCTAACTCTAGTGGTGTGAATGGCACTGCTATAATGCTATCATTATTTATTTGCAATAGAAAAGACATGCATGACTATAAATATATTAGTATGAAGATTTCACTTACTGAGAAAGACATTTGGTTTAATTTCACTGCCATTTTCATATTTTATACTGGTGTAATTCCATGAATTCAACAGAGCTACTCATGATTTATAGTTGGGTAAGTGAGAGGGGGATCAGACCCATTCTGCTTATTTTGACAGTCATATCTATAATGCAATCGGCGCTGTGACAGATGCTAACAGAAGTCAATCAGTAAAATGAGTCTTTTTCCATCATAAGGCTGTGGGCAATCAAAGAAACTATGAACATCTGGCTTAGTTTTTGATTGCCATGCTCACTGATTTAGTGCACCCCAATAAGCAACAATTAGTCAGTACAGCTTGTGTCAAAAGACCCATCAAGTTAATTCAAATTGTCAGGATAAATTGAATCAAATTGGCATCCATATTTGTATGCATAGTTTAAATAAGCTTCTACTTCACTACATTATAAACAAAACAAATGCAGACTTTATTTTTTATGTTTTAAAAATAAATATTTCTCCAAATTATTTGACTTTTATAAAACAATCTGGGAGAAGTTGACTTTTTTTCTAGATATGCAGTACCACAAATTTATAAATAAAAATAAATGTCATTTTTCTCTGGTTCTTATTTCCAACCCATCAGCAAATATATTCTGTTTTATGAATTTGGACAAAAAACTCTCTCAAGCATATTTCCAGACACAGCAAAATACATGATGCACTAGGGTTCATTTCAAAGGCAAACTGTTGGGATAAATAACCCCCCCAAATTTAGAATTATTTTAAAATAAAATTTTACAAAAGCTTCGACTTTGTGTTGTCATTTGTTTCTAACTCCAGTGGAAATAGAGTTTGGTTCTTTTTTTCTCTTAAAACCAATTAACATTATTGTTTGGATTCCAAACATTGTAACATTGTGCTAGATTGCATGAGACAGTAAAATTACCAGACAGTAAAATTGACTGGAAACTGTATGCAAAATTATTAATCTATTTGTGTTTTCCAAGTTGAGAAAAATAAAAAAAATTGCAAAATAGGACAAATACAGAAATTTTTAACATTCTATTTCCCCTATTTTAAGTATTTCCAATGTGCCTATTACTATCGTATCAAGGTACCAGTCGCTCCCATATTAATACTCTAAAAGTGCTCTTTGTAACATAGGTCAGGAAATTTGTTTTTTTTTCTAGTTACACAGCACCAAATTTTCCAGTCCCACTGAAATGTGCTTGGTGAAAGGTTGATAAGGAATAAGGATTATTTTAAAATCACTTTTGTGTCCCCACCATCTGAATCTCAACTGGCTCAGTCCAGATTATAGCAGACAAGAGGCTGCTCTAAACAACATAGGCTAGCATTGGCTCCCAGGAGAGTGTTCCAGCAGCTTGGGTCATACCCTCCACTTCCTAAGGTACACTTCCTATACAGGAGGCAGGAAATGTCCCTTTGCCTTTCAGTGATTCCCCTGTGCTATAGGAATCCTCAACTTGGCCATACCAGTGCCTAGGGTGGCATATCAAGTGGCCGCAATAAACCAGAGAATCTGGCTCATGAAAATGTCCTTTGGTAGGTCTCCTCTTAAACTACTTTCCATTAAAACACTGATCCCTTTTACATACGGAGTCTCTGAATGGAGGCTATGAGTGCTTCTGTTAGTGTGAACTTTGGAAGTAAATTTGACAGAAATCTTGTGTTGGCTGTTCAGGAAGTCAGCTTTAGAGATGAATGTCATTGGGATGAATGTCAGTATCCTCTGCCCCATCTTGCAGAATGGAAAGTGGTGGGCTGTTTTACATCAAAAAGAAAGAGCATATCATTGGCCGATGCCCACTGTTCCTGCAGTGATGTTTGCTGTCTAGTTCCATTGTGTGTGGTGACTATTAAAGTCATCCACAAATACAGCAGTGCCCTGTGCATTCTGCAGAACTGGCTGAGGCCACCATGCACCAGGTAGTTTATGCATGTTAATGATGGGTAGCTTGCTGGTGCGCACAGAGATTGTATCTGTTTCTTTTGTATTGCAGGAGGTAGAACCACATATTTGTTGATCTCCTGCTCTATGTAAATTTCCAGCCTGTATTCTGGGTGTTAATTACTGGCTATGCATTTATAGCCATTGATCCTGTAGCAGCAGGCTTTTTCTTTTGTGGTCTTGGTCTCCTGGAGGGCAACGATTATCAATGCTGGTCAGCTTCGGCATTTTCTCCAGGTAGTCACAAGTGGACCAGGAGAGGCCTTCAACTTTCAATTAGCAAATCTTTACCCCCAGGGGTGAACTGCCTAGCATGTTGGCCCTACAAGGTTGGCTTATTTTGTTACGTTTTTGACCCCGAGGTTGACAACTGATGTTTGGTCACCACTTTGATGAGTTCAGTCATGGTTTCCCACTTACCATGTGTGACAGGGTGCTGGGGGATGAACCCCGGCCAGCCCCCTGCCACGCTAGCTTAGCTAGTTCAGGGGCAGCAGAGGGGTAGCTGGGCTGGGGCTTGATTGCCCGAGGGGGGCTGTGCATAGGCACAGGCTGAGCAGCCTCCTGGGGGTTTGATTAGGCCATGAGTTGCAGCTGCCCAGCTGGATTTATAAGCCAGGCCCCAGAGGGTTTGAGATGCCACAGGGGAAAGGAGTTGGGGGGAGGGGTTGCAGTGGTGCTGCCTGTCTCCCTGGACCCTGAGCAGCTCCAGCAATGGCTGGCCAAGGCAAGGCCCTGTATGATGTTGGGAGGTTCTTGTGCATGCTGTAAATAAACCAGTGGTGACTGCAAGCTTGAGGGTCTCTGAGTCCTTTGTGATCCAGAGGGACACCGAAGAGAGGCACAGCAAGGGGATGCCATGCTACACCAGGATAGAGCACATGAAGGTTGTCATCTTCCACCACAGGAAGATGCATACTTATCTCAAGAAAGGAGGGTCACAGCCAGCCTGCCTGTAAAGCACTGCAAGAATTGTGGCTGAACAATTCTGGACAAGGCATGAGAGCATCTTGCTAATTAAGTGTAGCTCCACAGTTCATGTTATGATTTTATTTTATATATAGGACCATTTGTTTCCAATATAAAGGTATCACCTCACCCACCTTCTCTCTCTAATATCCTGGGGCTGACATGGCTACAACAATATTGCATACCTATCTAAGTGCTGTGAGTTAAGTGGAGCTGTGATCTGAGGTGGTACTGGTAAGTTGGGATGTACAGTCTGTTTGGAAGCAGCAGATCTGCGAATAAAGCAAATGGCCAATGCACCAAAGGCTGGATATTCCCAGGAGGAGCTTGGAGGGGTTGAGGGTTGGGTTGTGCCTATCCTTTACTTGTAGAGTGACAGCAGAGTTTGTGCAGCCTGGAGGAGAGTTTTATGTTGCCTATGGTCAGGGAGTTGGGGAGCTGATCCATGGCAAGCACAGACAAAGCTTCTTCATGCTAAGGGCAGATGGCAGTGAGCTGTCTACAATCCTGGATGCCCCTGGGAAACATCAGACTCTGCTGTGCAGTTTGGATAAATATGGATTTAGGCAACTAATATTTTGAAAACTATCATCTCCATATAATCACAACCAAGGTGCGTTGGGTAGTTGTGACCTCCAACATTACCTGTTCTATCGTAAATAGTAGGTATAGCAGACTGCCTGCTTACAATCAGAGGCAGGATTGGGACCATATTTACCAAAGTTTTCAGTACTATTGTAATAACCTTCTGGATTTTACTTTGAATTTAATATATTACATGAAACATTAAACAAAATCAATATTTATTAGACACTTCTAGGATTGTGTTTATATGTGTTTGTGTGTGACACAAATACATATCGATTGTACAAAAGATTCCCTCCCTTTGAATCTGTATCAGTCAAGAAAAATATGAATATGTTGCCGATGCTCTCACATTCATTTAAACATGCAGGCAAAGCTTTCAGTAAATTACATTTCTATATCTAATGGTTATTGATTTTCTTCTACACCATTTTGTGAAGCAATGCATTGTGTATAAGGGCTTAGCCACATACTGAAGCATAGCAATGTATGTGACTTGTAATTAAAAACAACAATAACTGTATATGTATTTTTCTCATTAGTGGCACACACCTTGCTACTTGCGTTATGCAAATAACTGTCAGTAGAAACTAAAACATCACTCCACAGATACGTTGGAACAGATTTCGCAACAAATATTGTTATTGTAATACATTCTTTTAAAATCTAAATTCTCATGTGGCAGGGAGTCAAACTCATTTAAAAAAAAACCCGAAACCCTCTGACCCTTTGATTAGCATTATGAGTTTTTATAGGCAAATATAATATGACTGCTAGTTTCAGAGAAGAAATCTACACAGGGCAAACACATTTGTGATTCAATTTCAGCACCTGGGAGGGAGAGGGGGCTTCATAATAACATTTTCTTAACCCCAGGCTTGTTTTCATAGACAGTAAAAGCTTTTCTGGAGAGACATGCTGAAGATTTTCAAAAGTAGAGATGAGACTGATTCTTTGGATGCAAAACCCTAGCTAGGAATACTCCTGGACTCTGGGGACTGAATTCTGAGTTCCAATTCTCGGTATAAGGGACATTTTGTAGGGGTGGGGGGAAGACGAGTCAGAAACATGAGTGGATCAGGCAGAGCTTCTTGATATTGCCCCACAGCAACATGTCTTTACACAACCAGAAGGGTGGGTGGGTAGTTCATGACAGTGTAGATATATGCAGAGAGGACCAATAAAGGTGCCAAGTGTGAAAAGGTTTGTGTATTATGTAGACATATCTTCAAAGTAGGAACCAGCCTGGGACTACCAGATCTTATCACATACGTTATCAAGCAGCCAGCACCAATTATTTCTTTTAGCAGCTTGCAATTGTTGACATGAGAAAAAGGAGATCCCTTCTGCAGATCTAGAAAATCAAAAACAGTTGCTTGCATCAAGTGGGGATTGATTCCCTGACTCACTGAATACATTACTGATACACCAATGGGGGTGATAGAGAGCAATTGCTATTTCAGTCCCTGCAGTGGAACGTCAGTAATACAGATAGACACATTATCATCTTCCCTGAGACCAACACCAAATGCTCTGTCTGTGGTGGCAGAATTATCGAAGATGCATAATGTAATAAACTGGCTAGTGAGGTGTGTACCACTGCCTCCTGTTGGAAGGACTCAGAACTGTTTGAATTTTTGGTGTAAAGTTATGATACTTTACTTTTAATGGAAACTTTCCTTTTGAGTCTAACTTGTATTGGTGATAACTGTGAAGTCCTAGGTAATTCCAGATTTTTCATATTTATATGTTATTCACTGTTTGACTGTCATGTTCTCTCATTAGCACATGCTGCGCCTGCACTTTGTGTCTGTCAGTATGTCAGATCCAGCTGCTTTCTCCAAAATCAGATTAGCTCTGGAGACATAGATCCTATTTTTATCCACACAACAGGTACTCTACGAGCATAAGGAATGCAAGCTGCCTTATAAATCTTTAGGGATCATTTCTGAAGGTGTGAAGATAATTCACGCTCCTTGTTCATTCGGTTGTTGACCTCTGCTGAAACAACAAGGTTGTCAAATTGGCTGGTACTAGCTAAGAAGGTTTTTGAGTGTGTTCTGGTGGCTTCTGAAACACAGGAAACAGCAACAACCACTAAAGAACTCAAACTATTTAAAGGGATACAACCCAATTCCTATAAACTACATACTCTTCCCCCTTTCATATAAACGGATATAAACAAAAAATATGTTGCAAATACATTACTATTATTAGATAGTATCTGTTCTAGATCTGAAATCATGGCAAGAAAATAACCTGTTAATTTTGAGGTCCTCTTGTGGAATGATCTTTGAACATGCAAAGTAGCAAAATACACCTTCAAGTTCATGTTTCAGGTCTAGAATACAATACAACACAACATGCCACAAATTTAATCTGAGAAGCAAATTACAATTTCTCTGTATAATATCTAGTAGATGTCACAACAGTATCTGGAACAGTGTCTGTCCTTTCTGATGTAGCTATCAACAACATCTTCTCTTGTAAGGTCAGGGTCGCTTATCGCAGAATCAGGCATATGAGACTCACTGATATTATTACACATCAGTGTTTACAGCTGTACTGTAATCTTGGTATTCTCAATCGACATCACTGGCACAGAACATTTAAAAGTAGGTTCAGTGTGTCTTCTCTGTGACGTGTTCAGCATTGTTTCTATCTAATAAGACAATTTGTGACTTAGTCCATGCTTCCACAAATTCTCTGGGTTGACTTTTACTAAGGTTTCTCTCCTACATGAAAACTTCATAGTCAGGAATGAATACCTGATCACATTATTTCTTTAGAATGTCCCTCTGTAGAGTGGGCTTTAACAAGTCCAGGTGAGACCTTAAATTATTGCTGGCATCTAATTTCTGGTGGCATGCACTGCATTTCTGTTGGTCAACAGAAAATTCACAATATTGTATTGTGAGCTACCTTTATCTAGAGACATAGCATGAATTACTTGCTTAAATGTGTGGATAAACCGTTCTATTAATACATTTGTGGTAGGATGGTAAGGAGCTGATTGGCATGTTTCATGCAGTTTGTTTTGACAAACAACTGAAACTCTTTGGATTTCCATTGAGTTCCATTGTCACTTACAATCTGTTCATGTCCCATCTATGTAAACAATTGTCTTAACACTTCCACCATCTGCACTGAATTAGCTAAATTCATACAGAATATTTAAGTCTATTTAGAATCACATCCATTGCAATCATAAACATATCCCATAAATGGTTCAGCATAGCCAGTGTGGATTTGTTGACCACTCCCAAGGATGCAAAGGAGTATGTTTAGACCTATGTTTTTCTTGACAGACTTTGACATTGTTTTGCAATTTACTCTGTGTGTGTATCAATTTCTGGCCATCACCCTAACCTCCTGGTAAAAATGAAAGTTATTGCAATTCCCAAATGGCCTTCATGTAATTCTTGCAGTGTGTGTGACATGAGCTTTATGGAAATAACCACTGTGGTGCTGCACAATAGGCAACTTTGATATACATTTAACTTTTTTTAAGCAAAGAATTCTTGAACCAGAAGTTTGCATGCCTAGGTCCATCCATTCACAGTAATATCATACCCTAAAAGACAACAATATGATGGAGTAATTTGCAAAATGCCTTTTGAAGAACAAAGCCAGGGTTTGGGAGGGTTTTTTTGGGGTGGAGTTAATAGTAAAATTGCAAAACAATGCAAAAATTTGAGTCCCCCCATCCCACACCAAAAAAAGTGGTGTTTTTATGCTGCCATGAGCTCAAAATGTTCTAACCAATTTCAACCATATTTTATGAGAATAAAAGCTAAATGATATTCCTGCCCAGAGTGAATTGTATCTGGAAGTTCAAAGAAGGTATTATGGAAACCCTGGACCACAATTCCAGCTGTGTAAACACTACTGCTGTAATAATTTGTGATGAAAAAATCCTGTGCACAATATTGTGTTTCTATAAATGCTTGATCTCACTGGAAAGTAAGTTGTGCCACCTTTAAGCTGACATTTTAAAGGTATAATGTATAAAGCTTGAAGCTAAAGAGAATCTCCCTGTGATTTCACCAGTTGTGAAATTCTGAACTATCTACTATGTTGCATATACTCTCATAGGAAATTCTGATAGTTTTCAATTTTATTTAAAAGTACTTATAGAACAAATGTTATGCCCACATATATTCTCCCCAATAAGCTTATGGTAGCGATATAAATTAGACTAAGCACCTATCCAGGAGTAAAATTAGGTTTTATAGGCATGAATGCTACCAGAGCTATTGAATTCAGTGAACCCTTTACCATGTAGGTCTTAGTGAAATGACAATAATATGGTACCTTAAGCAAGTTATTGCGTGAATCAGTAAGGTCCACCTCAACTGTATGTCAGTGAAATCATCTCATGTTCATAAGTTGATTTTGAACCTTTAAGGCAGTCTTCTGCTTTGCAGTGCGTTTAGTCACTGCATTTCCCTCAGGTGATTTTTCTTCATTGGAAGCAGCACTCAACCACTTTTAGGGCTTATTACTGTTAACAAGAATGTGGTTTGCTCTCAAACAATGTCAAACAAAATCAGAAAGAGTCATGTGGATGATGGAAAGAGAAACTGGAGCAATACATAAGAGGTTATCATGTAGATAAGAAATGTAAATGAGGGATGAAATGCACTTTAAATGAACAATCACATGGAAAACAAATGTGCCATTTCAGACAGACCAATTCTGAGGAAGCTAGAGAGAAAAGCATAACAGAAAAGTCCATGATTTATCCAAATGATCTCTCTCATTTGCAGTTCTGGTTATCGGATTGAAAATCATTAGAAATATGAGTTAAGAAATCAGGAAGTATCTGAAATGTTCACTGAACGGGACTGTACTATGTTGAAATCCTTATCTTTTGCTGACAAGACACATTATATGAAAGACTCAGTTAACCAGACAAGCCTCCTAAAAGCTTGGATAGTAAATTGCTCATTTGGCAGGCTAATTTGGCTAATAGGCCTAAACACCTTAAAACTTGTTTTAGCACCTTCAGCTTTTCTTGTTAGTGCTGGAAGTGATCTCCAGTGATTACGGTAGGAAATGATGATGTTTACAAAATCTTTGCTACATCTCTTTATGAAACATTCCATTGCATAAGCATATTTCTCATTTGAATCTTGTTTAATATCTACTCCACTTCTTGTGTGACCTCTTCTGCAATGCTCACCAATACTAATACATCTCAAAAACCTTCACGTTGGCCTTCAGGCTTGGCTTGGAAGCCCAACTCTAATTACTGGGTATCAATGGGAAACTTTCCTAAGTTATCCCATAAGTGCCAGCTGCAGGGTTTCTTCCACTGAAGCAGCTTGTAATATTACTGCTGTAGACAGGATCCTGGACTAGATGGACCACTAATTCAATATGGCAGTTCTTATGTTCCTATGTTGAACACTGTAACAGCCTAAGCATGTATTCTGCTCTGGTTCTTTCAGTCTTTTCATATCAGGGTTTACCTCTTACATTGTGATCCTAACTACAGTCAACTATACCTGGAAATAAAGAAATGCATAGCAATATAACTATCAGAGGACGGGGCCCAAACACTTTCAATTTATGGAGGCTGGGCCGGCTGTATATTTATATCCTGTATAAAACGAGCACGTTGCCGGCATATAATAAGAAATAATACATGTTAAAGATCTCCATGTGTGAATGAATGACTTAACATTCTTCTCTTTGATTCTGGACCACTACTGGTAAATAACTGGGTTCTGACTGCAGAAGCTTCTCCAGTATCAATACATTTTACTCATAGCCACGCCCATGCAAGCCCATTGGCTTCAGATGAAGAGCAATTTTTTTTTTATTTTCAATTAATTACCAACTGAGGTGACTGTCTGAACCCTCACCATAAGCTACATAAAAACAAATGCTATTTTCTACTTGAAAGCCTAGTAATTCACCTCATTCAATAAAAGACTCAATACATATTCATTTCTATTCTTCCAGCATGGAAGAAAATCAATAAACTCTATTCAGCTATCACCTAATTGTGGTGTTAAGGACTGTACGTCTACATAAGCCTCAACCATTGCAGAAACAATTGTGCAAAAAACTTAGAGAGAGGATCCAGAGTTGTGATGTCACTGTAGTACTGTATGCACTGTTTTATGGCTTGAGGGTGTCTAATGAAGCCCCAGAGACATTAAACCATTACATCTCCAGTGAAAATTCAAGTACTTTTATATAATAATTACAATGCTGATATATAACTTTGCTGTTTAACTCATGACCAGTAGGTCAGAGATTGGTCTGAACAAACACTCTCTACCAACACTTCCAAGCTTTGGGAATGTTCAATGTGGATTGAAGTTTGGCAGATGGCTCCTGGCTTCATAATAAATTGAACCCAAACCACAGATCTAAACACCTGCTAACTTTGGAGTGTTGGGAAACTGGATTGGGATCTGAATTGTATGTCTTGGGGTTCATCTTCATCCCCTTCACACTGTTCTGGAACCTGTCCTCTATCCATGCTAAATAACACAGGGGATAGTAAGGAGAGCTTTTTTTTTCCCTCATCACAATCCCATTGGTGTCTCCAAGGGGGTTTTATGGGTTCTTGTACCCCTAAGGGCAGGTAATCATCAACAGGATCCCTTGCTCAGTGTCCCTCTGCATTGTCTGCAGTGGGTTTAAATGGCCTGGGTTCTGAGCTACTAACAGGTGGTGCCTCTACCTGACTGCTTAAGAGATTCAGGAACCCTACTGTACCAATGGCCCAGTAGGCAATACGCAATTCCTGTGAAGAGTTCTGACATCTCTCCTTCCTTCTTCTATCTGAAGTCAACATATGGGAATCCCAAATAATTTCTTAATGATCTGATGGATTTCTGATTTCCATATATCTGCCAGCTTGTTCTTCCCTTATACTCCCAAGTTCCTTATAAAAATTCTGTCTCCTGGGATTAGCCAACCATAGTGCACAAAGTATTTGTCCCATAATATTTTGACTACAGTGGTAACAGACTAATCTTTCATGCAGAAAGTATGTGTGGATTGAGTGAAACGATCTGTTACTATTACTATGTTATGCAAAGTGCTTTTTATATTATGTTTTCTTTTTCTGTATTTGTTGTTTCAATACACATGCCTGCATTACAATATGTTTTTAACACCAAAGATGCTAACAGCTTAATTGGGAGGAGGGATACCCCTGTGATCATCTAGAAGGGAAAGATACATTTTTGATATTTCAGAGAAATAAGTGCTGTCAAAACTTACATTCTACCAGAGGTGATGTCTTTGTGAGCATTAGGGTAAGGGGAGAGAGGAATCGACCAGGAGGGAAAGGAAGATGAGAAGTTAAGTGGGACAAGAAAGGGGTTGGATGGGGGACCAACTTGGTTGACGGCTGTGGGACTTGATATTTCAGAAAAATGAAAGCTGTAAAGCTTAAATTTTCCAATCACGGATAGCATTTTGAGCACTGAGAGGGAAGAGGATGATAAAAGCTCAGACTTAGACTTAGATGTCTTTCCAATTCACATCTCCCCCAAATGGCAGCAGCACTTAGATACGTGGAATAGAAGTTGTTTAACCTCCCTATAAAGCTGTTATTGTAATATAAAATATAATACTCAGTGGTAGAGTTCTCAGCTCTGCCTTGGACTCTTAGCATGAAGAAGAGATCTGGCTTTCCAGGGAAATATCAGGGACCTGATGGAGGTTGGGGTTCACGGTCTCTTGGGTGACCTTGGTGCTGTACACCAAAAGCTGGGGTTGGGTAGTGGCCATTCTGACATAAATCGAGTGCAGCTTGTGATGGTAAGAACAGGGACTGGGACATTGCAGGATGTTTTGTTGCTGTCCTTGTTTTATGTAATTCTGCTGGAGCTCCTTTCCTTGTTTGTGGCACTGGCACTTGTCCTGGCACTGATCTCTCTCCAGCATTTGCTTTGTTTGATATTTATCTTTGCATTCCAGTGGTTGCAGTTAAAATAGGACTGCACAATCTCCTCTCCCCAGATCTTGAGGAGATCCATCCACATGGAAGCCCAAAGGATGGCTACTATGATACTGAGAAGGGTAAGAAACTCCAGGAGTGTGTACTTGCAAATGGAGCTCATCTGACTGCATGCCAGTAATTAAAGGTGAGGCAATATACAGTAAACATGACCTCAGATCAACATAGAACACAGAAATATATACACAAATTAATCCAGATGTGAAGCAATGCACTGGAAAAATTAACCTGAAATACAGATGCATCCACTCAAATCTTCTTCCAGACTAATGCATACTGACATGGACTTAATTCACTTTTAAAATGGATTATCCAATTCACAAAACATTGCCAGGTATTTCAATAAAATAGTTATTTTGTGTGCATGTAATGCATTTTAATCCAACACTCCTCCCCTCCGAAAGTTAAAAAAATTCCCAGGGTAGACAAACTCTTAGAGATCCTGACATAGGACTGTCTGTCTGATCTTTGACCACTGGTGGTAAATATGCCAATGGCCTGTGAAGGGATGTTAGATGGGGTGGGTTCTGAGTTATTACAAGAAATTCTCTCTTAGGTGTCCGGCTGGTGAGTCTTGCCCACATGCTCAGGGTTTAGCTGATGGCCATATATGGGGTCGGGAGGGAATTTTGCCACAGGGCAGATTAGCAAAGGCTCTGGGGCTTTTCACCTTCCTCTGTAGCATGGGTTATGGCTCACTTGCTGGTGGATTCTCTGTACCTTAAAGTCTTTAAACCATAATTTGAAGAATTTAATAATTCAGTCATAGGTCCAGGGTCTATTACAGGAGCAGAGGGTGAGTTTCTGTGGCCAGCATTGTGCGGGAGGTCAGACTAGATGATCATATCGGTCCCTTGTGATCTTAGACTCTATGACTGTACTCCTGTATATTATATTATACTCCTATACTTCTGGCTGTTCTCAGACACGGGAGGCTTAGGAGCACCCAGGGGATCCAAATTTCACAACCAGTACTAGCTATGTGGTGGCATGTGCAACATTAATTGGTGGGCGATGAATCTGGGTCTTTGTATGGGTACTGGGCTTTGTATGGTGTAAGCCCTCCTGCTGAAGGAGCTCTTTTGAGACATGGAGACAGAGCTGGGATTGAGACAGCAGCATATATTAAGCTGCTGCTTTTTCTGCATGTGGATATTGTCTTGGTGTCTTCTCCTTTTCAGATTCCCTGTGAACATCACAGGCAGCTCACTCCAGTTCTTGCACTAATATCCCCCTGACCAGGAAAGCAAAGCCTGAAGCTAGCATAGAGACTGAGTTACCTCTCTCACTTCTCAGGGTGATGCCTCTATGTCAGGGATGAGTCAGGGTAGCAAAGTTTGCCCTGCTTCTGTCAGCACTCTTCTGGCATTTAGGACAAGTCAGGGGGACGTTGGGTTCTAGTGCTATCAGTTCATGGGCAGTAACATTCCTGTAAAATTTTGTTTTAATAAAAATATTGAGAGTTCTAACTAGAAATGTGAGCTGTGAAGCCAGCTCTTCCCCATTCAGGCAGAATTTGTCATCGGCTTATCATTATATTTAGCATTATAGACTTCATGTGAGAGAAAAACATCTGACTGACTTTCACAGTCAAGCCTCATCCTGGCAGGATAAAGCAATGCATAATCCAGGCCCATGTTTTTCACTCTTCAACAGTCCAATATTTTTTTGTCATTTACATCAAAGGAAAATAGTCATACAATCCACAGAAAACAAGATACTTGAGCTATGAAAACCAGCCTCAGATTTACAGATAGCCATCTAATACTGTGATATGATGAAGTTTAAATGAACAAGATCCTGATCAGAGTTTCCCTTAACTTGTCTCCTGCAATGCAGAATAACTCAGAAGTGGATTGCAACAGTATAGGAAAAGTCAGATACCAGAGCTCAGATAGATCCTGATCTGCTATACTACTTTAAACCCAAATCAGCTCCCTTGAAACCATTAGAGTCATTGATATTGCACCAGCATCAATGAGATCAGAATCTAGTTCACAATCTCTGAAAGAGAAACTCGATCTTAAGACACAGACTGCCATGAACATCGGTGAAAGTGACATTTCAGGGAACTTGAATGCCTGAAGTAATAATCCTTTTCCTTTTTGTCAAGAAATAAGTCAACTTACTGCACCTCTTAGAGGAAGGACAAAGTGTAGGGGGACAACAGAAAAAACACATGCTATGGGGATGGACTCCTGAGGCCACTAGTAATTAGTTCCCTAAAGAGCCCTGTCCCCATGACATGTAATTAGTATTAGTTAAAGCTCAGCACTTCGAAGATTTGCAGTAGATTATCTATTACACTGGAAAATGTATATTGCAATTTTTTTGCTATTACTCATAATCTTAATTTAGAAAGGGAATAGACATTTCATGCTTATTCGTAAAGCCATTTCATTATCTGAACTGAAAAAAACACAATGCTGATTTTGGATCATGAATGTATTTGGGCAGAATAAATTAGCTACAGATGTGCATCTTTTTAAGAGATCATATTATCTTTTTCTGAACCACCCCTCCCAAAAGCTCCTTTTGGTTTGTTTAAAAAGTATAACATAGCCTGAGAGTCCCCCTACCAAATATAAAAACAAACAAAAAACCTTTTCCCTGCTTTTTTAAAACAAATCAGGAACATTGAGGTGTCGTCTTTCTAGGTTTCATTTGATGACTCATTAGAAGACCAGGACACTGGGGTGGGAGCTTTATCAGCTCTCCACGGAACTGGCAGAGGTACTGAAACTTTAGCAAAAAGAGGTTGTCTCCCAAGTGTTGGAGATGAATGGGTGTTAACAGATATCAAGTCTGAAAAAAAAAAAAGCCAAATCACTTCCCCTGACAGTTATTCATCTTTTTAACCTCCTTCCATTATCCTCTTATTTCTTTGTTGAACCACAGAGTCCGTCAGCACAAACAAGGTAGAAAAGTCCTGATATGCTATTGTGATAGAGAAGGCTGTTAAAATTGTACGAACTCTCCCCATTCCCTTTCCTAATCCCCAACGTGTGAGGTCCTCTGTATACACCATAAGGAAGGGGAAAAAGGGCACATTTTTTCCTTTTGTTCTATCACCTTTAACAAGAGTTTGCCAAATTTATTTTACCACATACAAAAACCGGAACAAAACATGAATATTTAACAAAAGCTACCCACACAATCTGTCATCTTCATGTGAAATTAAGAATGCACTTTCATAATGCCTATGGTAATTATATATATATATATATATATATATAATAGGGTGTGAGTAAGGCGAAATATCATTTTAAGATACTTTTATCCTATTTAAAGATTTAAAAAATCGTTTTAATTTTCAGTTCTTTTAAACGTATAACGAAAACTCCCTTATTTTTCCTCTGTTCCAAAGGTCCCAATATTTGGACATTCACCTCAACTGTGTTGTGGTACCTAAGTGCTTGACTAGGCTGCATTTCCTGTAGAAGGAGTTTTTACAACATTTCTATAGCCTTCTCTTTTACACTGGTGGCATGTAACAGAGATCAGAATTTGCTCAGTCCTGAAAGCCACAGGGTGAGAACCCTTTGCTCGCAGTCTGGTTTGGGAGTTCACCATCAGGCAGAGCTTTCCAGGCAAGGTCAGCAGGCAGCACAGAAGAGAAATATTTGTCCTTTCTCACTGGTCATCTGTAACCAGCAGGTGAATTGTGTGCTACATCTCCCTCTCCGTGTCTGATCTGCGGAGGATGTGAATCTGTTAGAGCCCCAGCAATGCCGCCCTAGGTTTCAGCTCAAGTTGTAGCCACTCATGCTTTTAGCTTCAGCAGTCCATGGTGCAATCCGCAATGCCTCAGCCAAGACGGCAGCCGTAACACATGCAATACTACTCCTGTTCTCTCATGAAGCTTCCCTTATTGGAAAAGAAGGACTCTGTTGAACTGGTGTGTAACTAACTTTTCCTATCCTGGAGAACACAGAATCCTGGAGTCCTGCAGGTGCCTAATGACCCAGGATTGGGGCCAAGACCGGCAGCAATGTTAGCTGAGTTAGATAAACTCAGAGCTCTAACTGGCCATGTTGATTCACTCCTCTTGCACTTATTCCTGACCTTCAACTGGACACAGAATAAAGGAGTTCTCTTGCAAGCACCTTAAGCAGTAAATGATCACTGAACATCATACCACCCGTGCCCTGGATCTGCTGCTGTTATCATGTGCTTTGCTCTTCCTCCCCAGACGTCTCCTCTTTTTGCTTCTAATCCCTACGTGTTCCCTTCCCCATTGTTGTGCTGTGCATCACAAACTTTTTAGCTGACACTTTCCAAATTATTATTAGTTCACTAACCTCACCAAAATATGGCAGCTTTGTTAGCTGGAACTACAGAGCTCAGAAATTTGGGGCCTGGTTCTGCATTGTCTTGCACTTTGTCCAATTATTTACACCTCTCAAAATATAAGCGCAAGATGTTACCAAATCAGAATGGGAACATTTTACAGCAACTTTGCACACTTCTTAAAACAGTCTGACTTCAACCAGTTCCTTCTGATTTATAGCTGTGTACGTGAGAGGAGAATCAGAGCCATAAACTTGAGTGATATCCCCAAAAATACTCACCTGATTCCAGAAATGCCTCTGTTTTCTCAGGGTCTGTTGAACTGCACATATTTACTGGCAGTCTTTTCTCTTTGATTGTGAATTCCTCGCATTTTCTTTATGTTTAGAATTGCAACACCCCTTCTATGGTGGAAACCTTTTCCCTCCAGGGCTTGAGAATCTTTGCAAATACACATAAACCAGCAATGCTCAAAAGTTTTTGCTACTAAATCCTTTGGCAACTAAAAGGCTGGCTGTTTTACAGGGATGTATTTGCATTATGCATGTGTGACCTGCCTAATGCCTTTTTAGATGGCAGAGTCATAGTGGAGTCACTACTAAATCTGATTGAATAGTAAATAAAACTGTTTCAGGAATATGTTCATGAATTTCATTTGCAATGATTTCTGGATTCATATGACGTGTTATTCTCTAGTGTTTGGATTATCACAGCATTTTTCTGAAATGGTCACAAATCTAAATGCTAAACACATTTTTATCAAGACTACTTTGTCAGAAAAATCCAAACCATAAATCCATTATTCTCGTCCTTAGTATGTTTCAGTCAAAAAGTCATGGAATAGAAACAATGCCATGTGATTTAGATGACCAAGCATACAGTGAGCATGCTGAACAATCAAAACTAACAAACTGCAAGTAAACCATAAATTGAAAATATCCTAATCTCTCAAATGACAATGCCATTTACAAGCACACATCCAAGTTTATGCATCAGGAAAATCTATGGAATGAAAACTGCATGCCCAGAAAGATGATCATGTAAAATTGCTCTTTCAGTTTTAGAGGCTTCTTTTGAATATTTGATTCTAAATTTCTTCTCTCCCTAATGGATCATAATTTTAAAAATTAAAGGAATATTCTTTAAACCAGCGCCTGAAACTATCACTCACCTCTCCTTTTTCAGTTTATTCATTACTTAAAAGAGGAGATTTGGGGGAGAGAGAGGGAGGAAGGACAAGAAACATTTTTACTCTCTATTTTACTCATTCTCGCTTGGCTGTCTCTAAGGCACCCACATGTAGAAAAGCGCATAAAATGACTTCTCTTCTGAGAACAAAATCGGAGACACAATATGTTTGCAAGCTTGAAGAGGCTTTGTTGCCAAAATCTGAGTCTGTTGTGGACATCTCACAGCTGCTCTGTAAATGTCTCCCTGTGCGGTTATTGTATAAACGTGTGAGCTCCTCTGCACATATAAACCAAGAAACAATGCAGAGCTATTCACATGAGCTCTTCTAACTCTTCTCATACCGGCAATTTAGGAATTCTTGCAGGTGGGTTTATCATAATACTTGGTTGGATTTTTGTATAACAACTGTCTCTTCATGCTAAAGAAACCCTGGAGGAAAACACAACACAAAGGAATACAGCTTGTATGTTAATTAATGGATATTTAGGGAGAGAATGCTTTTTAGTAGGAGATTATACACACACACACACACAGATAAGTCAAACAGTTAGGGACTAGAACTGGCTACTAGATTTTGATACAGATCAATATTTGCAAAGTTAGAATGTTTTCTTTTCCTGATACTGAAATGCTCTGCTTTAGAATGTCCTCATTTGAAATGCTGGGCAATAAATGGAAGTTGTCTGGGGATTTTCTGCATGTGCATATGCATTATTGCCATTGTCTTCAGTATTTATTCTAAATGTCCTTGGGGGAACTGTGGGACATGTCCAACTATCTAGTTTGTTTATTTCCCTCGGGAGCACTAAAACACCAACTATTACCAGCAGTCTTCTAACACAGGATTCCCAATTACCCAAGTCAAGTTAATTATTAAAGATGTAATGGATTTCATATTTTTCTCCCTCTCCTACCTGTAAGCAGAACAGAGGAACATAATCACAGCAGAGGGTATTGTTTTTTATGTTCTACTGCTTTGGGGAAGGCAAAATAGTTTTCAGGTAAGTGTTCCCCAAGGAAAACTCATCTAACTTAAACTGCTGAAAATATTATTTTATAAGATCAAGGACTAACTAGTATTAGTGACAAGAACAAAACATTTCATAACTGCAATACCTCTAGGCAATGAGGGTCATGTCAGATACATTCACGTCATGACCTCTGCTAATCTCCCTTTGCAACTAACCATGGGAGATACCAAAGCTGACAATATGTATTGAGACCATAATAGAACATAGACATAGACATCAACATAAACAGCCCCTTTCAGGGCCTTGGCCAAAGACAGCATTCAAAATCATCAGTTATGACATGGAGGTTTCTCTGCAGAGATGTTTAACATGCTACCTGTTGTGAAAGTAGACATCATGTACCTATAAGAGAGACACAGAAAAAAGAGCACCAAACATTGATGGGATGCTTTGGTATTCACAGAAATATCCAACGCCTGCGGTAGCATGATACTTTTATGACAAAAGACTGACAAAAAACACTGCTGTGAAACACCATGGTATAATAGAACTTATCATGGTTGAAATCAACCAAATAACAGTCGTTTGTTTACAAATCACCAGTTACAAATCAGTTTCGTGGCCAACTGACTTTTCTCTACCAGAAAAAGCATGCCTTTGATGACTTCAGAGTCACACCTTCTGGCAACACCTCAACAATGACAACCATGGGAAAGAACGTGAGAAGTGGGCTGCAACAAACAACTTGATGTTGGTCTACAACGTCATGTATAAATGGACCTTCCAAAGCACATGATGAAACAGGGTATATGATCACAAACTACCCTTTGTCACCTCTGAAAATGGAACTTCAGAAGAGAGGTCATGGCAGTAATCCTAAAATTGCAACATAGACCAGTGCAAGGGACAATAGAGGCTGCCGTACAACCCAGGAAAGCAAAGTACCTGTCAAGATTCATCTCAGAAAGGCTGACTGGGCAGGCTTTACCTCCAAATTGGATGGATCCACCTGTTATATTACTCCAACACAAAAGTACTATAGAGAATTTGTCTCCCTGGTGTGGAAGACTCCCAAAAGCACATCCCAGGGGATGCTGGACATCATACACACCTGGGATTTAAGCACAAGCAAGCCAACAATATAAAAATATTCAGAACTGTTTGATTTGAATTGTTTCAGTAAATAAACCATTGGGTTCAGGGAAATCTTTTGAGAGAGATCGGAAAGGTGTGCTGTGACTCCTGGAAGCAGCTGATTGAAACAACAAACATGTGCCATAATAGCAAAAATGCATGGGCCACCATTTGCAAGCTGAAACCTAATGGACAACAAACAAAGCACATCACTTCAGTCTGTCCCAACCAAGCCACACACCAACTCACCCGAAACAGTAAACCAGCTCACAAAGCAAAGCACAAAATCAATCAGGTTAAACAGGAACTTTGTCCACAAGAGTCAGCTCCACCCTGAACAGCTGACAATAACCATGAAAAACCTGAAATGTGAAAAGGCCAGCTGGACATGATGATCTATCTAATGAACTATTACTACACTTTGGGATAACTGCACAGAAGAGGCTACTTGATTTCTTTAACTCTTGCATGGAGACAATGCCGATATCGAGGCTATGGTGACAGATTAAAGTGGTTATACTACTCAAACCACAAAGTCCCTAACTCTGCAAAGAGTTACCTACCCATATGCTTACTCTGGTCAACCCTACAAGCTATATGAGCAGATGATAATGGATAGAACAACACTCATAGTGGTATGGCAACTGATTGATGATTGAGCTGTTTCCACCCAAGACATTCATATAATGGGTACCCTAACTCAATACACCAAACCTGATTTAGTTGCAAACCTAGCTCAATACATCAAAGATGGCTTTGAAAGCTGAAAATTAGAGAAGCTGTGTTTGTTGATCTGCTGCCTGTTTATGACACTGTGAACCACAGTGCACTTCTCCTGAAACTGGCAAAAAAATTAAGAAACAGGGATATGGTCCATGTCATCACCCCCCACTTGAGAATGAACATTTCTTTGCCAAGTTGTATAGTCAGAAAATCTGATGGCATACTCAAAGGAACACATTATCCCAAGGTTCAGTGGTATCACCCTTGCTGTTTAACGTTTACACAAATGATCAACCAGAGTTCCCTGACATGTAAAGATTCATTTGCGTAGATGATCTTTGACTTACCACCAATCAGAAAGATTTGAAGATGCTGAGCACATTCTAACTGGCTATCTGAGTGTATCTGGAGAATTCTATTGCATATAGTTCCTGTGCAACAGCACCTTAGTAAGACACAAGTGTATGCCTTCCACCTGAAACACCTTAGTAAGACATAAATGTGTGACTTCCATATGAAAAACCATTAGGCTAAGCAAAGACTCCAGACACCATGGGATGGTACAATCCTTGAGTACTATTAATATTTGGTGTACCTTAGGGTCATATTAGACGGAAGGCTGACATTAAAGAGCACATGAAGAAGCTGAAAAAGAAAGTTAACTCAAGGAATTGTGTACTCCGAAAACTGGATAACACAAAACGGGGAGCTGACATCAAAACATTTCTAGCAGCAGGTCTCCTCCTATGTGTAACTCAACTGTGGAGTCCTGTGCCCTAGTATGATCATGCTCAAGCCAGGCACACAGAATTGATAATGAATTTCATCAGTCCTGCAAGATCATTACAGGGACCTGGAAACTGTCTCCCACACTGTCACTATACTGACACAGGGATTGTACCACTGTCAGTAAGGCAGAATGCCTTTAGTAAAAAAGAGAGACAAACAGTTGCATGATCCAAGAAAACCATTACATGAACACATTCCACTATCCAAGAAATTAAAGAACAGAAAGAGATTTGCCTCTGGAAGCCTCTTACCCCTAAACACCATTGTGGAAGGCTATAGAGTAACAAAATGGCCAGAAATGCCCAGATCTTGGAGAAACTGGTTTCTTCAGAACTCCCTTCTGGCACTGACCTCAAATGAAAACACTTGTGTATTCTAAATCAAGTGACAGCTGGCAAAGACTAGTGCCAATATGACCAAGTAGAAGCTGAAAAATGACTGTGGGGAGCCAAGGCAAACATTTAAACACTGTTGGATGCAGTGCCCTCTGTCAACATCCTGTACTCCTAAGGAACTATTCAAGATAAGTGATAACGTCAGATTCTTTTAGCTGTAGTTTTGGAGTGATAAGCTAAGATAATGACTTCTAGCCCTGATCCTCCACCCCAGAAGCAATATAAATACCCTAAGGAAGCAGAAGAGAGTTTAGCAAAAACTATTCAGGGTCTAATAGATCAAGGAGTTATAGTAGAACAACAAATAATGCGTCCTGAAAGCAGATGGTAAAACCTGGAGGTTAAGCATTGATTTCAGGCCACTTAATAAAGTAACTCCAATGACTGCTCTGGTAGTAGCTAAATATCCTGAAGTAACAGCATCTATAATGGGAGGATCTCAGTGGTTTACAGTTTGGGATCTGACAAATGCATTCTTTGCCAACCCTTTCATCAAAGTTCTTGGTACAAATTTGCATTCACATTTCAAGGACCTCAGTTTGTATTCACAAGAATAAAGGGTTTTCAAAATAGTCCTGCTATATGTCATATGCATGTGATTAAAATATGGGATAATATGCCTAATACAGATAATATTGTATCATATATAGATGGCATATTGATTAGTACCAAAACACAAGAGGAAAATTTGGAAATATTGAATCAAGTCTTACAAAAAATAGAAGAGACTGGGTTCAGGAAAAGCTCAGATATGTTTACAACAAGTAAATTATTTAGAAGTAACTTTAGGACAAGAAGGATGATCACCAGATAAACAAAGAATAGAACTACTACAGAAATTGCCAGCTCCCACAGATGTATCAACTTTAAGATCCTTTTTAGCCAGGACTAATTTTTCAAGGAACTTTATTGAAAATTATACAGAAAAAGCCTCACCGTTGTATAAATTGTTAAAGAAAGTAAACAAATGGGAATGGAGATTGGAGCAACAGGAAGCATTAGCACAAGCCCCAGCTTATCCAAAAGTAGGACAAGTCTGTGCTTCAGTTAGCCACTACTAATACAGGAATGAGTACAGTCCTTAGTCAGTATCCCAGCAAAGCCTACGACTGGTGGCTTATGCCTCTAAGACCCTCAATGGAGTAGAAGAAGGTTTTACTCCATGTGAAAAGGAGGTATTGGCATTGGTATGTGCTCTGCAATACTGGGATTATCCCCAGTACTTTTAAAAATGTCCATTAACATGTAAAATATGTGAAAAATTAACAATGGTCACGTATCTAGTCCTCGATTAGCTAAATGGACTTTAGCTTTATTAAATAAAAATGTAATTATGGAAAAAGTCCAAGTCTCCTCTCCAGTTCCATATGGCCTCATAATTGAAGGGGAACAGCATGAGTGTCCCCTATCAAAAATCTCTCTGGAAGGACCTATATTGTTTCAGAGAGTAGCAATATTACAGGAATAATGGAAAGAGTAAGTGAAGTTTGGTTTGTGGATGGTTTGAATTACCATAAAGAGGGTCAACTTTACACCGGATATGCTGCAGTTAGGATATCTGATGAAGTGGTGTTGAAAGAACGATGTTTGCCACATTCAGCTCAAGCAGCTGATATTGTAGCTATAATTGTACTATTTGAGAATATCCCAATACATGAAATAGAAATAAGGCTAGGAATGGTATTGGCAGTATACCCAAGCCAGCATAGGACCTTGTGGCTCCCAGAGTTTTAGGGTAACAGAGTAAGACCACCTTTATAGGTCTTTTCTAACTTTAATTTGTATGAGGTACAGTACCAGTACAAAAAAGTTTTCACTGAAGAATCCAATTGAAACTTCAGTGGGGATTTTTAGGTAGGTACAATCTAATTAACCAAATTAAATTTTGCCAGAGCACTAGAATACTATTCTTAGGGAAAGTGTCATTGGATGTTTAATGAGCACAAGCAGTCAGGAGCTTGGTTTTATGTATTGTCTCCAAAACATCACGTCTGAGTACATTTCTACTTACGACTGTGCTGGGAAATTGATTTAAGAGAGACTTGGAGAAAGGGGTGCTATTTACTCACCATTTCCTGCACACCTGGAATTCTTTTCATTAAAAAATTCTCATTAGTTTCTGTCCCAGATCAGCCCTGTTTAATTATGGGAATTGATGGGGTCACAGTACAATGAACATTAAAAAAATTCCAATTTAAGCATTTTTTGCCATTTAAGTGCACGGTTACAGCACAATTTTTAAGAATTTCTTTCCTTAAGCTACTGCCTTCTCCAGAAATCTTTGGTAGAAAGCACTGTAGAGTACATTGGTAAGAATCATTCTGACAATACTTGGCAGGATGGAATTTACCCTTTGCTGTCTAGCAAAACCCCAACAGGCGGGCTCAAGTTTAATTGTTATTTAAAGGGAAATATGCAGAAGATCAACTGAACCTGGAGTAGTTTTTTCACTACCATTCTGGAGTCCTTGTTTCAATACTCTGCCTTAATATCTTCCACCTTGGACTGGCAGGGACTGGTAATGTTTTATCTAAATGTAATTCCCTCTAGCTGAATAATATGCAAGATTTTGAGGTTGAGAGCAATTTATATTAATACATGAAAGATCATCAAAGCTCAAAGAGGTATTTAAAGGATAAAAGAGGATGAAATAGTGAATAATAGAAAAGAGCATCCCATGAGGGAAGAAAAATGGACTTTTGGATAAGACACTGAATTCAGGAGAGTTGGATTCAATTTCTAGTTCTGCCATAGACATCCTGGGTGACTTTCAGCAAATCATTTAATTTCTCTATGCCTCAGTTCCCCATGTTTAAAATGGGGATAATAATAATTATTTTTTCCTCATCTGTGTCTCAGTTTTAGAGTATAAACTTTTCAGGGCTGGGATCACATCTTATTATATGTATGTAAACTGCTCAGAACAACGAGGTGCCAGTCTCAGTTGGGGCCTCTATCTGCTATGATTCCTGGCTCCAGAATCTAAAGTAAAGATGATGCAGAAGTGAAATAATTGAACTTTCAGCTTAACTGTTTATTTTCTCCTTTAGTATATCACACTATATTGATCATCTGTCTTGCATTACCATTGTGTGATCAGGTATTTAGAGTTAGGCTGGACGCTTTGCTGCAGTAGCCACGATGCAATCTGTTGATGCACAATGCAACAGCTCTGCCAGGGGTGTCACAGAAAGGTGAATTCATTCAAGCAGGCTTAGTGTATAAAGTGGCATGAAAATATATGCCCACCTGGTCAACACTGGAACCAAAAGTGCCGAGTAGCAGCTGCCATTCTGATTAAGAGCGCTCATTAAAAGTATCCAGCTCTAGAAGTCATAAATGGCTGGCATTACAACTATAATGGATCAGGAAGTGCCAAGAGTTAAGGACATAATGCCCAGACCATTGCAAGTATTTAAAACATTTAATTCAAATAAGTCTGCTTCAAATGATATGTTCCACCTAAAGAAGTTTGTTATTCTATGGGCCCATCTGACCTCCCTGGCTGTGTAGGAGGTTATGTTTTTAATGGCACTTCATGTGCAAAGCCAGATTTTTCCTTTCAGTTAATCAATCACAATGAAGGAAAGGTTATAAATATTGAAATAGAATCTTAATATCACAAAACCTCAATACAATTAGATACATAATGACGTACAGTACAACTGCCTCGAGATGAACTGAAAGAATCATGATTAAATCACTCAAAGGAAATTTTTGTTGACCTCGGGAGCAATGACCTATCTAGATTTTCTCGGGTTTTTTTTTAAATCACATGAGACTTTTCTATGATGTTATCCTATTTTAAAAATGGGATAAGACTTTGTACACTAGAGCAATAGAATAAAAAGGAACATCTTTGTATAAGGAAAAAGCTGCCAGAAAGTCCAACAAAATCTGGGATAGCTTTGTTTAAATTTTGTTATGCTCACTAACTTTGGGGAAGCCAACTGCTTTCATCTTATTATGACAACTGCATTTCAAAGTCAGTGGTTTTCTTTCAACATTGTTCAATTGCAGCCATTAATTTCAGCATTTAATTAACTTCAGAAATTAAAAGTTTTCATTCTATTTCATTAAGTCAATTGAGGGTGGTGAGGAATATGACAAGATTTGAAGCATTTTGAAATCAATTAGTTTTTATTTTTTTAACATGATATTAAATCTCACCTTGGCTTTCCACACCATCACTGATACCAGGCATATGCAGGCCCCACTCACACAATCATACAATTATAGGGCTGGAAGGGACCTCAAGAGATCATCTAGTCCAGCCTGCTGTGTTGAGGCAAGAACTGGTGTACTTAAACCATCACTGACAGGTGTTTGTCTAACCTGTTCTTCAATAAATCCAGTGATGGGTTTCCATAACCTTCCTTGGAAGCCTATTCCAGTGATCAACTACTCTTAGGCTACGTCTATATGGACGGCAGCAAATTTGCCACCGTCAGATCAATTTCTCTGGATCGACTGAGCAGTCTGTGAAGACCTGCTCAGTCAATCCAGAAATCAACCTAGGAAAATCACGGCTGAAACTGGCATAGCGCTGCATTGAGGGGAATGCCATTCCTGTTGGTGCAGCACAGTGTGGATGGCACGCAGAATGGAACCAGCGAAGTCGACGTGAGTTACGCACCTTTTTTACGTTGCTTGCGTATCTCCCGTCGACTGCCACTGAATCTCAGAGGTAAGTATAGACCAGGCCTCTGTTAGAAAGGTTTTCCTGATATCCAATCTAAATCTCCCTTGCTGCAGATTAAGCCCATTACTTCCTGTCCTACATTCAGTGGACATTGAGAACAATTAATCACTACCCCCTTGATAACAGGCTTTAACACTATTTAAGTCACTAAGAGACGTCAGAAGTTAAGCCAAATTAATACTCCAGAACCAAAACAGCCCCATATTTTGGGAAAGGTGTTCTGATGCTCTGAACTTTATAGCTTGGACTCATCTCTAGGTGACACAATTCCTGCTGCTTCAGAGTAAAGGTGCATTGTCAAAGAAGGAGGAGAAGCACTACGAAGAAGCAGCAGAACACTAGAAAAAGCACCAGGAACAAGAGTCTGTGAAAATCTTAGTGAGAGCTAGAGCTTGGACTGATTGCTGAATGAAAGGGGCTTGGAGCCATGAGCAAAGAAACTGCCTCCTCTTGATTCTTTTGGCAGTGTTCAGGAAAACAGGCAAGCAGTTCAGAGCTGAAGAATAAAGAGCTTGCTGGTAGTTTACATCTTAAGATATAAGTGAAGGTATGACAGTCTAGTAAGAGGGAGTAATTGGAATGGAATACGCTGGACACTATTAGTGAGCTTTTAACCTAAAAATTTAAGATTCCCTCTTAGTTCAGGAAGTCACATGACTCTAATTCATTTTGATCTCAGAAGTTATCATGAAGGAGCTTGAAAGTTTGACACTCTCAAAAAAATCTATGTCTGAAATTGGCCAGCTTTATCAGCTTCAATACTTTGAGCCTGACAGAATGATTTATTGTCATAATGGTACTTGAAAAGTTAATTATCTTAATCCGTCTGGATTTGATTAGAGCTTTCATTATTTGTTTTGCTTCCCAATTTGTAAACACGATGGTTTTGCTCACTGTACTGTCTTTCCAATTATCAGAAAACAGACTCACCAAATCTTTCTAATACCGTTCTTTCCTAGTTTGAAAACATTTCATTTAAAGGCGCTCTTTCCAATTCTTCAAACAACTTTCTGTCCATTGTGATGTTGCATCCGTTCCATGACACCTTAAGCATTACCCACTCTGCTGTAGGCTTTTGTCATGTAATCTCTAGATATCTGAAATAGTTTCTGGATAACATTTTCAAAAGCAACTAAATGACTCAGGTGTTTTTGAAAATCATACCTTTAGGTGCCTAAATATTTTTGCAAATCTGGGCCCAAAGTGCCTAAATCACTTTTGAAAATGAGATTTAGGCTCCTGAGTGGCTTAGGCACATTTGAAATATTTACCTAAGATCTCCACTCCATTCTTTATTCCCAAAGAATTCCAAAGTCTTTCATGAAACCATGCCACATTTACTGTACTGCATGATCTGTGATTTCATTCCTTAAGCTAGTTTTCTAGATTTACTTATCAGTTGCTGTGGAATTATTGGATTTATAGATTCACTGTTTTCCCCTCTGAAATCTTGGTTTAATTGGTAACCCTATGTCAGAAATTTTGCAGTCTTTTGAGAACTTTGGTTTATGAAAATATCTAAAGATTCTCAGATTTCAATGTCCTTTAGTTATTAAACTGCCTCAAAGTATATTATGTATGGTGTTCTCTGCACACTTTATAAATCTTCAGATTTTTCTTATGGAAGATAATTTAGAAAACTTTTTCAGTAGGTGTATTTTAATGCTTCTATTTCCATGTTTCAGGTTGATTCTATTAAAGAGGACTAGCATTTTCTTGAGTATTTGTAACAGTGTTTATACTTAAAACTTCTCCGCGATGTTTAGAAATGCCTTGTGCCATTTGGTAATGTTATTTTTCAGCCTTTGCAGCTTTTTAATATTCTGCCTTACCCTGCTGTTCTATACTTTGCATCTTTTAAATGTTGTATTTTAATGGTTCTTATATCCTCTTCTAACCACATAAATTTTAGTTTCTTATACCTTTTTATTGAAATAAATGCGAATTTTCTCCTTTCCACCTAGCCCTTAAATAATAATCTGTAACATTCCACTGTAAACAGCAGATGGTTCTAATCAGTTTTTCTTCCATTCATCCTTTATTCCCTCAAAATGTGCCTTTTAAGTCCAGTACTTTTGCTGCTATATATTTCATAATACCCTCAAGGTATATTTCAGATCTGATGAAACCATTATCAGTAGATCCCAGATGTTCAGCGTTTTTCTCTTTCAGTTATAATACTTAGGTCTTAGAACTAATTCTGAGATAGTCTTTGATCTCGCTTTTTGCTTCCAACATTATATGAGAAGGACAATACTAAACTGTTTTCGGAAATATTCATGCATCCTAGTAATTGTTTTTTAAAAAGGCATTACAATGTGGGGCCCCATAGGCAGAAACCAATGACAGCTGCTCTCCCTGTGCCTCACCACAAACTCTGAAGCCAATGGGACTAAGTGCTTAAAGCTATGCATATGTTTAAGTACCTCCTTGAGTTGATGCTTTTGCTTTTTATCATTTAGGAAAAAATGTACAGAAGAATATATTTGACAATCCCGTCTGATGTCTCCTTTAAGTAATGAAGTATTCTTCATAGCACACCACAGCAATAGGAGAACCTGAGTACAGTTTCTAGTGATGAAGAAAACAACTCTCTGCATAGTGTATAAATAAAGATTTCTATAAAGTAAATAGAATAGCTATAGGTAAGCAAACCAATAGCTAAGGCAATGGAACCAGCCTGAGCGCCAACTCATTGATTTGCTAAGCAGCGACTGATCCAGACACGTTGCAGAAAGCCTTCTTTCCAAAATGTCTTGATAGTACCAGTCTCCACAATACAAGTACAGAAGCTGACATGAGCAAAAGATGCTTAATGAGGCACCATTGATCTCCAAGGCTCACTGGCCAATATGACATACATTTCCCATGACCATGACTTTCTCTTCCAATGTTTGCCTATAGTATTTATAGTGAATTTTGAGAGACAGTGTTCCATACAAGATTTAACAATTTTATTTCTACAGCACTAAATGTACATTGCATAAAGCTATGCGTTAGCATGAGAAGAGCGGAAATGGGTTACGTCTGGTTTCAATCAGAAAGGAGGTTTGTATCTCCCAAGACAATATAACTTCAGTTAAAATTTTGCTGGGAAACATCCTTAAGTGACTCAATTAATCTCACCTGAGTGGTCGGAGAAGGATGACTAATATGTGCTAATTGTTGCCCAATCTAAAAGTTTTTAAAATCTGGCTCACCTTACTTGCCAGCCTTTTTAAAGTCACTAAACTCTGGGTTGATTTACTATTTATAATTGTATATATAATATAATGGAATATAAGATGGAAGTGCACACTGTGAAAGCCATTGGGAGAACTTTTCTAGGCCATAATTGGACCCACTGTATTGCAAACAAAATATGTCTTCTTTTTGGCCAAGAATCTTAGTAAAGATAGCTAAATAGTTGTCTCTGTGACATAGTGATATCCCCTGTACATTTGTGTTTGCTATGCTATTCTTTACCTTAGCAAGATATGTCTACTGCTTTTGCCTTTAAGAAAAAAAAACAATAAACATCATTTAGAATAATAATTTAGAAAACAGAAGAGAATTCTCACAACTACTTATGTTATAAAAAGAAACCTATATTTAATACTTACTGTGACAGTGGAATAAAGATGTCAGCTATGTTCAGTGATTAAAAACAATCTACTGAGTTTTCTTGTCAAGAAGTTATAATCTTGCTTGACAGTTTAGTTAGGCAGTTGGTTCTTAAAGGCACAAAATAATTTCTTACTAGTTGCCAACAAATAGGGTTTCTCAGTCTAGAGGCTGCAGACAGGTGTCGGCCAAGGGACACAACTCCTTTACCCTCCCCATAATGCTAAATCTTGGCTAGATGGCGAGGAATTCCCAGGGGAAAGTTTGGCTGAGAAAAACTGCAAGAGATAATTTCAACTAAGTAGCTAGAGTGTCAATATTTAATATTTTAACTACTATCTTTTACAATAACAACCATCTGTTTAAGTGGGATTTAATTTAGTGTAAATAAAAAATAACCTTTCAATTACTGAGCATCTTGTTTTGATGGACAATTGTATAAACGAAACTTAATAGTACAAACATGCCTTAATCATATATTCAGCTTTAACTGTCTCTGATTTATTCAATCAACCATCTGAAAAGCTTTATTTGTCTCTAACGTATTCAGAGAGAGTTCTGTAGGAGTAGCTAATATACTTGCTCAGGGACTAGATTTTTGCAAATAAGGCTCAATATGAAACTCAGTGAAGACATTGGGAGTATCTTCATTAACTTCAAAAAGGAATTGGATTAGGCCCGTAGAGTGCTTTGGTACAGTTTAGCACTTTTAAAGTTAATTGAATTATCCCACTGCCCAGCCCCCCAACTTTTCTGTTAGGCTTCTAGTTCATCGTCCCTTTTTTACTTACTTTGTTTTCAAGGCAGAATTTATAATTATTGTTCTTCCAAATCTTTTTACAGAGTACCATAAGTTTAAATGCAGTCATTTTTTTGGTAACATCAACAACATATATCTCTCATTTCCAACTTCAGTATCAGTAATTGGTGTTACTAATATGATTTCAAGTAAGTGCATTTACACCGGTCTGCTAAACATTAACTTTGTGGGAGTGAATTTAATACTTGTGGATGACGTAGTACTGATGTCTCAAATTTATTCCATAGCATACCTATCACTCCCAGCTACATTCAGCTGAGCATTTCTCCTGGAGACGTTTCCTGCTACCACATAATTTAACAAAAGAGATTGACTATTTATTTTAAAAATATGACATTGTTTCTCAAAGGCTGAGCATTTTTTCTGATAAGAATGTATTTTTATGGTAGGTATTTCTAGTGTGGCTATTACTTTGGCTTCCATTCCACATCTATAATGGGCCAATTTCTTAACTGGTATAAATGCACATAGCTCCATTTAGTTAGTAGGCAATACTGTTCTACATAAGCTGAGGACCTGGTCACAAGTCTATGCAACTTGTTCCTTGAGGAGACTGTTGTATTGTTGCACTTTTGTAAATCACTCATATTATGAATATTTAGTTTATTCAGCCTGAGTTTCTCACAATTCAAGCCCTCTAGCTATTCCTAATAGCTCTTGTAAATTCATCTAATTTCTTAAAGCTTTTCTCTTTAGTTGCTCACATGTGCATGAAGCTATCATTTTTGTTTAAATTTTAAAACCCAGAGGCCAAACTCTGTCTTGACTTGCACTCCACTGATTTTATTGTGGATACATAGGTCATTCAACAGAGCAGAGCTTGGTCCTACATTGTTAAAAGTGACATGAACTTGCTTGTTCATTCAAGGCCTTATTCTCCACTAGTTTAAAAAAGCAGAGTCAAGGTCCCAGTCTTGAAACATCGACAAACATGCTTTATTTCTTTATGCCATGCAGTTGTAATTTTAAGTTTTAACATATATCTTTGTGGGGCGAAGTATTTAGAACCAGTGCTGCTTTGTACCTGTAATATGTCTCTATCCTTAAATGACACATTGGATTCTAGCCAATACATTATGAGCCCTTTTTCTGATCTCCTGGGAAGAGATTCTCACCCACTCCAGCCTGATAAAATTACTAGAACAGCACAAAGTGCCCCCATAAGCAAATGGAACAGGAATTGAGGAAGATTGTTGCAGGCTGTCTTCACAAACCCTGATACAAGGGGGCATACGAAAGACAGAGCTGCAAGTGGGAGGAGTAGGTCACGAGCAGGGCTGCTGCACATAGCAGTACAGCTTCTGGGCAGGGCTGCTGCCCCATAGCAGGTGAAGACAGATTGGTGTAATGTAGATAGCAGTTGACTTCAATGCACTTTGGATCAGGACCCTCTGCTGCTCTTCATTGTGTAGTGTCCCCTGCTTTCTTCCTATATTCTCCTCTGATTGTTTTGTCTTGTCTTTGGTTTTGCTTCTTTCACATGGAAAGTTACTTTGTACCTTAAATGAACTTTCTAGAAGGATTTTTGCCCCAATTACACACATTCTCTCATTCCAGCAGATGAATACTTAGGGCTAGATTGTGACCGTGACTGAGCAGGTGGGCAGAGAGAGAGAGCTCACAAACAAGCAAGAAATCTTTTCCCCTGACACATTATACCACCCTGTTCCATCTTCTCTTTCAGTATCATTTTCACCTCCTATTGGTTTTTCGCCCTTCCTTTCCCATTATTTTTCTACAGGACAAACCCGTTTGCACTTCTCAGTGCCAGTAGAGAACATTTTGGTTTTGTGCTAAGCAAAATGCCAGTCACATTCTTTCATCATTCTGTTGCCTTTGGATGTTAGTGCCAATGCTAGAGAAATTGTGATTTATGCATTCTGCTATTAGTACATTGTTATGTGCAACTAGGAACACAATGCACAAGTAACGTTAACCAGTGGACCTAAGCAATAAGCATGTTGTTGTCAAATACAGGTTGTGCACAAGGGATCATCTTTGCTGCCGAGTATTCACTTGAAATGTGTTTTAGGGGGTAAAAGATTTCTCTCTGTTAATTTAACTTAGAGATGAATGAATCAATCGATTTATCTAAAGTTCCAGAACACAGACATCTCTCCTCTAAAGGGACTCTCTCATTTAGGGACAGTGGGCCTGATCCAAAGCCCACTCAAGTCAACTGAAAGACCTCGTTGATTACAACAGAATTAGGAACAGACTGCATTGTGGTTGAAAAAGGAGGAGGGAAGAGTGTCAAGAATCTTCTCCCCTGTGCAGGAGATGAACCACAATCCCACTCCTTAGTTTCCCATTAAACAAGGACTCGTAAAGATTAGCAGCTGTTTTCCTCAGACTACATCCAAGGAGACAATGTAGGGATGGAGTCCTGGCTTTGCCTGCTCTTCCATAACCAGCTAGCAGAGTAACATGTGTGAAAGATATCACAGACTATACAATGTTTAGCAGCTCTACTGTGGCTTTTAGGTGGTCAGCAGAAGGGCAGATACAAAAAGCACGTCACCCTAGCAACATCTTCCAAAGGAATTGTGCCAAAAGCTGGTACAGTACCTCTAGGAACTATGGGGAAATGCACACTGGATCAGGAATTGCTTCACTTGTATATCCCTCTTCCCACTCCTCGCACTAACTTAGCTCTCCTTCCACTGCATTCTCCTCCCTTTGCTATCAAGGATAACAAAAGTCTCCCCCAACCCTTTGGGTGCCTTGGGAGAACAAAGACCGCAACTTTGACTGTCAACTGCACACGGGCCTTTGCACCTTTCACATTTGCACACAAAGAACCATATTCTGGACAACGGATGTAAGAACCTTTGTTGTGTCATGGGCTCTCAGCAGAATTGTATCTGCCCCAAAAACTGATGCTGGGTAGTGCAACTTCCCTGCCATGATCTGAAGCTTTACTGACCCAGTCCTGCAAGGTGCTAAACACAGTCAATGCTCAAAAATCTTCATGAGCGTTGAGGGTGCTTGTTTAGTATTTACAGAGTTAGGCTCTAAATCTACAACAAAGCTCTTACTATTCCAGGATCTTGACTCTGGTTTATGGCATGGTACAAACTGGATTAATTTTTTATTATCTTTAAACATTTCTCTCCTCTTTTGCTTTGTTTCACATAGCACTTCCCTTCAGCATAAATTCTTGAGGTCAGCACTGGTTCCTCTGTTCCATTTGCAATTTCTGTAACCTGAGTAAAGATAACGTTCTATTCTATTAAAAAATTGCCCAGCTACAAAAGAGAAACAAAAACTGTTTTCTTTAGGATTATTTAGACAATTTGTAACTGCTTCTGGTATTATAATTTATTTCCTCCTTTGCCTGTTACTGAAATATTGTAATTACTTTAGCTATGGCACAAACCAACTACCACATAAATATACTACAGGAAGACAACTACAAATATTAAATAATTATTTTGGACCTAGTTAAGTATTATGGTTGCTATGACAATTAGTTCATTACTGCATCTTTGGTTTCTGTAATAGCCTTTTAAATGTTTTCACCATTGGTAGAAATCAGTTTAATACTGTGGTCCAAATAATTTAACATATTTTCTTAATAGCATCTCAAGACTCCAACCCCCACCCACACACACAAAAAAAGACCACTAGATGAAAATGAAACTTTAAATGTATACAAATATTTTGTTTTCAACAACAAAAACAAAATGTTAATTCTGATAATGAATAGTCTATCAAATGCATATATTTGCCTGGAAATATATCATCTTCTTCCTTTTTCTATTCAACCAATATAGAGCATCTAGAAATTCAATGTCTGAGAGGAGTATAATACATTTAGCTGAGAAGTACAGTGCAAGCAAAACAATTTGATTGTATCAAATGAAATTCACTGTCGAGTTCAGTTTTCATTCTCTCTTTATAAATCTATATTAGGATTTGCAGTAGATAAACCATAAAAAGTCTAGAGGCTTGGTTTACTTCGGCTAAGCATCCCTATGCAGTCATCCTCGGTATGTCTTACTCTCTCTTTTCAGGACACTATCACTTGGCTTCAAGTGCAATGCCTCTGTCGCTTCTCTTGAAAGCTTCTATTCCACCTCACCCATCTTACATTTCACCTTCCATAGTTTATGTTCCTTTCTTTTGCCTTCATCGGCACTGGATTTCCATTCTGAATTATATATATTTGGTATCTTGGTCATTTAACCAGAATTTTCTTCTCTTTTTGTTTAGAAGTATGCAAATGCTTCTGTGACTCAGTTATGTAGTCTCCATGCTGAGCCTAATGATTTTAATGTATTTATTATAATGACAGACCCTGGTCACACAGGGTTTCAAGCTCAATGTCTGAAAACAACACATTTTATAAGTTCATTAGGAAAGCTTTGGAAAAGCACTCAAACTGAGCTGAACCTTTCAACCTTCACTCATCATTAACTTACCCTAGAAGAGTATTAAAATTGCTAAGAAAATGTCATGTTACTTTACTGAATAACCAGAAACAATAATAACTGTTTAAAGTCATAAAAGAATCTCTTTCCATTCCTGATTTATAATTAGAAGGGTTTCTCTACTCTTTCAGCCTTCATTGAAATGAAAGATGGATTTCATTTAACAATCTATCATGCTCTTGCATCTAGTGCTAGTTTGCTAGAAGCTATCCTTTTATATTTTTTTATGCTCGTTTCACAACTTTGTCCTTTACCTCCTGTGAACACAACGAATATTTTTTGCATGCTAATACCTATTATCTAGTACTAAAACCTACTATATATTTATTTTTAACCTACTTACATCTTGCACTGATAATTAAAACTACAGAATAGTTCTTAATTTCTTCCTCATATTATCCATTGCAGTTCCTTATGTCTCTAGTCAGACTAATAGGTTTCTTATCATTTGCATTGGATCGCTATTCAGCTGAATTTCCCTTTCATCTAATAGAAGGGATTTCAACCAGTTGTTACCCGCCCTCATTCTGCTCACTCTTTGTGGCTATCCTATGCTCTTGCTTGTTAAGCACGTGTTTTGTTATCATGGTACTAATGTCTAATCTTTATTGCAGGGAAATCTCATGTTCCCCTCCCCCTCATCTTTAGATTATGTTCAACTTTTTCTTGTATTTGACTGAAAACTAGCCCTCTTAAGAAATAATTGTGAGGGGTTTGTGCACAATCAGTTGGGTTTTTTGTATTTTTTTGTTTGTTTTAAATCTGAAGAACCATGTGTCAGGGTAAGCACCTAAATAGAACACCTCCAGCTGACACTGAAGTGCTTTAACTTGCAAGCAAGTACCTTATACATCCCTAAAGTGGCAACCTGAGTCTCTGTGGCATTTGAATGGCCTAATTAAATCACATTTGATCATCGAGCCCCACAAGAGGGCTGCTGCACATACAGATTCAGCAGTATATAGAATAATATCATTTAAACACTTCTGTTCACTGTAAAACTAAATAGTAAGTGTGTAGAAAATCCTACCCCCCTTTAAAAGCCAAACTCCAGGATTTCCCTCAGGCAGAAACGAAAGCATAAATGTGTGAAGTACAGCTAAAGACAGAGAGACCCATACTATCCCATTTTCTGCAGACCCTACAACCCTTGTACTCACTACCAGAGTAAGTCCCCCAACAAGCTACAGCACATCCTTCTTGTAGAGTGCTGTGAAAATTAGTTAATTCCCTGCAGCTGAACTCACCCTACTAGCTGAAAATCTGCGTTCAGAGCAGGCAGCTGGGAGTACTTTCTCTAGCCAGAAGGAGAGGGCTAACTCCTCCTCTGTCAATGCCTTAAGAAGAACTAGACATCTATAACCTGAAAGTCAGAAATAAAAGTAGGCTAGAAATTCATCTTTGATTAAACTATTCCAGAGACCCACAAAACAAAGCCAATGTAAGTCTCAGGCTTTTATCATATTTGTCATTCTTACCCACATTAAAACTAAGTCTTACCTTCTGATCAAGCTCTTCATTTCAAAAAGCTGTCTGTGATCATAAAACAAAGAAGTGTTAACAAGCTGTCTGTTTGTAAATCAAGACAATACAAGATTCAACAATCTCTAAGTATTTGATGCCAAAGGAAATATGACATGCTACCATGCATCCTCTCTTTATTTTCAGTTCCTTACCACTTGTTCTAGCTGAGGTTGTGATTTAATTTCCTATGTCTTCTGCACAGACTCTTCCTGAGACACTTCCTGCCTGTAACTGAAAAAAGGGGTGCATGTGGAGGTAGGATTTACAAGAGGTGCTCGCCTCCAATAACCTTCAGTATTATGCATCAAGCACTCACCTAAACTATAGAACTGGGGTCAATTCTTCTCTCTGGCTGATGGGGATTTGAACTTGAGTCTCCCATAAGTGTGCTCTACTCGCTAGTCTCTGGTGTATTCTGGAGCAGGATGTTTTCAATTTCTCCTATTGAAACTGCTCAATGATGTATAAATATTTAAATATTCATTAGGCCAAGACAAAGCTGAGTGTGACTTTACAATCCGCTGGTTAGGGCAGGCTCATGGGATGTAAGGGACTCAAGTTCAAATCTATGCGCCACATCCTAGGGGAGAATTGAACTTCAATGACAACTTTAGCCATTGGATTAAAGGCTATAAGGCAGGTTCCACTATTTCCTCGGGTGCCTTTTGTATGGGTTTAGACATGCCCTGAGTACCCTGCTGAGATCAGCCTCTGAAGGCAAGATAGACAGAGGAATACCCATACTTGTGAATTTCACAGGGACTCAGGAATGAATTAGGTAGCATGCTGCTCTTTGATCTCAGGACTGTGCCCATACCCAGCCACTGAAATTTAGATGCCTCAGGGTCTTTACTAATGGAAACAGACACTTAGAGACCTTAGGTGCTACAGGGTTAGACACCAGCTGAATGGGAGATTTATGAATGCCAGTGGTGCCTAAAATGCTGGGCTTAAAGTGGTCATTAAGCACCCAAGCACCAAAATGCCATCTGTTGTGTTTCTGGCAGTATAGATTTCCACCCCTCTCTTTCTTTCCTCTGTGTCTTCCCCACTGCTATTTCCTGTTCCCTGAATCTGATCCAGCAGCTCCAGTCTCAGGCAAAGCAGGAGATGAGTACCAACGAGAGAAGTTACAACGTGCTTTCACATCCTCCGAAGATCAGCACCAAATTCTTAACAACTTCAAATGCTCTGTGGCACTCATAGGATTAGCAGTTCTGGAAATTGTTGAATAGCCTTTCCAGGGGAGCAGTAGGGGCAAGAAACCTAGCTGGTTTCAAAACTGAGCTTGATAAATGTATTGAGGGGATGGTATGATGGGACAGCTTAATTTGGCACTTAACTGTTCTTTGACTACGAGTGATAAATATGCCAATGGCTTAGAATGGGGTGTTTGATGGGGTGGGTTTTGCGTTACTATGGAGGATTATTTCTTGGGTGTCTGGCTGGTGAGTCTTGCCCACATACTCAGGGTTTACCTGATCATCATATTTGGGGTTGGGAAGGAATTTTCCCCTAGGGCAGATTGGCAGAGGCCCTTGGGATTTTTTACCTTCCTCTGCCACATGGGGCCTGGGTAGATACCATGGGGCTGGTAGATTTTTTTGTACCTTGAACTCTTTAAACCACAATTTGAGGACTTCGATAACTCCGTCTTAGGTTAGGGGTTTATTACAGGAGTGGGTGGGTGAGGATCTGTGGCCTGCATTGTGCAGGCGGTCAGAGCAGATGTTCGGATTTCTCCTTTTTGACCTTAAGTCTATGAGCCTATAAGGTGCAAGTCATCAAGTCATTCCTGAACACAGCTGAGTAGCAGAGATCAGAGATGGTTCCTATTTCTATTTGCAAGGCCACAGTATTTTTCTTTGGAATCCTTTGAGTTAGGTTTGGGAGCTAAAACAATTACTTCCTGCTACAAGCCCCGGGTAGTTAATTTGGTGACATGCACAACCTAATTTTTTTTTTAATTAGTGTAGACTCCAGCTTCTATACATCTTACTTGTAGTTTTTTTTTTTTTTTTTTTTTTTGCTCTGATGCAGCAGGAATTTGTATGTGGTTTTAGATTTGTTATATTTAGCATTTCACTGTGCTCTTGTACAGGTCCTGCAACCTCTGCTAACCTGAAATCTTTCTGTCAGTAGGAGAATCCAGACCATTTATCTGCCATCCCATTCGCTTTATTTCTTTAGCTTTTTAGCCACAGAACATAAAAGTGATACCTAGCTATACTTTTCAACAGACAATGAGGTTTTGAAGGAGAAATTGGGACTACCTGATACACACTTAAATACACTTCAACCTATCATTACTGTATTTTATAAACAGCTGGGTTCACACTAAAGCACAAGGATACATGAATTGAACTCTCCTGAGATCGCTGGATCCCTACACCTTTTGGGTAAGACTAAACAGTGGAGAAGGCAGCTTGTGTTTTCACAGACACCCTTCTTCAGGAATTATGTTTATGTAGATGCAGAGGAAGATCAGGACCTTAGTGTCTATTGGGAACTTCACTGAAGCCCCACAGCTAGTTGCTGCATTGGTAATATTCTGAATCAGTCCATCATCCACTGCCCTAAATGTGACTTCTATCCAGCCAAAGCATCCCACTTTTTGAGCTGTGCATACTACTACTGTACACACTTCCTCTGCAGAGGAGGTTGCAGTCACCTTGGCTCTCCACAACTTTTCTGCTGGCAGATTTTCCACCAGCAGGGATCTGGGGCAGTATTCACTTTGGCAGAAGTGAATCTGGTTCATTAACTCATTATAGCAAAAACTAAACCCACAGAGCTACATTAATAATTACTCATTTTGATGCACCTTTAATCAATTTCATTGTATTCTTTCATTAACTAATATTGCTATATATTGGGTAATGAATGCATGCATCATTAACAAGATAGAAAACCTCCACTTAATGTCTGTTTGAAAGCACATCAGCTGATTGCAAAACAATGCCTTTGCTCAATCAACCTTGACCTAAAGTTAGAGTTCTTGTTAGTCGTCATGGCAATAAGAGCATTCAAGTGGTAGGAAAGGGAAATTAGCCAGGTTTCATTTAAAATTGCTCTGATAAGGTATGTTTCTAGGAAGATTTATATACCAGGCAATGAATGATGGTACTTAGTTTTGTTATAGTTGAATGTTTTGAAAATCAGTCAGCATGATAAATATGAGTTTCTTATTATCCGATATAGCTTTATCTAGATTTTTGTTTGCCAGAACAATTCAGTAATGGACTGAGCAAAAGCCTTTTTTAAAGTCATGATGGTAAAACAAGTATCAAGTACACCGACTGGGATTTTTTTCCACCTAAGTGCAAACTAGGGAAAGACACTGGGGAGAAATATAGACTACAGCCAGTTTGTAGGACACTATTTTGCATTATGCTGTAAATTGGGCTTTTTGGAGAAAGAAAATTTACTTTTAAAAGCAAAACAAAATATTACTGCTAGTTCAGGAAGTTTGAATGACTTTTAATACCACCAACATTAGGTTTTGAAAGCAAAGCTGGAGTGACTAGCGATACAACTCACATGCCTATCTTATCTATGTACCACTTCTTTACATTGATGATAACTCTTTTTTATAAGCAGAGTTCATCAGCTGTTGGTTTTACTGGGTTCTGGTTGTTTTCACCAATCTAAACTAAAGGAACATGTGTGGAAAACTGACGTACAAATAAGAAAATGTAGCTTTTTTAACTGTGCTGTGGACTTTGTCTTCAGGGGACCCATTTTACAATTCCACATAATAAATCTACAGTGCTCAAGTATTGGATGGTCGGCAGCTTTCACAGCACTTATATATAACCACATAGTACACAGCTCTGCATATATGTTACAGCAGGGTTTGTGTGCTGCTTTTCATCATTATCAGAACAGGTACTGATTGTCACCATGCTGGAATAACTAGTAAGAAAGGCCAAGAAATTACTAATCATGAAAACAGCACTATCTTCTCACCACTAGCAATGGTTCCCGAAAGTCAGATTTGACACACATTCTCAGGATAGTAGAGGGAAACTTTCCATGCAAAAAATTAAAGCCTCTAAAGCTGTCAATCTGGAATTTTCATAACAAAAATCTGCATTTTTGCTAAGGAGGAGGCATTTAAACATCTCTGTGTTTTGGAAGTCTCTCTATATCATGCTGTGGATTTTCTTTTCCTACTGTTGATGTAATTGTTGAACCTAGCACAAAACTTGACAGCTTCAATTTCCACAACAAATGGGCAGATGGCTCTTGCTCTTAGAAGGGAGCAAGTGGACCTTTCTGCCTTGCAGTCACCACCAAGCTAATTTGGTGTGCTGAATTTGGGATGCCAATGAAAAGATCATTTGCTCAGCCTCAGTTGAGAGCCTTGAGCTTTCATTGGAGCACAGCTCTGGTGTAACCAGGACCCTTTTGGGGTGTGACTATGGTTATGTGCAGGGCCCTCCTTTATAAAATCTTATATAATCTTCAAGGAGGGGAGTCGTTAGGGGAAATATCAGCAGTGCAGCAGAATCTCTAAGCCACTGCCTGTACTGGAATATCAGTTATTGTGCCTCTTTCCAAAAGCACCTATAAGGCCTTTGTACCAGCCTTACCATAATTAGGCAGGCTCGGAGAGGAGAGGGAGTGACCATGAGAACTGAGCATGATCCTGCACCATCCTGTCTTGCTTCTTTCAAACTGCTGAAGTATGTTATTTTGGAAAGACAGGAAGTCCGTCTATATTTGACTTCTGGTGTGTGTGTGTGTGTGTGTGTGTGTGTGTGTCAAGGCCCATCAGGCTGCAGACTCTGCAGAAAACACATTTGTATAACTAATGGCTTAAAAGTGCTTGGTTAATGATTTTTCTTTGATTGACATGTTGATGTAATTGTAGCAGTTACTAACATAAAAGGGGAGATAGGTCTGAGGAATTAGAATTTGACCTTCTGGATATCTCTTGAAATCCCCAGTGACAGGCAGATAGCTGGCAACTTGAACCTTACTGTTTGACCACTCAAGACCCCTCCAGCTGGTAGGTAACTATTGTTTGGGAGTGCTCTATAGTCTACTGTGTTTGTATGTCCTTGAAACTAAACAAAGTTTAGTAAAGGCATTCCTGTGAGAGGGCTAGAGACTAATAAAGTGAAAGCTTTAAGTGAAAGCATTTGATTCTATGTGATTTATGCCAGCCATATAGAAGATGGAGGTGTTGTGTCTCCCTCGGTTTATTTCCTGATATTGGCCCACAAAGAGTAACACTACTGAGAGCTTTGGGTTTGAGAACTCTGGATAATATTGGTACCTCTATTAGCTGAAAAAAAATAAAAAGCTGCAACACTGCAGATGTGTGAACTAACATATTTCCCTGTATCCTAATTCTATTGCTTTTCACAGACAAGGGAAGAAAGAATGTTAAGGTATTTAAATTAATGAGGAATGCGGTGAGGTGAAGGATTTAGAGGGATTGGCAGAAGCTTTATTTTTGGATAAAGAAGCAGATTTAAAAGAAAATAAAAATACACAGAGTAGTAATTATTTGATTTTTGAATCTCAACAAGAGTTTCAACTTGCCATTGGCTTAGAACATGGAGCTGTTTCAAACTTTGGGGCCATGAACAAACTTGAAACATTTATAAGCGCATGACTTCAAAACTACTGAAATGAAATGATCAGTTTCCTTCCAGCTTGGCTTGGATTGATATATATATATATATATATATATATAGTGATACTTAAAAAAAAAAAAAAAAAATCAAGCCAAGTCTGCAAACTGCATGAACTGTAACCAGCGATGAGTAAGTGGGTATTAAAAAATTCACATATGTATGTATGTTGTTTCATTTGGCAACTTTGCAATGATATAAAGGCAGCCATAGTCTAAGGTAGAAGAACAAAATAAAGGACTTACTATATTTGTGCAATAATTTTTTTAGTGTCTTGAATGTGGGCTACACTCATTATTTATAATGGAAATATAAAACAGAGGCCCAGTCTACACTTACCTCAGCGATTTGGCGGCAGTCAACTGGAGATACGCAAGTGATGTAAATCTCTTGCATATCTCCCATTGGCTTTGCAGCATCTCCTCTGAGTCCATACTGAGCTGCGTCGAAGGGAACAGCGCTCCCTTCGACGCAGCACTACTCCGCTTACGGGGGTGTTTTCCTGCGTCGCTTCCTAGATCGACTGAGCGTGTCTACACAGACCGCTCAGTCGATCCAGAGCAATCGATGTGACGGTGGAGAATTTGCCGCCGTCAGTGTAGACCCAGCCACGTATAACTCTTTGGGTGTATGATTATATATTCTAAGTGCTGTGCAATCATCAGTTAACTCAATTTTTGAAAACTACTGAACTTTTTAGTTTAGTTTGTATTAACTAATAATAGGAAAGATGTGATGATCTTCTTCTTTTGTTCCTTATTTGACAGATACATTTCCATTTCCTTCCTTGGACAGTCTCCACCTGGCACCTACTTATGACATCTCCTTCAGCTATTCTAGCTGTTTTGTTTTACATATAAACAGTAATGAATATACCTCCTGAATTTACAAGTGCATTTGGAACATTAGAACTCAATTTGTTTTTAAATATTTATTTTCATTTCTTTAATGATTTGCATTGAAAATATATTACTTTTTAAACACATTCTCTTTTTATGCAGAGGAATATATAACCTTCTCTTTTTAAAAACTCCAGTTCATCTTAACCCTAATTTACATTACCTTAACATAAATTAGGTGGTTTTTTTTTTACTTCACTTTTTACAATGATAAGTTCTTAATGCAGGCAAGCTCATTTCTCTTCTACTGCAGAAACATGGTAATGAGTAGTTATACTTCATTTGGCTTAAAACATAATAACTAACTCTCACTCTAAGCATTTTTAGTCATGCAGCTTATGCTGTCTAACTGAAACATTTTTTTCCTAAGGGCTCATTAGCTCTCCAAGACAAATGATTAATTGTTGGGAATAACAGTTTCTCCAATACTGAAAAATGTATGGGTTATTGTATTCATGTTAAGCAGATAATCCATGACTATGTCATTTGAAGCATTCAGTATGCTCATTTACTATTTTGGGAATCTATTCTACACACATTTCCTTGCATCTGTCTGACCTGTTCATGGTAAGATCAGCAAAGCTACAAGATTTATAGTTGGGCTATTCTATGAGAGCCTCTTTCAGAGAGCAAGCTAAAACAGTGACTGAAGACTTAATTAGAACAACTCCGCGATTACCTTACACCCTGCTTCTAGAACGAAGACAAAAATTCTTCTTGAACACCCACCGAAAGCACTTCTTATTTTTCAGAGTTAATGCAGCTTACAGCAAGATCAGTAATGGCACATCCTCTTGACCAGATGTTGTAATGTTCTCAGGTGGGTTTCATGGGTCCAGGAAATACATATGATGCACATGATATACAAATCTCACTGAAGAGTTAAAATCATGCCTATCTGTTCAAATATATATTCCCATAATTAGCTGTAGAACCTTACCCTATGGCTTCAGTGGACAGGCAACTACAGGTTACATATAGATATATATAAATAAAAACAACCTAGTTTATAAAAAAGTGACATATCTTTTCCCTCCTATATGTCAGCACTGGCACAATGCTGCCACAAGTCACTTTCCCTAGGATCACATTGGTTGATAGCTACAGTAGGGGAAACAATTTCAATATTGGTCTCATCCTAGCCTCACTCATTAGCTTTGTCCTCATTAACACAAACTTTTTGTCTTTTTTATGGTTCTTTTTTCATGCTGAAGCTAACGGGAATAAACTTATAAAGCCTTAGCACATGTGTATTTCACTGCATCACTGATTTTGCAAGCCGTATACAGGAGAGGGAGTTCAACAGAGCTAGTCAGATATCATATACCTACTTCAGGTCACACATGAGGCAGAACTGCTTTTCTGCAGTATGCTACATTGCCCCACCTGCCATTACTATTCGTATAAGGATCAACAGCAGCTGAATGGCTGAGAAAGGGAGGATAAGGCAGACGAGTTCTGAAGGTAAAAAACACACTGAGTTTTAGTTTTCCTTGGTATCAGCAAGAATATTGAAAAGACTTCAAAACTATTTCAGTAAAAATGCTGACAAATTAGTTAAAAATCATGAAAAAACCATGAAAATGAGAAAATGGGTCTATTTAGAACATTGTGAATGACACAAAATTAAAATGTCAATTTGTTTTGTGAAACCATTTCCTCCTTCCCCGCCCCCCAAACTGGCTCTGCTGTAAAGAGTTCTGCTCTTTTGTCCCCAATGAAGTACCATATTTCATACAGCAAATTCTCATTTGCTTCTCCAGCTTTCAGTCTACCTCACCTAAAGCTAACCCACTTTCAGGGATATCACAGTCTGATCAGCCAAAAGCAGGACCAGTCTTTGTCTTCATCTTCTAATTTGTCAATGCATTGCACATATGCAGTCTCCTAGTCTTCCTAGTTTGTTGCTTTCCTTTGATGTTTGTATCAGAAGGCTTCAAGGAAAATTTAAATTCCACTTTAGTTATGTGAATCTTCTCTCAATGGATGACAGTCAAACTCCTGTAATATCTCAGTTATGCTAAGATCGTCCTTACCTCTGCAGTCTGCATAGGGAATCCAGTTAGAAAAAAAAAAAGGAAATCTGGGCTAGACCAATACTTCAAGGACATAGCTTATTTACAGTAGCAGTAGGAGGCATACCTAGGGATAATGTGTTGAAATTAAGAAAAGGGAAAAAATAGAGAGTGAAGGTCTGGAAAATGTCCAGAAAGTGAGAGTGTTTAGGCTCAGAAGAGAAGTAATAAAAGCCCCAGTATCCAGAACATTTTAAATTAGATTGGACAAAGCACAAATAAATTTGTAATAAGGGAATTACCCTGCATTGGCAGAAACAGAGAGAAAGTTGAGATGGACTAGTTGATCTGACTTGACTCCTCGCCGCACCCCCTTCCCCCCATTTCTATTTTGTATAATTCTATGACTCATCCCAAAGCCAGAGAAAGAGAAAGAAGCAGGCTTCTTCTCACTCCCAAACAGCTTTCTGCAAAGAAGCCACCTGTGACACTGGGCCAGAAAGGGCTAAGCAACTTTGCAAGCTGCATGGCCCAAATCTAACCTTTAAAGACATATTAAAGGAAAATACAAATGGTAATGAGGGCCATTTGTTATAAGTAAATTAGAACTTTGATATGCAATTATATTGTTGAAGTTATTTGATGATGTTTACATATATCTTGTTAGAGGTTAGCAATGTAGATAAACTGCTTTCCTGTCTATTATTCACCACTCAAGGAAATATCTGTCAACTGTCTTGGCAGTTTAAATGGCTATTGCTGACTGTACTGTCTGAAAGTTTGATCTTTATTCAATGGGTCCTACTGGCTCCCTTTCATCAAAGCCCAAGTGATGGAGTTTCCTGCAAGCACCCATCTGGGTGCTCAACTATAAAGGAAGCTTCAGGCCTTTTTATCTGAAATCTGTTCAACCTTTGTCAGGGAAAGTTTGGATTGCAAGATTGGGATCCCAGCACCTGTCTGAAATCTCCCTACTAATTCTCATGGGAGAATTTGAACAAACCCTGTATATGGATAATTTGATCTTCACTTCCCGCTTCATTTCTCTGGACTGGATTGGCATATTTTATGGAAGAAAATCCACTAGTATTTAGGAGTCTGTGTGCCCCATTCTTTACAGTTTTGCTCAGTCCTCTAAGCTATCTCAGTGCGGCTCCCCTAGAGGCCGACATCACACCACTATTTCACATATATTTCCTTCCACTATTTTGCTTTTCTTCTTCCTTTTGAGATGCCTAGTAGTAGGATTTCAATACATCTGTTTTACCCTGAAAGAACAGCTGTTTCCCTTTTATGTCCCTAGGGCTTGACACTGTTGTAGTTATTGACAAGAACTTCTGTTCAAGTCTTCTTAATTATTAAGAAATAATTCTCTTTAAATTTGTACTGCTACTAAGAGGTGATACTAGAGATCCAATATTTGTAGATCTGCTGTTCCCATCTCTACTCCTAACAATTTTGTCTTCCCAACTCCCTGAACAATGGGGTGGAGTAATCCTGTATATCAAGCGACCTCCACCAGACAGGGAATGCACATTACCTGCTTCAGGTCCCCATATTCTAATCCAATTCTTTCCACAAAGGACTCCACCACTTGCACTGGGTGAGGGCTATCCATGGCTGTGGAAGAGGGGTGGAGGGAGTAATATTTGATCCATAGTTTTTTGCTGCAGAGCTTTTAGCAGTAAACCAACAGGTGTTTATGAGGACTCTGCATGTCGGGGCAGCTGAGTCCTGGCAGCACTGGGAAAGAAATGATCACGAGTCATTTAAGAAGTAAGAGTAAGCCTATGCGTTTTCATTTCTGGGAGCTAAAGATATGCCCTAACTAACATGCAGAGCCAGACAGACATCAATCTTTCAGAAGCAATTAATTTACTGCTCTGTACTGAAATGACATCTTCAACTAGAGGTAGACAACATTTCAGGACTTTTTTGCTTTTTCAATGAAAATTTTCATTGAGAGTTTGGATTTGTTTACAACGTCCCCTTTCCTCTTCAAAAAATGTCATGTAAAAGGTTCACCTATTTTTACCAGCTAAAAAGCTTGTTGAAATATTTTAATTTAAAAAAATTAGAACGTTGAAACAGCAGTCATAAACATTATAAATAATTGATTTTGACCAGCTCTCACCCTAATATATAAATTTTTTACTTAATATCTGAAAATAAGGGCTATGTGAAGATGATATTTTTTCACTGTCAAGCACTGAGGTTTAGTACCTCAGATAAAAAGCTTTATTAATGCAGAAATTAATGGCAAATTTCTGTTGCCTGTGTTATGAAGATCAGACTAGATGATCACAATGGTCCCTGATGTCCTTAATAGCTATGAATATATGTGTGACGCTGGCAGGTCAGATGCCAGCTCTTTCCAGGCTGCAAGCATTAGCTAAGAACTGATGAATTCATAGCTAGAGATCAGACTTGTTCACTTATGTAATAGTATTGTTCAAAATAGGTATTAGTCTTATAGTTATATTAGTCTTATAGTCTTTAGTGTTCATAAATTGTTGCATGCATTAATCTCACTTGTAATGTTGATATTCCATGCAATAAAAAACTATGTGAGTTTTGCTTTATAACTTTGAAAATGTTTGCTCTGAACTTGTGAACCCAGCCATGGGTGTGGTTCCCATCCAGGAGGACTATCAAAATGTAAGTGGACCATTATAAAACAAAAGCTTTGTTAATTGTCGCCTCTGCCCACAGCGAAGTACATGAAGAAGGCCTCATCCCATTGCTTTGAACGCTGGAAGAGGGAAATAAAAATAGGTGAAAGATTTTTCATCTCTTTACTGTTTGAATTCTGACAGGGCCAGACAAACTCATAGGGCCAGAGATTTCCCATGGTTATCTCCTGGGTCTGCCCTGAAAGACACGTTGAATTGACAGATCACTAGAACTCTGTCACTCTTAGGATTTAGATTGCAACTAATTTGTGTGTATATGTTTGCTTGCTTTAACCTGTAAATAACTTTTCTTTTTCCTAGTCAAAGACTCTTTAGATAGAGTATTATAGGTATGGTTACAGGCATTGTCTTTGATGTAAGATTTAGGGAACCAACTAATCTGGGATAATCTGACTGGTCTCTTCTGACAGAAAGCTATCTGAATGGCGTGTGATGTTTGCTTTAAGTGACCATTTATCACTAAATCCAGCTCGTCTAGCTGGCAAGGGAGACTGGATAGTCTGTGACTCCATAGTAAGACAGCTATAATGATCCAGGAGTTCACATTTGTTACTGGCTTGACAAAATCTAATTATAGAACATACCACCAGTTTGAGGTATTTGCCCTGTGTTGGACAGTGCCCTGATATAGGCACTCACCGTGGCAAGCCACTCCAGACAGCATGACACTATGGATGGCTCATGAACATTTAAAATACTTTGTGTATTATTATTCACTTTCTTTTTTTGTACGTTTTACACTGGCACTGGTAATTTTGAGAGCCACTATTTTCATTCAGTTTATGGAACTACAAAACATCTTCTACAAAATTACCCAAATCTGTCTCTTTTTGTCCATCCTTCTACCACAACCCACCAAGGTCCACCACTCTCACCACTAGACTTCTACAACCGCCTTCTCTCTGTTGTATCTGAGGTCCATTTTGTACCCCACAAATCCAAAATACTGCTTCCTAGCTTTCTTTCCTTGGTATTTAGGAAAGGCTCTCTCTCCACCCAAACCATTCCCCCAGCCTTAATATGTGAAACCATCTACATATTTTATCAATGATATTCTTGTTAGTGAACAAAAATATCAGTAAGGGAATATCACTCATATTGAATGTGGTCCAGTACATGCTAATGTGGTCATTGTTTAAAATAATACCTCTGAGACAAATATACTTTGTATTTATGTTGCTGTAATGAGGCTTAGCAGTCTTTTGCTAGTTCAGCTGGGAAGTAATTCTGTGAACATCTTTCTGTAGAAAATATATCAATGTATTTACAAGATTAAGAATTTTCATTAGACTTAATTACTGCAACCAGACAAGGACATTATGTAGGGGAGATTTTCAAAAGAATAAATGCCAGTTGGGGCCTAACTCCCATTAAAAATCAAAAGATATCTGCCCAGTTGCAAATGTGTCTGAAAATTTCCCTATTTAGTAACAACTATACAGTAAGTGGATAATCCCCCTTCTCTCCCCCTACCCTCCATCCTCATTGAATTGAATTCAGGTTCCTGTTTGATATGAGACAATCTAAGATATTTAGGAAGTGAAGTCCAAACTACTGAATATTATTATGAGATAAATCTTTCTGGCCACTAGGTGTCAATGTTGATGCACTTTATATAAAGAAAAAAGAATTTAATAGGCAACAGAAAACAAATCTTTCTAAGTAGGTAGTATAAATGGATTGTTCAGGTTGACTGGAATAATTTGATTTACTCCTCCCCCATTAAAAAAAAATTTGCTCTACAGTAATAAAGCAGAGATGAACATTTCCCATTTTCTTATGCTTGTTTAATATGTTTCAGATATGATTCCCTTATGAACCAGTTTGTGTTTACAAAATTTCAGCAAGTTGCAGCAGCCTTAAAATTGCATTTAATGGGTAGATGAAATTGATTATAAAGAAAACTTCTTTTTTAAATAAAAATCACAGTAATTGGCTGAAAGGAGAAATCTGGAGCCTCTGAAATATCCATGAATTTTTACTGAAAATCGTACTAAGATTTTCCTGTATTCCTCAGCACTTGTGCTGCTAGCTTTCCCCCCCCCCCCTTTTTAAATCATCTAGCCCTTCTGACTTAGAAGATATAAAAATGGCCTTGCCTACTGCAATGTAAATGGATGTATTTTGAAGACTGTGGATACATACCCTGACGTGTGTTGACTTCTTGTTTTCACAATAGTGCATTTACTTTAAAAACCAGTTAAATGAAAACACTGCTGACTGTTTCCCTATTGATTTTTGTATCAGTAACATGTGGCTAAAGGGTCAGATCTTCAGCTGGGGTGAATTGTCATAGCTCTATTGACATTAGCGAAGCTATGCCACTTTATACCAGTTGAAAATGTGGCCAAATGTGTGATGGGATATACTTGTCCTGCTGTTTCATTTCAAGAGAGATCTAGAGATGAAGAGTGCTATATAAGTATTAAGTGTTATTAATTATTATTAAGATCTCAATTAGGAAAAACTTAAGTATATGCTTTAATCCATTTTTTATTTTGGAGACATTTAAGCACATACTTTCCTTTAAATACTTGATTAAATCTGATTGACTTCAATGGAGTTTAAATACAGGCTTAAGCACTCTTCCTGAATAAGGATGCTTTTCTGAACTAAGGCCAACTTTCTTATATTCTTCTTATTTATTTATTATTGTTCATTCGGAAGGATATTTCTTAGGAGTAAATCTAAAAGTTCTGAATATAAAAATTTCCAAATATTCTCTTAAATACGCTTTTGACTGTTGGAATGATTGAGATGATTGCTATTAAATACTTTTGTAAAAGTGGCAGTTTACATTACTGTGCTCTAAAGGATTTTTACTACCACAAAGCCACACATAGAATAAAAAATTAGAATCAGTTCAATCCTTACATTTTGGGGGGAAATGTATACACATTTTTTTCCAAAATTCACTGCATGGTTCTGTTATCTCTGGTAGCAGTAAGTGACATTGATTAAAAAGAACTTTAGAAAAAGTGTATTACAGTTAAATGGTGTTTGACTAAACTACACTGAAGACATTCAAAATGCTGAGGGTCTAGCTGAGAAATAGCCAATCTGAAATTGAATTAAACTTCTTCCTTTTGACATTTCTTCCTTTTCTTTATGGCTTCAGTTACCACAGTGTTAAAAGTAGTTAAACCATCTGGGCCATGCCCCTGCAGGCCCATGGTTACCTCTCATATAAATATACGAGTCCTGGAGGGCAATTATAATTTAATTAAGCTGAACAGTTCTTCCACCACTTGGAATGCAAAAACCAGACACCCCACATATCAATTATAAGTACCCACCTGGAGCTTATCAATAATATACATGGAAAGATCTAATACAGTCAGGGCTTTCTGACTCACATCAGGAAAGGACTTTTCCTGTCTGTTATAAAAGAATCCACTCCCACAATGGGACATCTGGGAACTGAATGCCAAAAGCAATGGAACATTCTCAATGTCAAAGCTCATTTCTTGTGCTCGTACCCATCATCTGTGTCAATGGAAACAATTACAGAATGATGGTACATGAAACCATCCCTCCTGACTGCTCCCTAATGTCCCTGCATCACAGGGAGGTAAATCAAGATCCCAGCACTGTCCGTGGCTAGAGTGGGGTGGCTAGAACTGCATACAACACTAATGCTTCCAGAAAGGGCGAGTCTGAGTAAGGAATGGGAATAGCATAGCCATGCCCTGCATTGGCTAAACCAATGAAGCTAATGTAATTAGGATGTTTTTCAAGAAACAAAACAAAGTAAAGATTAAAAGCTGTGCTAAACCCTGGGAGAAAGGAGAGGTATGGTGGAGATGGCATCAAACTCTGTAGCAACCTTCTACTAGGTCAGGAACTGACATTAATGGCAAGTAGACACGGGGGATCAAATCCTAACCAGTGTGTAGGCTTAACCTGGGTGAATCTTCCCTATCTTAGCTAGGCACCCACAGAATTTGTCTTTTTTCTACACTTGGGTAAACTCGTATAGCTTGTCATGTCAATAAAGACTCACTGAACTGATTTAAATGAGTGCATCTCACCACACAACCCCATAGAGCATAAGGCATTATGCCTATATTAATGAATAAATGATCTTCCCTCGAGTAATTAGATTCTTCCTGCTGTCCCATCCCAGTGTGGGTCAGAACTGCAAAAGGGCTAAGTCCTTCTCTTTGCATAGTTGTCCTTCACAATGTAAATGATTGTATACTTTAGCCTTGCAGCCATGAGGACAGAAATAATAATGAAGGGAGTTGTGAAGTTATGCACTTCTCTTTAGGAGGGTACTAACTTTGGGCTTAATCCAAAAAATATTGATGTCTATGCTTTGTTTCTATTGACTTCAATGACTTTGGATTAGGCCCTTTGTTTTTTAAAGCTCACTATATTTATTAACTGCTCATCTTATTTATGAAAACGTGACATTGGCCTCTAAGGGGAGTCACATTTAACTAGGGCAAAACTCCAAAGAATAGGACAAGCAATTTATTGGTATTTCTAAAAATTAGATTTACCAAGCCAGAAAAAAAACCTATCTTACTGGTTATCCAGAAACCAATAATACAGTTCCCTTAAAGCCATCTAGCCCGCCGGCTTCCACCCAGACAGCCAAGTCAAATATGATGGGAATTAATGAACATTTTGTTCATCATATACCAATCCCAAAGGACCAGACACATTACACACCAGGTCAATGAATATGTCAGATCTTACCCAAATACATGCTTACAGCAAATCTTATTAACTAAATTAAAATTTGTTTAAAAAAAGAAGCAGCAGAGAGGTTAAAGGTTCATTATACATACAAATGAGAAGAAAGCCTTAGGTCAGTTTCATAGCAGAGATGGTAACTTGCTTTAGCCAAAGTTCTTTCAGAATAAGTTTCACAGGTTATAGTCCAATGGATCATCCATTTGTAGTGTGTTTCAATTCTCCCATGAGAATTACCAGGGTGATTCAGCTAGAACTGAAGATCTTAGTCTTATGACTCAAACCTTCCCTGTCAAGGCTTAAGCAGGCCTAAGATAAACAGGATCATGTCCAAAGTTTTATTTATAGTCCTCTAGAAAGTTATGATAGCCACATCAGGAATTTTTTGGTAATTTCTGGTGGCTTTGAAGTAACCTCTTTAGTTCCTAGGCACACAGGATAACCAACTTCCCTGATTAGCACAAGGTAATCCATTAAAAGGAAGTTATCACTCAAAACTCAAAGAGAAATAAAAGCAATGGTATTATTACATTCAAGTTCCATCTAAATGTTAATATCTTCCTTTGATTCCTAAATCAACAAGATACAGTGACAGATGGGAAAAGCACTGCATCTGTCAAGATATATGTAAACACAGACAAATAGAAACCTAACAATGCAAGTTTACATTTCAAAACTAGCCTACAGACATGGCTTAGTTAGCTATTTACAAGGAATGGCCCTAAGTACCGTTGCTATCTTCTTTTAAGTGGCTTAACCCTTCCTGACTCAGTGTCACAGCAAGTAACTGCATTGACTTAGGTGGCCCCACTAAAGTGAATAAGGTGAACAGAATTTGGGCTTAGTTTAGTGACATTTTGCATTCTCAGAAAAGCAGATAGACAGAGAGCGCTTAATTCTTCAAATACTTACTACACAGAAAGATGCTCATTGCCATGAGAAGTACCATTAAGCTCAAGCTTACATTGTGTTATGTCATATTACAAACCATAAATGCTCTAGGATAACACTGCCGAGCAAGAAATCGTATCCTCCACAACTGCTGGAATGCTAGATGCTTGGTTTCTAATGTAAATTCTCACCTCACAATGCCAGAAAAATCAGTTAAGTATTTCTATTCAAATCATTTTCATCATGTTGCACAATAGATCTGACTAGATATAAACAATAATGTTATAAGAGTTTGACAGAAAAATCAGTTCTTTTGTAAGAACTAGCCTTAATTGATAATACAAGTTATAAAGGTCAGCATTGAATATCCTGCAAACTCTATCCAGCACAGTGTCTATTAATGGGGTAGTCCCACTGAAGAACGTATAATGTTAATATTCAGTAAGGCATGGGACTTAATTAAAGAGGTATAAATGCAAATACATACCCAACTTTCATGGCATGGTGGAGGAAGAAGCATTTACAATAGTAACCAAGCATGTGGAATTAAAGTGGCTGTGGATGACAAGATTCCATGCTTTGTAATATGGTATAATATAAAATAAGCATATGTTATTTATCGGAAATCTGGAAATGGATATAGCTAGTTTGAAAGGTGCCGAGAGAGAATGAGTCAATGTAGCTGCCTTGTGACTCTCTCTCTATTACCTCTCCCTGCAAGGCACATAAATAAATGGAGACCTCATAAATAAAAGGTCATGGAAAGAAATATTTGGCAGGCAGCAGATGAACTCTCTGGATACTCACATTATATTGCTAGAAGTTAACAGCAATTAGAAAAGCTGCAACAAGAAGGAGATATCATTCAGATGACTATGTCCAGAACCTCTAGCTTCCTTTCCCTCATACTGCTACAGAATTAAATTCATAATTTTTCTTGCTAGGTCACAGAGGGCCACAATTTTCAAAAGTTCTATTTGCATCATGTAAGTATTTGACCTGATCAAAAATTGTTCATTGAATACTTAATCCAATGACTAGTGCTCTCATTTGGTGGTTAGTTTTTTGTGGTAGGTACATACTTGTGGTCTTCAGCTGGCTGAGGATTGTTGATCAACAATTTATATTATTCAGGACTAGATTGTGATAGCCTCATTCACAACGAGAAGTACCTTTTTCCACAGATTGTCTCACTGAATTCAGTGTTGTCTGGCAGCACAACTTGACCCTCACTGACTGACAATATTTATCAAATAATCTGATGAGGTTTTTTTAATTCTAGTATTAGATCAGAGCTAAACATGAAATACAAAATTACATGCATAAACATCAAAGGTTTAGGAATTGTGACTGGTACAGTTTGCGAGTGTTAGTGTTTTACTAGAACAGCCTCGTGAAAGCAAAACCAAAACCAACCAAACAAAAAAAACTTTAAACATTAGGAGCAAGAGGAAATTGTAGATGAAGAAAAATGCACATATTAAGACCTCACCACCATTTTTGCTGTGTTCTACAGTTCTCCAAAACCCCAAGTTAATTTTTTTTTCTGTCATCTTCTTTTGCCACAATACAGTCAGTCATTTCAATGTAAACAGACTTGCTACTATCATGTTAATGCACACAGCCTAGCAGAAAACTATCTCCAGTCAATGCACTGAAGGAATAAAAATGGGAACTCCGTTTTACACAAGAAGCAAATCCTGATTCCATTGAAGTGAATGGGGAAAAAAACTCTTACTACAGTGAGCCTAAGATTTCATTCTAATACACTGACCTCTCCATTCATCACAATTCAGAGTAACCTTCAAATTCTAACTTGGGATACATAAAAGTGTTAATATTATTAAGCATAGATCATTTAAAAAATTATTCTTTCCTTTAAAAACAAACAAGGAAATTAAATGCTAAAAACCCTATTAACTTTTCTTTTAACTCACAAAATGAAAACATTAAGATTTCTATGCCAATATTAACTTGACCACCTTACAACTTGACCACATTACGTTATTTTCAAAAGGGAATTGGCCACACAACTTGCTAAAATTCAATGGGCTTTGGGTCACTAACTCCCATAAACTCCTTTGAAATATCCAGCTATAACAACATAAAGAGAATTATATTACACTACGCATTTAGGACTCGATTGTGCAGCCCTTGAAGGGATGAAAGCAATGGACTGCTTGTGTAAATTCTAATCAAGGAGAGTAAGGGCTGTATAATTTGCCCTTCAATAACACATCCACAATAACACCCCCATTCTTTTCTACAGTACTCCTTTGTAGGCAGTCATTTCCCATTTTGTAGATGTGCAATTGATTATTCCTTTCTAAGTGTAGTACTTTGCATTTGCCTTATTGAATGTTATCCTATTTAATTCAGACTATTTCTCCAGTTTGTCACAGTCATTTTGAATTCTAATCCTGTACTCCAAAATGCTTGAAAACACTCCCAGCTTGGCATCATCTGCAGACTTTGTAAGTGTACTCTCTATACCATTTTTCCAATCACTTATGAAGCAATTGAATAGAACCAAACCCAGGACAGATCCCTGCAGGACCCACTCATTATGGCTTTCCAGGTTGACTGTAAACAACTGATAATTATTCTGAGGATGGTTTTCCAACCAGTTCTGTACCCATCTTATAGTAGATTCACCTAGGCAATATTCCTCTAGTTTGGTTATAAGAAGGTCTTGTGAGACGATATCAAAATCCTTATTAAATCAAGATATATCACAGCTATTGCTTCCTCCACATCCACAAAGAAGGATATTAGGATATGTTTGCCATGATTTGTTCTTGACAAATTCGTGTTGATTGTTGATTGATTACTTTTTACCATATTATCTTCTAGCTGCTTATTAACTGATTGTTTGATTAGTTGCTGAATTATCTTTTCAGATACCAAAGTTAAGATGACTGATCTATAATTTCAGGCATTGTCTTTATTCCTTTTTTTATAGATAGGTACTATATTTGCCCTTTTCAGTCTTCTGGAATCTCTCCCATTCTCCTCGACTTCTCAGAGATAATCACTAATGGCTCAGAGATCTCTTCAACTAGTTCCTTAAGTATTGTGGGATGTATGTCATTAGGCCCTGCTGACTGGAAAATATCTAACTTTTTGAAGTAATTCTTAGCTCATTCTTTGCCTATTTTAGCCTGAGATCCTACCCCATTTGCACTGCTGTTCACTATGTAGGCTATCTGATCACTGCTAACTTTTATGGTTAAGCACTGGAAGAAATTACCTAGGAATATTGTGAAATCTCTGTCATTGACTAACCTGTCTTAAAGACCTCCAAACACCTTTTAGGGATGATCTAGATAATATTTAGTCCTGCCTCACTGCAGAGGACTGAAATAGATGCTATACTGAGGTCCCTTTCATTCCTACATTTCTATGAGTATGTTTATAAAATCAATCCACTTATTTTGTTTGAAAAACTTAACATCCTTCCTGAGTTTTACTGAAAAAATAATTTATTCCTCAGGTTTACATGATCTTTAAGAGCCTGTCATCTAGTTTACAAAACAAACCTATTCTATGAAAACAAATTCAAAGTGAGAGATCATTACTGGAGTTGTTGCCTTGAATCGAGATGTCTCCTGTCTCAATTCTTAAGATTATTTTATAGAACTGAATGGTATTTTCTGAAGGCTTATAGTGAACTATTCAGAAATAAATCATTAAAGTAGAGGTTTAGAATATATTTAGTATTTCATTCTACAACAGGAGAGGAAAGTATAAAGCAACTAATTTAGATGATGGGAGACTGATTTACAAAAAGAATATTGAAATTGTGAGCTTTTTACCCATACAGCAAATCTTTTCTTAAGAGGACTATAAAGCAAACATATAACACAGCCCGTTCCTCACCTATTTGAATTAATTTAGCTCCGATTCCTACACAATATTGTTCCTAAATAACTCACATAGGGGCTGATTATAGGGAGAGTGGAGTTGGACTAGAAGACCTCCTGAAGTTCCTTCCAACCCTATTCTTCCCTAAGAGTCCATGACAGGAGGGAAATGGTTAATGACTTTTAGTTCCCTCAGAAGTTAAAGTGTATTCCTTTTTCAATCCATGGTTTATACAGTAGTTGGGACTATGAATATCAGGCCAGAATCAGAAAATAAAATAGGTTTAGGATTCTGCCATCTGCTTTCCACACTGTACCTCCTCACATCAATAAAGATCAGCTGGGAAGGTCTTCCTGTTGATTCCTGGTATTGAAGTTTAGGACCAGTGGCAGGTGTCTCTGACTAAAGAACTGGTTTCTCTGGGATGCTTTTCCTCTTGATGGTCTTCTAGACTCTGACTCAAACAAGTTTTCAGGCATGTTGCAAGAAACGTGTAGCCATTTGTACATTTGGTTGGTCCAGAATGTATCAAGTACGGATCAATTTCGAATTTATGCTGGAATTAGTCTGATGACTCTATATGTTTGAGTTTGAGCCTCTCATCTCAGTGCCTGATAATCTTTCGCTCATCGCAAAAATCCAAAATATTATATGGCATAATTGAAAGACTTCACTCACAATGTAAATATATACAGCAGAGTTTTCAGTAACAACTGCAATATCTAGCCAAAATGGGGGCATTAAGGACCTCATCCAAAGACCAGTTAGGCCTGTGGGAGCAGAAATGTTATTCAGTAAAGCCTTGCATCACCGTTATTTCCCCCATTTTCACTAAAAAGGAAGCTGAGCTACCACTACACCAAAGCCAACATTTTCAAACTTGGGTGCTGTAAAGTGAGGCGCCACGATATATAATTAGACACATAACTAGCCAGCCTCATTTTCAAAGCTACTGAGTGCCTCACTGAAGATAACTTGAGGAGCTATGGATGCTCAGCACCTTTAAGATTCAGGGCACTTACTTTAAATTCCTAAATATGTGGGTGCCTCGTTAGACACTCTGGATTAAAATGTGGGCCTAAATAATTTGCCCCAGATCATACAAATTTCTGTGGCACAGTGAGGAATAGAACCAAATCTTCTGACTCCCACTCAAAGCCTTTCTCCTGTGTGTAATAGGCCTCACTTCTACTATTGATTGTGGTGCAATGGATTGTTTTTGGAGACTAGGTATGAGGGGCTGGTAAGTGACTGCAATCTTATTGGCTGTTTGGATATGCTTGTAGTAGCAGGAGTTGAGACTGTGGCTATGTGATATTTCACATGTTCTTCATGTTTCCTTTCTATACTTCTCTCCACTCATGGACTTGGTTTGCAAGGCCTCCCCAACCTGAATTCTCACCCCTGAATATTCTTTTTATCTCTTGCTGGGGGAGACTTAACCTGTGATGGCCATAGCAGTCTGATTAAACGTTTTCCTGATTCTACAGATCCTGTTAGTCATAAATTGTTGGTGTCAATGATCTTTATGGGAATCTGGTTGGTTTTCCACACCCATGAACGTTGTTTTTTGGTTACAAAAAAATTCCATTTTCTTCCTGGGTCTCCATAATGATTTGCTGACTGTGTCCTGCTTGTTTCTTTACTTCTGGAGCAATTAAAATCAGTCTGCCCATGGGACATATTAAGTTACACAGGGCAGGTTCCGGTCATTCATACTTTTTTTGGGAGTTCAAAATATCTGTAACTGTTGAAATGCTTAAGCCATAGTCAATTACCAACATCCAGCCCCTCCAAAAATGACCAGTTTCATTTTTATACATCCACTGCTTGGAATGGACTATCCATGTTAGAGAAGTTGCACTGGTTTGAAGTGGTTTACAATGACTCCTGCACTGATTCTTTTCCTTTTTCAAATCTGCTTAATCACCTAGGCTTTGAACAATTTGCCTTTATGGAATCACTTAGCGGATCTATCTAAGCCATTAGGTATATGGCCCTGGGGATTTTACATTCTAGAGAAGAACTTTTTCAAAGTTCACTAATATAATAAAAAAACCAAACAGAGATATCAAGATACAAATGATTCTAACATAACCAATGATTAAAATTGTACCATTTACTTGTGCTTCTAATGCATATCAGTTTAATAGAAAGACAAGGTGGATAAGTAAATATCTGTTTTTTGGACCAACTCCTATTGGAGACTGAGACAAGCTTTCAAGCTTAAAGAGAGAGTACTTCAGGTCAGAAGAAGAGCTCCGTGTAAGCTCGAAAGCTCGTCTCTCTCACCAACAGAAGTTGGTCCAATAAAAGATATTACTTCACCCACTTTGTCTCTCTAGTATCCTGGGGCAAACACAGATACAATAATACTTCAGACAGCAATATCAGTTTAAGATAAGTTTATCCTTAAACCTCAAACTGTAAAGAGTATCATATTACTAATATACTTAAAAGTGATTTTTCTTGATATAACGTGATCAGAACATTGATAAAACAGAGTATATGTTTTCGTATTGAAGAAATCCCTAAAAAAAACCATCACCACTCTCCATCTACTACTAATGTGATAGGGACAGAGTGCATGTCTTAGCAAACCATTAAAAAAGCAGTAGTTGGCTATCTCCCCATCAAATCAGAAGCATATTTCACAAAGGGATTGGAAATTCTTGATATCATGCAGGTCTCCTTTTTTAGTAGCAAAAATATAATTGTCATTTTGACTCAGTGGAAATTCATTTTTCCAACTCTGTCTTCTATCTCTTGAAACAAAAGCCTCGGGAGAACTTCCAAGGACAAAGCTTCTATAATTCAAAACGAAGTTCATCAGTTATTGGTGTTCCCCTTTTTAAATCATGTGAATGTAAATACTAATTCAGGTTCTTCAGTGCCACGGTGATACACAGTGTGTTAACTCATATGTGACATACAGCTAGATGCTTTCTCTCAGAACTCTCTGAGATGTGAAAAACTGGAAATAACTTATTCAGATAATGAAGCGGTTTCTTTCTTCTTTCTGTCCCCACAGTAATTGGTTGGTGCTTTATATTCTAATTGGCAATGGTTAGATTCAGGAACCTATGCATAACAGCGTTCCTATAGACTTCAAGAGAAGATTTTCCTGTGAAAGAACTGCAGGGTTGGGCTCCAGTGGGCATTATTTTTTCGAAGAACCTACCAAGAGATCTCATAGCAGTTGGATTCTTGAGCAGCTTGCAACAGGATAATGCAATATTAGACTTTAAGACTTTCTAAAGTCTATGGCGAATATACTCCTACGAATATACTGTAGGATGAGCTTACCCAAGAACTTCTGCAGGACTCTGCAACATGTTTCCCTCCGTGAAGAGCCACAGGAGAACTGGGAGAGAGAGTGACCTGCTGATGAGCCTGTGAGCATCTTTGACTCTGGCCCCTCAGCAACACTGAGAGTTTGGCTTATTCACTAGTCTGTGGACCCTAGATTCCCAATCACATCTGACCATCCATTGATTTGTAGAAGCCAGGATGTGGGAGCACGGCCCAAGCATAATTTTTTCAGGACCAATACAAAGTTGTAACACGGGCCCCTTCCCACACACACACAGCCCACAATCCCTCATCCCATTCATGGCTCATGAGATTGTATGTATTTTTTTTTCTCATGGTAATGTAGGATTGCAGCCTGGGCCAGTCCCCCCAGGGCCTCCGGTAAGTATACCCTTCCCCCATGTGAGGGCCCTCTGTGGGAGTTGTAATTACGAAATCTTCAATGTTAATTTATGCCGCCAACAGCAGTGTAAGTCATGCCCCATTTCCAGCTGAACGCTTCTGCTGCAGCACTCCAACACTTTATGAAGCATATGCTTCCCAGCATGTTCATGGGACACACAGGTAAAGTACAGAAATGTTATCAGCTATGCATGAATGAGTGTGTGCCAGGTGGCTACCTTTCCCCTCTGAACCCCCAGACGGATCCCACTATATATGATTAGTTCACATTTGAGAGGTAGTGTCATCTAGAGGATAGGGCCCTAAATTGGGACTCAGACACCTATCTGCTATTCCCAGCACTGTCATTAACCTGCTGTGAGAGCTTGGGCATGTCACTTATCTCTGCATCCCCTCTCCCCCTTTGTCTGTCTTCTCGGTTTAGACTGTTAACACTTCCGGGAATGAACTGTATGACAATGCGTTTGAGCAGCACCTAGCACAAGGGGGTTCTGAGCTCAGCAAGAGCCTACCACAATAGAAGTAAATTAATTAAATCAATAATTTGTTCCTCTCTGGGCCATGAAGCACAGGAGAGAGCGTAGGCCCTATGAATTTTCGCTTAAATCTCAGCGATCCTGAACTGCTGAGCACCATGTTACTGATCAACAATTTCATCTGAATTTTCTCAGAGTCCAATACATTTATTATGGATTAAACATTCCTTTCTTGGTTGTACCATCTTTATACCAAAAGCTTCCAGCAAATGGTCAGAGGTAAATATTGTAAGAGCGGAGGTAAAAGGATGAGAATGTGTTACAGAAAGCCATAATACAACTAAACTATGCAAAAAATCTACTTATGGAAAAGCTAGTTTTTCCCATATCTATTTTCAGACTATTAAAAAAGCTTACAATATTAAAAACAAATAACCTCACCCTTATTTTCTTTCAGTTAGACATTTCAGATTGTGGCTCATTTTAGTCTTCAACTAAGAATAAATAAATTAGTGATTCTTTGTGATTACAATAAGTAGATAATCAACATCATTGTCTTCTTCTTAATATGAAGATTTCTTTGTTGTTACAGATCCATAATGAAGTCTGTACATTTAACAGTCAACTTTCCTTTGTAGTTATATCAGCAAGGCAAAATTGATTATTTCCTCCACTACTGCCTCCTTTCAAAATATATCTTTTTATAATCTCAGTCATATCTTGAGAATCTGACTTTAGGTCAGAATGCACTTTGTGCCAGTACTTCAGCTAAATCATTGACTAATTACCTCTTCTATTTTAAATCAGCTTTTCTGTAGAAAGTCTGTGTTAACTCAAGTTCTACACACTTTAAATACAAAGGCCATGATTTTTCAAAAATAGAAACCTAAAGTTATGTTTCTAAATATACACTTAGGCATCTAAGTAAGTAGCTAGAGCATCTGACAACTGTTAATGACAACAGGTTTGGGATCAGGCCCTTAAATCAAGTGTCATTCCTGGTCTTGTGGTATTACTGGGCATTATATTAGTATCAGTGAATGTTTAACTATTACCAACTAACATCCTGCCTGCTCTTGGAAAAGGATAAAATCTTCAAAAATAAGTCTGGTAGGGAGTGAAAAAAATATCTGCAGCACTACATAGAAAGAATAACTGCAATAGTTTACTGTCTTTCTGCCTGGGTATCTCTCATGCAACAAAAATGGTTGAGGGAGATCCCAATAAAATGGACCAGTTTTAGAAGCAGTGGGATAAAATTAAGGGACAAATGAAGATGGAAATCAGGATAAAAAAAATTCCTGAGGGTAATATTTACTCTCCTAGGAATGGAATAGTTTCCTTTCATAAAGAAGTGGTGAAAGCCCCAACAATGATCCATTAAAAGCTAGACTGGAAAAAAAATATTGGTAAATGTATAACTGAAAGCAATCCAACACTGGTCTGGAGAGGGACTAGATAACCGTGGAAAGTAGGTCCTATCCATCTCTATCATTCTAGAAGTCCTTGATTTTTGTAATATGATCAAACGTTCCCATTGAGCCAGATGTGACCAGAGATTGAAAAGTTCAATCCTTATGCTACTGGTGCTCCCTGCACTTACATTTGTGCATTACTTGTGTTGAACTTACCACAATACTACCTTTTTGTGCAAGGTATCATTTGCCATCAAATTTTCTACTTACCAAAATGGACCAAGTTAGATTGCACTCTTCTGCAAGTCCATGCAAATGTCATTGCTCTTGTTCTTGGGTGGAAATTTCCAAACCTCTTTTCCTTGTCTAAAGGACTTCACTCTGAATGTCCCCACATACTAGTAACTACGTTCATTTGTCACTATGTCAGGAATGCTGTTTACTGGGCCTTTTTATAGAGTCGACGCAGCACCACTTACCAGGGTGGTTTTCCTACGTCGATTGCTGGATCGACTGAGCAAGTCTACACAGACCACTCAGTCGATCCAGAGACATTGAACTGACAGCGGCGAATTTGCCACTGTCATTGTAGACCCAGCCCTTGATTGTCCATAGAACTGTTCTTTCTCAAATGTTTTTTGCATAGGCCGAGAGGACTAAGGCTCTACATGACTCGGTTGTAGTGTTGACCTTCTGGAACTAGTGTGGCACCCATAAATACTGAACTTGATGGATAGCAAGTGACTAGATACAGAGCCATCATGACGCAAAAACCCAGTCACCAAGGGGCAATCTGATGGTAAGTTGTCTACTACAAGCTTGCTTGGGAAGATGAACCATCTCCAAGGAAACCAGCACTCTTATTCCTCAGGATTTGCCACCCAAAAACAAAAGACAACTGCAAAGACACTGTGCCAAACATTTATCAGAAAGGCCAAAGAAGACCTTGCTTTCCGGATTCAGTGGCAGTCAATGGGAGATACGCAAGTGACATAAAAAACGTGCTTATCTCCCGTTGACTTTGCTGTGTCTGTTCCGCATGCTGTCCACACTGCCCTGCACCACTTACGGAGGTGGTTTTCCTCCATCGATTTCTAGATCGACTGAGCAGGTCTACACAGACTGCTCAATTGTTCCAGAGACATCCATCTGACGGCAGTGAATTTGCCGCCATCAGTATAGACGTAGCCATAGAAGTGTTATCTGGGTTAGGCCAGCAGCTGGTTTCTTTGACTGCGGCTATAGCTCTCACCACATGAGTCTGAAGAGTTTGAGAACTGAAGAAGCTTGTGAACTTATTTAAATATTTTTATTTTTTCCCCTTTTGGTTTGGAGATGTTTTGACCTTATACCGTTTTAGAGTGTGTGTGCGTGCACATCCATGTGCACGCATCTGTAAAGTCCCCGTGGGAGGATGACAGAAAGAAATGTTCCCAAGTTATGTAATTGTAAGTGCCAGCTTGCTCTTTTCAAAGATCCTCCTAGAAGAGCATTGTGTCTGTGTCACCTGTATTCTAACCTGTGGGTAAAAGCTGTGAAACTTAGACTGTAATCACTACATTGGGGCAGGAAGAACAGGATGAGTCATCACCACACAAGTTAAACCAGTGCTTAATTTATGCCAGAGCTTGCCAGACCTGAGCCCCGGCACCTCTGGGCTTGGCAGTTCATAGCCCGGCACCTCTTGGCTTGTGGCTTCAGTTATGGAAGTAGAAAAAATTGCTTCAGTCCTGCCACCTCTTTCATTACAAATTAAGCTCTGAGAGAAACCAGAGGAGGTTCATTAATTGGTCTCAGGCTTGTGATGTGAGTTATTAGATAATAATTTGTCTTCACTGGCTTTTATAAAATTATTTAGCTTGGTTTATAAACTAACATGTCAGATACCTCCTTGGATTTCCTTCTCAGGACCTATAAAGTTTGATAATTTATTGTATTAACTTGGTTTGATTAATTTGATAATAATCAAATACTGTTGTTAACTCACTGAGCTACTGATTGATTTGAGTGCTCACTGATGTATTGACTTGACTTTTGAATTTGTCTTTGATTTGATAATTGTATAGCTTAACATTAGTTCGTTAGTAGTGTTGAAATATTTGTTTTAATGACATACTTGCTTGATTTTATTTGTTAGTTTATTCAACATTAATAAAACCTATACAATGGGATACTGAATTATTTGTTTCAATAAGCAATATGGGTCAGAACCCTTTTAGCCAAATGTCATACATTTCTTGAAAGTTTCATATCTTTGTACTTATGCTAAATTATATAGCTATGAACCAGACTCCCAACATGCTTTTCACTCATGGTAAGCTTATAGTGAACTGTGTATAACCTCTGTTATTTGTATATTTAGGAACTGATCAAAATAATTGGGGCAGATTAATGTTCGGTGAAAGATTGCCAAATTACAAGCGTGCTGGGAATAACTGATAGACCTAATATGAAGGATAATTGAGGTAGATGTCTTGTACCTGGAAAAATAAGTACAGCACTAGGTAAGAGAAAGGAAAAATGAGGTCTGTCTCGATAAGTAAATAAATAGTGTATATTACCAGGAGGCTTTTGTAATCACTTTGAAACAAAATTAAGATGTAAATTGCAATCCCGATTCCTGGACTGGGTAAACTATATTTGATAAGCAAACTGAACTGAATTATCTGACAATTTATCATCAATAAAAGAATTGAACACATTGATATCAACCACCCAGAGAACCTTAGTGAATTTCATCTGGTTTAATTATAAGCTTATTGACACTCCTCTAAATTAACACTATGGATCTCATAATATCTTCCACTGCAGCTATGCATATTATATCTGTTCCTGTGAATACACAGAACATTTTCTCCCCACGGCTACCAATCTAGCACTTTTCACAAACTCCAAAGTCACATGAAAAACATAAAAAAGAATTTAGAAAATATAGAAAAGATTTGAAGTGGAAAAAGGCTGCCACCCTGTCTAAATTTGAGGTCAAACTGTCAGAAAACAGGGTGGTATATCCTATAATTAGATTTCACCAAGCCAGTAACACATGGGCACTCCTAGATTACTATATTAGTTTTATCATTGAGTCACAAACAGTCTCCTTAGGCTCTCCAGCCTATCTTGCCACCCAGACAACCTGGATTTTATTATATTGGCCACTATACCAAATATCACATCACATTAGGTTACTCCCAACCCCAAAGGGCCAATTGCTTACCCCAGATCAGATTGGTACTCCAGATCTCACCAAAGACAATGCTGAAGCCAGTTTCTCTAGTAAACTAATGCTTTATTAGTTAAGAGAAAGGAAAAGAGTTAAGAGGTTAAGGCAAGTAAAATACACAAACAGTGAGCCAAAGTGGGTAAATCCAAAATGATAGCAGAGAGATAGCAATCTGCTAGTTTTCCATAACTCTCTCAGGGTTACCCAAAACAACTTTGGGGATCTCTGTCTTTGCATCAGGAATGCTCCCTGTAGTGTTCAAACAGCTCAGAAATACAGGATCAATCCCTGGATTCATTATTATAGGTTTTTCCATGGAAGGCAATTAGGCCAATGTTTTCATTCACAGCAAGGCTCTTCCTTTGTTGGCTAAATGCAAATTCAGTTTGTGAGCTTTCATGGTCAAATACAATGACCCATGCTTTAATTTAGCAATCTTTTACCTTTCCAAGGCTCCAATCTCTAGTGATGGGCTAATGTAACAAACACAATAGGATAGCCAAATCCAATCCTTCATTAGTTTTCATGAAGTTGTACAGAGTAAGTAAATTTTCCTCCTAATACTAACACACTTCTGATTTAGGATTAACTAATTACAGGCTATACACAATGTAACTATGTGTAATGTGATAGCAGACAACAGAATACAAATAGGTGAAAACAGTACAATCTACATCGCCTTTTGATCTATTTTAACAAGTGAATTGGCTTGAACTCACTATGACTTTTTATCATTTCATTGACATTCACACAGGAGTGAATTGCCCTATTGCTCTAGCCTGAGCTAGCAATCTGCTAAACAGTATCACAGGGGCTCAGTCCTACCAAGTGATGAGCCTCTATGGACAAGGGACAGCTCAATTCCCTTGACTTAAAGAGAACTTGAATTTGCACAGCACTTTGTAGGATCAGGTTATTTATGCATTCCAGTTATTACTGAAGCATTTTATGAAAAACACAAATGAAATTCTTTGTCATGGGATGATAACATTTATTTTCTGCACGTGAGTCATAGGACACTACAAAGTCATAATTACTGAGACTCCAGGAATAGATTTAAGCATTACTACCACACATCTCTGCCCTCGACATTCAGATGTTCAAATGATGCTTGCAGATTCAGGAGCCTACATACCAAAGTGTCATTGCCTAGCGTGTCTCAGATTCAGGCTTTTAATTCTTGATTGCCTAAAAGTTCTAAAGTATATTTTTCTATTGATAAAACTCTTATCAATTTCAGAATGCAGAGAGGTAAATAATAGTATTCCCTAGGGGTCTGTACTGGGATCGGTGCTGTTCAACATATTTATAAATGATCTGAAAAAAAGGAGTGAACAGTGAGGTGGCAAAATTTGCAGACAATACAAAACTATTCAAGATCATTAAGTCCAAAGCAGATTGCAAAGAGTTACAAAAGGATCACACAAAACTGGATGACTGAGCAACAAAATGGCAGATTAAATTCAATGTTGACAAATACAAAGTAAATGCACACTGGAAAACGTAATCCCAAGTATACATATAAAATAATGGAGTCTAAATTAGCTGTTACCATTCAAGAAAGATCTTGGAGTCATTGTGGATAGTTCTTAGAAAACATCCACTCAGTGTGCATCAGCAGTCAAAATAAGCTAACAGAACGTTGGGTTTCATTAGAAAAGGGAGAGATGATAAAACAGAAAATATAATAAATTGCTCTATATAAATCCATGGTACGCCCACATCTTGAATACTGCATGCAGATCTTGTTGCCCCACCTCAAAAAGGTATATTACCACTGGAAAACGTACAAAGGGCAGCAAAATGATTAAGTGTATGGAACCATTCCCACATGAGGAGTGATTAAAAAGACTGGGACTGTTTCAGCTTGGAAAAGAGACAACCAATATGGGGATGTGATAGAGGTCTATAAAATGTGGAGAAAGTGACTAAGGATATGTTATTTAGTCCTTCACATAAGAGAAGAACTAGGAGTCCCGATGAAATTAATAGGCAGCAGGTTTAAAACAAAGAAAAGGAAGTACTTCTTCTCACCCGTGGAACTCATTGCCAGGGGATGTTGTAAAGGCCAAAACTATAACAGGGCTCAAAAGAGAACTAGGTAAATTCATGGAGAACAGGTCCATCAATGGTCCTTCACGGTGGTGAAGGATGCAACTCCATGCTCTGCGAGTCCCTAGTCTCTGTTTGCCAATAGCTGGGAGTGGATGTGATGGGATGGCTCACTTGATGATTGCCTGCTGTGTTTATTCTCTCTGAAGCACATGGCATTATTGGCCACTGTCAGAAGACTGGATACTGGGCTGAATGGATCATTGACTGTACTGGGTCAGACCATTCTTATGCACTTATGTTCTTATGCTCCAGAGAAACATTTGCTATGAGCCTAAGTCAGAGCATGGCACAAGATCTCAGCTTGGGACACCTTTCTTTTTTTTTTTTCCATTTTAAAACCAAATTTAGCCTTTGTAAATTTATGAGTGTAAAAATAAATCCTATAGAAACCCATTGGGAGTTGGGTGCCTAACTCTTACGGTCCTTTTTAGTCTCAGTTTTGCTGATTTAGGGTCTGACTCTCTGAGGTGCTGGATTCCTCCTGTGGTGTTGAATTTAAGCGCCCTCAGCTCATATTAATACTTTACAGGAAGTGCTAAGCAGCTAACAGGATAAAGAACTTAACAAGCTTGTATTGGTGGGGGGAAATCATGCATGTAAATAGAAAGTGACTTGTACCAAACATGAAATTAGGCACATGGATAATGCTGTAGGTACCAATCTTGGTCTTGTAGCTGAAGCTGCTGACGTGGACCCTTGTGCTTTGTGAAGCTCAATGAGTTTAACTCAGTGAGGCTCTTCACAGGCACAGGGCCTCGTCGCAGTAATATCTCATTGCAGGATCAGGTCCTGAGGTTGCCGGTGTCTATTTGTCACCTACATAAAAGTACAACGGCAAAAGTTATAAACTTTGGAAAGAAACGGCTCTCTCATTTCATGATGGAAGTCATAAGGGTATCTATTTAGCTGGTAAAGATTGTCCGCTCCGTTGAAGTCGAAGTCAATGAAGCTCAGATCATTTACACCAGCTGAGGACCTGCTCTATAATCTCTTAAGAATCAACTGATGTTCCCTTCTTCAAGTGCTCCCTGCTGCGGATGGGAAAACCTTCCTTTTAATGCTCCTCTCTTCTGTCCTTGCTACCTACTGGTTTAAATTAATAAATCTTTCATTTCCATTCTGCTGAATTTGCAGTCAGCTCACTTACAGTATTTCTCTCTTTGATTTTGGTGACTTCTTTTCCCAGTGCTCTTCCTGGACATGGTGCATTTTACATTTCAAATGAGCTTACTTTCCAAAAGCTGTCCTTAGATCTCACTTTGTTTCTTAGTCATCATCCAACTCTTAAAAGTCAGACAATAACCTTGAATATGCAACATCTCTCTCGACTGACCTACTATTCCTGCTTCTCTTGTGTTTCCTGCTGCCATTAACTTTATTTTTACAGGGCTTCCCAGTGTATTTTCCCCCTAGACTACGGTAGATCAATCGTGCTTTGTGCACTGATATCTGTGACTGCAGCCATTCTTAGCTTGCTTCCCAACCTGTTCTCTTGTCACAACAAGCTAAATTCAGGTTTAGCTCCTCCCTGCCAGCTTTTAGAATCACAAGGAAGGTGGTACTTTCACCACAAAATAGTCAGTGAATGGTTCCATTATTATACTATGCTTTCCTATGAAATCTTTAGAGTAGCACATGATTATTCCTGACTGCACTGTGTTATACATTTTCACTATGACTACAAAGTTCAAGTCAAGACTGACCTACAGCTCTTGTCCAGTTCACCAAGCCTGCTCTAACTTGAGCATAAAAACTGTGCACAAGAAACAGTTGAATGTGTCTTTGCTTTTACAGCATAGCTTCCCCAATCACTGTCTATTGCCAAGCTACTCCCATAATTGATGTTACACTCATAACGCCACAAATACAACTTTCAAAGGGGCAATCTCCTTACCTATTGTCAAGGATCTGGTCACAAATCCAACTGTCTAAAGCAGCTGTACAGGGTGACCTGCATGCTGTGAAGGTCTCTGCACTACCTCCATAAAGACCAGCACAGAAAGTTAACGAAGGGGGTTGGTGCAACAGGAGAGGTGACACAGTATTTATGTTTATGCAGCAATGCATGGAACTGATCAAGCAAGGCAATGGCAGCTACTCCAGCCTACAAAGTATTCTGCAGTCCTGCACGATAGCATCTACTTGCACTGATACGGATTGGGGACCGAATGGCTAAACAGCAGTTCGGCAGAAAAGGACCTGGGGTTACAGTGGACAAGAAGCTAGACAAGAGTTAACAGTGTGCCCTTATTGCCAAGGAGGCTAAAGGCATATTGGACTGCATTAGTAGGATCACTGCCAACAGATCAAGGGAAGGTATTATTCCCCTCTATTTGGCACTGGTGAGGCCACATTTGGAGTGCTGTGTCCAATTTTGGGCCTCTCACTACAGAAAGGATGTGGACAAATTGGAAAGTCCAGCAGAAGGCAATGAAAATGATTAGGGGGCTGGAGCCCAGGACTTATGAGGAGAGACTCAGGGAACTAGGGTTATTTAGGCTGCAGAAGAGAAGAATGAGGGGAGATTTGATAGCAGCCTTTAACTACCAGGGAGGATAGAACTAGGTGCAACAGTCCCAAGTTGCAGTGGGGGAAGTCTAGGTTGGATATTAGAAAAAGATTTATTAAGAGCATGGTGAAACACTGGAATGGAGGTAGTGGAATCTCTATCCTTAGAGGTTTTTAAGGTGTGGCTTGATAAAGCCATGACTGGGATGGTTTAGTTGGGGTTGGTCCTGCTTTGAGCAGGGGGTTGGACTAGATGACCTCCTGAGTTCTTGTCCAACCCTAATCTTCTATGATCTAGTTAAGAGATGAATTTCAATTCCACCTCACACTCTGCCATAGGCCTGGTCTACACTAGCACGGCAGTTCCGTCAACTTAAACCACAGCAAAAGTTGACATAATTAAAGCACCTCCGCAAGTGGTGTAGCTCCTAATTCGAATTTATTGGGTCAATTTTGCATCAGTGTAGACAGAGTAAAATAATTAGGCATTGACGGCCTCTGGGAGGTATCCCACAATGCCCCGCTGTGACTGCTCTGGACAGTTGCACTCTACTGTTATATGGTCACACTAACTGGAAATAGGCCCCGGGAAAATCTGAATTTTCATTTCCTATTCAGCCAGTGTGGAGATAGCTTTATCACTGTACTTCTCATAGCTACTGCAAGGCGCAAACATGCTCCAGCATGGAGTCAACCAGAGGTCTTAGATCTCAGTCTGTGGGACGAGGAGTTCGTTATGGCTCAGCTCAGAGACAGCAAAAGGAATTTGGACATTTATGGGAAGATATCCCAGGGCATGCTGGAGAAGGGACAACAGGGATGCCCAGCTGTACGATGATCAAGGAGTTGCGGCCGTCATATCAGAAACCAGGGAAGCTAACAGCCATTCTGGATCCTCGCCAAAACATGCTGCTTCTGCAAGGAGCTGCATGCAATTCTTGGTGGCAACCCACCATGGTGCCGCCTCGCAGCATTAATACCTCCACTAGATCACAGTCCATGGACAATGATCAGGAATCCATGGACGAGGAGGAGGCGGCAGCTGAGGAGAGCAAGGTGTCCATTGTCCCAGACAGTCAGGACCTATTCCTGACCCCAGAGCAGTCCAGCAGCACACAGGACAGCAATAATGATCCTGGTGAAGGCACATCTGGTGAGTTTTCTTCTTAGCAATTCTGTCCTTTTAAAGGGGTGGGGAGGAACCAGGAAGGGGATTTCAGGTGTTTATTTGTTTTGATTTCAGAAGAGACTATAAACACCCCCGTGCTGTCCACAGATCTCTTGTGGACACCTCGGGATAAAAGGGTCATTCAAATTAAACCATGTTGCTCCGGCACACCTCTAATACAGGTCTCTTTTTTTTTTTTTTTTAAGAAAACACTATAAAAATCAATTCTCTCTATAGCACAGTGCAGTGCCCCTGTCTTACCATCTCTGTAAAGGCACAGCGAGATGACCCTTCTGGGATGTTCTGAATGAAATTAGGGTCTGGGTTTGCCCTGTGCACTGCATGGGGAGTATTTCATACATTGTTGTAGTTGTATCATTTTCTTTGGTCTTCTAACAATGGCAACCTTGTGAATTTCTTTTTATTCTGTAGACACCTCAGCCTTGGCCCAACCCTCTAGAAATGCTGTGGAAAGACTATTGCAGATTAGAAAAAGGAGGGGAAAAAAAATCAAGACATGTTTGGCAAGCTCTGCAGTCAGAAACAGAGCTCAGAGTAGGGTGGCTGACCTTGTCCCAGAATATGGACATGGACAGGGAGAGTCGCAGAGAAATGCAGGAGCATGAACACAGTACTACAAGAGATGCTGTGAATCATGCGTGACCAGGCAGACATGCTCCGGGGGCTCGTGGCGCTTCAGGAGAAGCGAAGGCCGGATAGTGTCCCGCTGCAGCCCTTCTATAATGCTCCTCCACCTGTGGCTTGGCTGCCCTGCCCCTCCCTCACCCCCAAGAGGGCTCGGAGAAGAATGGCCAGGCTGCAGTATGTGATGCACTCCACCTCGGTGGAGGTGAGCTGAAAGCAAAGGTGGCCTCGCTCTCAGCTGGCCTGCAAGCAACCACACTACCCCTTGAGACTGAATTAACATTTCCCCCGTGACTTGAATGTTCAATAATAAAAGTTTGCATCATTTCAACACGTTTCTTTATTAAATCATAACTTCATTAGGAGGGATTCAGAAGGTACTGATATGGCCGGGGGGGGGGGAGGATGTTTAGCAAAGGGAAACATCATACACAAACAGAAATCAGTCCTGCATCTCATTGTAGAGCCTGGTTTTCAAACCTTCCCTGATGCAAAGCGCTCCACGGTTAGCTCTCAGTGTATTGCTGGCATGTGATTGCTCATAATTGACGGCCAGTCCTTTTGCCTCCACAGCACAGCCCTGGGGGAACCTCTCCCCTTTTGCTTCACACACATTATGAAGAACACAGCATGCAGATATCACTGACAGGAGGTTTTTTACTCATATCCAGCCTAATGAGGAGACTCATCTATCTGGCCTTTAAACTCCCAAATGCATGTTCAGCCATTCTGCAAGTGCTTAGCCTGTTATTAAAACACTCCTTGCCACTGTCAAGGTGCCCAGCATAAGGCTTCATTAGCCAAGGGAGCAAGGGGTAAGCAGGATCCCCCAGGATCACTATTGGCATTTCCACACCCACGATGCACATTTTTTGGTCAGGGAAGAATGTGCCCGCCTGCCCTCAAATTCTGAAACACACACACCCCCCATGCACTTTGTCAGACCACCCCACATAGATGTCGGTGAAGCCACCCCTGTGATCCACAAGGCTCTGCAGGACCATGGAAGAGTACCCCTTGTGGTTTATGTATGCAGTTGCTAGGTGGGCAGGTGCTGAGATAGGGATATGCATCCCATCAATGCCCCCCCCTGCAATTTGGGAACCCCATTGCGGAAAACCTGTCCACCATGTCCTGCACCTTTCCCAAAGTCACTGTCCTTCATAGCAGAAGTCTACTGAGGGCCCTGCACACTTGAATCACAGCAGCTCCCACTGTAGAGTTACCAATTCCGAATTGATCCCCAACCAGGCGGTAATACTTGGGGTAGCCAGCTTCCACAGAGCGATGAAGACTCTTCTCCACTGTCAGAGCTTGTCTCAAGTGAGTATTCACGGGCTTCGGGGATGGGGCCAGCTCCAAGCAAAGTTCAAGGAAGTGGCCTTTCACATAAGAAAGTTTTGCAGCCACTGGTCGTCATCCCACAGCTGCATAACAATGCAGTCCCACCAGTCTGTGCTGGTTTCCTGGGACCAGAACCAGCGCGCCACGGACTGCAGATGCGTTATAGCCTGCAGCAATCAGGAATTGTTCCACTTGCTGGCTTGTAGCAGGGCAGCCTCGGTGGCATTGCTGGTGCCTGTGCTTTGGCTTCTTGCTCTACTTTGAAAATACTCCGTGACAAGCCATGACGTATGTGTGTCGCTCACAATACTAGGGCAGAGCTGAGCTGGCTCCATGTCTCCGTAGCAATGGCGAGAGTGTGGAGTAAACAAATGGCGTGAAAATCGTTGGTTTGGAGGGGGGAGGAATGTTGCTTCATGGGACAATGAAACTTATCCCAACAGCCATCGTGGCTAGTTGCACTGTGGGATAACAACCCACAGTGCACTGCTCTGAATGTCAACACAAGTGTGATAAGTATGGATGCACGAGACTGGCACAAACAGCGTGGTGTGTTTATACGCGCCAACGACTTCTAAAAATTGGCAAGTGAAAGTCAGCTTTAAGTAAGTTGACTTCACTTGGCAGTGTAGACATACCCATGATCTATATGCATGTAGTATAATTACTCTGAGTCTATGCAAATAAAGTGATCTTCAACCTAAATTCATAAGTCTAGCCACCTACTTTATATAATAATCACAAATGCAACAGGTCCATGGGGAAAAGTGAATATGCTAAAATGTCACCTTCTTACTCCAATGCTCTGCTCTTTTTGTGCATTCCAAGTCTGGTCTGTTTATTTTAGTGACGAAAACAATAAGCTTTTATCACTTGTTATTGTGTTAGACTTGAAGAGTTTACACAGCTGTGAGAGAATGAGATCTTTTTAATTCTCTCTCAAGGATTATAGAAAGTTGTAAACTATGGGGCAAATGCTCATGTAGGATAAATCACCACAACTCCATTGAAATCCGATGATGTACACCTACTGAGCTTACACTAGAGTTGTACTGACGAGCCAGTTATACCTGTACAACCCCATTGCAGAATGAGTTTGTATAGGCATAGCTAAAGGCCAAATTATTTACTAGTGACAATGTATGAGAAGGAAAGAACCCAGCCTGGCTTTCATTTCCATGTGATTTTTGCAAGGCTAACAGAAAGAATCAAAATCTTTGACCTGTAAACTAAGTCTGTATTGGTCTGAGGCACAATAAACACAGAACCCCCAAAGCCTTTATTTATTTTTACAGTCACTTTTCAAAGCTACATTTTAAGCTTTTGAAAATAAATGCAGTCAAACCTATTTCCAACTGAATGCCAACTCTATAAAATAAATCAATGACCAGACAGGGAAGATATAACCAGTGCAACAATTGATGATAAAGGTTATGTCTATACTGCAATCAAAGGATAATTCCACTAAGGTAGACAGACCTGTGCTAAATGTACTTGTGCTAACACTGAAAAAAATAGGATTTTTTGCAGTGGTGTGGGCTTCAGGAACAAAAAAGTCAATATCAAAGGTTCCAGGTGGGCTTGTATAACCCCTGCTGAATCCTGTACCGCTACAGCTATGTTGCTACTTTTAGCAAAGCTAGTTTGTGTAAAGCTAGCATAGGTGATCTGCCTAGACAATACAGCAGTACCCTTGATCTTAAGGATGGAAGGTGGGGAGATCAATACTGCAGCTGGAGGTGTAATTTCCAGCTTGAATAGATGTACACACCTTAGTTTTGAATCAGCTAGTGCACCAAGAGCAGACAGAGGGATTGGCTAGCTAGCCTGACTACCCTATCTGAGACGCTGGATGTTTACTTGGGCTACTACCATACCTGCACCGCTATGGCTTCACTGCTATTTTTCCCCACAGTGGCTTGATCAGAGCTAGCATTTGTACATTGGCCCAAGGTGGAAGCTACCTCTTTTGTTTATGGTGCAACCATGTTTTCAGTCTGGTTAATAAGTGCATTTGTAGACTAGTAAATCCAAAAGTGTGGAAGCTTAGGAAAGTGCAATCACTTGCTCTCACTATAAAGGTGCATAGCAGAGAAGCCTACAGTAATATAAAAACTAGTGAAAATTGAAAAGCATTTTTTGAAAGACAGATGGAGTTGAATGGGGCCATATGCACTGTAAAGATAAACAGAAATTTACATAGAACACAAGAAATACGTGCTAATGTTGAAAATGTTCAGCGTTTTGAAGGGAAAATAATTAACTAGCAGAGAGAACGTCCAAGAGACAAATTAATTTCTTTCTATAGTACACAGAACTGAGAATCATGAGGAACTCTACCTATGTAAACATTGTCCATAATATTTCATATACTTCATTTCATAAAAAAATTGGGTATATGAAATTGCAATATATCCTCGTTCTAGATATGCCTCAAGTGCTTCCATTCTAGAAAGCTCAAAACATTCAGAAAATAAACTGAATCCCATCTAAACTTACAACATCTGAACCACTTGGGCCCATAAATCTCACAGGAATACAATTTCTTATGATATTTCCAATACACTAACTTCACACTCCATTTCAACTGAGTAACGCTGCAAGGACAGTCACTTTTACAGCTTTATGTTGCTCTTGTTTCTTGTCTTGGCCACAACCAGGAAATACAGAAGCAAACAATTAAAACAGAACAGATGTCAACACAGGTTCAGTTTGCATCCTATTTTTTGTGGAATTCTGGATTTCTTCTCTTTTATTAATCAAACTTGTCACTCATTGCTACGTGCCAGATTATTATATCTTCACCTAGACAGGAGGGTGTGGATGCAGCATGGTCTGGTGGGTAGGAGCCCAGAATAGGAGTTGGGAGGAGACCTCTGTTCCATGCCTGACTGTGCAACCACAGGCAAGTCACTTCAGCTTTCTAGGCTTCAGTTTGCCCATCTTTACAATGAAGATAATGGCACCTCCCTTGGTATAGGGCTTTGCGATCTACCAATGAAAAGCTCTTTATAAGTATTATTAATATTTATTCCTGTTCACCGAGCATTTCTGTTGCACTTTGCCCCTTCCACAGCTGGTCAGCATGTGACATGGAGGCACATTTTTGGTTCACTACTCTGTCTCAGCAACTTTGTGAGGCCTGACACACTCACTACACCCCAGACACTGGTGTCATGATATTTATTTAGAAGGGGACGTGTAATATATTGTTTGAAGTCTAACACCACATGGGTCATTAAGGTCACTGAAATGTTTGTAACAATTGTGTTGGTGGCATTATGGATCCTCTGATATTAATGGCCTGAAGACTATAAATAGCCAAATGTAACAAAACTGGTTTCTTCTACATAATGGGGAAAGAAAATATGGTAGCAGATGCTTTGTCAAGGAAAGAGGTTTCTGACCTGATCCCTCTGAGTCACCTGTTGGCTAAGCCACCTGAAACTTTGTAAGGGGTGAGGTGTGATCCTTAAATGATCCCAGTGCCAGAGATCACCTGGCCTTTAAATTAAATTAAAGGACCTGGCCTTTAATTTAAATTTCACTGAGCAGGAAGCTGATAGTCTGAGGCACAGGAAGTGCAGCTTGACTGGAAAGAGGTTTAGTGGTATAAGCATCATGTTGTAAGGGCCTGAGTCTCCATCTACTGGCTTCAGTGTTGCTTGATCACACCTTACAAATCTAGACAATGAAATAATAGGTTTGCATCTCACCAGTGCCAATTCAGCTCTTTGTTTCAATCCTTCATATGTCTGATGTGGGTCCTCTGACTTGCATTCAATTTACTGAGCGCTCACAATAATAGAGTTAAGTAAATGGACAGATGTTTGCAGAATCAGAGCCTTGGGTTGTTCCAGACCAAAAGGAGGAAGGAAGTAACAGAGAACACCCTACCAGCAGTCTTTTAACCTATTTAGCAGTTTTTGCTAACCATAGCTCTAGCTCAGTCACAGGAAGAGAGGCAATCTCTCAGAGTAGGTAGGTTCAAGCCATATAAGGTTCTATATGTAAACTTTTTTGTTTACCATCAAGCCAGATAGCAATAAGCAGACAGCACAAATCAGAGCATGGGTCTAACGTAGTCAGAGAAATAACGACTGCTGAGTAGGCCACTGAATTAGCAGCAGTTAAGCCATTATTCATGTTTAGAAAACTTAAAAATGGAAAGTAAAATAATCCAGCAGCATTTCCTTTGGAACGCAGACTTGTCAGTCGCTTTAACATAATCCATCCTCCTCCACATAAGGAAATATATTATAGCTCTCACCAAATTTGGTGAATGATCAACACTGTTAAAATTATTGAATTTACTTTTCAGCAACTTGGAATGATTCATTTCTCATGCGTTTAAATGAGTTGCATTTGCTGTGCTTCAGACTATATCAGTAGGCTTCCTGCTAAGAAGTCAAGGCAAAAATCAGCTCTCACTGAGACACACTAGACACCATATTGAAACAATGGCTAGTGTGATGTATGTTCTCAGAGCTCAATCCTGAAAATCACCTCCTGCCAGATGTGGTAGCTTAGCATTTGATGTAGTGCTTATCACAGCTAAGTAGAACCACTGATATCAGTGGGACTATTCACAGTAGTAAGCATTTCTCCGAGTAGTAAGCATTTGAAGGCCTCACCTTAGGTAGGCATTTACTTTATTTGGATTACTCATGGTAGGAGTTAGGTTGTGGCTAGCCCTAATGTGGCCATTCAAGGGCTCCCACTTCTACAACCTGAATAAAGGTCAATGTTTGCTCAGAGGCTGGGCTCTGAGAAACCTGCATTGTTTAAGGGTAAAGAAAAGCAATTCAGAACTCTAAATATACTAAGCACCACTAGGAAGAAAATCATTTTAATTTTCCAACATCAAAGAAAGGTATTCTCCCCACTCCTTTTTCCATTGGTATTTTGCATTATTAATAGCACTTTATTACTGCTTCTCTGAACTCACAGGTGTATGTGTCAATGGCTGACATGACATTTCAGAAATATAAGTTTCATGAGAAAAGTAAATTAAAATAGTGCATTAAAAATTACATTGTCTGACCTTACTTAGCTACAGCTATTGCCATAGTCCCTATTTCTAGCTTTTTAAAAAAGCAAATTAACTGTTCCTTGTGTCTTACTGAGGAGTAAACCATTCATTAACTGGAAGGCAATGAGCATTTTGCTGAAAAAGAGGATTTCTTCACAGGGGATTTAAAATTTGGCCTTCTGGTTCATTACATGTATTTTAAAAATAAAAACACTGATTCCACTGCAGTACAGTATGTAGGATATGTACATGCAGATGAATTATGAACAGAAAGACTATCAACTTTATTTTGAGCCTGGCATAATAGTTGAAAATTTTTGATTATCTGCAACAGTTTCAAATGTATCCTTCCTATGATGTTCTGGCTCTGCAGAAAGATAGTTAATCTTTTCTTTAATATATTACAAAAAGTGTAATTTAACAGAATTGGTTGGAAAGTTTCCATTGAAATGACATTGATAAAAATAGAGAAAAACATTTTGGGAAAATTAATGAAAAATATTTTCTATTTTTTATCATAACTGTATAATTTAATCAGAAACCTTGGCAAATATATTTCTTGGGTATTTATTACTGTAACAGAATATACCCATGTGTCCACTATTGTAATAACCTTTGTATAAGGTATGCCTTGTGAGGTATCATTTGAAAACTCAATTCACTGGTCATTATTTTTTTGGTAAAATATGGGTTACAAATTGTGTGTGACGTTTTAAGGTATCACTGTATGGTGGTGTTAACACATATTTCAAACCATAGCCCTGCCCAAACAGAAGTTGGTAAACAGGTCTGTCTCAAACAAAAGAATGTGTGCTCTGCTTATTTGCATTTAAGGGGTAAGCAGAGTTTTCAAGCAGAAAGGGAGACAAGGGGTAAGCTGATGCCTCAGCCAAGTGTGGACAAGGCCATTGTGTCATTACTTGCTAAGTAGCCGTTCCTTGACAGAAAAGTGAAAAGAATCTATATCTTAGCAAAGAAACAAAATGGAGTTCTTTTCCAGACAGAAAGCCTATCGCCTTTACTCCCAGCTGGAAATGCTTCTCAAATTGGGACACAAGACTGTAAAAAGGCGCAGAGACCCCAAAACACTACTTTCAATTCACTGCACAAGAAGGGACAAAGGAAACAGCCATTTAACATAAAAAGGGATCTTGACCTATGAATTGTGGCCAATAAGGCTATGGGGGTATGTGGTAAGAAAAAACTTTGCTTTGAATTAAACACAGTTTGTGAAATTAGTTATTAGTTGCATTTTATCTTTATTTGTCCTGTAACCATTTCTGACTTGTGCCACTTGACCTGTATTCACTTAACATTTCTGTCTTTGTACAACAACAAAACAGATTTATTAACTATCTAAATACAGTGTGTTTAAACTGCAGTATTTGGGAAACTCCAGCTGCGGTAACAAAAATCTGTGCATATTATTTCCATTGATGAAATTAGAGACCTACTTAAATTTATATTGTCCAGGACAGGGATGGGCAATTCAGAAAATAGATTTCTGGGGGGAAAGTTGGGGACTAGGAGTGTATGGGGGTCACCCGGCAATATAATTCATTCATTGACTTCAGTGAGACATTTCACCAGAAACTCCAAAGTTGGGACCCGATCCTGCAAACATGCACATGCTTATCTTAACCACCATGAGTAGTCCCATTGATTTGCAACTCGAGTAAGACATACCTAGGGTACAATCCAGACTAATGAGTAGCTGTGTCACTCCTGCCCTGCAACCTGAGATATCCCTTACTGCAGTAGTTTCCAGCCTTGGTTGCTCACAAAAAAGTCTCCAGTATGCAAGTCACTCCCAGTTATGGCTCCGCATGTACTGCAACCTGTTAGTCACACCTTGGCTCTTATCAGCCGAAATTATACTTACAAAACATTTGGTATGGCCCCGTAATGCAAGAGGTGCCAACTAACAGATCCACTGAAGAAAAAAAAATAGTCTCAGTGATTACCAATAACTGCATCCATAAAATGAGCGCATTACCTTAAAATAGCTATTCTGCCCAAATATTTATTTTTGTTTCAAAACATATCAGTTAAAATGTTCATATTGTTTGTTTTGGAAGGAGCGACACCAATTGTTTTTTAAAACAATTAGGGCCAAGAGATATCCACTTAGTGAGATTTGAGGTTTTTAAGAAGCTTTATGAATCAGAAATGTTGGCATTTCTTCCATTTACTGATGGCTGCGCTTTGCACAATCTGTCATTGGTTAAAAAAAGTGATGAAATCCCCATGGTGTATTTTGGAACAGGGCAGATGGCTCTTCTCTCTCTTTAAAGTGTTTGTTTTTCTTCTTATCTCTCACAAGAGAACTTAATACCCTGACCAAAAAAAGCAAACAAGCCAACCAAAAATCAAACAAAAAAGCCAAAAAAAGTCACCCACCCACTATGCAGAGAACCTGTACTTTATGAGAAGCTGGCATGTTGTTTGAACATAGAATAGCACTTTTCTTGGCGATCCATTCCCTGGAGAATTGGCTTCTATCACCATATTTGTAACAGAGTTCCTATGTGATGCTAAGCAAGTCACTTAAACCAGACTTTTCACAGATGGTCACTAATCATGTTTTCCCCATTTCCTGGGTGCCTGACCTGAGATCCTGGATCTGATTTTTCAACAAAATTCAGCCCCATCATGGAAAAATTCAAGCCAAACAGTTAAAGTTTAACAGTTATAAGACACTGAAAACAGGATCTTATACTGTTGCCTGACACTTCCCATTAAACAATAGACAACCAGCTCAACTTATATCAGTATTATACAGGATAGATTCTACCACCCTTGTTCACTCTAAATAGTATTTTATTCCTTGAATAATCTGTACTACTCATTCTGGTGTGATTAAAGACCAATTCAAATTACAATTTTTTATTCAGTCAGAGCTTTCCTAACTCTGATTCCCCAATCCCAAATGTTGGTGGCTTGCTTAAAATGGATCCTCAAGTCATACCTTACTCTAGTTTTGCTTTCTTCAAAGAAGAACCTGATTAATGGAGGTTTTTCTAAACTATACACAAAACTTGGTTTTCCTCAATCAACACCACAATCTACATACTGTACTCTCCATTAGATCTGTGATTTTAAAGTAAAGCAACAGGTCACTACTACACATACATTATATAGCATACATTATAAAAAGACAACAGCCAAGGCATTTGGGGATTATGATAGCATGTATCAGAATATATTAAGAGATTTGGCCTTTGACTGTCACCCTCTAGAACCATCTAATAAATGCAAATTTAGTTCCAAATTCCCAGATTTTATTATTTTATTCCAACTATGAAATAGATTTTAGACACATAAATGAACATTTCAGCAAGAGGTTTGCTTAACTAAGACCTGAGGGCTGGATTCTGCCTGGTTAGAGAAAGAACAAAGAGACTTCTAACCCCCACCTCCCTACACTCATCCATAAGTCATCATTATAATTGTTATCCATTCATTCCAGGGAAAACAAGGACTAATGCACTGTCTCCTCTCCCTCAGGCACCCTGTATCCTCAGGGAAGCAGGATCATGTCCAGAAAAGGTTCAGGGGTCATGTCCTATCCCAAACCTTGGAGAAAGAGTAGCATAGCAAGCAGCACTGTGTACAGAGATGTAGCAGCATGCCCACTTCCCATTACAATATTCAATGCCACTCATTGACTTCAGTGGGAGCTGAACCAGGCTCTAAAAGCTTAAAGTAACCCTGAGAAAGGGCTTCAGAATTTGATTCAAAAGAAGACTTTAGACCTGTGAATTTATTGGGCATGTGGCAAACTGCCAGCTTCCCCCATGTGTCTCACATTTTACCTCTGTTCCTTGGCCCAGCTACCCCATCTCCCCTGGCTGGAGAGGAGCTCTATCTCCGGGCCTGGGAAGGAACCTTCTTCTGCAGCTGCTACAAGCCTTCTGGCAGCTTCCTCTGCATTTGTTTCCCCTCCCCTTTAGGGAAGGCAGGGTTTAAATACACCTGGCCTGGCCCTTCATTGAGGCCAGGTGCCTCTAATCACCCTGCTGTGCTCTCTCTCCCTGCCTGTAGGGTAAAGGGTTTTTAACCCTTTCAGGCCCTTATATCAGCCCCTGCACACCCTTTTATAGCCATCCGGCCTGATTTTATCACAGGCGTTACAGACATATTTACAACGCCACCAAGGACCAATGAGAAAGCTGTCCAGAATTCAAAATCTCTTCAGGCTGGGTTCTGCCACACTTACTCACACTGAAAGGTACCTTACTCCTCACATAGTTCCATTGAAATCAATGGGACTGCTCACAGAAGAGGTATTACTCTCTGTGGGCAATGGTGGCAGAAACTGCCCGCAGCATGTGTGACATTTTACTGTGAAAATGGACGTTATGGCTTAAGCAAACCACTGAATTTCAAGATGAACCTGAGCTTTAGAAATCAGATCTAGATTTTCAAACACCTTTAATCCTCCAAATTCAGGGGTACTTGGTTCCAGTTCTTCTCTGAACAGGTTATAGTGACATGGGTCAGCCACAAAACTCAGTTTTGGCTCTGGCTTTCACCACAACTCAAGGCCTAGGGGAGTTTAGAACCAGGATGTTGTTTAGTTCTATCTAGAAGTAAATATTCTTTTTAGTCCCTATTCTAAATTAATATCATATTTATTCTGGTACCAGCGAATTACATATGATTTTCTCATTTTAAAATAAAACCCAAATAAATAAAATTAATTAATGCAACAATAGATCCTTTTCAGTTACCCCCTTCTGGCAGTTGTAACGATGGCAGCGGTATTGTGCCATCTGGTCAGTTCATCATTTTAAATACAAGCAGCCCGGTGTTCTCTGCAATATACTAAAGCTGTATTCTCTGGCCAAGCTCCCACAACTTGTGTGGCACAGTGCTAAATGTTGCAGCAAACTGGAAATTCAGCAGTAGGATGAGAGGCATACTAAACATCCAGGAAAAGAGTTTTAAAATGGAATGATATGCCACAGCACTGATTTTGTTGATTTAATAACAATTGTTCATTGAAGATTTTACACACACATCCCAGGCTACTGTCTAGTGTTTCTTTCTTGACATGGGGTCCAATGTCTGCCAAATAGGGCATCTTGATGCTGAATTTAGAATTTAAACTAAAATCCTTGAACTCAATGGATGTGCTTCCATAGGGCTTTGGATCAGGCCCTAAATCCACTAGTTTTAAACATACGTGAGCAATGAGTGGAAATGTCTGACAGAATATAAAACTGGAGGGGAAAAAAAAAGGAGAGAACCCTCTGAAAATTATGGTTTGGGCTGGGATTTTCAAAGGATTTGAAATTCATTGTGAGATGCATATGTAATTATCCTTTGTGCCTTTGAAAAAATGTCCCACTTAATAACTCCATGGGTTTCATGTGTACTTATTTCCTAAAATAACAGAGATCTGTTGCTCAGCACAGATTTTTAATCAAAATATGCTTGCCAAGAACCTCATGAGGTCTCTTTGATGGCCAAACCTTTAGGTAGAAAATAACTTCAGATATATTTTTGCTTGTGTTAAAAAATAATATTGTTACTGGAACTGATACAAAGTATTGATCCAACACATCACTTTATATACCCTTTCTACTGAGGCACTGGATAACTTTTAAAATGTGCTTTAAACTTGATTCAAATACTTCACCTTTTGTCTTCGATCTGGGATATGAAAAAACCTCAAGAAAATCCAGTTGATATCAGGCAAGGGTGTTTGCAGAAGAGTTTGTCTTTCAAGAAATTGCAGCCAAACTTCAAGGAGAAATTTCAAAACCTGATCAGAGCTGTAGCTGAAGTGATGTAGAAAGGCCCTCAAGCAGTCTGCAGCGTTTTGCTGTCAGCAACCTGAGAGAGCGTCAGTGCTCTCCAGAGGGACTTATAACAAAGCTTTAGTCAACTCACACAAGTTCAAACGGAAAAGCTCACTATATGGGAATATGTTCATTTAGAATATAAGCATTCACTTGTCAAATTAGAGTCAAAATGTCAGAACCAACTATATGCCTTCAGCAGACCTTTTGTCCTATCTTAATTTTGTTCTGCCTAAATAATCTGCACAAAAACCCAACCAACGTGGTGTCTTCATTTCCGAGTGACTGAATTATCCAGTAGCTGCTGAAGAAAAGTATTTTGAAAATTTAAATGCTATTGAATTTTCTTATTTATGTAAATACCTATGCAATCGAGCTGTGCATGAGATGATGAAAGACTACCATGCTTGATAACTGCAGGCTACAGTTTTGAAGTATTATTCCAAAATTACCCACAGAAAGTTGTAGCTGAATCAATGCTCCCATAAGAGTGAAAGAAAATGTTGAATTGGACCATTAAACCTGTAAAAACTAAGAAGTCTGTGAAGTACTTCAGAGGAAACAGACAAAGGTTGGTGAAAGTACCAAATTTCATTTGCCATCTTTCAGTCCAGATAGATGTAGTGTAATGCACACTGAAAGGAATGATATATATAAGAGAGACAAGGGGGTAAGGTAATAGCTTTAATTGGACCAACTTCTGTTGGTGAAAGAGCTTACACAGAAAGCTTGTCTCTTTCACCAACAGAAGTTGGTCCAATTAAAGCTATTACCTCACCCATCTTGTCTCTCTAATATCCTGGGATCAACATGGCTAGAACAACACTGCAAATAATAAGTATTACTCATATGCATTGCTGTGCTCTAAAAATAATTGTAACCAATCAGGAAAAAGGTCACTGTGGACAGTGAAGACTTTTGCTCAATGCATGATGTACAAAAGCAACAAAACATTGAAGTGTGTACAATACAGGATAGAAAATAATACAGAAAATATCATATCATCTTTACATAAATTCATGATATGGCCATACTTGGAAAACTGGGCCAGATCTTCAGCAACAGTAAATGAGCCTGAGTAAATGGAGACAGTGGACTCTGGAAGAGGGAACTGGCCGGATAGGCATGAATTTTAATTTAAGGTAAAATGAAACAATAATATCTGAAGAAGCTAAAGAATTTTCACGCAATTCTTGAGAAATCATATTCATATGTGGAAAGGGACTGCCTGTACCTTAATAAGATAATGTTTTCAAGACACAGCTTAGAAAAGGAAAATCCCATTTCCTACTAAGCTGCTCAGGGGCAATACATCCGATGCCGAATGTGAAGGATGCTGACAACAGCCCTTGTCAGACTGAACCTGAAGGGAAGGGAAGTGGTGTGCTTTACAGTTCAACACCCTTACAAAAGGTGTATTGGCCAAGTATGGCAAGGTTCTAGCCAAACCCTGCATTAGATGACCAGGAGTCGAAGAGAGCGTGGCTCCCTAAAAAAGGGGGAATAGCTGAGATTTCTGGAAAAAATGAGGAATGAATTGGAAGATAATTTCGATATAATTGAATGGAAATAGATCAACAGATGATGCAGGTTACTGCAATGTGAGTGGTTAAAGCAAGCGGGTGAAGAAGTGAGCGTGGATTTGGCTGATGTGTCCTTGCATATAAATATGTACAGTTCGAGAACAATTGGTTGTCATTTCTTAATCATTCACCCTTTATAAACTAATGATAAATGTACCTGTAATACAAAGTTTGGTCAAAATGTTTTCTTAGAATTATAAAAAAATAAAATAGAAAGAATTACTAAGTAAACTATCACTCAGGCCTTGCTTGCAAGGTCAGGGCCTTTTCTCATGCAAAATGCAAAACTGGAGAGTGTTGTTTTCCAAAAATGAGGGCAATAAAGAAAACCAAATGCTGGGGGATCTGATAACACAATAGTGCCAACTGTTTCTTGTTCAGTAATAACATAAGATGTACTTCACAGATCTCAGCAAGAGATACTGCACCAGTTTGGGGGACAGGGAAAAGCCTATTTGGAAATTTATTCACACCTGTACTAAATGCCATAATTTAGACTAGCCCAATGGGCTGAGGCAGACTTTTAAAGAGTTCCATCTGTCTATGAATATTCTTCCTTTCGTATATGAGATAAGACAGCTTCCCCCTACTATTCAGCAGGAGCTCATTTCATAGCAAGGAAGAGGCTATTTTCTTTCAGCTGAGCCAGAATTATTCTTCTCAACACGAGCCTTTCCCCACCCCAAGTTACTTAGAAGAAAAAAACAAATCTACTTCAAGCTTTTGAAAAGATAGTGTCAGACTTACACACCTTCATTTTTCTTTTTGCCATTCTGGAACCTTTCCAAAGTAAAGAAATGTTAAAAGTTAAAAAGCAAGCAAAAAGAACAAGATAAGAAATAAAATAAACACCTATTTTTATGTATTTTACATAATGTACGTAATGTATTTTATTGTTTGGAGTAGCAAGAAGGTAGGGAAGAAGAGGAAATGGGGAAAACAAATATAAACATTAAAATGTTCAAAAATATAAAAACTTTGAAAATATCTGACATTTAAAAAAAAATAAAAATTTGTTTTCTTTGGAACCCTGCCAAATGGAACTTCATTTTTCTTTTCCAAAATTGTTTTTCCATTTTCAAACAGCTTTAAGGGATATCAATGGTTGAGACAATTTCCCCTATAAAAATGAAAAGAAAAAACTCCAGACACCAGGAATATTGCAACCGCCTTCGTGAATATATGAATATTCAGGTATACCATTAAAACATTAATTCAATGCTCACAATTTTGTGGCAAGATTGTCACATTTGTATTGCCATATATTTAGACTACCTGCAGACAGCAGCAGCCTCCAAGTGCTATGCTACTATGTCTTTCTGAAAAAACAGACTTTCAAATTATTACAGAAAGGTAGCTGTTTTGGCTAGACACATGGACGTTGCAAGTGGCATGATTTTAAAACTGGTAATATCCATATTTCTAATTAAAACCTGTCTTGTATTTAATGGTGCACTATATAGTATACTTCTGAACAGCCATAATTATGTGGGTGAATATGTATATAATGGAAATGGAGCAATCAGAAGGCATGCAGTTTTCCTGAATTTTATAAATAGCAAATTTAAAATATAGCAACAGATGTGCAAAGATTTTTGGGGAAAGTGACATTAACAATAAAAAAACAGATTTATGATTCGCAGAATCTTTGTACTTAATTACATTGACATTGGTTCATTGCAAATGATGCTTTAAATATTTTAATATATATGTTAATTTTAATTTTCATAATTTAACCAGGTCTCTTCAGAAGCATTTTGAACTATCGAGTAAAGATGGTGGGGAAAAAGTAACATGAGATGAAGAAAAAATCATGTTGCCATGTCTGCATTAAAAACTCACATTTTTTTATTTATGGTGATGGGTGACTGCAAATTACTATTTAAGTACTGTAAATCGCATAATCTACCAATGTCTAAAATACAGAGATTTGTACTTACTAGGGAAAGCTAATATTTTTGTAATAGCAGCTTCCAAAAGTGGTGCAGGATGTGTTAAAAATGGTTAGAATTTGTGCCATTCTTCAGCATCACCTTGAAGATATAGTTTCCAGTTTTATATAATCTGCTTGGGACATAATTTCTAGGAATGCTGGGTAAATTCTACCTGGTCTCAACTGGCCAGCCTATGGTCTTCCTCTCTCCTAGAAGGAATGCTGTCATAGGTTGGTCAATGGGACCCCCAAAGCCCCTTATTGGCTGAGTAGACATCAACTATAAAAGAGAGGTCTTAAAAATCATGTCGTCCCATCCAAGCAGATACTCAACAAAGAACTGCAATGTTTTTGGTGTTGGTTCACATATATTCATCTCTATGGTTTGGTTTATTTTTAGTTAAATTAAACATATTTTCCTTCTTGTTTAAGGTATTTAACTCTATTCACAAAGTCACTTTATCCATCGACAGTTTAGCTTTCACCTTCACAAGTTCTCCAGTGCTACGCTTGAGTGCTCACATTACAAAGCCTGTGGAGGAATCCTGTGAGATTATAAAGCAGTGTTGATATGCAGTAGTGCACAACACAGGGCTAGTGATCAGCAATCTCCCAGCTGCGTTCAGTTGGGAAGGAGCATGCATTTCCCTCACACTTGGTCTGGTGAGCCAACCATTACACAAAAGCGGCCATTTGCAAACTCTCAAATTATGCGCATGCTTATGTGTTGAATGAAGGCCATAATACTTACTTGCTTTTTACAGACTAGGTGCACAACACAAATAATATTTAGTTTATATTATAATATATTAAAAGTCTAATATTATAAAAGTATAAAAGAACCCATAACATATTTAACAGAATAGCACTCCAAGTTTAGTCAAAATTGATTTGCTTCCCTATATAATGATATTACATAAACACATTCCAAATTAAATATGAATTATGATTGAGGAAGAGTCACCTTATGCAAATATTAATTAGCATGTGATTAGATTGATCTTTGGGATTTAATGATGAAAGTACATTTCTTTTTTAAAATTAACACACCTTTAAAAGGAGTTTCAACTAGAATGTAGTCAAAGAGTTAGGGCTCTACCAAGATCATGGTTACAAAAAATGCATCCCGGGCCATGACATCTGGTCTTCCTCTTGAAATCTGCTGGGGAGAGGCAGGGCTGGGGGGTGCCCAATTAGGGCACATATCAGGTGCTGGGCTCCAGCTTCTAGTCCTGGCAGGGCTGGGAAGGGATATGACTTCCTCTTCTCCTAGAGAGGCCACTCCCAGGGCCATCTCAGACCCATCTCCAGTAACTCTGCTGATTGCAGGAAGTTCTACATCCCTGCCCTGTTTCCTGCCCCAATTGCTCTGCCACCATGGAGGAGGGATCACTGTACAAGGAGCAGCTGTGGAGCTTCCTGCAGCTGGGGGAGGTGGAACTGACCTGGCCCTGGGAGCAACCCCTGCAAGAGAAGAAATCCTGTTCCTCCCCAGCCCAGCCAGGAGTAGCAACTGGCCCCAACAGATGTAGGAACCCTTGTTGGGGTGCCCCCAGCCAACAGTACCAGAACCAGAGAAAGAAGGGGCCATGCCCCTCACTTTTTAACATGGGCATAGTTTGGGGAGGCAATGCCATCATCCAGACCCCAGAATATGCCCATGTTAAAAAGCGGAGGGCATGGCCACTAACCCCCAATTCTAGTGCCAGTGCCCCCACGCACTTCCAAAAGGGTTCCGGCACCCTTGCCCCCAGCCCTGCCCCACCCTGGCTCTGGGCCCAGCGCATGAGGGTTAAAGCCAGGAGTAGCAACTGGGGCCCAACACATGGTAGGAGCCCCCGCTGGGGTGCCCCCAGCCAATGGCACTGGAACCAGAGGTAGCAGGGGCCATGCCCCCCACTTTTTAACATGGGGATAATTTAGGGGCAGAGGGTGGTGTCCCCAAACTGCATGCCTCAGGCAGGCATGGTGTAGCGTTGTAAGGCCGGCCCCCCCCAAGTGATGATCCCCCTATGCATACCATGCAACCCTCACGTCTGCACTACCCACTGTTTTCCAGCTGCCCAGCTCTGAAGGCAACACCTTTGTCAGCAGCAGTGCAGAAGTAATGGTGGCATTACTGCATCCTCCCTACAATACTCTTGCGACTCCCACACAACACTCTTTTGGGTCAGGGCCTCCATGGCTATAGTACCATGAAATTTCAGATGTAAATATCTGAAACGGACAATTTAAACAATCTTATGAACATGAAATTGACCAAAATGGACCTGAATTTGGTAGAACCCAACAAACCGCATGTTCAGTTTACTAAAGACAATAGATAACAGCACAAATGTGTCTAATTTCAAACTTGCCACAGGAGATGCAACAATGAACACATATGAAAATATTATACATTGTGAACAGCATAGCAAAGTAACTTGGTGAAACATAAATTAACTATCATTAAAAAAGGTAGCATCTTGTTTCAGAATAGTGAAAAGTGAATTGTGGAATTGTAATTGCCCCAAAATTTGAAGGCAATCTAATTTACACACCAGTGAGAGTCCAGGGAGAAAATAAAATTACTTTATTAGCCTATATCACCCAATACTATATTGCATTTCTAGAAACCTGGGAGTCTTCTTGAGGCACAGGTTGCTGTTGCTTTTGTAATATCTAGTCAACATATTCACTCTGAGTGCAATTTCTTTAAGTAACCGCGTGACTTGGGAACGTGAGTGTCATTGATTTTAAATGGTACTTGTTCTTTAAGTTACTTAGGCACTTTCAAAATTCTTACTCTGTGACATCCATCTATGGAATGGTCTTTACATTTTGGATAACTGTTCCTTCCAAAGAGCCTCTACATATTTTGTTAGGTCACACCCATATCAGCACCAACTGAGAGCCTGATAGCTGCTCATGTGTGAAATAATGTAGCTTAGTTTGCACATTGCTCACAGAAATCTAAAAATATTAGAAAAGTGACAGATTTCACAGAATAACACACTCTTAGTGCTTGAATTTAATAGTGATAGTTGGAATAAAAGTGAAAGTCAGGCATAATGTTTGGGCTGAGAATTCATATCCTGGTTTCAACATGGCTGAAGGATTTTGTCTGGTTTTGTTTTCCTTCTTCTCCCATCCCCAAACAGAAAAAAGCTGAACTTAGAAAAGTTTCTTGTCTATAAGGCAGATCTGCACTATTGTGAACAGTGCTGATAGAATAACCCTCTCTCAGGTTTTATTTCACCCAAATTCTCTTATAGGAATTATATAAATTACTTATATAAATTACTCTTATAGGATCATGAGAAAAATAATTTTCAAATAAGAAAGCTTGAGTGAACAGTCAACCATGCAGAAATTAGTATTCCAACTGTTAAACTTTCCCCAAGTTTTATAAAATCTTTCCAACCTTAATTTGGGTGGTGATGTTTTACAGTCCTGCTTAACCCCAACCTAAAAAGTTAATTAATTCCCTTAAAAGCTAATTTGTATAGCCCTAAGTAGTTTTCAGAACAGCCACTTACTCTGATTGAAATTTCTAAGTGTTTCAATAAAAACCTACTTTTATTGGAAACCGATATTACAGAAAATGATGAGTTTATTTTACTGAAGTCAGTTGGATTCCACTGATCCTAATGGAAGAATTTAAGAGATGTAAAGAGAGCTAATTAGGTAGGGCATATACAAACAAATATGATTACTTAATTAGCAGTATCCCTTAACTTGGCACTATAGGTAACATAATGTGCAGCTTAATGGACTTGTTATTAATCATGTCTTAAAGTAAATAGTTTGAAGCTATTACTGCTTTGTAAATTTCATTACAAACAGTCCCTCTGGGAATCAACTTTATTTCATTAAAACTCCTGCCTGCTGTTAATTGCTCTTAGGAAAACATGAACAAATTAACTCTGTTTTAAGAAGCATTGGTGTAAATGTATATGCTTCTGTGTTTGATTGCTGGGGATTAATAATGTTACGGATCATTCTTTCCTGCTGCAATGCACAGTATAACAATAGTTGGCATTGCTGACCTGCAGTAATCAATAAAACTTGGGTAATATGGCTTGTGTTATAAAGGATAAAAAATGAAAAGACTGTATGCAAACTATAATGTTTATCATGCCAGCTGGGACACAGTATGAATTTGGGTCATGGACAATTAATTTGTACATTTTAATGACTTCTCTTGTGTAAAACAAATGTTGTTCTTTAGCAGGGATGATTGATGTGTATTAATTGAGCTGATTTTAAAACACCAGAAATAATGTGTTAAATTTTCCATTTTAAAGTGAATCAAAATGATACATAAATACAGCACATTTAGGTTTGAAAGGATTAAGATTTTAACTAGGTTAAAAACTTAGGTTTTTTCACCTAGGATAACTAGGCATAGTCATTGGGTTAGTAGCTACCAGACACATTTTTCAAGCTCTGCTCAGTGCCTTGCAAGTGGGTTGCTGCTGCTGGCGGTAAAAAAGATGAATATCATGTGTAATTGATCTCCAGAGGCAAACTCTACTGTTCCATTTGGCAAGTGAAAAATGATTATTGACTCTGGGCTGGACCCGTCAAGTATTCTGTGGGCAGGACATCCATTGAGAACAATGGAAACAATTGCAGGACTGGCCTTTGTATATCTGAAATTACTTCAGTTATTAGTTATGTGCCTTGTTTATCTCTCATTTTCCCCTCTATAGAAATGTAGGACTAGAAGAGATATCAAGATGTCATTTAGCTTAGCCCCCTGTGCTGGGACAGGACCAAGTACACCTAAACCATCCCTGATAAGTGTGTGTCTATCCTATTTATAAAAACCTGAAATAACAGGGATTGCACAACCTCCCTTGATAACCTACTCCAGAATTTAACTATCCTTATACTTAGAAAGATTTTCCTAATACCTAACACAAATCTCCCTTGCAATTATTGTCATCTGGAAGTGACAGATATTTTCTTCCTACACTGTACTTTATGAAGGTTTAATCCAGTTAAAAAAAATCAGTGTTTAAAATATTTCTAAATCATTCTTGGAAAATGTAATATGAACCATTCAAAATTAATCCAGATTTTTGCTGCAACTCCTCCAATTCTTGCAGATACTACAAATTTCAAATTATGTTAATTTTACAACACATTTTCTTGTTTACACTAATGGGAACAGAAGACCATACGTTTCTAATGTTGCTTGAACTCTCTCAGTATTGCAGCTACTTCTCTTTGGCTGTTTAAGATCATTTATGAAATGTTGGATCAGAATATCAATGCCTCATTTTTAGGAATGGTTAGGAATAATTTGGTTGTACAGGAAAGTGGTTTGATCAATATTAATTGGTTTCCATGAAATTGTTTCCAGTGACACATCTCTGAACTCTGTGGAATTATGACATTAATTTTCTCTTTGAAACATGTATCAGATAGTATTACCATCATAAATATTATTCTGTCATTTTAGTTATTTTGAAGTCCAAGGTAAAGCTTTAGAGCCACTTTAATGTCACTAATACTGTAGTGGACCAGTTTCCAATGAGAGGAAGTCACTACGACATCTGTCTTTCTTACCTTGCCTACATACTCATCCATACTATTTTGCTATTTCATGAATCTCTGGAGTATAGCATAAACTGAGATTTAATGACTTGAAACCTGCTGTTTCAACTGATATTTTGACAAGCTGTTGGCCTGCTGTACTTTATTCAAAAAAAATTTTTTTTATCCTTCACGGAGAGTGGCTAAATTGGCAGCAGATTTTACATGCCAACTTAACATATTTTCCATTGCAGAGGTTCTCCTATATGATATTAGTGATTTGCATAATTGAGAAAGTTTAGAGTGCATGACAAAAAGATAGTTCTGTTTGTTTATCATATTTCCATGTATTTGCAGTTTCTCAGTATGTCTCATGAGGTTAAAACATGAATGTAAGTCATAACCATAGTGCTGTACCATGTTTATTATAGGAAAATGTGTCTTTGCTAGGAATTTACTGAATGTTTCCATCTACAGTGTGTTTTGAAGGAGGAAATACCTGCCTTTTACAGGCCATTTTGTACTACTATAGCCATACACTAACTTTGGACACTCATTCACAAATAAGTATTCACAAATATTGTAGCAAAGTGCTTTTATGAAGACTTTAGTGATCATTCCCTACCTACCTTCCCTTTAAAATAATTTCCGTCTACCAGGAACAGTGGACTTTAAAAAAAAAAGAAGAAAATAATTGGCTTTATTATTAGAAAAGGAAAAAAGGATCTCATACTTAACTGATTCTTGTAAAATGTCATATGGCATAATCTCAGGGTGGCTTGCAAACTGAAGAACAAGGCTGTTGATAGTACAGTTTTATTTTAAAAAAAGCAGGGCCAAATTCAATTTTGGTGCAATTCTTTGAACTCAGAGTTACACCAGAGATTAATCTGATCCAATGGGATATTGTTTCTAAACGTCTGTTATTTTTGCTTTAATTCCCTCGTACATTTCATTGGCTTTCTGCAAACAGTTTTCCTTCTACTGTCATTTATGAATGCTTCATCACGACACATATCGGAGGTGGATTGGGAGAAATTTGTCCTCAGGCTTTGTAACTGAAGGTCTCAAGCATTTTATATGCAGTAAAAATGTAGGAATAGCAGAAAAGGAAAAGTTGCTACATTCATGTTTGGGACAGTAGTCAGATTCTTGTCTTGTTACACTGGTGTAAAGTACAAGAATGCCCTCTTTAATTCTGTTAAGTTACTCTAGTTTCACTGGTTTTACTAAGATCACAATCTGGCTCAATGGCTAGTTGCCAGACTTCCTGTCAACTAGGAACACAAGTATGTAGAGACAAAATTAGAAAGGCCAAGGCATAAAACAAGATTAAACTAGCTAGAGATATAAAGGCTAACAAGAAAAAATTCTACAAATACATTAGAATAAATTCATTAGAAGGAAGAGGAAAACCAGGGTAGGCTTGTTACTTAATGGTGGTAGGGGGGACGAGAGGCAATAACTGAAAATGTGGAAATGGCAGAAGTGCTAAATGACTTTTTTTTGTTTGTTTTCACCAACAACTTTAGTAACAATTGGACAACTAACTTAATGTCAGTGAAAATGAGGTAGGATCGGAGGCTAAAATAGGGAATGAACAAGTTAAAAATTATTTTGGCAAGTTAGATGTCTTCAAGTCACCAGGGCCTGATGAAATACATCCTAGAATAATCAAGAAGCTTACTGAGGAGATATCTGAGCAATTAGTGATTATCTTCAAAAAGTCATGGAAGATGGGAGAGATTCCAGAGGACTGGAAAAAGGCAAATATAGTGCCAATCTATATAAAGGGGAATAAAGACCAACTAGGAAATTACAGACCAGTCATCTTAAGTTCATTACCTAGAAAGATAATGGGGCAAATAATTAAGCAATCAGTTTGCAAACACCTAGAAGATAATAAGGTGATAAGTAACACCATAGATTTGTCAAGAACAAATCATGTCAGTCCAACCTAATAGATTTCTTTGACAGGGTAACAAATCTTGTGGATTGGGGGGAGGAGTGGTAGATGTGGTATATCTTGACTTTAGTAATGCTTTTGATACTGTCTTGCATGATCTTCCCATAAACAAACTAGGTAAATATAACCTAGTTGGAGCTACTATAAGGTGTGTGAATAACTGATTGGAAAACTGTTCCCAGAGAGTAGTTATCAATGATTCACAGTCAAGCTGGAAGGGCATATTGAGTGGGGTCCACAGGGATAAGTTTTGGGTCTGGTTCTGTTCAAAATCTTCCTCAATGATTTAGATAATGGCGTAGAGAGTATACTTATAAGGTTTACAGATAACAACTTGGGAGGGGTTGCACGTGCTTTGGAAGATAGGATTAAAATTCAAAATGATTTGGACAAACTGGAGAAATGGTCTGAAGCAAATAGGAGGAAATTCAATAAGGATGAATGCAAAGTACTCCACTTAGGAAGGAACTGCATGCATACAAAATGGGGAAAGACTGGCTAGAAAGGAGTATCTATGCAAGAGTGGAAAGGGATCTGAGGGTTGTAGTGGATCAAAAGCTAAATATGAAAATGCAAACATAATTCTGGGATGTATTGGCAGGAGAGTACTAAGTAATTCTTTTGCTTTATTTTGCCTGTGTATCAGTTCTGGGCACCACATTTCAGAAAAGAGTGGACAAACTGGAGAAAAGGCCATGAAGAGCAACAAAGATTATTAAAGTTCTAGAAAATCATGACCTATGAAGGAAGATTGAAAAAACTGGGTTTCTTCAGCCTGGAAAAGATTGAGGGGGGAAAATGATAATAGTTTTCAAGTACATAAAAGGTTATTATAAGAAGGAGGGAGTAAAATTGTTCTCTCTTCTTGGAGGATAGGGCAAGAAGCAAAGGGAATAAATTGCAGCAAGGGCAGTTTAGGTTGGACCTCAGGAATAACTTCCTGTCACAGTAGTTAATCACCAGAATAAATTGCCTAAGGAGGCTGTGGAATCTCTGTCACTGGAAATTTTTAAGAGCATGTTAGAGAAACACCTGTCAGGGAATGTCTAGATAATACTTAGTCCTTCCTTGACTACAGAGCACTGGACTAGAAGTCCTCTTGAGGTCACCTTCCAGTCCAACACTTCTATGAAGTATAAGTCCATCAATGACTATTGGCCAGGATGCTGTTTGCCAGGATCTGGGAATGGGCAATGGGATGGCTCACTTGATGATTACCTCTTCTGTTCATTCCCGCAGAAGCTCCTGGCATTGGTCAGAAGATGGAATACTGGGCTAGAGGGACCACCGGTCTGAACCAGTAAGGCCATTCTTATCAACTCTTAGTGCCTTTGAATAAAGAAGGTGCATTCCCTTATTGATTGTGTAGTTAGGCTGGATAGTGCAACAGCAGGGAATAGAATGCTAATTTCAATTTACAATGCTAATACAATTTATTTCTAGTAAATAAGCTATTTTGAAACCAGCATAATTTTTCAGTAAAAGCAGCTCAGTATCTAGGCAGAATAAGGGCAAAACTAAGAGGTCGTTTCCTACTTCCTTTTGCATTATAATTCTGTTCCTTTTTCTCATTAATATATAAATACTTTTGCGGACATTGCCTGGGCAAACAGGCTGGGAGTACGGGGTTAGCTTGTAAATTCCCATAAAACTTATACGGATTTCTGAAATATTCCAGGTGCTTAATTAGCTCTTTTTATGAGAAGAGGGCTGAGTATGGTGGTTAGGACACTAGCCTGGGTTCAGTTCTTTGCCTGAAACCTTCTGTATGACCTTGGAAAAACCACTTAGTCTCTCTGTGCCCCAAGTTGCCACCTGTAAAATAAGAATGATAGTACTTCCGTCCCTCACAGGGGTGTTGTAAAGATAAATACATAAAAGACTGTGAGTCACTCATGCAATTATAACGAGAGCTATGTAAGTATGATAGATAGACAAACCTATATGCAGATGCTCTGTACGTGTTACAATTCAGCAGTCTTTTCAGAAAGCAAATGACTAATTTTTTTTTCTTAAGCATAAAGGGCCTGTACAATTTTATTAAAAGGGACCAACAGATTAGCATTCTGCAGCATATCTATTGACAGAAACGTTATACGTGCTAATTGTTTGCATTGGGGGACAGGGGAAAATCGGAGATGGAGGCATTTTATGGGCAAGTTTCTACACTTATCTGTATTCTAGACCTGCCTTTAAAAACACTCATCCAATATCAGAAGAAACCACTAGATGTAATATGAACTTGAATTTAAACACTAATTGAGAAATCAGTTTTATTCTACATTCTCAAGCAACCAACAGGAATGATAACTCCCTTGTTAGTTTTCCTATTCATGTAGCAGTGTCTGCAGATTGCAGAAAACAAATTACTCAGTCCTCAAATTGTGAGCTCTAGGACTGTTGACCTACATTGGTACCACTGCAATTATGATTAAAAGTAGATGGAAATATACAGCACACAAGAATTCCAATACTTGGATTATTTTAGAAATAGTGGCAGGATTTTAAGTATCTTTGGCGTCCGTGTTCATGTTCTAGCATCCATGTTTAACTTCAAAGCAGTGGTGCCTACAGCCATACACACATTACACATAGTGCATACCGTAGGCAGGGGTGGGGCTGCAAAGGGGAGGGATAGGAAAGAAAGGCACTTTGCTGTGGCCCCCCCCATTTGAGAGGGCCCCCAAAACAAGTGATGTTGCAACCTGGCACATGGGGTCACAGCACCACTCACTGAAATTTGGCCCAGTGGCCCCTCATTCATGACAGAGGGTGACACTGCAACCCCTAGAATGAGAGTGGTTCTGTGTGCATACCATGGTTAAAATTACTAGGGGTGCACCTACTATGAAATTGGAGGCATGTTCCACTTAAATAATGGATGGCATAGTACAACTGATGGAACAGATATTGAAGTGTGGTCTCTGACAATTATATTAACATTTAATAATTAAAAATGAATAACTTAAAGAAGCAGAATCAAAACACTGCATTTGGCTTTAATTGATGGACCAATTGGGTTAATCTGTAAATATTTGAATAATGGGTATTTTTTAAATGAAGATCAAGTAGTATATTTATCTTTTACTTAACCAAATAACTTATTAGGTTCTGTGAGTTATATTCCATTGAAAACATTTCTGTACAAGCAGATTATTTTTGGAAGATAATGACATTTATTTTCTCAGTAGTGCACTTTTAAGCAGAAACTAGACATTGGCTTTTGGGCTGGAAAGCCTGTGACTGCCAGAAACATTCAGAGATTTGGTTTTCTCAACTGACAAACCACTCAGCAGTAAGTCTGACTGGACACTGGAATTGCATTTGCAGGTGTTTACCACAGATTGGGAATTTAATTTAAAATTAGTTTGTTCACGCATAGTGTTCTTGGACAAAATCAAGAGACCAAAAATTGAAAGCATGAATACTACAGTGTTTTGTTTTAACTAATAAACCTCAAAGCTGGATTAACTCTGCTACTTTAAAACCTGGGTCTTTTCTAGATTGCCTGTATCGGGTTGACAAAAGCCTCAGTAACTTTTAAATCGGTTTAGGTCAAGACTTCATCGTTGCCGCTTTAATATATTCTCTCACTTCCCCAACGCAGTCACTGTATCTTAAGTATCTTTTCCTTTGTTTGCCTTTAAATTCTTACAGGCTAAATGTTGTACCAGCTTGACAAAGAAAATAAAAATAATAATAAAATAACTTTCCTACATCAAATTTGCTTCCTATATCAAAATCATTTTAAAACAGACTCTATGGTAAAATCCATGCAACAACAAGGGGAACACATAACATTCCACTTGACTCCTAGGTCCTGCATTGTAACCTCTCACTGTGGCATCTGTTATAGAAGGCTGAAGACTAACCTTTCTGCAAGGCTTTGGGGGAGGCAGGGCTCAGAGAGAAAATATGATCTCATTCGTGTTTACTAATGCATGATAGGATGAAAAAACATGCCAGAATCTAGCCCAGTTAATCTGTATAAAGGAATATGGTTACTGTTTTGTTCCATGAAAATAAGTAATTTATATTATTTAATAAGTTATTTAGGACATGACTCTGAGACTTGGGCCCAGCCCAGATAGAGTGATAGAGTTAACTGTCACTTGGAGGAGGGGAAAAAAAGGAAAACCTCCCAACATCTCACTCTAATTAACCAATCCTCTCAGACGCTGGTGAAAGTGGAAGGTGTCTGGGTCAATATAAACTGTGCCAGTCCATTCTGGTGGGAGGAGAAATGAGGTAACTCTTAGGAAGACTGAACAGGTGCCACGAGAAAAACAGCTCCTGAAAGGGACAGGAATAAGATATTGTGTTTTGGGAGTGTGGGGCACCAACTAGGGCCTGCCTCTATAGCAAATTTGGGACTTGCCTGAGAGGTAAGAGAACCTATAGGGGAAATGGGACGAAATACTTTGGGTGTAGATGATGCATCCTTTTATACGTACACTTACTTTCTCTCTGGCTACCTTCTTCTCCCCAGCCCTATTGTTTCTGAGGTGGTTAGGTTATCCTGGCCCTGCAGACAATAGCTTGATGAGAAGAAGGTAGTGGGGAGCCATACAACACATGAGAGTTCAGACGAGGATTGAGAGGAACTTTCTAAAGTGCCTCCCTGACTTAAGAAAGCAAGTCACAACCACACTGACTTTCAATGCGACTTCTAAGTCACTTAGGTGCTTTTCAAAATCCTACCTACTGAGTGTCCACAAGATTTTAGTGCACACGGGGGGAGAAGGGGAGAGAGTAAACTTGTTTGCTTGCATGTGGTAGTCTGTTCTAAGCCCAGTACATGACTGGACAGGGAAGCCCTGAACTGTCTACTCTCTTTGAAGCAACATGTAGCCAGATGTCTTGGTTCCACAATTGTCTGTGCAAGTGGCAGGAGAAGCTCCCTGTGCCATCATCATCTCACCTCATTTACACAAGGACAGGCATCCACTAGCCCATAGTAAAAACTCAAATTTCTCCTACTCTGTGTAGCTTCTCTTCATTTTCTGAAGCAATTTTTTCATATTTATTTAAAAACTGATCTACAGATGATTCCACAGAGGTCCAATAGACTCAGGATTAGTTTGAAAATCATGTTAAAACAATAAAATAATCCATAAAGTATTTTACAGAAATTACGTGCAATCTTTCAACCAAATTATAGATGCACCATATAAGATTACTTCTCTGTGACCAGAATGAGCTAATTATTGGGTATGCAAATATACTGCAATTTGTTTGACTCTGTGATGGGAAAAAAATCATAGTAGCCCTTGTCACTTATTTTACTCTTATGCCAGAGAATCAAAATGAAATTATTGTAAAAACTGTTATTTATGCCTGACTGTTATCAGCTCTACATATATTGCAGTATGCAGGTAGCAATCGTGCATAATCTTTTTATAGAAATTATGGAATGTGTAGTATGATCTCACCTTCTGAAACTGCAGACAGCTGAATGAAATAGCCTCATGTCCCTTCTGAGTAAGCTGATGTTCATTTCAGTTAGCTGTACAAGAGAGTACTTGATGAATGTAGCAAACAAAGATTGCCGTGAGGAGCTGTGAGCTAAAATAGCTACAGAGAGAGAGGGAGGATTTATAGTTTCATGAAAAATTTGTTTCTAAACTACTATGAGAAAACAAAGTAATTCACAGGCAATCATCTCTTTTTCAAACACCCACAAACAATACAAAATACATTAGTCATTTTGAAAGTGTATATAGTGCCTCTTTTCCCCCTACATAAGGAAGAGCATATTTGATAGCATTGCTCTTCATGAGCAGGGCTAGTACTATCTGGTAATGAACACTATTGCTGCACTAACACTACTGAGTTCAATGAACATTCTGGGCCACAGCAGAGGCCAGAAGCTACCTGCTGATTTGGGAAGGTGACACTGCATCCGCTCACATGGGTTTGGGAAATTTTTTTCACACTTTAAAGGGTAAAAACTCAACTTTTTAAAAAAACATATGAAAATTCACATTGTACAAAAGCTGATGGCACTTGTCCAGAAAGATTCCTACTCACCACAGTAAAGCAGATTGTAAGGTCCCATTCGTCCTGTTATTTTTCTCTAAAAAATATATCACAGTTGCTAAAACCAATTCAGCTCCCCTTTAAGAACAAAATTGGGAGCATTACTATTAGTGATATGTTGGTGGAGCTTTTCTATATTAGAGCTCTCATTGTTGCTTACAGTGGTGGAACTCAACCACTGATGGCAATAGTGGGAAATTTAAGGATAAAAGTCTAGCCACTGAGGCAACAAAGATCAGATACCAAACAAAATATTCAGAGGCTCCTACAAATCCCAATCTAGATTTTACCAAAATTTGGGCATGTTAAGATCCAGAATTCTGGCTTGGGACCATCTGTATAAAATATGAAGACAACAAGACCTTTTCCACTCTATTGCCAAGAATAAATATCAGTTTTATAGAGACAGGATGAATTTTTGTATTCAGCTTAAGTGTCTTGGGACACCTATATCCAAAATAGATATTTTTCCATGACATTGACAGTGACTTGGCAATATTATAATAAAAATGAACAGATCTAAGCTTTAGAGATGTCTCAACTTTTATTTTTCATTTCCTGCTTGCAGGTATTTTAAGCAGCTGAGATTTCAATAAAATCTCCCACAGAGTGAAAATTTTCTTGAAGTGGGGAGGTCTTAGTGCCATTTTCCATGCAATTATTAATAAGGATTGTCTAAAAAAGTCTATATCTTATTCAATGACTTTACATAAGGGTAAAGTTTCACTAAAACTTGCACTTTAGACTACAACTTTTACAATATATTAAACTGAGTTTATCTAGGTAACAAGTGTGCTTGATGTTATCAGTGGCAACACTGAATAACCAAAGATATTTGAACTTTGGATTTTGCTGTTGATGCTATTTAATGGGTATCCAGTGACTTTTTAGTGCCTTTCAGGTATTATGTTCTTTGTTTATATAGATTTGCTTTAAATTTTCATATTATTCTGCATATTAATGTACTCTAGAACAGTAAACATAGATCTTTGAAAGGTTTTCTTTCAAGAGGCCCTTGAAGATCTGCTATGGATTAAGCAATCCAAGGCCTCAGTTCAGCACCTTAGTTAAGTATGTGTGTGACATTAAAAACATGAATAGTTCCATTAAAACTAAAAGTCCTATTTCAAATTTAAAGTTAGTCATGTGCTTATTTTACTAATTGAAACCTAAGTGCCCTGCTACTTCTGTAAGGAAAGTCAGGAATTTTCGAATGCTAAAAAATCATTTTTAAACCAGAACGCATATGCATCCCTTAAGGTCAACATTTGTTCTGATGAGGGATGTTCTATAATTGCAAGACTGCCTCTGATGTTTCACTTTATATCAGGTACCTATCACTATGGTTGTATGGTCTGGTGACTGCCCCCCCCCCCCCCCCCCGAGTACCTAGTTTGCATTGGTAAATCATCATTAGCCTTAATTGAATCCATTTTACCTACCTCACAGGGATGTCATGAGTGATGAATGATAATGGCAACGTGGGGTGTTGGAGTATGCGATATACACAGGTTCCCCCATGGGATTTGTAAAGCCTTTTGGGAGTTCTTCAGATGAGAACAACGAGAGTTCTGGAGCACTTTAAAGACTAACAAATTTATTTTTTGTAGACATAAGCTTAATGAGAGGTGCTATGGCAGTGCAAAGTAATAGCCACATTTTCATGTTGCCTTTGTCTTCTCATCTTTCCACCTTTCTCTCATTTCCCCCTCATCTCTTAATTTCCAAAACCCATGAGATGACTGTGTATACTGCATAAGCAAGCTAACTAAAGCACTACTATAAATACATAAAGTTCACTGTGAAGAAGCATTTACTAACACTGAAACACACACCAAGGCCTTCAAACAAAGTAACTGGAAAACATAAAGTATTTAAAACCCAGCTACTTACAGATTAATTGCCAACAACAATAAATTACACATAAAGAAAAAGGGTAAAATGAGGCTATACAAAATCTTTTGAATTTTTATAGCATGTATGAAAGAGATTTCCTATAAACCAGATTTAAAGTGACAAAAGCATGAATATATAACTGGAGTCAGATTTAACCATTCACAATTAACAGATTATGTTTCCTTATTTTAGAAAGCCTAGGAGCACTGATGCCTAATGCAAAAGATCTAAACTGGAGGGAAAAAAAGTGTGGATTATTGACAAACCTAACGAAGGCAAAATTGAAATATCCCATAACTGATCCACATGGGAGGAAAGTAAAAGATGCAGATATGAATTCAGGGATGCTAGTCAAAGGATTAAAAGTTATAGGAAGTAAATCACAGAAAAAAACAGGGTAGGCAACATTTGGTAAATCTAAGATAGCATTCATGTCTCAATTTTGTGTCCCAGCAGTTACCTATGGAGCAAAGGGCTGGCTGCCTACAAAGATAATTGAACAGAAGCTATCAAGTGCACAAAGAAACATGAATGCTCAATGCCTAGTATTTCAAGGGGAGGAAAGATAAAAGTATTTATAAAATCAAAATGAATCACAGATGTTGAGATTATAAAAACTAACTGACATTGGCTAAAATATCAGACTAGAAAACCAGACTCTTAACAGATAATGATGACTGTTATTCAGTGAATAGCCTTTCTGAGGAGGGGCTGGAAGGGAAAAATATGAGAATGCTAAAGAGAGGGAGGATGTTCAGGACATTAATGCTCATACCAGTGTGAAATAGATTATGAATATTGTGCAAAACAATGAGAGGCACGAAATTCCAAAGGCATTTGTCCAATGTTAAACAGGCTATGATTGCTGAATATATTTTTTTATATGAAGGGCTTCATTCTCCCTGGCATCCAAGCTTCTCAGTTACGGCTTTGTGCTTCAGCAGCATCCCAACCCCAATATTAATTAAAGCAACTGAAGAGTCCCTAAGGGACCTTTATCCAGAGGAGAATTATCATAACAGCCTATCCCCACTAGGTAATACCCGAGTTGTGGCCCAGAGAAGCCAGAATCAAATTCTAATTTAAATTACACTAAGCTTTTCAAAGGCTTTCACCTTTTTTGTAGAATGTGAAACACATTTTCTCAGTTCTTTTTTTCTGATTCCTATTCGGTGGCTTCATCCTCTGAAATCTGCTACAAGTTCTCAAGGCTACTCTAGACAATAAAACACAGAACATGTACTTACAAACAACCCCTCAGCTGAAACAGTAATTTCCTCAGGATCAATCATTTCTCCATACAGTTCTTACACACACACACAAATCCCTATCCTGACAAAACGTGATGGAAAAGAGCAAATATAGCTAGGAATATCAGCTGTTGGCTCCATTTGTCTTAGGTATTGTAGCTCAGAATAGCCTGTATTTTGAGGCCTGGCTATCAGACTGACTGTTTCTGAGCTTCAAAGGTATATTGAAGTTTAATGGATATTGATTGAACAAAAGAAAAGAGCCTCTTCTAATAATGTTATCCACATTTTTGGACTGTAAATATGCAAGGCTCCATAGGGTCTAGTAAAATAATTTAAAACCCTTGCCAATTTTTTCCTGCATTATCGTTATTTCATTTTAGGATTTGTGCTTTTTACCCCCCAGTTGTTCATTACATGGTGCAATCTAGCATGTCTAAGATTCAGACTTCAAACAAGGTAGCTCAACTGAACTTGAAGAGAAAAGAGAAGTGGTTTCCGTGGCAATAGAAACCACGTGAAACAGCTACAAGATCCTTGCTCAGGCTTTCATTCCCTTTAGCACTGAACAAAGAGCACTGGGATATGATTCAGTGATGCCTTAATTATCATCTAAGCAGTCATTTTTATATACGCATTTTGCATTTTTATTCTTTACAAAAAATGTTCCTTTCATTTATGACTTGCTAACATGTGATTATACTTAGCCTGAAAGCATAATATACCTGCTGTAAACATAACAATTTAATCATTCATTTCTTTGCTTCTTTATATGAACAACCTCTCAGAAAACATGTGACCATCAAACAAGCACATAAGAAACCCTGAGGAAACAATACTGCTTATCTACTAGAAGCTGTGCAAAGCATTTCAACTTGAACATAAAAGGCAGTCTCTCAAAACAACCTTGGTTGAAATTTCATCTGGGTTTGTGAACAAGCAAAAATTAGACTGAATTTTGTCAAAGCTGGATGTGAATGTTTTTGTCCTAGCTGGATATTTGTAAACATTTTAAAGCTGCCTCTTGACTAGTGCATTTCAGAGCAGAGCTGGGAAAGGTCATGTTGTATTTTCCAATACAGCAGCTGTCTGACTGACCAGAGCAAACTTGTGCAAATATGCATGAACTTCAACCTTGCCTATGGTTCACCATAAGTTTACCCATAGAAAACCGATTCATTAGTAGTTAAACATCTCCAATTTCAGGGCCTGTGAACCTATGTATGCTACTTCTGAGCACAAGAAAATATTTTCAGACACTTCCTGAACTGCACTTGGAAGGGTCTGCACACGAAGAAGGTCTATTTGCCTTTCTCTGTTAAGCACTGTATTCAGATAATTTAAGTATCTTTTCTTTGTATATTTTCACACAGCCAACCTCTTGGTATCCAAAATTTACATTTACTTAGTCCACATACCTTATTCAGAAGCAGCCCATGAAAACCATTTATTACATTGGTCTGAAATTAAAGTTAACATATTGAAAGAAGGCCTCCCATTTTCTATGTAGTAGGTTGTTCTATCATTAACCAAAGCTTGTGTTAGTAGATAATATAAAGTAATACACAGTGATCATAAAATGGATTAATAAAAATATACTATAGTTCATAATATCCTAAATACATCCATGTTTAACATTTATTAAGTCATATATATGTAGCAAATATTCATTACACAAGAGATATATAACTTGTTCCCCAAAAAGCTTACAATCTAATTCAGGTAGACAAATATTATCTAATTCAGATAAAACAGGACAGCAATTCCACCACAGTAAGATGAAGGGACACGGTCAGCATAAAAATCAGTTTTGGAAGGCTATAGGAAAGAAGTGGCCTTGTGTAATATTCTGCGGAACTTAATGTATATACTGACCCATTCCCAAAGGATCAATGGCCATTCAAAGAGTTGTGTATAACAGATATAGTTACAAATAGAAGTGGAGTATTTCTATTGTATATACTCATCTCTACATTTGTGTCTATCTAATGCCTAGATTCAAAATCTCTGGGTAAAATCCTGGCCCATTAAAGTCACTGGGAGTCTTAGCACTGAAGTTGATGAAGCCAGGATTTCACTCTCTCTATGTGGAAAGTTAATACAAAATAGTCATTAAAACCAACATGTAAATTACAGATTCAGAGTTATTCTCTCTTCATGTGGCATAACCAGAAACATTACAACAAACACAAAGCATGCACAGGAGGAACAATTTAAGATGTGATTACAAGGGCTGAAATGACAGCTCTGTGTCCACAGACACATTCTAAAATACATATACAGTGCAGAATACGATGCACTCTACTTATTTTTATCCGTAGCTTTTGAAATATTTAAAGCAGGCACGGCTATTCAGATGCTAAAAAGAATCTCATTAACCAGGAGCTGTGAAAGGCAGTAGTATAACAAAGCTGCTGACATTTGTTAACTGTAAGTTAAAGGGGTGAATCATCTCGTAGTATAGGCTGAAAGCGTCTAACACCAGAGATGATCAGTTTCAGCTTGGAGAGTATTGGCTTGTACCAAGAGATGCCCAAAGATCTGAGAGTTTTTTTGCTTTCCCAATTGATCTTAGGTGTTGCCATTCTAGATGTAAAATACCTATCAGTGGGAAAGCGAACACATCACTGCTGAGCATAAATATGTCCGGGTTGGTTATTGTGGATGTTCCAATTATTGTGGATTGTTCCACTAGAGGAACAACTCCATTGTGAGAAAGAATAAGTGAAGAATTGATTCACAGATTCCTCAAAAGTTATGTTTCTAGCAGTGACACCAGTTGATCAGCCAGTCTTGTATTATACAAGCCGAGTTTGATAAAAATAACATTTTGTCAGCACGTCACTCTGTAAATGGCATTAAAATGTTGAATGGAGAGTAATAACACAGCTACTTTGAACATGAGGTCATTCAAGTGGGTCCGTTATTGGCATTTTAGTTCATTTGCAATTGATATGCTTCAAATGTGAATTTCTTCCCTCGGTCTTGTCACCCTTTATGAGAAAATTAAAGTAAAAAAGGTAATCTCTAAAGCAGGGGTGAGCAAACTACGGCCCGCGGGCCATATATGGCCCATTTGAGCTTTTCATCAGGCCCTCCAGCTGGGCCTGGCCAGAGCACAGTGCCGCTCCCCCTCGCAGTCCCACCCATTCCCCCCTCCCTTCTCCCACCACATGGGACCAGCAGCACCCTGGCTGGAGCACAGTGGCCACGCCCCCCACTCAACCCTCCCACCCATCTCCCACCATATGAGCCCAGCAGCACCACCCTATGGGCCCAGCAGCACCCTGGCTGGAGCACGGCAGCTGCTCCCCCCTCCCAGCGCCACCACTCCCCCTCTCCCACCACGTGGCCCACAATACAATTTCATACCCAGATGTGGCCGTCAGGCCAAAAAGTTTGCCCACCCCTGCTCTAAAGGAACAGTATTTCTGGTACTATTTTTTCATTAGAGAATCATGGGTATGTATGTTGGCACTCACTGCATCCAACCTGTCAGAGAATCTGAGAGCCTTAAGTTAATTACTAGCACTATAATTTCATATTTAAATTCTGTATCATCAAATATTGTATACATCTGGCTCAATTGTCAGAAAAATAATCGTTGACTTTAGTCATTTTTATAAGTTTTATTTTAAAGGAATGCCCTGTGCAATATATATTGCTACATATGTTACAAACCTTTAAAAATGAACACTTCTCTTAGTAAGTGTTCATAACTTAAAATCAAACACCCACAAAGCAAGAACTATTTCCTCACATAGTGATGGGCTGGTCAGCACCAGCATTTTGCATCAGCAATGATATATAAAAAGTGTGGGAGGGAATTAGAATTTACTTTTGTTCAGAAGAAATTGTTGGCACAAGTGAAGGAGAACAGGCATCTGGCCTTCAAATACACTCTCCCAAGCTCTCTTCCTACTTCCAGGGTGAAATCTTGGTCCCATGGAAAAAAGAATTTGCATTCATTTCAGTGAAGCTAGGATTTCACCCTGCTGTATTCTTTTCTTCTTCTATTCAGTGGTTCTACCTTCTAGGGAAGTGATTCCCAACCTTTTAGGCTCGAGAGCCACAGATATCATTTTTGCAACCCTGACGGGCCACCAGTCTCTGTGTGTGCAGCCTCTCCCTCCCAACCATTGCAGCCAAATGGAAGAAGTTCTTCTCCTCACTGATCTCATGTCCCCCGGCTGCAGCAGGGAACCTGCATGCCTCCTGTAGCCCCGTGTGCTTCACCTGGGTCCCTTCTGCAGCCAGGGGGATGGGAGATCAGTGCTCCCCTCCCTCTGGCTCCAGCAGGGACCCAGCACCTAGGGACCCAGGTGGAGAGCTTTGCTGTGCTCCCTGCTAAAGCGAGGGGGAGGGAAGCGCTGATCTCCTGTCCCCTTAGCTTCAGCAAGGAGCCTGCACCAGTCTTGTACCCTGCAGCCAGAGCTGTCCATAGGGTAGGGCAAATCAGGGTGACTGCCCTGGGCCCCATGCTTTGGGGGGCCCTGCGCTGCACCTGGCAGAAGACAGGTGGCTGTGTGCCAGGACCGGGTCTGAGGTGGCAGGCTTCTTGCTGGGTCCAGGCGAGAGGCAAGGGCTGCAGCCCACCTCCCAGCTGCACACTGGCACTGGGTGGGGGGCCAGCAGCTGCAGCCCGCCTCCTGGCTGCACACCGGACTGGGCAGGAGGTGGGCAAGGAGGCCACCCTGTCTGGTTTGCCCTGGGCACAGCACTCCCCTAGGGACGGCCCTGTGGCTGCAGCAATGCATTCTGCCTGGGTCCTTAGGCAGCAGCTCCCTTCTGCGGCCAGTGGGAGGGAAGTGGTGGGCCACTTTGAAAGACCCCGGTAGCCACTTTTGGCCCATGGGCTACAGATTAGGATCCACGGTTCTAGTGAATCACGTTCTTGCTGATAATTGTCATGTTGTGATGCAGGCAGGAGCAAGCAGCACAAAGAGGCACATGTGCTTACAACAGAGAACATAAGAACAAGAACATAAGAACAGCCATGTTGGGTCAGACCAATGGTCCATCTAGCCCAGTATCCTGTCTTCCAATAATGACCAATTCCAGGTGCTTGAGAAGGAATGTATAGAGCAGGTAATCATCAAGTGATCCATCCTGTCAGCCATTCCCAGCCTCTGGCAAACAGCAATTCCTGACTCTCATGGCTAATAGCCATTGATGGACCTATCCTCCATGAATGGATCTAGTTCTTTTTAGAACCCTGTTATAGTCTTGCCTTCACAACATCCTATGGCAGGGAGTTCCACTGGTAGACTCTACATGACGTAAAGAAATACTTTCTTTTCTTCGTTTTAACCTACTGACAATTTCATTTGGTAACCCCTAGTTCTTGAGGTACAAGGAGTAAAAAACACTTCCTTATTTACTTTTTCCACACAAGTCATGATTTTATAAACCTCTGTCATATCCCCCCTTGTCATCTCTTTTGCAAGCTCAAAATTCCCAGTTTTATAAATCTCTCCACATATGGAAGCTTTTCCATATCCTAATCATTTTTATTGCCCTTTTCTGTACCTTTTCCAATTCTTTTTTGAGATGGGGGTGACCAGGTCAGCATGCAGTATTCAAGATGTGGGTGTACCATGGATTTATAAAGAGGCAATGTGATATTTTCTATCTTATTATTTATCCCTTTCCTAATGATTCCCAACATTGTGGTAGTTTTTTTGACTGCTACTCCACATTGAGTGGATATTTTCAGAGAACTATGCACAATGACTGTTACCCAGTTTTGTGAGAATCCTTTGTAACTCTTCAGCTACTTTGGACTTAACTACCTTGCGCAGTTTTATATCATCTGCAATTTTTACCACTTCACTGTTTATCCCTTTTTCCAGATCATTTTTGAATATGTTGAACAGTACTGGTCTCAGTGCAGACCACACTCACAAGAAACAACAAACTCACCACAAGGATCACATAGTCACTCCTCCTTCACTTGGGAGAACTCCCTTGTAAAACTCCCTTTAGCTGCCCCTGTAAATCGCTGTGATCTACCAGAAACTACAGGAAAGTAACAGAGTGTCAACAATGCTTCCAAGTATACTGAAACTCACAACACTAGCTCTAAATATCTTCAGCAAATCGTCCTTATTTCAGCTTCAGCAACACTTACTCATAGTAAAAGTCCAATGAGGCCTAATTTTAACAGGAGGACAGAGTAGACTAGCTGAACCTCCAAGCCAACCGAGTGAGTTATTTTGGCTTATTACTAGAAGGGCAGCTTAATATATACGCTTCTCTCTTCTCTTTGACTTCAGGCTTGCCCTTTTTCTTCACATTGACCTTCAGGGCATTTGGCCTTTCTCTTCTTTTGGCTTTAGGTTTTCCCTTTTCCCTTTCAGCTTTAATCTTAGCCCTCTGTTGTTGTTGTTGTTGTTGTTGTGTTTTGTTTTGTTTTGTGTCTTCCTTTACCTTTGCTTCCTCTAGCTGAAGAGTTAATTTACAGTTTCTAGTTTATTTACCAGTGTGAGTAGGCATACCATTCTCTTCTATGTCATCAGGTCCACCATAAGATTTGTCAGTGGAAACTCTAAAGCTTTCTTGACAGTTTTGCCCATGCACATGAGGCAAGATTTTTTGGGAAAAGGAAGCTCATCCTTATTAAATTTTACAACAACAGTCCTCTAGTGAGGTGAACTTATTTAAACCCCCACAAAGACCAAAATATTAGTGGAAGACTTCAATTTTCGCATCCAGTGAGCTGACTTCTCAACTTTCCTCTGCTACAAATTCAATACTCTTTGAGGCCTTCAGGTCCAGTTCGTGTATCTATGTGACTGGTGTCAGAATTGCAATATTTATCTGCTGCTCTGTTATATTTGTGGTTGGATCTAATATTGAGCTGCAGTTACAAGTTTCAGTAAGCTTCTCCTCGCTACAGTAGGGTAGCAGAAGAAGTGGCACTTCTTTCTAAGCACTGTCTCACTCACGTATTAGCAGTCCCATTAACGTTTCTATTGCTTTGGCCATCTCCTCTTACTCCGATTCTCTTTTGCCTCCTTCTCCTCTTTTTGCACTGAAATCTGCATGATGCCAATTAGCATCTCTTTCATGACATTTATTACCTTCTGTTTCTCAAGCATGGAGTGCTGGGGTTTCTTACCATATCTTCAACACTTAGTTTTCTCTTCTTCATTCCTTATTTTCAGACACTGTTTGAATTGATCAGCTTTTCTTCTTTGTGTTTCTCATTAAGCTATGCCCCTGGTTAATCTGCATCTTCATACCCTCCCTTCAGTATTCTGTACAGGTTCTTCAGGCTTATGTGTTCATAAAGTCAGAGAGTTTAAGGCGGTTTAAGACATCGCCAAATTATGTAGTCTGACCTCCTGTGAATCACAGAGCACCAACCTCACCCAGTACACACTAAACCCAATAACCAAAATTAAACCAAAGTATAAACAGCCCACAGGAGATTAGACTATGTGCCACAGGCAGAGAATGGGAAGGGCTGGGTTACCCCAGTGCCGAGGCCCCCACAATAGCAGGGAAATGATTACGATATGCCCAGGCAATCCTGGCAAGTGACCTCCAGTCACATGCTACAGAGGAAGGTGCAACCTTCCATCAAGGTCACTGCCAATCTGACTGGAGGGAAATTCTTTCTGAGACCTACATTATGGTGATCATTTAGACCCTGAGAACATAAACAAGAACCAGCCAGTCAAGCACCTGAGAGAGAGAATATTCGGTGCCACCTCAGAGCTCTGGTCCACTCCATGCAGTGTCCCATGTCCAGCTGTGGCTATCCCCAATGCTTCAGAGGAAAAAGATTTAAGACACTGGCAGGATAGGATGGAGAGGGAGGGGGGAAATTCATTCCTAAACCTGCAGATGGCCATGAGCTTTTAGGAACACAAGACAAACTGGAAGCAAGCCCCATAGCTGCTGAGTCCTGTCCCCTACCATCACATAATTAAGAGCTTGGACATAAAAATTTTGACCAAAAACAATTTTTTTAAATGAAATCAGTCATGAGCCCTGCCTTGATGTTAAAAGGTTTTTTCATACACATCATTCTGCTGAGGAGTTGGACCTGAGGTCATGAGTATGTTGTTTGCTTCATTTGCCATGATGTATATGAGGAAATTTATTTTTAGGGTACATGGAGCACGAAACTGCTCAGAATAATGCCAAAATTGAATAAACCAATGACTTGATGTGAGAACCAATGACTTGACTGTCCTGCTTTTGAGGTGGGGTAGGGTTTTTTTTGTTCTTTTACAAATACTGTTTTATTGTTCCTCCTCTAATTGCTCCAAGAGAAGTGGCTTCCTTCCTTTGTGTTGTTGTGGGCTCATGGCCTCCTTGCTGAAGCTTCTATGTTTTTTGGCCTGCTGCCCAGCTTCTCAGCAAAGCCCCTTCTCCATTTTCATCTCTGAAGAATGGGGTTTATTGTTCTCTGCCCCTCCCCTGCCTACTTTCTTCTTCATCTTTCCTTCTCTCACAGACCTTCTAAGAGCATTTAGCACTCTTATTTTCTCTTTCACTTTTGTCCAGGCAGCACAGCCTGTCCTGGAGTATGTTCCACAATCAGGAAAACTCTTCTCTTTTATTCTTTTCCCTTTGTTTCTAGAGGTGGAACCCAGCCAGTTCAGACACTCTGGACCTTATTTTCCCCCTCAGACCTTGATTTCACCTAGGTAGTGTTATGGTGCAAGCAGGAACAGAGGGGCATTAGTGTTTGCAACAGAGGTACAGTAAATGCTTAATTAATGAGAATCTGGACACAGGAGAACGGACACTGCATTCCAGGTGTACTCAGAACTGCTGTATTAACCCTTAAATGCCCTCCACAGTAATTAAGGGGGAGAGCAGGAATTTTGGGAAATGTTGACAAGCCTAACTGGCGATAATGTTGTAGGCATTCTGGCTAGGACAGAATATTTAACCTCCAGTATGCCATGATCAGCATAACATTCATCTGTTCTGTTACACTCCCTCTGAATTTTGCAACATTATATTATAATGCATAATAATATATTATATGCATTGTGAAGTAAGCATATAATACATGCAAATGCTTATAAATTATCTGTCTCAATTGATCCAAAGGGACAGGAGCACCACCCTTTTTCCCTCCTCGGGAAATCCAATAAGTGCGAGAATTTGGGGTTATGCAATCTAAGTTTCTATAACAGCAGTACCTCAGGTGCTTTGCTATTGTTGTTCTTGTTACTGAGAGACAAGACTACATTCTTATAAAACATGACTTCCAAGCAGATTACTGCATTTTCGAATTGCAGCAACATGCCCTGTGTGATAAAGTCAGGCCGGACAGCTTTACAAGGGTGTGCTGGGGCTGGTATGGGTTAAAAACAGGCACAGGGGAAAGCGCAGCAGGGCAATTAAGGGTACCTGGGCCCAATGAAGGGCAGGGCCAGGGGGTATTTAAACCCTGCTTTCCCTAGAGGAAGGGGAGGGAACACCTGCAGGAAAAGCTCACAGAAGGTCTGGGGAGCTAAAGGAGAAGGTTCTCTTCTGGTCAGGAGACAGAGCTCCACTATAGCCAGGGGAGACGAGGTAGCTGGGGCATCCTGACCGCAAGAGACAGAGGTGAAGCGTGAGACCCACCAGGGGGAAGCTGGCAGTTTGCCACACCTGATAGATCATTTCACATACAATTAGATGATTAGCAAAAATGTTGATATATAACCTGATGCATTCCTGTGGAAAATCATCTATCAGAGCAAAATATTAACAATAAAAACATAATTTACAAAATTTCCATTTTATTTTTCTCTTCTCTATTTACTTTCTCTATGTTCTCTATTTGCTTTTTATTCTCCTTTCTTTTCCCACACCACCCGCATATTTTCAAATACTACTGCCCTTCCAAAACAGGCACCATCTGACCAGAATAAAAGAATTCAGGATGAATGACGGACACCAAGGGTAGTTAGGTGCTCAACTTCTAATGAAAGCATGAAATACAATCACTGAAGATAAGCAGCCAGGATGCTCGAAATGTAAATTCCTAGAAAACAACAAGAGATTAAATCTGAGGGTTCTGGGATTCCCATGAAATAACATACATATTTCTGCTACGAAGATTTGGGATTGACCCCAGATATATCTAATGGAGTCAACCGATATTGCAAAATGTATGCTAAGACTAACATGATATATACACCATGAGTATTTATATCATTGCTACCTGGTTAACAGCTGGATAAGATGTCTAAAATTAAGACAATTAGAGGCCTACACAGTCCTGCAGTGTTTAACTCACTATTTACAAGCACAAAAGCAGCGAGCTCAGAAAGACACCACTAAGAAAGTAATTTTTTCAAGAGCTAAGGGCACATTTATTTACAGACTTGGCCAGAGTTATTTGCCTACATACATACAGAAATAACTGCCGTGAGGGTAGATTCCATTCCCTAGTCTACCAAACAAAGTCCAAATCAATGTATTTTTTGAATGATGATGCAGTATTTGGAGAATATTATAAAATACAAACATTTTGCACAGCACATAACTTGTGTTCTACGTTCAGATTGGTTTGCACTTACTAATTTTCATGCAGATAATCATATTGAATTAGAGGTATCTAAATAATTCATGTAAATTTAATGAGACTTCTTTTACAAACCAGAGAAATTGACCAATATAATTGACAGTCATTTTTTGGAGTTTTACAGCAGCATGTCAGAGAGAGATGAGGACTGTCTTTCAGATGATCATGGTGTGTCCAGTCCAACAGAGAATGTGCAAGTTACACAACATACTAACTAGAGCTGGTCAAAATATATAGAAACATTTTCATGCAACACCATCAAAATTATTAGTGAATTTTGTCATTGAAGTATGAATTTTTCAGAAAACAAATGGCCATTTTGTAATCTGATAGAAAAATCCTGAACAATTTTCCTGACAATTGTCACCCCAGATTGTGTAATTTGAAACTTTCAATAATGTCTTACCAGTTTATCCAATAATTCACAAAATCATTGAATTTAGATTTATGATGGGGATGATATATTTAACATGGACACTATTGTGTGGATTGAGTCTCTCTTCATGCTGAAGAAGTACAAAGCTAACCAGTAAATCAAAGCAATAGAAAAGCTCCTTTTCACAAACACCATTGTCCACTCACTTATACCCATCCATACCTCACACAACCCTTAACACTATATCCCAAACTTTCCACAAAACCCAATTTTTCAATTTTCTGACCAAAATTTCAGGGGTGCAGATAAGCACCAAAGAGCTTGGAAAATTATTCAGATCCTCTGAATCTAATAAATCAACTAGAAATCTCATGAGCCAATCCTTTTACTGTATGACAACGTCTTAAAGCCTTGGCCAATATTAAGACGTGAATAAAAATGGAACCAAATCCTCACAAATTAAATGGGAATTTACCCTGAATAAAAGGCCAAGCTTTGGACAATTAAAAGAAGGTTCATTGAATTTTCCTGCCTTCTTAATGGTTTGCTTTTATTTAGAGAAAAAGAATTAGTGCAGAGCATAAAAGGTATTTGTGTGACTAAAAAAGCAGATAGGCACCTAATGGAATTTACAGAAGTGCCTCGGTGCCTAACTCCCATTGATTTAAATGGGAATTAGGCACCTGGACACTTGTGAAAATCCCACTTACCTTCTTTACTCACCTAACTACCTTTGAAAGTCTAACCCCTAGATTGATTCTTTTTGCTCATTCCCACTAGATGTGACAATTTATTATAAAAGGGCTAATAAAAATCACCATTTCTTCTACTAATTTTAAAATTCATATTCTATAGTCATCTTAGATAGGAAGCAGCTTCCTTGCTTTGCACAGTAAAAAGCAATGACAGCATGACTCATTCTGCATTTATGAGTTACTTATCACACCAAGCATTTTGTTTTCACACTAAAACCTTTGTAGGTAATGAGATAGGAAAGTCATTGGTTACAAACATTTATTCCTAGACAGTATGAAGAGTTTACTATTCTGGAAAACATACCACTTTACACTCTATGAAGAAAATAAAAATTAGAAGTATTTTAAAGCTGAGGCAGAGAACAGAACAAGTGAATTCAAACTTGTGGGTTTCTTTTTAAACATAATTGTTTACATTCTCCACTCCATTTGGTTGTCCCTGGCGCTAAAACTAATGAGTTAATGAACTTTTCAGCAAAAAAATGCAATTACAGAATTTCAAAGATTTTGTCTTATCGTTATCTAGTATTTGTTCCTTTGGGGGCCATGGGTCAATGTTCATGTTGCACTCCCCATCAGTCAAGCCAGAGAAGCTAATGATCCAACCAGCAGACCAAATTCCATAATGAATCCTGGTCATGTGTCACCTGAGGAACCTGAGTTGCGTATACACTAAGATTTGTTCCTTTCATTTGTCCTTCTATTTGTTATTTGAGGAGCCCAGTGGATGCATTTCCTTTCTGCTAAACGCTCTTTGATCTATTGGAACTGTAGTAATTTGTTTATCAGATTTTTTTCCTTTGGGACTACTGCCTTTGTATGAGCTAGAGGGAAGACATTACATAGTCACTGCTAATAAAACCTTCTCCCTGATCTCACTAACACCTCCATTTCTGGATTACATTTTAGTTTCCTGCTGTCTGTTAAAGAAATAGCAGTTAAGAAAATCTCTTAAAGGCATTTTTAAAAAAGGTTTTATTTTTGGCTCATCTTTTTCACTTCCTCTTTGGGTTGCCATTTATTCTCTGATCTCAGGGTTGCTACTTTTTTTTTTTTTTTAATAAAAGTCAATCAAGCAATTTTAAACACGTACACATGGACTTTAGTTGGAGTTGAAGCCTCCTTAAAACCTCCCAGGATCAGGCCCTTATAAGCATGAACTCCCTCAGTCCCTGCTGATTTTGTCCTTTTGTATTTGGAAAACAAGTTTTGACTGGAATTGAAATAAACTGCTTCACATTACATACAGCAATCCATCATGCCAGAGCACTGTTGCACACAAGTATCATCAATTGATGTCACCAGAGCTCTAGGAATAGCATCTGTTAGTTAACCACAGCTGCAGAGCCAACAAAAGGAACACAAGCTATCTTTATCTCAACAATGTACCGTATCTGTACATGTTTTCTTGCTCTTCTGAAATAAAAGGGTTATGGACCCATTTAAAACAAAATTGTTGTAAATTTTCAAGGTCTTTGAAAGGATACTGTACCTACAATATTTCCTAAGTACACTGGCCTTTCATGCAGTATAAGAAACAAAAAAGGAATCTTTTTAAAAATGCAAGATCCAGAGGAAAAGGAGAGAATATGACAGAGGCTCACAGAAGAGAAAACAAACAGGGAAGAAGAGATATGTGGCCTAATATTATTTATTTGTATTACAGAAGCACATAGGGGCCCCAAAGAAACCAACACCCCAATGTACAAGTATAGGCACTGTACAAAACACATAATACAAAGTTAGCCCCTGCCCTGAGGAGCTTACAATGTAAGTAGTGTTAGCGATCACTTAATAATCTTCACACACTTACCTTACTTAAAAATTACTTACTTAAAACAAACTATGAAGTCTCTAAATTGTAAACTAATCTAAGAACAATAATACGCAACCTTGAGATGGATTTGCTAACATACTCAGGGATGGCCTAACTGCTCCAACTGAAATTGATGGCACTTTTACTGTTGACTTCAGCAGGAATAGAGCTAAGCCAATAGTGAGCACTTTGGAAACCCCATCCCTCTTGTTCCTGTTACTGTCACCCTTAATTACTTCCAAACTTTTGAAGTAGTTCATGAAAAATATTTACCATTTTCAACCATCTCTACTATTTGACTATACACCTTATGTATAAAAATAAGCTGCTATGGAAGTAAGCTTTTGAGCAGATTTGCAGGATGGAGGAGAGTTTGGTGTTGTGTATGTGGCTTAATTTTGTTTTTTTAAATAATTTATGATAGGGGGATATAGATGTCTGGATAAATACCCCTTTTTAATTTATATAAACCTAAATAAATACATATTAATTCATTATGGGAGTTAACCACCCTGTAGCATCTGATACTAGACACAGCAACAGACAATGCTATCTTAAGTATTTCTGGGAGGGTGTGAGGGGGAGGAAGGAGGCATCAACAGTAGATTTGATAGCAGTCTCCGCTTTTAGACCATTGGTGTAATCTGGAATGGCAGTCCCTATGTTGTTCAGAACCATATAGAGTAATGTCCTTTATTATTAACCATGCATCTTTCAGCTATAGTGTTTTTACCAGCAATATGAAATATTGTGCTTTTGTTCATCAAATTACAGTAACTTTCTATGTTAAAATTAATTTTAAACAATTTAAATAAGTATATATACATTTTATGTTAAAAATAATAGTGGTGGCATTGCAACTTCTCTTCTTGAGAGCTTACTAGAGACAGAATATTAATTTTGCCTTTAAATCCATGAACAAAACCTTCTAGCTAGTGATATTATTCTAGCAGAATTAATTACCTACTCAGCAGAATTACTTATTTTTTCAAAATCTCATTTTAACAAAAAAATCCTGCCCCACTATTGTTAAGTCTTTAAAATGACTTGTAAAAGAAAAGAGCAATATATTAACTGCGAAAATAAAGCTATCTATTAGGCTGTGAGATCTGGCAAGAATAATTACCACTAGTACAATGAAAATTGCAATTACAGAACATCACATGGGCATAGTATCCCATCCTTTCTCCTGTTCTAGTTATTTCCTTCATTTATATTTAGGCTTTTAAAATAAACATCAGAAAAGACAAGCCAGGAATACATAAGACAGAATCAAACATAAACAGAAAGCTCTTGTGAGACTGAATCACTCAAAAAATAGCACATTAGCTTCCCATAAAGGGAAGATGTCACTTACCTGTGTTCTGCCGGACAAGACTAGTCCAAAGACACGGAACATTTTTGCAGGAGGAGACCGTTCACCTAAAATCTGCAAGTGGTGACTGGGTGGAGGATTTGTTTGGTTTTCAATTAAATGTGAGAACTAAATATTTATAGTGTCATCCACTGGTTAAACCTGAACATTTATTACTTTTCCAATGTTTGCATTGTACAGAAGCAGCACCACTCCTCAATTTCACAGTATTTCACAATACTTTCTGAAGCTTCTGAAGCTACTTTCACAAGCTTTTGAAATGTGTTTTCATGCCTCATTAGAACAGAAACCTTTCAAAGCCATTTTCACAAGAAATCAGAGAGACCGAGAGTCACTCTCATTTTCTCTGGGTGGATAAAACACTTCCCTGAGAGGTGGGAGACCAAGGTTCAAGTCCTGATTCAAAGCATGATTTGGAGGCAGGCCCTCCTTGCTGGTGTTCAAAGGAGCCATCCGAATGGAGCACAAAACTCTCACAGAAGCTTGAGATCTGCAGGTTATGAAGCCATACACTCTACGCCCTCCATGCTGTACATACATATTCCTTTGGAAAGGGGAATGCATATATATGTTTTATAGTGCAACAGTTTACACCAACTCTTTGAGGCTGATGAGTACGTAATGAGGACATTCACCTCTTGAGCACCTTCCAGTGGCTGGGTGCAACATCACACTCCTTTTCTCGCCTCTGCAAGTGTCCCCTGCAGGCTGCTAACTGACCTTGGTGGGTCTTCAGTAGCTTAGCCTTCCAGCCAAGTCACAAAGTCTGAATGAACCTCTACTGGGGTATTAAAGAATCCAGGAAATAACCAGTCTCTTTGCCCTCACTAGGGTCTTTAGCCCAGCTCTGGGCTCTTTAAATTCAGCCCTTTACTCAGGATTCCAAACAAGCCTTGTCCCCTCTTGGGATTTATACCTGTGCCATTGTGTAGCCTATAGGACTAGCCTGCTCGCTTGCATATATCTGAATATCTTTCCTTATAGATTTAAGTATGATTCTTTGATTATTCTAGAGTTATAGATTTATATTCAAGTATTTGAGCTGTAATGCAAGGTACCCTACAGGCCACATCCTGTATGAAAGCTAAGCAGTTAATATAGATATATCCGGAACCTTTGGCCTAGATAAGTGTTGTTGAGTAAAAAGATAAGACATATATAGTCATAACCTTTACCCTAGATAAGTCAGAAAGCATCAAAACAGGGGTGCTGTCACAGGTTATGCCCCAAGGAAACTTTACAAGTACACCACAGAACCCACAAAAGGCCAGAAATAACAAAGGTGAGATAAATGGACTATCTGGAAAGGATGTGAATATGTAATTAATATGCACGAACCTACCAGCCTATAGAATATGTGTACCCCAATAATTAGGGGGTGGTAAATCCAAGTTTGGACTTAGGAGGAGGACCCATATTCTCAGGGTATAAGAAGGAGAAAATCATGCTACTTGGGGCGATCGTTCGTCAGCTACTCCTGCGTGAAGTTTCTTTAGTTAGTGTTAAGATTTTGTTCTTAGTTTATACTTAGTATTATTTGTGGCGTTAGTCTTACTTTTATAGTTTTTACCTCTCAAGCATTGCCTACTCCACCCCCCTACTCAAGAGTGAGGAACCAGACATCTCTCTCAACCAGGTCATCAAGGAGAGGTGTGAGTATATTAATCCAAAGCATATCGTAGAAATATGTATTATATGAGTCTCTAATATTAAGATTGTATTATCCATTAGATTGTTCATTTTTTCTATGTCAGTCATTTATCTATCATTTTATGTTATCTTAATAAAATCTTATAGAAATTATACAAATTTGACCATCACTAACAACTTTCCTGTTGTGCACTCTGGGGTCCCTATAAACTCTTCTGGAGCCTGGTTCTGGGACAAGAACCTCATTATCTTCTAATCATATCAATTGGCGAGCCTATAACTCCATTAAAATAACTAAAACATCCAAAATCAGGCTACAGGAGAACCTGAGCCAACCTATTACTCCAGATTCTAACCCAAGGGCCCCATATGCAGCAGCCACGTCCTGCTCCACCTCAACCCATCACTGATAGTTCCCTGGGCCTCTTCCTAACAGAACCTTTTATCTCCAGCCCTATTTCAGGGCCAACATCTTCCGGTCCTTCTCTCTCTAGACTCCCAGCTAAATGCTAATTGGTAGGCGGCTTGGGCCACATAGGAGCACACTTCTTCACTCTTCTGGTCCCAGGAAGGAACTGAACTGCTAGGTCCCTGGATCTCCTTTTATCTGAGCCTGCTTGGTGTCATTCAACCTTCCAGCTCTTGGAGGACCAGGTCTCTTGAGCTTTCAAGATAGCTGCTCCAGTGAGGCCTTTCTAGGAAGGCCTAGAGACCCATTTGTGCTGCTCTTTTCTTCCCATCTCACTGCTTCCTGGGACAGGGTTCCTACCAGCAGGGGCCCACAAAGGCTTGGCACAGCTCATCACAGAGGAAAATGCTTCTGGACCAGTAATACCCTGTCTCAGGACTGTCTACAAAATACTTGTGGGACAAGGAACTCTAACTCAAGGGGTGTAGAAAACAGCTATTCTCTAGATCTTCAAGTTCTCTGACTAAAGTGAGCAGAAACTTTTCTTTACATTCACTGTACAGGGATAAAGCTGGTTTTTGGTACTTCTAGCCAAGACACTTCTAAAAACCGAAAGAGCCTGAAAGGCCCATTAATGGAGAGGATTGGATTTCTAGGAATGGGTTGGCACATAATACCCATGGAAGTCCCTGTTCATCCGAAGTTATACGTGGAGTTTATCCACTCCAGTTCTCCATTTCTGCAACAGCATTGGCAGGACCTACCAATCAAGCACTCAACTCCTTTCTGAAATGCATAGAAGGGAAGTTACTGCTGATAAGGGCAACAGTTACTTATGATGTAGACTGTATTATGAGTTCTAAAAATCTGAGGTGCAAACTACTTACATCTGAATAAATACAATCTGAGTAAGCGAATCTACTTACATGCCTAGAGATTGAGGTGTGGAAAGAGGCTGTTATGTAGTGGGGGAAATATACCAAGAACCTACCTTCCCCCTCTGGTTAGCCCTTCTCTACTCTTCTTTGAAGAATAAGGGCTGCTCTGTTCCCCTCTGCACTTCATATGCAGAATGGAGCATACAGTTCAGAGAATTTTAGTGAATGTTATTTCTCAGCTTCAAAGTAATCCTCAAACTCTAGGGAAAAAATTGGGAAATCATTTTGATTATAAATATTTAGGTTTTTAAATTATTATTGGATTTGTGACTACGATGTACATCAAAGTCAGAGTAGAGCTGTCTGGAACCAGGCAAAATTGTGTCAGAATTAAAAATATCACCATAGTATTTTCCAATAAAAAGAATTCATCATCATTCTGTACTGTTGTAAAGAGTGAAAAAAATATTGACTTTGTTGTTGTAAATCATCTATACTGATGTGTTGGTCCTATGACCATCAAGATGACAATACCTGATCAACAGATCTCCAGGATGTTGAACTGTTTGGACATTCCATGGTTTTTGTTCTCAGGTAATTACAAACTCTGAATGATGGGGGGGAAAAATCACCTTGGTCATGGAACAAATTGCAGTTCAGTCTGAATTGGCAACTCCATTTACTATTAAATTCAGAAAATGAAGTGTGAGGAATATCTTGTTGAAAAATGTACTACACTGATTAATATTAAAGACTGAATTGCTGTACTAAGAAGTGAACCTTCAAAAGAGGTAAGTTTTAGTATAAAAATATATGATCAAAAGTGTAATAATAATAAATATATGTAATGGAAGCAATAATGAGTTGAACACCAGCCTTAAACAAAAATTCAAATTACTACAAATTAAAGACCAGGAAGCAAATTGTGAAACTGAATAATAATGTGATTGGGAGTGATTATCTGCCACCATTTCAAAAGGGAAGATCCTAAGGGAAAACATGTTGCAAGGTTTTCTTTACAGTTTCAGGGACAAATTCGTGCATGGTGCAAACTAGCTGAAATAGAGTTACTCTAGACATGAGCTTGGTCTTTAAGCCAGTGAGAAATACAATAACATTTTTACTTTGGATTCATTTATCTTTATCATCACAACACTGTTCCTTCACTGAAGCTCCAACACAGGAACATACTAATACTGTATGTGTGTGGGTATATTGTATATATGGTAGACATGAGTTTCCCCTGGAAAAACTCTCCTGTTAAAAGAAATCCTATGGAAAAGCCACTTAGAGAAGCCATATCTAGGGTGGAGTTGTGATGAAACCAGTAATTAACCTCATTATATCAGGGCAGAATTTGGGCCTTTATGTGTCATAAGAAATTATTCGTTTTCACTTTTACTCTGAATTTCTTTGCTTTATTTTTCATCTGATTTAAGTGATGAAACATTTAAGTTACTTTTCAGTAAATAAAATAATTTGAAATAGCTCAGTCAATGGTTGTTTCCACTGCAGTTGTCAACAGAAGTCAAGTACAGCAGTTATGAAATACATAGCTCTTATTTAAAGCTTGACCTTCTCTCATTTCATCATAACATAAAAGAAGAAACTTCTACCAGAAATATAGTAATGCTGTTCTTTTGCACAGCTGGGTATTAGATAGCAGTGATATCAAAGGAAGACAATGAAACCTAAGGCAACAGTGAGCAACCTCTTATTTTTCAACTAAAGCTTTAAATCTTAAATATCTAAAATCTTTACTAGGACCAGAGAATATGCATACCCAAAATAAAGCTCTGAAAATATTATTCACCTGCATAGCGGATTACTGTGCTTTCCACAGCAAGTATATGAAGCACCTAAGACGATGAAGCACTACCATGTTTAGGTACCATGATTAGGAACTGATCAGAATCTTTCTCCTCCGATTAAGGGAAATACCTGTGTCTTTAATCTTTTTATTACATATGTTCTCTCATAAAACAGTCAATAGTGGATGAAAAAAGATCCAACATCCCATTAATATAGATTCTTGATTGAAACAGCTTCACATAAACAGACTATATGAACAAAATAGTAAAGGAAAGCAGGGAAACAACATACATTAAAAATTAATCTTTATGAAGCAAAGCTTTTAGGGTCAAAATTTTGCACCCTGTGTATTCAAGCATAGCTGTTGACTTTAGTTTGATGAGCGTTTGGCCACTATTTCAATAATATAAATAGTAAAGATGTTTAGATCATAAGCCCATTGGGGCAGGTCTGTCTTTATATATTTGTTCAGTGCTTAGCACAATGAGACCCAATCTGGTTGTGGACTATAGGCTATACTACAATGTAAGTTATTATTATTAATAATTAATATTACTAATAATAACTACACATACACACACAAAACCACCAAAAAAAGCAATATTACAATAATATTAAGGTTGCAAACTGAAACACTCAAAAGTTAGGAAATGCCAGTAAAAATGTTATTACATGCATAGATTCCAAGGCCAGAAGGTGCATTTTGATTACTTAGTCTGACTCCTCATACACAGGCCATAGATCTTTCCCCTCGGCAACCTTAATTTGCCCTCCTTATGCATATGAATTATGATACAGTCTTCAATTACATGTCCACATACTACTTTTGTTTTCCACAAGGCCCCTGTCTCACTGTAATTTGTGGTGTGATTTAGATCTTATTCTGTACTTTGGATAAATATGTTAGCTTTAAAATTAGCATAATACACAAAAACCTGCAAAATTGCTACAAAGCTGCAAACACACACAATCTTCAGAATGTTAGCGTATCGTGCATTACCAGGTGGTGTCATTGAGTGGACTGGCCCAACTCAACGTTCTTGATGAATTTGAGTTTCAATAGAGTGGACCTATGCTTATAATTAATTAGAACTGATTCTGCTAAAGGACACTGAAAAGTAGGTCAGGGCCTGGGACCTTTTTGATTTGTGGCTATACAAGCTTGCTTGTTTGCTTTGCTCTCTGAACTTTTGTTTAGTTAATTTATGAAGGGAAAAAAAAGGAAGAAAGTTCCTTTCTGAGATAACCTCTTTTGATCTTCAGCAAGGACTCACGAGGACTGCAAGGCTGCTTTCTGACAGTAAGTTTTTAATTGATCACCAAAGTACAGTACATGAGACGAGACATTAAGAAAAGAAAAAACCTTTGAGTAACATTTTATGGTGGGTTGTTAAGAGTTCTTAAATGCATAGTATATCATGCCAAAACTGTCACTAAAAAGGTTGCAGATTGATATGAACGTTATGCATTGATAGTAGCATGATATATTTTGCAGCAATTCTGGATAGTCACAATACACCACTGAAGAAATCAGAAGATAACAAAAGCTCAGATAATATGTTATGTCTTTCAGTCAAGGCATATTTACCTAACAGAGGGATACTCAGTTCCCTTCTGGGTATTTAAACAATAGCATCTGAAGAGTTACCGGTAGTTGGTCTAAATTGTGAGTCATAAGTCAGAAAACAATTCTATCTGACCCAAGCAACTGTCTTCATGGAAAGTGTTACAGAGCCATTGAGAAATGCTGGTGTCCTTTGGGTGTATCAATAGCTATAAATGTGACAGGTTTAGAGAGATAAACCAGAAAAATAGTATGTAATCTGTTTCTTTTTAGACAAGGCATCTTTCCTTTTTCCACTGCATGCTCTGGAGATACACATTATGACAGACTTATTTTGATCGTTTTTGTTACTCTTTATATGAGATCAAACAGATCATTCAAATGATAACTTCAAAGAAAGAAACTAGCAAGAGAACTGAAAGATAATCCTACATAATGTCTTTGCTTCACTGGATGCTACTTGTAACACTCCAGGTTATTTAAAAAGGTCAGCACACACACATCCACCTTTTCCCTCCTTCACATAGTACCATGATTCTTTCCTGGTGTATACTTTATATGTTGTATCTCCTAATAAAGTTATTAAAATAGCATTTTAAAGAAACAATTAAAATCTATTAAAACAACAAGGTCCCCCATCATTACCTCTGATGACAGAAAAATTACAAATGTGTTTTGATTTTCTACAGCTCATATTAATTTCTTGTTTATAGTTGATTTGCACCTATATTCTACTACAGAAGCTTAGCGGGAGGAATGTTCATGAAGACAGTGGGTGAAACTCTGGCCCTACTGAAGTGAGTAGAGTTTTCCCAGTTAGAGTAGTAGATATTCCTTGCCACACAGAGCTTACAATCTTTTTTCAAAGCATTCATGCTGGAAACCTAATTCTATGACTTATGCTTCTTCAGTCAGAGAACAGAAACATCCCACATGAACTAGGTAACCAATCATACAGCTTCACTTTTAAATACTCGTAACCAATTTCTCACAAATGAACTACAAGGCTAGAGCTATTTACACAAAGCATCCAGCTAATAATTTCAAATGGTGACTATATCTGAAAAAAAACAACAGTGGTCTATTTCAAGATAATTAGCAAACAGAAAAGTAATGCAATTTTATGTCATTTTCTGGTATTTCAATCTTCTTCTTTTAGTCCCAGTGAGAATTATGAAGTATACAGGAGGGTGAAAATAAAATCAAATGTAAAAATAAGTTGACTTACATTTTAAAAAAAGATTTGATTCAACAAAGCTTTGTGTTGGTTCTGATTTTATCCCAACCAGAATAGCTATTCCCAATTCCCTGTTTCATAATTTTCTAGCAAAAGTGTTTATGCTCTACGTGAACAAGAAAACATTATTGACCCAAATAGCAGGCTTCACCGCGGTTACTTGACAAGCATGATGCTGTTCCGGATTGGGAATGATCCCCTCTTTTTCAATAAATTCACTGATTTTCATCTCTCACAAACAAAACAAAATCACAGATCAATCCTTCTGCTCTTCATGCTTAGAGCTCCTTTGGCTGTTGCATCTGAAAGTTTGATCACCTTAATTTAGGACAGATTGAAAGGCACTCTAATGAGGAATTTTGCCATGGCTGCTTGCCAAGAAATCAGTCAACTGATCCCTTTCAAAGTCTTTCACTAACTTCATTAAGCTAGTGAGAAATGGAACTGTAACTCTCTCACCCTCATTTCCCCACATGCTTCTGCCATAGTGAAGAATACTAACAGGATCTCTGAGGCAGTTAACAACAGGCTACTAGCTGGAGTCAGAGGTACCATGGAACAGATGAAGCCACAAATATGCAAATGACTTATGGATAGTATCCTTTCCAAGATTCAAGTTATTTTCACGTGGCCTGCTGTGGAGTGAATTTGGGGAAATGCTCTCTGCTTTCTGGACAGATACTGCCATCATGACTCATCAAAATTACTGGCAAGAGACACTGTTATTAGGGGTTTTGAATCAGTATAGCAAGAAACAAATGAGCTGGCAGGACTCTTTCTATAAGGCACAAGCACTCCAGTAGATAAGATAAAGCCCTAAGCAAGGGCTACAAAAGAACTGTATATATGTGATGTTTTGTAATGGTGATATTTTGGCCCAGGTGCTGTAAGTGGTTTTATATAAAGCATGCTTACTAAATTCTCTTCTGCTTGACATACAATTGTGTATTCACCTCCTCCACGCTCCAAGGTGATCAGAGATGCTACTTCTCATCCTAATTTCATATACATTGCTACAAAACATACTGTAAATACAAAAATATATTTAATAATCATGAACATAAGGCTATACTGGGTCAGATCAATGGTCTATCTAGCTATTTCCTAATTGCCAGTATCCTGTCTTCTCACAGCGACCAATGCCAGATGCTTCAGAGGAAGTGAACAGCACAGGTAATCATCAAGCAGTCCATCCCATATCGCCCATTCTCAGCTTCTGACAAACAGAGGCGAGGGACACCTCAGAGCCTGGTTTACCATCCCTGCCCATCCTGGTTAAGAGCTATTGATATTATATCCTTCATGAACTTATCTAGTTCTTTTATTGAACCTTGTTATAGTCTTGGCCTTCTCATCATCATTTGGCAAAGCGTTCCACAGGTTCACTGCATTGTGTGAAGAAATACTTCCTTTTTTGTTTGTTTTAAACCTGCTGCCTGTTAATTTCATTTGGTGACTCCTGTTCTTTTGTTATGAGAAGTCGTAAACAACCGTTCCTTGTTTACTTTCTCCAAACCAGTCATGATTTTATAGACCGCTATCATATCCCCCCTTAGTCAACTCTTTTCCAAGCTGAAAAGTCCCCGCCTTATTAATCTCTCCTCATATGGAAGCTCTACCATACCCTTAATCATTTTTGTTGCCCTTTTCGGTACCTTTTCCAATTCCAATATATCATTTTGAGATGGGCAACCAGATCTGCACGCCGTGTTCAAGATGTGGATGTACCATCGATTTATAAAGAGGCAATATGATATTTTCTGTCTTATTATCTATTCCTTTCCTATTGATTCCTAACATTCTGTTAGCTTTTTTGACTGTCACTGCACACTGAGTGGATATTTTCAGAGAAGCATCCAAAATGATTCCAAGATCTCTTTCTTGAGTGGTAACAACTGATTGAAATCCCATCATTTTATATGTATAGTTGGGATTATGTTTTCCAATCTGCATGACTTTGCATTTATCTATACTGAATTTCATCTGTCATTTTGTTACCCAGTCATCCAATTTTGTGAGATCTGTTTGTAATTCTTCACCGTCTGCTTTTGACTTAACTATCTTGAGTAGTTTTGTATCTGCAAATTTTGCCACTTCACTGTTTGCCCCTTTTTCAAAATCATTTATGAATATGTTGAACAGCACTAGTCCCAGTACCAACCCCTAGTATGGGGGGACACAGCTAATTACATCTCTCCATTCTGAAAACTGACCATTTATTCCTACCTTTTGCTTCCTACCTTTTAACAAGTTACTGATACAGAAGAGGACCTTCCTTCTTATCCCATGACAGCTTACTTTGCTTGAGAGCATTTGTAGAGTTACCTTGTCAAAGGCTTTCTGAAAATCTAAGTATACTATAAAGATTCTAGTAGATTATTGAGGCATGATTTCTCTTTATGAAAACCATGTTGACTCTTCAACAAATTATGTTCATCTATGTGCCAGATAATTCTGTTCTTTACTAGAATTTCAACTAATTTACCTGGTACTGAAGTTAGGCTTAGTGGCCCATAATTGCCAAGATGGCCTCCAGAGCCTTTTTAAAATATTGACCAGAGTTTATGCTCATTTCTATTTTCCTCAATAGGATTTAACTTCCGCTTTTTAAAGGATGCCTTTTTGCCTGTAACTGCTCCTTTTACTTTGTTATTTAGCCACAGTGGCAATTTTTGGTCCTCTATCCCTTTATTTTGGGTAAACATTTAAATTGACCCTCTATTATGGTGTCTTTAAAAGGTTTCCATGCAACTTGCACAGATTTTTACTTTCACCCAAAGACAATGTACCTTTTAATTCCTGTGTAACTAACTTCCTCATTTTTGTGTTGTTCCCCTTTCTGAAATTAAATGCTACTGTGGTGGGCTACTTTGGTGTGTTAATCCCCCCCCCCCCGAACCTCCCCAGAGATGTTAAATTTTATTACGTTATGGTCACTATTACCAAATGGTTCAGCTATATTCATCTCTTGAACCAGATCCTGTGCTCCACTTAGGACTAAATCAAGAATTGCTTCTCCTCTTGTGGGTTCCAGCACTAGCTGTTCCAAGAAGCAGTCATTTAAAGTGTTAAGAAAATTTATCTCTGCATCCCATTCTGAGGTGACCTGTACCCAGTAAATATGGAGACAGAGTTGAAATTCCCCATTATTATTGAGTTTTTTAATTTTATAGCTTCTCTAATCTCCCGGAGCATTTCACAGTCACTGTCCCTGTCCTTGTCAGGTGTTCAGTAATATATCCATACTGTTCTATTTTTATTATTCAAGCATGGAATTATTATACATAGAGAATCTCTGGTATAGATTGGTTCATCTAAGACTTTTACTTCGTTTGACTCTATGCTGTCTTTCACATATAATGCCACCCTTCCACCAGTACGACCTATTCTGTCTTTCTGATATATTTTGTACCCTGGAATTACTATGTCCCATTGATTATACTCATTCCATATAATTCAATAAGACTCTTTTTCATTTGACTTTTTCTCTTCAGATCTTACCCATATTTTGTCATCTTCCATCCTCTCCTCCTTCCTAGGATATAGAGAATCTCCCTTAATAGATCTTCCCCTAAGGGAGTCTTTGTCCGAACCATGTACTCCTCTGCACTTGTTGGCTTTCCCCCAGCCCTTAGTTTAAAAAGTGCTCTACAACCTTTTTAATTTTATGTACCAGCAATCTGGTTCCATTTTGGTTTAGATGGAGCCCATCCTTTCTGTATAGGTTCCCCCTTTCCCAAAAGATTTCCCAGTCCCTAATAAATCTAAACCCCTGCTCCCTACAACATTGACACATCCACTCATTAAAACCCTGCATTTCTGCCTGTCTAATTGGCCCTGTATGTGGAACTGGGAGCATTTTAGAGAATGCTATCATGGAGGTCCTGGACTTCAACCTCTTACCTAGCAACCTAAATTTGGCATCCAGGACCTCTCTCCTATCCTTCCCTATGTCACTGGTACCTACATGTACCATGATCACTGGCTGCGCCCTAACACTACAAATAAGTCTGTCTAGATGTCTCGAGAGATCCACAATCTTCACACCTGGAAAGCAAGTCACCATGTAGTTCTCCTGGTCACCACACACCTAGCTATCCATGTTTCTAATGATTGAGTCCCCCATTATTATTACCTGCCTTCCTAATAACTGGAATTCCCTCCCCTGGAGAGGTATCCTCAGTACAAGAGGACACCATGACATCATCTAGAAGGAGACCCAACTATGGGATCATTTTCCTCTGCTCCAGTTTGATGTTCTCCTTCCTTGAGACTTTCATCCTCCTCAACAGTCCAGAGGCTGTTAGACCAGGGTTGGGACTGTTCTACTGTGTCCCAGAAAGTCTGATCTATGTACCTCTCTGTCTCCCTTAGCTCCTCCAGTTCAGTCAATCTGGTCTCCCAAGCCCATAAGCAGTCTCTGAGGGCCAGGAGCTCCTTGCACCAAATGTACACATACCCCACCCACTCATAAGGCAGGTAATCATACATGATGCATTCAGTGCAATAAACTGGATAGCCCCCACTCTGTTGCTGGACTTCTGCCTGCATTCTCTTTTTACTCCTGCAGTTCTTTCCTTTATTGTTGTTTTGTTTTTACCAGGGGGAGGGTGGTTTATTGTCTTTAGTTAACAGAATGTTAACAAAGTATATCTGGCCTGTCCACTCCCCCTCTAAACTCCCTAGCAAAACTCCCATTAGCTGCTCCTGTTCGCTAGCTTCTCCTTTTACATGATAGCAAAAAGGTAGACAAAAAAAGAGCTAATAAAATTATCATCATTTTAAAGATTTACTTTCTCAAAGTCAAAATCTTATAGCACTCGATTCTTGGTAAAACAATCATTAGCAGCCCTTTGATTTAAAAAGAATTTTTTCAGTGTGTGTTATATTGAACATTTGTTAACTCACAAACCCTCATGTTTCTGGACAAATTCCCCAGCTTCAGAAGCCTTTTGTAATTTATTTTCCATTAAGCGAAGTAATGATAAGTTATAATTTAGTGATTTGGTTGAAGACTTCATGAGACGAAAAGGGGTTTTCTCTTTTTGTATATCATTTTTATGTGAAATTTATTCCTGTGCAAAAGTCCAGCACGAACCCGTGCTCCACTTAATCCCTTAGAACTCTGCCCGCACAAAGCAGCTTGTTCTCCACATCATGCAGCGCTGGATCCTGAGCGAATACTCACTGAAAATTGGATTGAGACAAGCAATTCATTTCACATAGGCAACAGAATAGCAGTCAAGTGGTGACAATGGGATATTATTGACTTGAGCCCCATCTAGATTAATGACCGAGGTGGCTAGTCCATGTCCCCTAAGCCACTCAGTCCCTGGAAAGTTTAAAAGTGATCGTCAACTCCATGAGATCCTAACTCTTCTCTTGTCTGAAAATGAATGTGCTTGTTGCAGTGGGATATAGAGAAACACAGCTCACTCTGGGTGAAATTCACACTTCTTTGGAGATCCAGCACAAAGAATAGGCCCCACTTAAGGTTGCTTAAACTGGCCTTGTTCACAGTTATCACCAATAACTACAATAGGTCAAAAATGGAGGGGAAAAGAGGGGAAAAGTATAATTCATGAAAAATGTCCAAATATTTTTTATTCCAGTTGTTTAAAAAAAATTGTGATTTTTTTTATTGCAAATGTTGTTTATGAATATTTTCATTTGTTTTTCTAATTTCCCCCTCTTTTTTCCCCTCCCCTTCTTCCTCTCCTTCTCACAGTCCCTTTCCTTTTTTCCATTTTGTCACAGAAGAGGTGAGTGGGTGAGTGGAAGAGGGGCAATGCTTGGAAAATGAAAGCTGAAAACATTGCTAACATTTTCATTTTTCCAATTTTGTCAAAAATTGCAAAATTTTGGAAAAACAAAAAGAAAAGCAAGAATTTCTAATTTTGAAAAAATATGTTAAAAGCTGTTAGATAGACTAGCATATTTATTGACAGTTCACTAGACAGGGCAAAGATTGACTGAACATGAAGAACAGAATGCATTGCTTTACTGAGAGGTGGTTCTTCCACGTTAACATTATTATGTGCCTTGCATTCTTGCTGACCTCAGCAACAGAGTTTCCAACCAGCCAACGGCAGTGAAAGTGATGTACACAACAATTTATACAGCGAGCCAAAGGCCACTGAGGCCATCAGGAATATCTTTCCAAGCATGACACGCCAGGCAAAAATGAAGCAAGCTCATCTCTCCCTTAGAATGACTATACATGCTCATTTTTCCCTACGATAGTACAAATGTGTCCTAAAAGGTGGTAAAAAAAAATCCGATCTTTCAATAGGAGTAGTTCCTATTTGGAGATTTTTATTACAGTGACTGGAATGTACACCCCCATTCAGAGATGCAAACAGAATATACTACATAAAAGATTGTTTTAGTGTTTGTAGAACACTTGGACATTGAAACATTAAATATTAATATTAATAGCTTTAAAAAAACCTGTACAATAGACGAGACATCCACTTCACTGTCATTCCCCATCTACCACTGAGGCAGTCGGTCAGAGCATAGGTTCTCATCTTCAGGTGTTCCACACCAAAGGGGTGGCGGGGGGAGTGTGAATATCAGTGGCGGGGGAGAAGGCACCACCTTACCTTTTCTGTGTTGCTAAAATGGAAGGGGGCATCAATGCCACTTCAGAGGGAGGTTCTGGTGTTGCAGCGGGAGAGAAGCTATATGAAAAAGGGCTGGGAGTGTGGACCTGAAAAAAGGACAAGAACCACATTGTATTAAGATAACTGATCTGCTATAAATACAGTAAGTTGTTAGTAAACATTACTAGTCCCAACTTCCCCACTTGCAATGGTAGAATTGAATTTGCTAAGCCCATATCCAGCAAGAGAACATTGATGAGCAACTTAAAATAGATATGGAGCTAGCATTTTAAAGGATGGTGATTTTGAAATTATGTCTTTCATTTCTGTCAATTAGTTAATAATAAATAGCCAGGATCCTTTGGTGTCTTGATCAAAAGCTGATGCCACAACACTATTAGCATAACTCTTAATTAACCCATCGTTGAGGTTTTAAAAAATAAAAATAAAAGGAGCGACGTACAGGAGGAAAGTGGTAACTGCTAATTGTAATGAATGTTCAATGAAACCCAAAGCACACAGCAATGACAAAAGAAGAATGATATATGTACAACCACACCTGTAGAGAGTACTGAAATATAGATTTCTTTAAAATAGCTGTAGTAAGTGTTTCTGGGCCTTTTTCTGTCCCCACTGAAGTTAAAGGCAGAACTCTTTTTGATTTCAATTGCATTAAGATCAAGTCCTAAATGAGTATCAATTTACATGTTGTTTTGAATAGCCTCGGAAAATATTGTCCCCAATATTTGTTGTTGATGATGATGATGATGAGATGATTGCACCAATGAGCCTCAATTACAATTCAGGACCCCATTATACCAGAATCTGTACAAACACAAAACCAAAAAGGCATCCCTGCCCTAGAAAGCCTACAATCTAAGCATGAGAGATGACAGTTGGAAACAGACAGAAGGGGGAGTGTAAGGAAACGAGACGGTTTTGGTCTCAGCACACCACCTGCGTAGCCACTGTCACTTTTTTTAGGCATCACAACAAAGAAAACTTTTAATATGTGACAGAACTCCCTGGATTTCAGCTGGAGGTGCATATACAGACCGAGGGAGCTATCTGCCCTTAATGCATTCAAATATTTAGCAAATAATTTAAAATATTAGTATGTAAAGGTAGTTGACAACAATCAGACAAAACCTCTCCTTTTTTTAATATGACAGCCCTTTTAAGTAAGTTTAAAGGTTTAGCTCAAGATAACTATGTTAGCATCTTTCCTCATGTGGTGCATGATTTTATGTTTGCTTGTTCATTTGTCTGTATGTCCTAAGCAATTACAGATACTGAGAATCTTTCATAAGATTTCAGATTACTTCCTCTCTGACATAAGCTTTATTTCCGAAAATAAACACAGCTAGAGTGACAGGTGGTTTAGCAAAACAAATCAGAACTAGTGCAATTACTGCAAGACTGGACTTGCCTTAGGATTTCTCTGAACTGACTATCTGCAAAACAGATTCTAATTTAAATCCTAGAGGGAAACTGAGAATTAGAAATGGTTATCACTGACATTCGGGTGGTGACTGTTATTTCATTTCAAATTGGACAATACTCAGCTTTAGGGGATAAGTGAACACAAGAATATAAAAGCATTGCACCGTTCCTACGTTTTCTTACCTCAATCTTGCAAGCACTTACGCACGTGCTTAGCTTTAGTCATGTGAATAAATTGGAATCCATGGGACTAGTCATTTAGATTATCAAATGCGTAAGTGATTTGCAGAACCGGGGGGAGAGATCTTAAAAAGCATAGAGCTTCATTTCAGAAAGGAATAAAATCAGCAGTCCCTACCTTCTCTCTCTCTCTCTCTCGTCTTTCATTTTCATCTATGTAAGTATCAACCTATATTGTATGTCCAGACTGACTACTTTAAAAACACCATTCATTCTGAAAAACTACTAATAAAAATTAGGTGAGTATAATTGTGCACAGACATTTGTATGTGCCTAATTTGTGTAAATGTGCAAATCAGCAATTTGTGCATGATTTGTCTCACAGTTAGGGGGCATCTGACTGGTCACATCATGTGCATATAGCTAATTTGCATATGCACATTGACTGTTTGCATGCGTTAGGCACTCGCAAATGTACAATTATGGGTAAAATCCAGCCTGTGCGGGAGGCCTTTGCACCACCCAAGTCCCACTTAAGCACTCTTTTGAGGCTTCCTGCTAGTCCACTGCATGGGGGTGAATTTAGCACCTAACTTTGAACATCCACAGCTAAATATTTATAAAAAGCCAGTAAACATTTCTTGCCGGAGCCCTACTTTTAGGAAATGTTCACTTTGTAAAAAGCATCAAAATGAACTTCTGTTTTAGATGCAGAAATTTATATCCTGTTACAGAGAAAATGAAATTCTCTTTCCGCTCCACCCAGGCTCCTCAGAGGCACACAGAATGTTGACAAATGGCTCTGCCACTTCCAAGGAAAAAATAATATCAATGTCTACTTTTTCTTTCAATTTGTTTTCCTTGTAAGAAAACACACAGTTGCAGTAATGGAGCATGCAGGATTTTAGCAAGCAACCATGGTTCAGATGAAGAGCATATGGACAGTACCCAACACACAGTTGTAGTGGAAAATTTCAGCCGTGGTGTTTTGAGTAGGAAGGCTTCTTCAGAAGTGACTTGGAAGTGAAAACGTATAGAGAAATCGAGAAACCAATTTGACTTTTTCCTCCAACTCCTGAAGGATACCAGATTGCTGACAATTGCAGACGCAGCCTTAGCACTCATTGCATCTTCAAGTCACAGGTCTCCCTGATTTTTGAAACTGTTTCCATACTAATCTCAGCCTTGAATTAAAGTAAAAGTAAATGTTTATCCTTTATATTGTAGCAAGAGCCCTGAAAATGTAAACTGATCACTGAGGCTGATCATTTCTCTGACCAGATGTCAGGGTGTCCCCTTCCCTCCCCCCACACATGTACCCAGTAGCCACTGAGTTGGGGGCAGGGAACAGGGGGAGCTGGCCTGCTGCTGGCGCAGGAATGAGCGAGGCAGACAGCAGCTACCGCTGGTTGAAAAAGCATTCAGAATCCCGAGTGCTCTGCTTAAAGAGATAGCACTCCCCCAACACACACACCCCAACGATATTTAAATAAATGGTATTCTATTATTGTTTAAAAGTGTGCTGAACCTGCAACTAATCAGAACTATGTTTTTTAATCTCGCAATAAATCATGATTACTTTTTTTAATTGTCTGACAGCCCTAGTTATTTGTTGAGACAGTTAATTTTTAAAGAGTCACAAGAGTGCTAAGTTATGGGGTGTGTGCTGCAAAGGTTTAGTCACACATACAGTTGCATTGTTTGCAGGAATTGTTTGCAAGATTGGACAAGGCTGCAACTTTATTGAATCAGTCCTCATGGAAACAATAAGGCCATGTGTCCATCATGAGACAGATGTTCTGACCAGGGAGCCTGACCTGTAGAGGAAAATGGAACCACGAGGTACCTAAACTACCATTCCTATGAGGCACTGCAGCAGCATTTCAGACAAAAGTCTATATTTCTGACAAACTCTAATAATAACGCACTTGAACTAGGTGGGGAAGGGTTTTTGGGAAGGGAAGTTCTTTGCTACTTAAAGGAGGAAAAAGGAAGCTCCTGTACATATACGTTTAGCCAGCCTTTATGGGCAGTCAGCTCTTAGGTCAGCAAATTATGTGGCCTGATGGAAACAACTCCCTTTGACCAATGGAATTGCATTTTCAATAAAGAAGAGTGTCACTGGCTGGTACCACACTAGAAAGAAGTGAGGGTATGCAAATATTGCAGGTCTGATATCATCATTAATTTAAAGGACTTTGATCTATATTCACACAAAGAAACATGGTTAACAACTTCGAGACTTCATGATTCATTACATAGAACATTATATAGCAAACATTTCAAATATAAGTATTTAAAATACATTTGTAAGTACAAGTATGACCTACATGTTTTATACACTGGTCTAGAACCTCAGCTGTCAGAACTCTTTATAGCTCCATTGATTTTAATAACATTTTGCAAAAACACACCAGCTGACAGGATCTGTCCCTAGTGTTAATGAATATATGATTATTTTATAAAAATTGAGTATAGGCTGTCATGCAAAGGTTTATGCAAAATATAATTAAATGATGTTTGGTGCTAAGACAACTGATTTTAGGATAAGCAAAGCATAAAATGAAATGAGTTAAAATGAAAAATTCTTATGGAGTATTTGATGTCTTTTCTGATTAACATGTTATAAAAATGTGAAGATTTTGACTTGACAGTGTTTTAAAATCAGAATGTCAGACTATGAATTATAAATGATCCTATTATATATATATTCATGTAATCAGCTCCAGATATTCTTAAGTATGCATCAGAGACAGAATAAATGCAAACTCAGAGGCATCTTGAACCTTAAGATCAAGGTCAGTAGCAATTCACTAAGAAGTTACGTTAAATTCCTAATACACATTCACTGTTGTCATCTCAGCACATTTTTGATGAGGTGTAGAACTGCCTGCTATAAATGACATTTCCACTTGCTATCTAAAGGCTTGTCTTTCTCTATTAATAGTCTATCAGATTTTAGAGAACAACAGAGTCTGAAATGAAACTCTCTCAGTAAAAAATAAGTTTTGTTTTCAGACATGTTCATTTCAAGTATGAAGTAGAAGCATTTGTTTTAAACTTTAAAATGGCTAGACTGGCTCTTTTTAACATGTTAATTTCAAATGACAGGGTTTTATTTGATCAGGAATGGAATTATATAATTTTAGTAGCTGTGCAGTGTGTTTACACATCTTTAGGCATGTCTGAAAATCCCATCCCTAAGTCCTTATTTAGGGTGCTAAATAACAGGCCTGTTTTTCAAAATGCTGAGCACCAGCATGTTGGTGGAAGTTGCTAGGTATTCCATATTTTCAACAGTGTAGGGACCTAAACTTCAATTTGCGTTCTTGAAAATCCTGTATTTATGGCCAAACTCTCTCAAAAGCCCCAATCTGGCTTCCATTTGTGCGAATGAAACTTTTCCCAGTTGGGTTTTGCATGTGTAAATTCTATTATCACTTGCACGTAAAAGAGAAATGCCATCGCCTATAAACAAAGACAATGCCATGGGGCTCAAGAAAATGTATGCAAAAGTCGCTTCTCCAGATGGAGGCTGTGTTTGGAAAATGTGTCCCTCTCTTTCCATCATCTGTGAGACAGACATGATAATAATACTTACAGAGCTATGTGAAACTTAAAGTTGTGTTTTTAAAGGCCATGGGGATACTGGATGTAAGACATTATTTAGATGCAGAAAGGACATATATGAAGAGAAGCATAACGAGTGAACTAATCAAATGTATCACCTGCTACTGCCACCAGTCCTCCCTAATTTTTTGGATCTATAATTTATATTTTTTGGGGGAAAAAAACCTCTTTTCCCCATCACTTTTAATGTCTAGTTGCTATGTTCCTACTGTGTTATTCACCCCACATAATGGCTCTCAGAAGAACTTTCCATGCTTTAGTGACCTATCCAGATGAAGGTTGTGCTTGATGTTAGTATGAATCATTTCAAATAGTATGTATCATTTCAAGAAGTAATCAAGAGGTAATAGTCTGAAACAGGTGCAGACTGCCTTTATGATATCGATTGACTCACTTCAAGGTAGAACCAACGTTTTTCCAAGAGTAACTATGGAAAACATTTTCCTCATTTAAAAAATAAACTTTTAGTTTATTATTAAAATGTTAAATATGGCAATGTCAAAAGTTCAGCAGGTACCAGTACTAAAGTAATATGCAGAGTTGTATAATTGACCAACATATAAACATTCTTCTCCCATAAAAAGCTCTCTTCTACTTCTAGAGCCCTACGTGGATACAAATGTGGATCTGCATCCACTGGATTAAATTTTACCCAACCCGCAATCCACCCTCCCTCTTTTAGATTTAACTGCATCCGTACAACAGCTATTTTGGATCCTCAAGCCCTTCAGCCGCTCCTGAGCTCCTGCTATCCCAACAGATGATGACCCCTGCCCACCCAACAGCTGATCAGCTGTTGAGCCCTGCCACCCCCTAACAGCTGATCAGCCTCTCCCACCCACCTAACAGCTGATCAGCTGTTCTGGCTGCACCCCTAGCTGGCAGCTGCTCCAGAAGTCACAGATGTCCCAACCTCCATGACCATTCCAATCCACGATCTTCAAGAAATGGTCCATGGATATAAAACAGATATCTGCTGATTTCCAGGGTCCATCTATTTATGACTGGAAAGAGGAAGGAAAGCATGGAGAATACCAAGAGGTCTGTCACATCTGTGCAATTTTACTTTGCTGTAATATGATTAAATTATCTACAAGAAGTCCTAGAAAAAGACAAAATTTGGAGCATATAGATGTGTGCAATAAATTAAAATAAACTATGATCCCTAATCCTTCAATGAGCTCAATTTCAGTGGGGCTCCACATGAGTGCAGAGATCTGCTTGTACTGACTTCATTGCAGGATCATGATCTATATTCTTATCATGACATCACATCTCACTTGGTTGGGGGTTCAGGAATCCAATATGTGGCTACTCATCCTTAACACTCATTTCTGAAAACATTTTTCAAAGTAAACTAAACAGTAATCTTAAAGACGCAGGAAGCCAAAAGCTCAGGATGGTTCACACAAGTAACATCCAAATTATATCCCCATTCTGAATTACAATCTAAATGTTAATACAGCACAAATCAGAGTTATTCTCTCATAATAAGCACAAACAGAAAATTTCTAACTGAAAATTCTGTCCCTAACAAATACAATTGATATCCATACTTTACAAGGTCTCTCAGCTGCCAAAGATCGTGTCCCTCTGTTAGGCTGGCAATATGCTCAGTAACAAGTTGCTTGGACCTTTTCATTATGGTCACCAGTGCCAAACATACATGAAGACCTCCTGAGCTGTTAATTTGAATGTATTAGGAAAGTACTGGCTAAAAGCATTCTGCATTGTGCATGTGAACATCATGACATCAGCGGGAAAATGATCAACAGAGGAATGAATTCAATAAAGCATGATAAATGTCATGCATTACTTGAAGCGAACACTGAAAGGGGGCATAATTCGTCAACAATGGAATCTCTAATGCCATGTCTCATGGGACAAATTATGGAAATAATTTTGCTACTTTATATTTATATAACATCTTTCTTCTGGAAAGCTCCCAAAGCATTTACTGACTGTGCATATATATATTATAGATAGCTGGTTACCCAGGATCACTTTGTTGTGCAAATAAAGCAGTTATTCTGAACAATCAACACTATACAATATGGTAAACAAATACTTTTGCATACATTGGCTCTGCATGAGGAAACTATCTTCTTAATGTAGTTCTATATCATCATAGGTGAAGATGGAAGCACAAAATAATCTGTAATCGGGGTCTACAAAACCCATACTGAACATAGAGGGAGGAGGAGAGCTTCTCCTGTTTACAAGCAAGCAGTTTGATCATGATGGGCAGCTATGTGGGGTTCTGGAGGCAGGCACCCACAGCTGCAACCAATAGAGGAAACAAGGGCTGCTCTAAATGTGAAAGTGCAGAGAAGGAAAAGGAGGTAGAAAAGCCTAGGATACCAAGGTGGCAACAGGCCTGCACTAGGCCATCTTCAAGAAACCAGCCAGCAGAAAGAAAGAAAGGCTGGAAGCCCAAAAAATGAAGGTCAGGGTCCAGGAACTGACCTGACTGAAAGCAAACTAAGTGGGGGTCAGTCAGGAGAAGCCGAGGCCCTTTGCAAGCCTACTCCAAGAAGCGGTAACAGGCTCCTTGTCCCAACAAAGCTATGAAGACAAATTCTACAGGTTGTCTGTTTTAAATACAATCAGAAGCAGTTAGAACAACTGTTTCAACAATGAGTCTTTCTTTAGGAAGGACTGGCTTATAGGTCTGGGACTTAGCTCACTCCCATAATAAACTAGCCAGGCCCAGCCTTGGGTGAAACTCAGGGATTTCACCACTGAAATTAACACACACAAAAAAAATGCTCTGCCACTGCTAAGGAATCTCCACCTCAGGAATACCCCTAACAAGAGTTATTAACACCACGGGTTGTAAAGTAGACACAGCCAGGAGCTAGAAAGTTTTAGGGAGGATACAGAGAAACCCAATGAATGGTAAAATAAATACAATAATCTCTGACCAGAGAATTTATGCTGACCAGCTGCACAAACAAATTACATTTTGCACATGAGAGATAAAATGTAAAAATAACTTGATCAGGAAGGAGGACACCTAACAAGGTTTACTAGAGTTAAGGGAGGTAGCTAGTTTTATCTATATAATGTAAATGAAAAACAGTGTTCTTTGGGAACCATCTTCAGACTGCAGTTCAACATCAAGCTGCTAGAACTCTGACCCCTCGCTATGATTGTGATGTTCAGAGGCATCGCTGGCACCTCCAGACAAGTGGATCCTGACTCGTCATCGGGTGAAGTTTGTCTGTATGTTAGGAGTGGTGAGCATAACAGATTTGCTAGGCAGATGTATTCTGTGTGTGCTGCACATAAATAGATGTTTAGAGAACAGCTGTGTAAGGCTCTTTCACTGGGAAAAGATTCCACAGTCCCATTGTGCCCTGAGCTCCATAGGTAAAGGTAGGTGCCTTATGCCCCGAGCCCTCAAAAGGGAAAGGGAGGTGGAACCTAAATTAACTGGGTCATGCCTTGAGCCATCGGTAGGGTGTAGGTGAGGTGCTCTAGATTTTTGTGGGTAACGGATTGAAAATCTTTTATCTACCTGCAAATTTTCCAGCCGCCATTATCCAAAGCTTGAAAATACCTGGTAGGCAGATAATGCATTTCTTTCTATTAAACAATTCTACTATGTGGTTATTCATAGCCTGCCTTTAATATTCCATCTTCATTTGTACTCTCTATATACTGACAGTCTATCTTCATTTGTACCTTAAGTATATTAAAATGGGTCAGTGCAGATCTCCTTCCATATCTGGGAATGTAGACATAGTCTCACTAATAGAGAACATATTTTAAATTATTTAAAATAATAATTATATAAAGTTTGACAAGCATATCATAGGAAAATAAAATAATGTAATTGGTATACTAAGAGCTAAATTTTGGATAGTTGAACCACTCTAAAATTCCATAATTTGGGTTATTAATAGAGAACCTGGATCAGGCTGGTGGATTTCGTGAGACTATCATAGAATATGACTTTTCCCAGCACTCTTTTTCCTTAATTTGTGTCTAGTTTATGGAGTATGAAACCAGTGGAAATATTTGACTATGGAAGTAAAAGTGAATTAGATGCCACAGGGTTGGGTGAACAGGGTCCAATGGGGACGTTTTGAACTCATTTGGTATGAAAAAGCCTTAGTTGAATTCTGTTGTGGAGCAATCAGTATAGAAAAATTTAAAAAGGCGACAACTCCCTTAACAAGTGGATATGCCCCACCACCTAGAGGACAGGACAAAATATTCCAAATACATACATTTACTGACTGTCACTGCATGCATCAGAATTGCACATTTAAACGAAGAGAGGGTCAGGCAACCAATGTGTGAGTTAATACAGCTGAGACCAAAGGAATCATAATATACTGGTACCACTCAGTCTCACACTAGGTGGTAAGATTATATGCTCACTTGAGATGTTTAAGTCTTAGTAAACATATGTTTCTCCATACAAAGCTTTCCAATGTCAAACTGATCTACAGCAATATATTGTTGCTAAGAGTAACTTTTCTGTGTATTCTGTTTCTGTGATTTATGATTTTAGTACTGTTAATAAATACCACCATTAGTGTTAGAAATAACCAAACAGGTTGTCCCAGGGGCAGATTGGGGAGATGGAACCCTTTAATGCCTGCTTGTTCCACCTCAACGCCGCAAGTGAGCAAAGAAGGGGGTTACTTTACAATTCGTTTATCCATAACAGTATGTACATGTATACATTTCCAGCAATTCCCCATAAACCTTTATTTGATTACACTGACAGCTATAAAGTAAATATTAACAACTACATAATGAATATAATTATACCTGCCCCTGTTTGTTGTTTACAGGATTACCATACAGAGATCAGGCACATCACCTTAAAACCTATACATTTTATGCTAACATTCTTTGAAGTAAAGGCATGCCAGGGGGAGAAGGAAGATAATGCTTTTCCCCACCAAAAGGCCTTGCACAAGAATGGCGATAGACTCATCCCCTGTGTAAATGGCCAGGAAGGTAGGAGAAGAAGAGAGATAACATACTCTAACTAAAATTCAGACCAATTAACAGAAACAAGGTTTGCCCTTGCCTTGACCCTGTTCCCTGTAATTCAGACCCGAGCACTTATCCAGCTTTTAACTCTTTACTCTCCTACAATTAGCTTTTTTGACTACTTTGCCTTTAAAGTTGTTTCATCTTAAAGCATCTCTTGGGCCACAGTTTAGGAACTAGAGTGTTGTCCATATTCTGGATAACAAGTATGTGCTTTCGTGAGTCACAGCTCTGGGGTGTACATATGTTATTGAAGAGAGATTCAGTCCATTAAGTACAGAGATATTCTAACTCTATTGGCTGGACAGACATTTGAAACATAGTACATAGTGAAAATATTCTCTCATTCCATGACGTACCAAAGAAGCTATAATGCCGTGGCCTAATGCAAAGATTTCCCATTGACTTCAGTGAAAGTTGGATCAAGCCCCTAGAGAGCAATCTAGAGTGTTCCTAATAGCATATGTCTGAATTACATCACTGAATGGACACAGAAATGAGGAGGCATTCAATATACATAGCTTAGGCATCTAGGGAAGGAATCTGTGATAGATAGCAAATAATTTTTTGTGTAAGGAAATTTAATATTTTATGTGCTGAATGTCCCTAAGCATTCAGCACACATATCTGTGGTTAATTTAATTTTCATTTTTCCTTTGCACATCAGCTTAAGAGCTGCAGTCTGATTTACAAATGAAAATTATTTCTCTAGTCCTTTCATTATCTGACATTAGGAATATTTTACTGGTCCAAAACATTTTAAAAAGAAATGTACCTTCAATTATTGTTATTCAGATCATTCCTAATGTAGGTTAATAGTTTTACAGGCAAGTATGAGGATAAATTTCATGCTCCAAAGAGTTTACATTCAAAAAGCCACCTTAAGACCCCCCCCAGAATTACTAAATATGTAGAACCAGAAAGTGATAACACATTGCACCACAAATATTCATATTGACGTTAATGGGACTTTTGGTGGAGTAAGGATCTACTCAGTGCATGCAAAGAGTATCACAGTATGATCTATCATTATTATTTTATAAAAAAGTAAAAGTACTATGTCATAAGTAAGAGAGGTACACTATCTATGAGTGTTGATATAACTGGAAAAAACCTGTGCACTAAAATTTAGTTCCTTTGCTAAATTAATGAAACATTAACAAATAATTCAGTTTTGCAATAACATTTTTGCAAGATGAAACTCCTGAAGCTTCACTCAGCTCCAGTAGCCCTATCTTTTTCCACAGGATTGAAAGGATCTGGCACACCACTCTACAGTGTGTTGAAGGAGCTAGCTGTGGAAAAAACTGGGTTTACTCACTACAGAACAGTTCTTAATCTATAATTCACTTTGCTCCTTGATTGCTATCTTTGTGATCTTTTATAGAATTAAAATGATATGCTCTTTTATAAGCCTGGAGGAAGATAGAAAGATAAGGAAATTCACCTTTCAAATACACTAATGAATTCTGAATATATAAAATATGCATAAAGTTTTCAAGTGCCTGAGCAAGAAGTCATATGTGACATCAGAATTCAGTTTTGAACATGACCTCGTCCTTTGATGATTTAAAGCACTATTTTCCATCAATGAATTTTATTACAAAATTTAACATTAATTTCTGTGTATGGATATAAAATAAGACCCTGTAATTCTGAAAACTGATAACTATAGACTCCTGCAATATGACAGGACAGAATACAATCAGTATCGACAGTAACTGATGGTAACATCAAATTTCTGGAGATTTTAGACATTTCATCCATGACTAGGAGAAACAATTTAATTGTTTTTCTTCCTTACATAAAACAATGATATGCCTTTCACAAGCCATCAAAATAAATTTCAATTAAGCAAGCTGGATTCAAAGCTCACTGTCCTAAAGTAGTTAATAGGAGATGCCATTAGACCGATTAATAAAAATAGTAGCCACATTTGTCTGTAAGTGAAGAAACACCACCAAAATTTCACTGCCACAATCAGACACACAAACTTGATACAATCATACTGGGTCTGAATAGGGACTTGGAATGGTTATCTTTTTACAATAAGTAATTGTCACTGTTCGCACATTCTCACCTTCTAATCAATGGTTGTAAATAGGCCTCATCTACCCTAACTGAATTGACTTTGTTAGCACTTGCTTTGTTATGTTTCTCACCCTTGGATGTATATATATACCTCCCATCTGTGGTTTCCACTTCATGCATCTGATGAAGTGGTTTGCAGCCCACGAAAGCTTATGCATGCAGAAATTTGTTGGTCTTTAAGCTGCTACAGGACTGTCAAAATTTCACTGTAACTTTTAGGAGATGGGCCTGAGATCAGACAAGAAGTCTGAGTTAAAGACAAGAAGAGTCTGACTGATGAGATCAGGAGGAAAAGATTGGCCATTTGTTCACCTCCCATCTCAGGATGAAAGAAGAGACAATGAATCTTGGGATCCATATAGAATGTGCATGTTAGACAATCAGCACTAGTGAATCTTGTAGGGTCTAGAGAAGGACTGAGGTACAGAAAACCATGGTCTCGACCGTATGTCAATACATGACAGAATGTGTACTGCACCACCGAGCATTTAAATGTATAGAATTGTATTGGTTGGGAGGGAGAAGGGAGGAGACAGTAACATTTTAATGACTGAATGGCTCACTACCTGCTCTGTATACACTTACATCTTTTAATACTTACACGGGCTGTGTAAAACAGTCAGCATTTATCAACAGTGACTAATTTATCAACAGTGATCAAATGCTGATTCTCAGGCAAAAATTAAGGGCCAGGTGTAAATCAGCATAGCTCCATCAATCAATTTACCGATTTACAATATCCGATCAGGCCCAAGCTGTTTTAAAGTCTGAGATGGCTCAAACTGCAGCTTAGACAACATCACTTTCCTTGAAAAGCTTTTCTTTACTTTAAAGGAGGGCAAGTGCAGTTTTTTTATGGAGTGTGACTAGGTTCCGATTCTGTCATGGATGTCACAGATTCAGTGACTTCAATGGACCTCTGGGACGTCTTTGACTTCAGCCTACCACAGCCAGAGCAATGGCCCGGGGCCCAGGAGCAGCAGCCTGGGGCCACTGAGTCAGCAGGAGCAGCCCACGGGGCCAGAGCAACACCCAGGGTTGGAGGTCAACCTCTGCTGCAGCAGTGGCCCCCGGGATTGGAGAAGCGACCAGGGCTGGGTCAATGCCACAGGTGGAGAGGTGGGGCTGGAGCAGCAGCCAGCAGTCAGCCCCCAGCGGGGCTCTGACTGTTAGTTGCCCCCCTTTCCCTGGGGTATTTTTAGTAAAAGTCAAGGACGGGTCACGGACTTCCATTACTTTTTGTTTATTGCCCGCAACCTCTCTGCGACTTTTACTAAAAATGCTGTGACAAAATCTTAAACTTAGTGATAATTCTACCATTTCCATTTAGTGATGGCCAACTACCACTGGTAGGATTCTTTGTACATTTACACACATTATAGCTCCCTTCACTTCCTCTCTAAATCAATTTTTTTTTAAACAAATGTGACCTTCTTCCTCAACTATAGCTTTGGGGAAATCGAATAAAGTGTACTTAAACAATTCCCAAATATGATTCGCATTTTTTCTGATTAAATTCTTTATCCCAGCTGTTTTGGCTCATAATTGTTTTCAGTTTTGTGTAATTGGCCCTTTTAAAGCACCAACTATATATAGGTGTACATACATATCTGACTGGTTTGGAATTTATTCTGTTTCCCCATATAAATGTGATCAAATCAGGATCACTTGTACCTAAGTTACCATTAACTTTTAGTTCTGTGATCAGTTCCTCTTCATCTGTTAAGATGAGGTATACCACACAATCTCCCCTGTACAGGATGCAATATTTTTTGAGTTAAGAAATTGTCACGTCTAATACTTAGAAATTCCAAGGATGTTTTAGTACTGGCAGCATGAGATCTCCAGCAAGTTTCACTCAATTTGAAATTCCCCCATATCTTATTTCCTACATATAATATGAAAAGTGCATAAGTAGCCAGGCATCCTGTTCGCTAGTGAGAAATGGTGGTCTGTAACAGACCCCAACTAATCCCCCATCCTGTGTTTTATCTCTGAGAACACTGATCCATAAGCATTCCAGATCATTTTATTCAAAGTTATCAGTGACTCAGAAATAGGTAATGCCTCTTTTGACGCAGAGTGCCACTCCTCCCCTTTTGCCCACTGGATCCTTCCTAAACAGTTTATAACCATTGATTTTAACATTCGAATCAAGGGAATCATCCCGCCAGGGTTCAGTAAAACACCAGCTACATCAGATTTATGCTAATAAATGAGAAATTCCAGTTTGTCTTGTTTGTTACCCAGACTCCTAGCACTGATGAAGAGGCAATTAAGTAATTTCTTTTCTTTATGTCCTTTGGTTTCTTGATTAATTTTGTACACAACATCTCCATTTTGTGCTGTTTGTGCACATCTTCCCTCTTTTTTCTTGCCAGTTTAATACCCCCCTGACTCTTCTAGCCAGCCTGTCCCTGAGAAAACTGGTCCCCCTTCTGCAGAGGTGGAGTACATCCAAATTATACAGCCCCTTCTCCTCATGAATGATGTATTCAGAATATATACACACACACACAAATGAATGCATTATTATACATCGTCTCTAGAAAGAAACAAAAGTTAGGACTATACATCTGTCAAATATAATAATAAACAATATGTAACAACAGTTATTATTTTATAGAAGAAAACCAATAAAGTTTCTATTAATGAACGGAGGCCAATAGGGTCAGAGAAATAGGAAGATCAGTCAATCTGATATTACCTTTCTCCAGGTTCTCGCAATCATATACTGTAAATAGGAAGGAAATGAAACAAGAATGCCACCTTGCCAACCAAAGAATATATTTTATGATGTGCTTCTAATGATCATGAACTTTCTTAAAACCCACAAATGGCTACAAAATGTACTTCTTGATTTTATATTATTAAATATTTTATCTACAAACTCAATTAGAGTTTTATAGAAAAATAGGTGAAAAAACAATCTTGTCTTTGATATGGAAGTTTTATGGATAGAATTTAGCTTTAATTATTCTGAGCTGTTTTCCAATAATTTTGGAGGGAAAAGATTGTAAAATTGAAATTGGATAATCATTCTTTTGTCTCCAGAGTCCTTGTCTTTCAAAGGAGGAACTCATTTTGCAGACTACAGAAACATGATAGAAAACAGAGAAGGGAAAATGACACTAAAAGCTACATTTTTTTCATCTCTTTCTGTTTATAATACAGACTCTGCAAACATTAAGTTCAATGTCTCTACCTCATCATTTCTAACCTGGCTGAGGTCAATAGAAACAGGTGGCTCAGTGCTTTGATTGAAACAGTTTAGCATTTTCAGTCCAATTCTCAGCAGACATGTGTCCGCACATCACAAAAATGTCATCACAAATAGCACTAGCTGATATCCTTGTTGTCACTCTCAAAAGAGAAACCATGTATTTAAGAGCCATAGTTTGACCCACAGAATGATCTCCTCAGGGATGAGTTGAAACACTGGTGGGCTGGGGGAGTGACAGCTTGCAATGTTCCCTGCTGTGGACAAGTGTGGAAGGCTGCCAATCTCTAGGTCTGATCTCCAGGGCTGTGACTCTAGCACCTGCCAAAGGCCCTCAATTCACCTAAAAACTTTAAAGCAAAACACCATCAGGTCAAAGAAATATTATAGATGTTGGAAACTGGGCCACTTTTGGTTTTTGCCAGTTTTTGATTTTTCAATACTAAGATAATGGGATGCTTTGAGTCCAGGCCCCACTTTATCCAACCCTATCCAAACACCACAGTCCTAGAGAGTCCATACAAACGATGCCATTTTTGACCACTTTAAAACAGGATAGTGATAGACTATAAAATTAAGCAGTTAAGTATTAAAGTGATGATGTTATAGTTGATAGGCCCCTACCTCAAAAAAGGTGTACACTCATAAACAAATGTTCTCTTCATACCAGAAAACCTATCTGATTCCTATAATTAAGTTTCCAGCAGTGTTGCTGTCTGACACCACAGAAACTAACCTAGAGTTCTGGCTTTCTTCCAGGTCATAGACACTGGTTTTGCAACGTGCATGTAGAGTGCATTTGATTTTGCCTGTCTGATTTGAGAAAGTTTGTGTATTTCAAACCCCCTGTCTGCTCACAGCTATTTTAATAGACAGGCAGATCAGACATGCACATAACTGACAAATAAACCTCCACTACAAAATGGGCATTTTTTTTAAGGTTCTCAGAGTGATGACAATGGTATGAAATGCGTGTACTTTTTCTTGAGAGCTCAGGTTTCTGTAACACCTAAACCAACTCCAAAGTCTCAGTGCTTTTCCAGTATGAAGCATGTGGATTATGCTGTGTGTCATCTATCATTCTGACATGCCAATATGCTGTCTGAGCAAAGATAGACCCTAGCAAAAGTATATCTTTTAGGCAAATACACAGCACATTTTGTTCAGAAACAGGCATCTCCCCTCTCAAGTGTTTCCTCCCTGTACAACATAGTGGCCAAATGCATCCCTAGTGTAACATCACTGATGTCATTGGTGTTCCAAATTGATCTCTAATGCAATTTAATCAACTTTGATGGAGTTACACTAGGGATGCCTTGCCCCAATATTTTTCACGTAGTGCCTTATGTGCTTCAGACAAATTAACTCTCCTTGTAAAAATGAGTCAATTTTTAATTTTCCCATAAAGCACCCATTAAAATTTTCTTCTCATGCTGGATCTCCTTCTGCCTCCTTTATCCTTCCTTCTTGAAAAAGAGAACCAGAGGCTGTGCTGACATTTTTGATGAATGCCATCCCCTGTCATTTTTGTGGGCATATTCCTCTCTTCATATATACACACATTACAGAAAATTACTGCTGTACAGTCCCCAGTTACCTTAGGGATAGGTTCAGCCATTCACTGATCCTGAAATGATACCATGTGACTTCAGCCATGGAATGAGACCGAACCAAATTCAAAATGCATGACAAAAAGTCACATTGGAAATCCAAAAAGACAAACAGCTGAGACACAAACAGCAACAGAATTTCCACTGCATGAGAACATTTTCAAAAGAAACACCTCATTTTTGCCAAAGAACCACTAATTAAAAAAGGAATAAATACCAGTTGTTTTAAATTTGCCTATGAATATTTTGCATAGCTATAGCTTTTGAAGCTAAATAAATTTTTAATCCATGCTATTAATTGCTACACAGTATGTATTTTTCTACAAGTTAAACTATCTCATATATCTTTCAAATAATAATTATAGAAATGATTATGAGTTGAGTGTTTCCCAGCAGCATATCTAAACATCTACTTTGTTAATTTCCAATCACAAGAAGTCTTTAAGATTCACGATGACAGGTAATCTTGTAGCACTGTTAGGATTAATATACATTTCAGCTCTATTGCAAGTACATATTGTAATTTTCTTCGCTCCTTAGTGAACAAGAGCAATGATCTGGGTTTAACTAAGAACTAAAACAAGAACTGATTTAGCTACAGGAGAAGCAAGCCTGGTTATGTAAGCCTTTGGATGAAATTGCAGTACAAATGAGATGTCTCAGATGAAAATCAGCCACTTGTATTTGCCTTATTCCTAGCCTGGAAGCAATACAGTAGTAGCTCATGCACTGAATCATTTTTTTATTTCTCAGGCTTTTACCAGAGGGATGTATATGAAGTATCTACATGTATTTTATGTCAAACAGTCTAAGTATATGCATTAATAGTACTGACTTAGGATCTTATGCCTAAAAATAATTACAGAAATCATTTTCACTGTCATGTGAAGAACCCAGAATAAAATGAACTGTCACAAAGCATTCAATCATGCAGCCACACACATACAGATTTTATATACATAATACTGGAGTATTCACTCTCTCTTCTATAGGGACACAGTCTAAGGCAGCAGTTTTCCTCAGGGGTTGATACACTGTCATCAAGATTTCTTAGTTGTGTTATTTTGATGGAGGAAGAGTTTTGTTTTCTCTCAGAGGGAGGGTGCTGGATTTTCTGAAAGTATTATAGGTTCAAGCAGGATGCAGGTTGTGCCAACAATTTGCCTTTTTGTGTTTGGGGAAGAAGAGAAGGGAAATGACTAGAATTGACTAGAAGAACTCTGAAATATCCCAAAGTAGACTAACTGATAACTTTAAGTACCGCATAGGGTCTCTCTCATTTTACTTCTAGTCTGTGCAGTTCAAAGTCCTCATCACACAATGTGAAACAAACAACAAAAATCTAAGTAACACCTTTACTCTAAATGAAGCATAAATATTCAGAAAGCAGATTCCAAACTTCAGTTCAGACTAGTGTTGATGAGATCTGATTTTTGTTTCACACACTAGTGTAACTCCTTTGACCACACTGGAATCACTCCCAATTTACACCAGTATAAGTGAGAGGAGATTCAGACCCTTTGACTTTGTAAAGAGTTAATTGAACTCGGGTCCAACGGATATCAATTCCAGGGTAATAACACTAACACTATTGTAATAGTGTCACATTACATATAGCTATATAAAACACCTGAAAGTCACTGCACATTTTGTCCAACTTTTGTTGGCTTATATACATTTAATATGAGCATACAAATAAATCCCAAACCCTGGCATCAACAGGTTAAACTGTATTACTGTTAAGTGTATTAGTTCAATATATTATCCTGTAATCCTACATTACCTACCAAAATGAACCATTCATACAACACACATGAAAAAGAAGCTTTTAGTGCTGTCCTTTGATTTTTCGCTGGTGACTGAATGTCTCCTGATGCAAACAGACATACTGTACTGTTCCCATGCTGTAAATCCTTTTAGTAAAACAAGAACTTTTGAGTTCGTTTTATGGTTCACATAGAATGCAGGGGGGAAAATTCTGTACCCTTGAGCGCTCACAACTTTTTCATACTTTGCTCTGTCATAGATATTTTATGTTCTTTCTTTCAGCCCAATGAGCCTCTTCAAGTAATAAAATTATATAGGGACTATCAATCAATCTCTTGAATGTTTCCTTTGGTATTAATTCCTTTGGCATCTGTATTTCTACTGATCCACTCATTCATATTTATATAAAACAGGACACAATAGTAATGTCGATAACTTCTTATTCTAATTAAGCAACCTTTATTTTTAATTAAGAATGCAGTGTGCATGTGAAATTTATGCAAGCCTTCCTGGGTTTAGATATTGAGATTAAATTATATTATTATTAAATATAAATATATATATAGACACACATTTCCAGCCATTTTGGATAAAGTGACAGAAACATTGGGAAATAGAAGTTGAATTTAATAAATATGGATTCAAAAATATGTTTTACTCCTTTCTTTCAGAGAAAATGTAGAAAACAAACAGTATATATACTACAGGATAAGAGATCTGTGAATAATTCATTGTTTGTTTATTGGCCAAACCAAAACAATTTAAAAAAAATAACTTTGGGTCAAACAAAACATTTAATTTAATGTTTGATGTCCTTGGGGTTAATCTGACATTTTGTCACCCCAATTTAGTGAGATTCCTTTGTTACTCTTCACTGTCATCTTTGAGTTTAATGATCTTTAGTATTTTTGTATCATCTTCACATTTTCTTTCCTCACTGTTTATCCCCTTTTCCAGGTTATTTATGAATATGTTGAACAGCACAGGTCACAATGAAGATCGTCAGGGAACTAAGCTAAATACCTATTTCCATGATGAAAACTGACCAATTATTCCTATCCTTTGTTTATTCTCTTTTAACCAGTTACTGATCCAAGAGAGGACCCTTCCTTTTATCCCATGATTGCTTACTTTACTTATGAGTCGTTAGTGAAGAGCCTTGCCAAAAGCTTTGTGAAAGTCCAGGTATCAATCAAATATCATCTGGATCACCCTTGTCCACATACTTTTTGCTCTCTCCCTCCTACCCCACCAAAGAATTCTAATAGATTGGTGAGGCATGATTTCCCTTTAAAAGCTGTGCTGACTCTTTCCCAACATGTCATATTTATCTATCTGATAATTCTGTTCTTTGATACAGATTCAACCAGTTTGCCTGGTACTGAAGTTAGACTTACCAGCCTGTAATTGCTAGGATCTCCTTTGGAGTCTTTTTTAAAAATTGGCATTACATTACCTATCCTCCAGTCATCTGATACAGTGGCTGATTTAAGTGACAGGTAACGTATACAGTTAGTAGTTCTGCAATTTCATATCTGAGTTCCTTCAGAACTGTTAGATGAATAGCAACTTGTCCTAGTGATTAATTTATTAATCTGTTCCAAAATCTCTTCTATTGACATCTCAATCTGGGACAATTCCTCAGATTTGTCACCTAAAAAGAATGGCTGAGGTTTAGGAATCTGCCTCACATCCTCAGCGATGAAGACCGATGCAAAGAATTCATTTAGAGTCTCCTCAATGGCTGTATCTTCTTTGAATGCTCCTTTAGACCCTCAGTCATCCAGTGGGCCCTACTGACTGTTAGGCAGGCTTCCTGCTTCTGGTGTACTAAAAAAAATTGCAATTAGTTTTTATGTCTTTAGCTAGTTGCTCTTCAAATTTTTTCTTGCCTTGACTTATTGTACTTTTTTACTTGATTTGCCAGAGTTTATGATCCTTTCTGTTTTCCTCATTAGCATTTGATTTCCAATTACTAAAAGATGTCTTTTTGTCTTTAACCAACTATATTTCTCTGCTGTTTAGCCACGGTGATATTTCTTTGGTTCTCTGACTTTTTTTTTTTAATTTGGTGTAAACCTTTAGTTTGAGATTCTATTATGGTGTTGTTAAATAATCTCCATGCAGCTTGCAGGTATTTCACCCTTGTGAGTTTTCTTTTAATTTCCATTTAACTAGCTTCCTCATTTTTGTGTTGTTCCCTTTTTTTCAAGATAAATGCTACCATGATGGCATTTTTCCACCTACCAAATGTTTAAATTTGATTCCATTATAGATGCTACAGTCCATTATAGTTGAGTGGCTCAGCTATATTCACCTCTTGGACCAGATCCTACAGCCCATTTTGGACTAAATTAAGACTTGCCTTTCCCCTTGTGGATTCCAGAAAAGCTACTCCAAGAAGCGGTCACTAATGGTGTCTAGAAGTTTTATCTCTGCAACCCATCCTGAGGTGACATGTACCCAGTCAATGTGAAGATAGTTGCAATCCCCCATTATTTTTGTTTTTTCTACCATTTTGGTTTTTTCTAATATCTTTGATCATTTTACAGTCACTGTTACCATCCTGGTCAGGTCGCCAGCAGTATATTCCTATTCTATCCTCTTATTGTTCAAGCAAAGAATTTCTATCCTTAGAGATTCTATGGTACAGTTTAATACCTTTAAGATTTTTACTTTATTTGACTCTATGCTTTCTTTCACATAAAATGGCACTCTCCTATCAGCCTACTCTGTAATTCCTCTTTTATTTTTACCCTGGGATTACTGTGCCATTGATTTTCCTCATTCCACCAAGTTTCCGTGACGTCTATTATATCAATATCCTCATTTAATTCCAGGCACTCAAGTCAACCCATCTTAGTATTTCGACTTCTAGCATTTGTATATAAGCACTTGTACATTTTGACAACATCCAGTTTCTTTCCTTCATGTGCTATATTTAAGTAGGACATATTTACATTTGACTGGTCATCGTTGGCTCCTATCTATATTATACAAACTTCTTTCCTATGCTATTTACTAGGATATAGTGTTCCCTCTCTAATAAACTCATCCCTAAAGGATGTCTCTGCCTGAACCCTGTGCTCCTCCGCATCTGTCATCTTTTCCCCAGCCTTTAGTTTAAAAAATCCTCTTTAATTTACACGCCAGCAATCTGGTTCCATTTTGGTTCATGTGGCATAAAGGGCTGCCTTTTGGTTGCAAATGGCAAGCAGAGAATTCCCTATCATGAATGGAACCGTTGACTTATAGACCAGACTCTCTTAAGGCTTCATGACATGTCTGTGATCCAAACTCCCATGATGCTTTGTAATCATGCTAAAAAAGAGAAATACTCCTTTCCTATTACTGGTGAAAGATATGACAAGCTTGGAATATTTTCTTAAACATTGTTAACTAACAAATTAATAGTTTTCACAATGTAATAAACACAATAGCTTATGAACATGAATGAGGAAAATGTGATGGACCCACTGAAAGGACGAACCATAGATGTTTGATCGCACAGTGGAAATGTATAAAATGTAATGAAAAGATAGGTAATAGAGCACATACTGGTTTGTATATGTCTAAGAGGGTGTCTCCAAATCCACTGTGATTATATCATTTTTAACATTCAGGTTTTTTGTTATTTACAAATAAAAACATAATTAGAAAATGCATAATAAGAATACATCTGTAACTGGAGTCACATACTTCCACAAACAGCTAGCTTCTTTGTATGGTAGGTACATTGTAGATATAAGAGGACTCTCTTAATCTTTAATGGGTAAATCTATGCAGGGATTTTTTCCCCATCTCTATTTTCAGTAGTAAAAAAGAAACACAATGTTCTTTTTGATTAAGTGGTACCCTCTCTAGAATTACATTAGCTCATAGCTGTTGTCCTGTGGGTAAGACAAAAATATGAATAGTTCTTGTCAAATGGCAACTATTTTTGCCTCTCTCCATTCTGGATTTAGGATATTGTTTCCTTCTCCTCTTAGTACTTAAACCACTTGGCGTAAATGTAACTTATGATAAACCATTTGTAGTTATCACAAAGAGGCATCCTAATGAATACTGTAAAGTCACTCTTGAAGATGAATTATCACAACAATGCAAGTTAATTACATATTTTTATTTCGAATCGATACTTCTTTTAGAAGGTATCCTCCTAAAAGATATAATAAGGCATTATCCCATAGGAACTTCAACAGACCCAGGCTCTTAAATAGGTTTTGCAATAAGAAGTGATTTATCTTTTGGGACATCATTTCTTTAATGACTACAACTATGGGTATAATGGAAATAAATTTCCAGAGAATATCAACTCAACAGAATGAGGAAGGATAAAATTTAATGTCAGTTGATCTTCCTAAATAGCTCCAAAACAAAGTAGAGTCCACAACTGTATTGACTATCTAATGTATAGAATAGCTAAAATATAGGGTACACTTAAAACTGTTCTGCAGTTTCAGACTTAAGGACAATTATGAGAACAAGCAAGGGAGATCTGGATTACCAATCTAAAAAAAAAAAAGTTAAGAATGTGATCAACCAATTTCTTAAACTGTGGTTTATCTTGATTTTGCCTGTTTGTTACTTTTCTATACATTTTTATAGATGATGATCAAATCTTTGATGATTGTGTGTTGTATACAGATCATAAGACTCAATTATGCTTTAGGTACATATTTGTTTTTTTTAAAAATGGAGACTGTCATTATTTATTATTGTGTCATCTATCTGCAAGAATTTGAATTCAAAATCATCTTATTTCCACACTTCAGCTTCTCCAATTTACATAAAAACAATTCATAAAGTAAGTTTTAATCTATCATTTCTCATGCTCATTATGGAATGGTTAATTCAATGCTGTAATTTTCTATTTCTTTTTTACATTAATTATCATTAAAAACTAACTGTGTGGATTGAGTGAGACACTTTTTTATTGTTATGTGTCTAAAGAATTAATTTTTAGCCTTTTGAAGATGCCAAGTTTTTCATTTATGATATAGGTATTGCAAACAGAGAAGCGAGCAGAAGAGTGGAAAGCTTCTAAGGCTTTTAAATATAAACTAGCATATATGAGAATAAAGAACAAAAAAGAATTCATTTTGGATATAACTCAAAGTAGAGCAGAAAGAAAAATTTGAAAATAACTAGCATTATTGTCTGTCATTTTAATATAGAATTGAGATACTACATATTAGAAAGATGCAATCAAGTGAAGCCATTATTATATTTTCACTTAATTAGGTTATGAATACTGGCAAACAATTTTAAAAGTAAAATATGAAAGCATTATGGATAATTTATGCAAATTGACATGAAGGCTATGGCAATCAGTCTGACATTTGTGCTACACCAATCTGTGTCAGCTTCACAGCTGATCTGCTAAGCTGAAAAGCAATCATGCATAACACACTCAGTATTCAGTTGTAGTGTCTTGGGTCACAAATAAGAACTGTCACACATGGTCTTCTTTTTCATATTATCTGTAATCTATTTTAATCCAATCATTCACAATATATCTTTCTGATATTTTAGTACTGCTTATATTGTAGCAGTATTTACTTTTACCATAAAAGCTCTGTCTTTCATAATTTACCCATTTATTACTATAATTATTTCCTTTTTATTAAGTCCAAATAAATTCTATTTAATCGAAGTAATAGATAAATGCTACAGATGTACAAACAGCAGGATATGGCTTCAACCAAGAAATAACATTTTGAAATGTAACAGCTTTTAACAAAAATGTAGTACAACCACAGAAAAAGTCCACCAAAATCAGTTGCCTAATAGTTGGCTGAGCTAAATCACAATCCTACCACATACAAATAAAGAGTGGGATTTTCAAAGGTATTCTCAAAGGTATTTAGGTGATTGATTTCAGTGATAATTAAATACTACTACTTTGAGAATCTAGGCTTCGCATTGAAATCAATGTGAGTTTCATCATTTATTTAAGCAGGAGCAGAATTAGTCCAAAATTGCCCATATTTTAAAATTATACCCTAAATGTTCCATGTGTCTTGAAATCAACTTAGAGAAAAAAAGGAAAAATAATCAATTTATTTTGGGTTTTTTTTTCTGTATTTCTCAAAAACAAACATTAAAAAAAAAAAAAAACCAAAAAGAAAGAGGAATTTTTTTAATAGACGTGCAATACCAAAACAGTTATGCTGGTTTTATAGTTATGATTTAGGTACCTATATTTCCATTCATCGGTTCAATCAAATGCGATATAGATCTGAAATGTTGCTGCTTTGATCCATATTGAAAAAAATCCTTCCAGTTTATCATTATCAAAATGGAACACAACCAAAATTTTTATAAGAAACTATACAAACTCTGGTGGATCAGACAATTTGGAACACAGATCTCAAGGCAAATCAATACCTGGCTTCCTTGGCCCACCTCTACTTTTTATGAAACTATCTATAACTCCCTGCCATCTGTGAATGCACAAGACAACTTTGTCTGGCAATTATTTGCTTTATTATGTTTACTCCTAAACTACAAATCATTTACACTTCCATAGAAAATGTAAACAGTCAGTAATAATTATTTACCTGGGTTATGTTTCGATACTATTCAATAAATTCCAGTTACAAAAGATATTAAACGAACAGAAGTGTTGTTGTTTTCCTCCCAAAGAGATATTTAATTTAAACTGCACTTTATTTCCTGCCAGTATAGTTCACTGCCAATTTACTGCAGAAGATCTGATATTAGAGTATGTATGGTTTACAAATGGAAACATGTTTGTACAATTTTATTGGCCAAAGACTCCTCGCACCTATACTGATGCGATCCCACTGACTTCCTTTAGAGAGAATTGAGAGCAGAATTTGGGCCTACATGTGAAGATGCATGTACGTACTCTTACGTTCTATTCTATAGCAAAAAGAAAGACATGCTGCCACCTAAAGATGAAATTACAGCTGTTTGCATACATTTAAAACCCAAAAGCAGAACTTTGTGGGCCAGATTCTGCATTCAGTTACATTGACATAAATCGAGAATAACAATTTGGATTCAGTAGAGTGACAATGGATTTCTATTAATGTAAATGAGAACCAAATTTGTCCCATCTATCCAGTTTCCTGACAGTAAGGTGCTATTAGAATAGGTCAGATAAAAGCTTTCACAGCTGAAAATAGCAAGAAAATGCATGAACAAATCATTTTTGATGGATGAACTGCCCTTATATGCCAAATGAACACAAATATTATATCCCTCTATTTTTTTTTGGAATCAAGTTCCCACGAAAAAGGTGTGCACCGCCCTAACATTTAAGCTATAGTGAGTTGTTTATAATCAACACCCTCGTATCCTGTGTAGCACATTAGATCTAAATTATGCACCAGGGATTCAGGACATTTGCTTCACTGACTCCTTCAAGGTCTCTCCCCAGTCTAGTTCAGTTAGCATAATATTCTGTTTATTTTTATATTAAATCCAATTGATTTTAAACTGACCCTGAATTTTAATTTTTCAGTGGGCTGCAGACTTTTGTATTCACAATATGTAATTGTATTGTCGAAGCGGCCAGAGGAAAGATTGAGATTGTGACAGCTGATTAACACTGAGGGAATCAAGGGAAACCTGGAAGGTGACTTTGGTTATTGAGATGAAGAAGTAATTTGAAATCTTTTCAGTGGGTAGGAAATGCATCTCATGTTTCCCTCCCACATTTGGGCAGAAGAGACTTTAAATCTGGAGAATGGGGATTGTGCTATCTTGTTTTCAAACATGGTCATCCCAGACAGTAACTAGCTACTCATTTGCACCCCTTTGCAGTATCTATCACCGTATCCAGCAATGACAAAACACTAGACTGATATTTCTGATAAAAGTATCAGCAATGAAATGATTTATGTTGAGAATGAAATTGTAGTGTTACCAACACACACGATTGTTTTACAAGTCTCATGTTATTTGGTGTTTTTCTTAAGGCCCCAGCTCCTGCAGTCACGTGAATAGTATGAGACTCAACTCGCATTTAAAAAATAAAATTTCTTACTGTCTAGGAAACATGAACCTACAGGCTGAAAAACTAGAAGAGAAATGTAAAGAACCACAAATTTCATCTCATTATTTGGTTTGAAGCCTATCCTCCCCACCCTCAAAAAAAAAATCCTGAAATTTTAAATAAGAACTTTGGGGATGATTTCATTTTTTTCATTTTTCATCAACAGTTTCTGTGGAAAACAATTCCATTTACCAAACAACTCTAATTTTGGACAATACTGAGCCTTTTAAAACACCAGTTGAATAATGAGGTTAAGAAATGAAAACAATTTAGAGTCAACAAATAATTTCTATAATTACTCTACACAACCACCCAAACACTGAAGGAAACCTGTTATATATCTAAAATTACCTCAGCTGATTCAGTTAAGATCTTTTTCTTTTCTTTTCTTTCCTTTTATTTTCTTCAGCACAGCTGTGCACCTTATACATAAAAACAATCGCAATAGCGAAGTTCCTAATGAACTCCAGGGGGCTTTTTGTAGTGTAATTGTAGCTGTGTTGGTCTTGTCTCTCTCACCAACAGAAGTTGATCCAATAAAAGATATTACTTCACCCACCTTATCTCTTTTGAAGATAAGTATTCTGCTCAGGATATTTTGTGTGAGTGTGTTGATTTGTTTGTTTGTTAAAGACTGAAAGTTAATCAGGAAAAAGAGATTTCTCTCTTTTTTTCCAATTAAATTTACTGGGGGGGCAGGTGTTTTACTTGAAGCTGCTTTTCTAACTCAATTTTGACACTGAGTAGATTTCAAATCAATGGTGTCTTGTTTCTCTGTGTGCTACACCTTTAAATGGAGAGATGTCCACCTCGTTACATTAACATTGTCACTGGTATTACAGTCAGGCTCTGAAAAGGAAAACAATTTTATTTCTTACATGGTCAGTGTCAATGTCTATTCTTGTTTCTATTAGGGGTGGCCTAGGTTTATTTGGTCCTGCCACAGCGCAGGGACTGGACTTGTTCACTCTTTGGAGTGCCTTCTAGCATTAATTTTTATGATTCTATGATTTTCTTCTTTTTAAAACAATGTTTTTCTCTCCTCAGTTGCAATGTGAAAATTCCACGCAAGCAGAAAACAGTGACGGGGTGGAAAAGAAAGAGAACATACACAAAATGCTGTCAAACACAAAGTAAATTTAACTGGAAAAAAAGAGAAAAATCTTTTTTTCCTGCTAAACTTTCAGTGATAGTAATCTTAGGTGTTACTTTTAACAATAGAAGATAAAAATGTTTTCAGATAAAAGTGCAATTTTTAAGGTGAGAGTGTCACTTTAAAAGCCCCCAATCCCTGCAGGTATAAAACTTTGCTGGGTTAGTACAGTTCTCTTCAAACCTTATTAGAACAACAGCAGGAAGTAGTGTTCAATGATAGAAAAACACAAGATAACCAGAAAAGGCAGATTTTGCACAGATTGTCACTTGCTGGAAACTATGGGTAGAGCAGCACAAAGGTTTCTCAATATAAAGTGAATGACGTGAATTTGAGGTTTTTGATACATTTATGAAAAGACTAGATGGAAAAAACCTTCACCTTCTGTTAAAAAAAAATTTCACTTAACATTGTAAAAAGAAAAAAAAGAAATGTACATGTTACAGAGCAGGGGGCTGAAGAGGAGGAAGAGTAGTTCAAAAGACAAGATCTAGTTGCTGCAACACAAATTTAGAAACACAGCCTCTCTCATCTATCTCTGTATAGCTCCCAACCGCCCTGCAATACCTCTTAGAAATATATTTCCTCTTAGAATATATTTCCACCATCAACTCTACTGGGCAGGCCCTTTCCCCACAACACATTTCATCAAAAGTTTTGATCCCTGTGTGTCTTCTGCATACAGATCAGGGGGGCAAACCAGATTCCTAGCAGCTAAGATTGTGTTCTATGCATCTATCCATGGTATTTTCTGCCACAAACTGAGGTTTCTTCACTCCTTCCATATGGGGAAGCATCTCAGTAGAGCTTGTCAAAAAGTGAAAACCTATTTTTGTAGAAAAATTTGAAATTTTATTTCACAGAGTTCAGAACAAACTTTTTGTTGTCGTTACTGTTGGTCTAAGTCTGTTGTAAATTGTCTTTAGTTTCTTTTGCAATTTTTTCTTAAAATAGCAAAATGGTAACTAACATCTTTCAATAATTTTTACGTTTTATTACATTTTTGAAAAAACATAGAAAACGTTAACAAAACTGGTGATTAAAAACAAAATATTTAGACAATGTTGACAATATTCCATGAACATTTTTGAAAAATTGGCTTTCATCAAATCAAAGAAATTTTTTTTTGAAAAATGTTGATCTATTCTAAGCCATAATTACATCTAACAGAATATGGCCTATTGAATCTGTTCTGAATCTTCTCAGTGCACTGGTGTAAATCAGGAGTAACAGCTGAAGTCTATGAAGTTTTCCCATTGTAAACTAATTTAAGATGAGACTCAAGCTTTTCACACTAGTGTAAGTATGAGCAGAAGTAGGCCAAACTGGGCCTATTTTTAATTAAAATAGGCATGTTTTAACATGACAGTTTTTCAAAATGCTCAATTTCAAATGATCAATAAATTTTCAGTGAAACATTTTGAAACACTTGCAAATTTCTTGGAGAATATTGCACTCATTTCTAATTCAAATAGCACCACAAAAGTGCAACTATTTCTGTATTGAAGGTCAGATGGTAGGCAGACAACAACACTGCACAATGGTGCAAAGGAGAAGAGTTTTATTCAACATCATTTGAGCAAACCCTTGTTCTTATGAATGGTGCTAAGAGATATTAAATAGAGCTCACTGAAGAATGACATTTCTATTTCACGGCAATTTTCAAGATTCCTAAATATGTTGTCGCTCCATTCTGGAGTGAAAAGAAATGGAGAGCTTGTGTGTACGCACACATGCACTATACTGGGGGAAAGTCAAGTCAAAAGAGATCAGTTTTGCATTCACAATAATAGAGATATTTCTTCCCCTTTGGTCAAAGTTTTCCTAAGAAGGCCAACTAAGAACTAATAACAAATTGATTAATTTCTTTGTATATATTCAGTACATTTAATCAAATTTTTACTTCTTCTCCTCAGTAGTTATTCATCTGTCTCTCAGCTTTTGATACACAGTTGTACTGTTAACAAAAAATATAACCCCGACCAGCAACAGCTGGTAACATAGACATATTCAGCTTTTGTGCCTTCACCTCAAAATGGGCTTTTTCCCTCTGTGGAATGGTTTCTACAACTTAAAAACAAACAATGACCAGGCAGACGTCTCTCAAGCAAACCTTTTATCAAGTAGTTCAGTGGACTTTGATGGAAATAATAATTAATAATTTCTCAAGCAGCAGTGCCCATCTCCAGTTGAAATTTCAAAATACATGAAAGCGTCTCAGCAATTATCTAAGGGTGAAATGGACTTCTGCCACACAGAGTCCAAGCAATTATGCTTTGCACGAATAAAGTGCACAGGGAATTGGAGATCAAAATCCACCACCAGTTTGGAAGCTAGGTCAGCAGTGCTGCTTCTTACTTCATCGCTTCCAGGTGCTATCAGCTGGAGTAGTGTCAACAGCTGTTAGGACTTCTGGATTCACATGTTCGAAGATCTGGTGGGCCAGTGCTGGCTCCACGTCAGCTCCAGCAGGTTAAGTCACTGGGGCATATGGAGGCTTTCTGTGAAACCCACAACTCTGACCAGGGTGAATTTCACACTAACTATGATTAGACTGAACACACACACCAGTATTCCAAATTACAAGGCAAACATGAAAATATTGTGCAATGTTTTCCCAAAATAAAAATGATAGCATTTCCATGGAGGAGGTGGTCTCAGGAAAAGATTTTCAACGGAATATTAGATCTGATTATTTAATATTATTTTCCACCTTCTTCCAAGAGAACCAACTTTCTTCTAAAATTGTTAATAATCTTTTACTGGGAGGCAACATGGAACGGAGACTTGTTTGTGCTTAAGTGGGTGTCAACTCCCTCATGCCTCCAGCCTGTTACTCACTCAGACAACCTCCTTTTGGCTATGCCAGCCCTTCCTTTCCCTTGCAGGTTAACCATAGGTGCACCAAGGTCCCTTTCAAGTGTTGCTCTGTAATGTCCCGCCACTTTTCCACTGAACAGTCACAGAAATACCAGGTCTGCCATCCCTAAAGGAACGGTGCATACCCCAGCTCGTCTGAGTCAACTAAGGACCAGCACCTAGTTTAACATCCCAACACTTGGACATATTTATAGTGAAAACAAATATAAATGTATTACTAAAGAGTTAAGAGTCAAATGATAGTAAGAATATTGCAAACAAAATGTTACATATAAAACAAAAACATAACATACTTTCCAGAGATTAAACATAGCTAGCAGGTTAGCCTATTATCTAAAGAAGTTTCTCTCATCCCCAAAGTTCTCTGCAGTATTTTCAACCAAGGCTGGCTGAGATCCTGTTCTCATGAATGCAAACATACTGTTTACCTCCAAAGTGCAGAATGATGGGCCTTCCACTCATACTCCCAAAAGTTCATTGCCTGTACTCAGAGACAACATAACCACCTCTGGCTTGTTCTTTCTATGTGCTCCTTCCCTGTTGACTTCTCATCTCTGTTGACTTTGTAAGTAAATGGGTATTCACTGCTTTAGCTTACAATGCTTAATTCACATTTGACAGAGAAAGAGGTGAATAAACATATCTTGACTGACCAAAAACCCATTTCTCCTGGTGATTGATATCTTGATAAAGAATCTAGGAACATAATCCAATGTATATACACAAAACTCCTTACATAGTATCTGCATATACATTTCATGAAGATGTTAATGACCAGTGTGACCTTGCCTTTCATTTAAGACCTCACAGGACATTCTACGGTGAACCAGAATGACATGCCAGATTCAAGACACTTCTGTCACCATTTGCCAGTTGGCATCAAGAGGCTCAGATCACAACCCAGGAAAATGTTGATTCTAATCTTGACTGTACTGTGTGAACAAGTCAATCCATCTCTCTGTGTGCCTGTCCCCCCACCCACTATTTTTCTTCATTCTTGTCTGTTTTGACTTTACGCTCTTCAGGATAGAAACTGTCTTATTATGTATTTGTACAGTGCCTAGTGCAACAGGGATTTAGATGCTCCCGTAATACTAATAGATAATAATTTTAACCTTATTTCAGGAATATTTCTTTAAAACAAAATCACTTTCATTATGACTAATTCATTGATATGTAAAAGTGTAAGTTTAGACCCCTTCCATATGATGGATAAAACTGTGCCAGCAGCAGTCATGTTGAAATACAGCTGTTGCTTGTTTGCACACTTCTAGCGTGGATTGCTCATGATGCGAGATTCCTCCACAGCACAGCATGTGACACTGATGACACCTATGATTTCCCCCTCCTCTGAAATCTGACAGTTGACATTTTACTGTTAATATTTCAGCACACAGCCCAGTTTCCTAAATAATGAAACTATATTGCTATCATAATGACATGTCAATCAAATACAGGTAGGCCTCTAAAGGTACTTTAGAAATAATTTGTTGCTTTGAATGAATGCATAAGTTCACATTAGAGCAATATATAGAACCAGGTGAAAATCAATCAATAAACCAGATCAGTTTAACCTTACAATACTGCAGTGACAGTGTCTGTCCAGCAAGACTTTCAGTGTGTTGTGTTGTGAAATAAATAACCTCACTGGATTATCAGAATGCTTCAGTGATTTATTCATGATATTCTGTTGTGCCTATCTAAACTTCATACTGCAGTTCCTAATCCTGGGAACCACGCCCCAACTGGACCAGTATAATTAAGGATAAATAGGTAGATGGTTGAGAGTTTTCAGGAAAAAAATTAGAACCAAGCCAAAAGGAGAGTAGCCTCAGTTCCATGAAAATACCACCTTAATCAGATATATATTGGAACAAAAAACTGGAAAACAATGTATGTCCAGCATGAATCTGATTTTTGTGTTTAAAATATTTTGGTGTTTGTATGAAAATATAAAATGTCCCAATGATTTTTTTTCCTGCCTATCTTCATTCTTCTGTGTCCTAATATGAAATGATCTGTATGAAGGTTATGTTGAGAAGGGAATATAGGCCTTTCACTTTGTCAATCAGCTTGAGATAAAAGATTGGAAACAAATTCTCCATGGAGAAACTCTCCTCTAGTTAAATAGCATAGCTATAAATATTAATTTAAGCATCACAATGCTCACTTCAGGTATATCTGTGCAACCGCATAGACTATAGGAAGGCTGCACAGAGGTAAGTGAGAAGCAAATTTGATCCCAAGAATTTAAATATAGGGCAGAGTAATTCACTCCTCTGAAAAAGTTTGTGTTAGGGCCAGGAAACTCTAAATATTTTAACTAGTGAAGCTTCTCCAAATCATGCCATTGGCAATAGTAGGGTTGCTCCCTTGCACAGGATTTACCATCCTAGTTTACAGATTTCCTAAAACCCAGGGGGCAATCCTGGGGTAGCCACAGAAAGACTGTACAGTTACAGAAGGTTCACATTCCATTCTTACCCAATCCCCATTTCAATGGCAGCCTCTCTCACTTAGCAACCACGCTTCCTGTTAGCTCTCTGCTACATCTGAAACAAAATCCCCTTGGGGAAGCAACAGTTGAGAGCATGAAGCAAGAGTCTGTTTAAGAGGATGATAGTTTCAGTATTAACGTATATAGGGGAGTTCTCTAAGTTTAGGAAAAGATGTTACCAAGGAAACAACCTGGCCTCATCCATTTAGATACTTATATAGCGTTATATAGTCTTATATATTAATACTCATCATTGTAGCTGAGCACTTCTCAAGTATTTACGTATTAATCTTCACAATATCTCTGGGAGTTATAGGAAAACTATTAGCCTCATTTTACAGATGGGGAACTGAGTCACAGGAAAATTAAGTGACTTGCTCAAGGTCACACAAAACGTATTTAAAACAAAGAAACAAAAAAAAGCTACACCATGATGACTCTCCTCATCCCACTCAGTCATCTATGCTCTCTCTTTCACCAGTCTACACCCAACCAGAAAAACCTGGGACAGCCAACAGGCCCTGTAACGTGAGCTTGAGGTCAGTAGAACTTAGTTCTGGAAAACTGAAGCAGGAGGAAAATTCCACACATCAGGATACTTCATTGAGAAGACGCTGCCTTCAAACCCGCTCAATTAAATCACAGAGGTGTGAGATCAGATGAGCTGGTAGAAGGTATGTAAAGTAACTATATCTGCAAGAGCTCTGGTAAGAAAATGTTTTTGTCTTCCACAAAAAATGTAACTTTTCATCAAAACACCAAAAAACAAAATCATTTGTTTTCTTTTATTAAAAGTTAAAATGTTTTGTGGAAAGCAGACACTTTATGTGAAGAATGTCTTTAAATTGAAAACCCAATTTTCCACTAAAAACAGTTTTAAGGGAAATTTTTCAACCAGTCTTTATAGTTTATATTTAATGCATATTGTTTAAGACAGGAAAGTACATGCTAACAAGACAGATTACACTTTGATCTCCAAACTGCATAGCACAGATGGGATTTTTAGAGAAGAACCACCTGCAGCTGGTTTGGTGAAAGACTAGTTATTTCTTCTGATCTCTTATTTTGATGTTCACGTGGGTTAGAAGACTAACATATAATTTCTTTAATCAAATGCCTACCATAACATACTGTTAGTCTTTTTTGATCTAAATAGAGTTTGCTATATAATTTTACTGATTATACTCAGTCAAGAGGACTAGAGAGTCCTAATGGTAGGAAACATTGTGATAACATGTCCTTCCTGTCAATGAAATCATTAAACAAGCTTTTCTGAGGTTAAAGATTTTCTCAGTTCAATTTCACCTTCTACCATAAGTGTCTTATGGATAACACAGTGTGCTTTGGAAAGCAAATACTGATTGTACTGGATAGTCCTCTATATATGAAACTGTTCTTTATCTTACTATTTTGTTTGATTATCTTGCAATTACTATTACATGTGTTATTTCCCAAGGATTTATTTTTCCTGCTTTTGTAAACATGTTACTTAATTTTTTCTACTGATCAGAGAATTCAGGTACGATTCTTTTTATTTTTATGTATCTGCTGCAGATCTTAATTATTAATTGCTCTAGGAATTGAACCTCTTGACTTCACTTGGCCTGCCTCGGGGATGTATTTGGTTCTCACTGAGGCAATGGAAAAGACTCCTATTGCTTTCAGGAGGAATTGGACTGAACTCTAATGAAGTTCTCATTATTATTTCATTTATTCATACTTGGTTCCTTTTGTTTAGCTTCGATAATGTAGTATGCCTCATTATGCCCAGTTTGCTATGGTCCAGGAGACTGAGATTCTGCCTGAATCTCATGAGCGCACCTTCCCAGTACTAAACCCTTTCAAGGCTTGGTTCTTCTGGTTGCTCTGTTCTGTTTTTTAATCACCTCCAGGAATGTCACTATCATTAGAAATGCAATGCTATGCCACCTGTGAGTAATATCATTCGAGGAATCTGCTGACTTCAAACGTTTGCTTCTTTCTCTTTTAAAAGCTAACACAAAAGATTATAACATCATAAACAGAATGTAACAAATGTAATTCATGATATGACCATTGCATGCTAGGAATATGTTATCATCCTAAGCCTCATGCCTCACTGAAGGAGATCACAAACAACCCAGTAGCTAGGCAAATAAAACATGCATTAATGCACAATTGCACTATACATTGCTGCAGACATGTCCCAGTAATATAATAATTAGCATTATGTCCTCAAAATTATAGGAAGTTGGTTCATCAGTATTAATTATATCTAATTCTATTTCTAGCTTCGTTCAGATGAAGTCAACTAAAGCAAAGAAGGCCATCTTGCAGAAGCATATGCCATGCACAATAATTAATTGGTTCCTGCATTGACAAATGAAAATAAAGTCATAATGCCAGCTGCTATATATGGCAAAAATAAATGAGAGTAAGTAAACCACCATCATCCAACTGTGCCTACCCTTGAAATAATAACAATCATGATAATCCTTTGCATTTCTATAGAGCCTTCCACCTAAGAATCTCAAATTGCTAGCTTTATAAGAATTAATTCGATTTTACTGTGTTAGTGTCTGAAGATTACCTTTAAATACCATGAGAAAGTTTGCATAGTACAAACTTATAAACATGGAATAATGTTACCATATAGAAAAGGACCTCCCTGGTGAGTTCATGGAATCACCTTATCTTTATATGAGGCAGATCACTCACTAGCATTTGACTTCAGCACACCAATATGCTGAGTCATAGGAGGCAATTCTAAAGATTAAAAGCCTCAGGACCTGTGGAGAGAGACTCTGAGGGTATGTCTTCACTGACGGTAAATTCACCACCATCAGATCGATTAATCCGGATCAACTGAGCGGAAGTGAAGACCTGCTCAATTGATCCAGAAATCAATTTAATAAAACCACCTCCCCCAAAGGTATTGTGCTGCCTCGACGGGAACGCATTTACATAGCTTGCATAACTCCCGTCGACTGCCACTGAATTTGCCTGTCAATGTAGACCACGTCTGATGCTCATAGTCTTTGTACTCTACTGAATCACAGAGGATTCAAGTCAAGATTTCCAATCATTAAGTCACTGTCCTGAGGCTAATGCATTGAACAATCAGAGCCAACATAGTCTGGGTTCCCAGCTACTCCTCTGATGCCTAAAACCTACAAATTAGGAGGGCAAGGAAGAGCCTTTCTGCACCTCCAATGTTGATGCACTAAATCATTTGAGTAACAAAGAACTTGCCCAGATGCCAAAACATTCTTTGGGTGCTGATGATCTTTACCTTCGGAGGTGAAGAGAATAGAAGGTGCAGATGGGATTCCCATGCTGCAGCACATTTAAGCAGCTGCCAGGAGATCTCCATGTGCTGAACAGGGAAGGTATGAGGAAGATGTCCAGATGTTTGAGTTGTTCCTCTGTGTTGATGTTCTTGACAACACCAACCCTTGGGAACACCAGGGAATATTCTCAAGCACTGAGTTGCTCATAAGTTTTGAAGCACCTACATTCAAATATTGCTGGCAGGCCACATTCCGATACTACCTTTGCTAAGGTTACTTCAATAAGCCAAATTATCTGAAGTACCATCTGGTTTTTTGCAATAATGTAGTGCATTGAGGAACTGGGGGTGCTCACACCAGAACTTCTGGTCTTGCCAAAACAAAGTCCATAAAGCATCTGAGAAGTAGGAAGACTTATTCCCATGCAGACTTAGGCCATGCAACATGAGGTGTCCCATCAGTTTTCTTCTCAGAGCCAAGACTGGGTCAGTGACTAACCAAGAGGAAATTAGCGAGTTCTCTGACTGAACCAAAAGAAAAAGACACATACAAATAATATTAATTTTGAGCATGACACTCAGAGCCAAAAAGCTGTGGCCACTTGAACCATGATGCCAAGAATCAGTGAGCAGCGCAGGGGTGGGAGCTCTGTCACTGACAGTTTTGAGAAACAAATGGATGGAATGTTCTAGGTATGTGAGGTGCCTGCGTTTGGGCATGCTCAATGGGGCTGAACCCCAGCTTAGGTGTCTCAAAGGGTAAAAAGCCTTCAGAGCTGAAGTGAGTTTCTCACATGATTTACACTCGAGGCATATGAGAATCCTGCACTGATGGTATCTTTAGAGGATATTTCTCATGTACGTTTACTTGTACTTGACACCCTGTGTAAACTACATATTTGCATATATTCACCAATACATCAATAAAGGCCTAATTTTGTAGACTCTCTTGTTGAATAAATGTTGGTCTAATTCACCTGGAGTTTGCTTGACAGAAAAAACAGTTCTTTGACAGTATTTCAGGGTTTTTTTTAAGTGATCTTTGTATTAATATTTGGTGATGTAGAAAGTAATATGTTATTATCATATCAATAAGGACCTAATTTTGTTGCCTTTTCTACTGAACGATCTGATGAATATAAAACGGAGTTTTGTATTACTTCTTATTTATGTTTGGTATTAAAACTTTACAATCTGAATAGTAATATATTTGTATTCACATAGTATATTATTAAGGGGACTCAATTTTAACTGTGAAAGTTTTGCAAATTAAATAACCAGATCTACATTAGCTGGAATTTGATTAATAAAAATGAAGTTATGGCTTTTTTTTATATTTTGTGCTAAATGTTTATATACTGAAAAGACATTCTTTAGAATTATTAGCATTTCTGTATAAAATATATTATCCAAAGTGTTTTCAGAGTTTTGTGGTGAGCTTATATTTATTTTACTTATATTATTGCCTTGGTCACTTATGAAATGAGACTGTTAGTTTTTCAATAACTGCTCTATTGAGCTATAATCCATTGATCTATGATACAATTTCAAATAAAATATTAATTCAATGTTACAACGTGGTAGCTATGGTTTTATAGTCACATATGGTATTCTATATGCAGAATTTTTCCTCTGTCAAAAAAATAACAGAATTTTAGAATATGTCTGAATATGAGCAGCATAGTCCTGTCATTCTAACTTCTTGTACAAAGTTATCCAACTGCAGCACTGTTCCACACACACACACACACACACACACACACACACACACACACACACACACACACACACACACAAAGAAATGTAAGTAATCATCACAATTCTCATTTGTAAACTGTAGAAAGTGAAATATAATCTGAGTTTAAGAGACTCATCAGGAATCCTGGGTGAATTTTGCATTCATTACAATCAGTAATGGACTCACCTATTCTGTCCTCACAAACCTCTTCATCATTAACCTCTTCTAACTTTCCTACTTTAGAATTATTCCTCCAATAGTCCTTAGTTTTCCAAAAGTAACATGACAAGTTAAAAAGACAGAAGAAAGGGAGACAAATGATAATTCACATTTTAAGTCATTCTCAAGTCAAAATGGCTCATTTTCCCAGTGGTTCAATTGTGCTACCAAGAATATAACACTCCCTTGAAATGACTGGCAACTGCCATTGAACATTCACTCACACCAGAACCAATATAATAGTCTCTCCACATGACTACCTGTTGCACAGAAGAAACACTGTTCTACCTCAGAATTCAAACACTCTTTAAAAATATATACTGGTACATAAACTAAGGGCATAAATTTCACCAGGTTTCCCTGGGCATTTCACATTGTTAAAACCTTTCTACAAATAGTTCATAATTCACAAAAAGGTATTTTTAATTAACATTGGCATTTCTCACAAAAAATCTCCATGAAGAGTGATCTTCATTGCTCTTCTGTAAAGTAAGGAATAAAAACAAATCCACAAAATTAAAAAACAGCTGCACTTTCAGTTTCCATCAAAACTTTCCTACCAAAAAACTGGTAAAAATTTTTTGCCATTGGGATTTGGGGATTTTTGTTCTTTACAATAACCTTGAGAGGAGAAAAACAATCTTAAAAAGTAGCTAGAGAGTAAGATATATGCAGCTGATGACTGATCAAGAAATTTAAAATTGCGTGCCTAAGATTAGCCCCCTGAATCCATATTCAGGCTTGTACAGCAGCTTTGTCAAAAGTATCTATGTGACTTAGGAGTGCAAGGCACTTTGACTTTTAGGGGGAGATTTTTAAAATCACAGAGGACAATGGTACTCAACTCCCATTAATAGTCATTGAAAATTAGAAGCCTAATGCCTGTTTAGGACTTTGAAAATGTTTGAATTCTGTCACTCTAGATCTTTCTTCATGTAGCCATATCTCATTTTTCAGATCCATACTTTATGCTGGCTAACATCTCTACTGATAGAAGGAACATCTTTGCATATTGGTTATAGGAGCAGAGAAACACTAGTATATGCATATAGCATAACACAAACAGATATTGTAGAGGGTGCATTATTATTCTTATTAAAGTTGGAAATTTACATATTATAGGAACAAAACTAAATAACTTTTCTAAGAAGACTTGTAGTATAAATAAATTCAAAAGGTGGTATTAAAAAAACTACTGGGGCTAAATTCATCCATAGCTACAGTTACATTGGCTTATGTTTTCAGGGTGCTGTTGCTGCCTTGATAAATTACAAACAAGAAATGTGTGAAGGGTTTCAGCTAATTCCCATAATTGTCCAGCACTGAAAGTGAGACACAGGATTAATCAATATTTTAATCAGAAGCTGTCATAGTACATGGATGCACTTGTTTCGACAAGTGTTAGGTCCCTGTGCTATTAAAACCTGCTTCGCTGCTATTTCACCATGCCCATGCTACAGATTAAAGGTGCTGCTTTTTTGACAATATTACAGATACACAAAGTGTCACTTGTGATACCAAAAACAATTTATCTTACTTCAGTCGAGATGCAGCTGGCTGTCCAAGAAAATGTTTTTCAAGAGAAATTTGCTATAAGACCTGAAAGATAATTGAAGTTAACAGAGATCTATAGTAATATGTAACGACCTCCAGAGTCACAGCTTTACAAATACTCTTTTATATTTTGATTTGGGAATTAACCCTGCCTTCATTATAATGTTTTAGCTGTGACTTTTGGCTTTCTGTTAAAAGCAGAAGTGCTATATTCTAAATACATGATCATATTCCAAGAATTCCCTGATTTTCATAAATATACAGCTATTTTAAGTCTATTTATTGTACCTGCTTAGATGAAAGTTTCTTTTCTGTCCATAAGCCATTAAACTTTACCTAGGCTTGATTAACATGAAATAAGTAAACTGAGACCTTAAAGTGCAATCAGAATGGTCTCATAACTGGAATTGTTAAATTAATACACAAAATGCTTTTTGCTATTTCAATCAATGAGAATTATAGAAAAAACATCAAAGACTGGAAAATGCAGCAGAGAAATATTTTTTCAAAGCCATCCAAGCCACTGATCATTTCATAGCTGATAATAACAGTATCTATAACCTATTTTTAAATACCAGTATTCATTGTAGAAACGAAGGGAGACAAGCACAAAATAGGATTGGTTTTAAAATGATGAATGGCTGCACTAATAAGAAATGGAAAAAGTAAAAGAATTGATGCTAAGATTTTGTGGAAGCATTTTTGCATAAAACACTATCCTTTTGATCGTAAATAAGTCTAGAAAAAGCAGCAGTTAGCTCTCAGGGCAAGGCACTGTAGAAGGTGCAGAACCATGGACAGTGCCACCTAGTGGTCAAGTGGTGGTTAGCAGGATGTCTCACCATCGAAGCACAGTCTTGTCCCTCACTGTCCCCATCCCAGGGGTTTCCATGCCTCTGCTTTAGCACAGGGGCTTTGAGGGAGGGGTTTGTGAACAGTCACAGCCTTTTCCAGGAGGCCTACTCCCAGAAGGGAGAACTCATTTTATCGTCTCCTGGAAGTGGGTATGGGAGCCCAGGCCTGTCTTCTCTGGTTCAGGACCCAATAGGGGGCAGCTACCCTATGCATTGGGGCTAAGCTGCTACCCCACCACCACCACCACCTCCTATCCCAGTCTCCTTCAGCTTCTCACAGTAAGCACTCCAACGATGTCTTTGACCTGAATACTTCTGTTCCCTGCTTTTCCCTTGCACGTTTCCATGGTCTGTGGTGTCAGGTCCCATTTCCATGGTCTGTGGTGTCAGGTCCCACGCAATGAGCTCCTTGGCAGTACTTTGCCCTCAAAGCAGCCATCTTCTCCCTGCCTACCTCTGAGCTTCTCTGCTTCCCCTTTTAAAGGCTGCTTCCAGCTCGTGCCTGGGCCCAGAGCTGTTCCTTCCCCCTTACTCTGCTGGGTGGGGTTTGAATATGCCATCACAAGGACAGATCATATTTGCAATATTCCATCATACCCCTAGTTTTAATCAAGTGTCATGAAAAGGAGACCAGCCAAACTAATGGGAATAAAAATAAAATAAAATATTTGAAATATATTGGTCTCCTGAGTAAAGCAGAATGGTTGGCCCTTTTGCAGCTGGCTTCTGGATGGATTATTATATCCTGGTCTAGGTGGGAACAGTCTGCTCTGAGCACAACTGCTGAAAAGAGCTCATTCATGTAGCAGCTATAGCAATTCAAGAACTTTATAAACAAGTAGATTGAACATTCAGGGTATTCTGATTAAAGAATAAATGAAAGAACAAGGAAAATGACCGGAGAGCCATTATAATCATCATTGTAAAGGGCCTAACTCTGTATCCTTTGTTCATGCTAGCAGGCTTTGCTCATATGAGTAATCCATTTTCTTTAGCAGCACAACTTGCAGGAATAGAGACTACTCTTGTTACAGGATTGGGCCCTAAAGGATATTCCTAACTGACAGTGACCAGCAGGTGACTCTTAAAGTCCTGTTGAATTGAACTCTGCAAGAATACTATCACATTGTTCATAGTGCTTTATCAACCAAGTCTCCCATTACTTCTCTGGTGCTTAAATTACTCATGAACCTAAATAACTTTCTATGGGGACTATCCAGTTTATTCCACTGAATGGATCATATACAATTACCTGCTTTGTGGGCAGGTAGCATATGTGTGCATTTGATGAAAGCAGCTCATGACCCTCAGAGACTGCGTACGTGCTCTTGAGATCAGAACGGCTAACCTGGAGGAGCTAAGGAAGACAGAGGATACATAGATGAGACTTTCTGGGACACAGTAAAGCAGTCCCACCCTCTGTCTGAAAGCCTCTGTGCTGTTGAGGGGGATGAAAGTCTTCAGGAAGGAGAACATCAGACTGGAGGGGACCCCCATTACTAGAAAGAGACAAATAATAGTAACGGGGGAATTCAGTTGCTAGACATATAGATAGCTGTATTTGTGATGACTCAAGGAACTGCATGGTGAATTGCCTGGTAGGTGCAAAGGTTGAGGATCTCTCAATACATGTAGACATATTTAGGTGCAATGCTGGAGAGAAGCCAGTGTTCATAGTTCATGTAGCCACCAGTGACATAGGGAAAGGTAAAAGAGTGCTCCTGGAGCCCAAGTTTAGGCTGCTAGGTAAGATATTAAAGTCTAAGACCTCCATGGTAGTTTCTCTCAAATGCTTCCAGTTCCATATGCAGGTCCAATTAGATAGGTAGAACTGCAGGGTCTCAATGCATGGATCAGACAATGGGTGTAGGAAGGAGAGTGTTAGGTTTATTACAAACTGGGAACCTTTTGGGAGTGGAGGGGCCTATACAAGAATGATGAGCTCCATCTAAATCAAAACAGACCCAAATTGCTGCCGTGTAAAATTAACAAGGTTGTAGAGGAGATTTGAAACTAAGGGCTCTGGAAAAGCCAACAGGTGTGGACAAGCACATGGTTTAGACAGAGATTTTTGTTTGGGGAGGATCTATTAATGGGTATTCTGTATAAGCTAATAAAGAGAAGAGGACAGATGCTGATAATGTGCATCTAGGAGATGAAGAGAAACTGTTAAATGAAAGAATCTCATTCAATTACATCACATAATGGCAAACTGCTAAACAGTGTCAAATTATATCTGTGCTTGTATACAAATGCTAGAAGTCTAAATACTAAGGTAGGGGAACTTTTGTGCTTGGCATTAAATGAAGATATTGAGATAATAGACATCACAAAAAATTCGTGGAAAGATGATAATGAATGGGACATGGTAATAAAAGGGGACCAAATATATAGGAATAAATAGGAATGACAGATTAGGATGTGCTGGTGGAGGAATGGTACTATATGTGAAAGACCACATAGTGTCAAATGTAGTAAAAATCTTAAATTAACCAAACTGTACCGCAGAATCTACATGAATACAAATTCAATGCTTGAACAATAAGGTCATAACAGCAGGAATCTACTATAACCACATGACCAGGATGGTGATTGTGAAATGCTCTGGGAGATTTGAAAGGCTATAAAAATAGAAAATTCAATAATAATGGGGGATTTCAACCATCCCCATATTGACTGGGTACCTGTTACCTCAGAATGGGAAGATGAGATAACATTTCTAGATACCGTTAAAGACTGCTTCTTGGAGCAGCTAGTCCTGAAACACACAAGGGAAGAGGCAATTCTTGGTCTAATCCTAAACGGCACATAGGATCTGGCCCAAGAGGTGAATATGACTGAATCGCTTGTGGATACCAAGTATAACGTAATTAAATGCAGAATACCAAAGAAGCTCACCACAGTAACATTTAATTTCCAAAAGGGGAACTACACAAAAAGGAAGTTAAAAGGAAATTAAAAGGAACAGTCACAAGAATGAAATGTTTGCAAGCTGCATGGCAACTTTTTTTGAAAACAACATAAAAGAGGATCAAGTTAAATGTATACCCCCCAAAAAAAATTGTAAGAGGACCAAAAAAATGCCACCATGGCTAAACAGAGAAAGAGAGATGTTAGTGGCAAAAAGGCATCCTTTTAAAACAGGAAGTCAAATCATACTTAGGAACACAGAAAGGAGCATAAACTCTGGCAAGTCAAGTGTAAAAGTATAATTAGGTGGGCCAAAAAGGAATTTGAAAAGCAGCTAGCAAAAAAACACAAAAACTAACAGCAATTTTCAAAAGCAAGTGAGGCCACTGGATGATCAACATGCTAAAAAAGGAGCACTCAAGAAAGACAAGACCATTGTACAGAAGCTAAATGAACTCTTTGCATGGATCCTCACCACAGAAAATAGGAGGGAGAGTCTCATACCTGAGCCATTCCCTTTAGATGACAAATCTAAGGAACTGTCCCAGACTGAGGTGTTGATAAGGAGAGGTTTTGGAACAAAATGATAAATTAAACCGTAATACGTCATCTAGACCAGCTGATAGTCACACAAGGGTTCAGAAGGAACTCAGATATGAAATTGCAGAATTAGAGAACTGTGGTATATAACCTATCACTTAAATTAGCTTCTGTACCAGATGATTAAAGGATATCTAATGTAATGCCAATTTTAAAAAAAGTCTTGAGAGGCAATCCTGGCAATTACAGGCTGGCAAGTCTAACTTTAGTGCCAAACAAATTGATTGAAACTATAGTAAAAAACAGAATAATCAGACACATAGAGGAACACGATTTGCTGGGAAGAATAAACATGGTTTTTGCTAAGGGAAATCATGCCTCACCAATCTATTAGAATTCTTTGAGGTGGTCAACAAAGATGTGGACAAAGATTATCCAACTGATATAGCGTACTTGGACTTTCAGAATGCCTTTGACAAGGTCGTTCACAAAAAGCTCTTCAGCAAAAAAGCAGTCATGGGATAAGAAGCAAGGTCTTGGATCAGTAATTGGTTAAAAACAGAGGAAACAAAGGATAGGAACACATGGTCAGTTTTCAGAATGGAGAAAGGTAAATAGTAGGGTTCCCTAGGGATCTGTACAGTACCAGTGCAGTTCATCATATACATAAATGATTTGGAAAAAGAGGTAAACAGTGAGATGGCAAAGTTTGTAGATGATGCATAATTAGTCAAGATTGTAAGTCCAAAGCACAATGGAAAAAGTTAAAAAAGGGATCTCACAAAACTGGGTGACTGGGCAACAAAATGGCAGATGAAATTCAATGTTGATAAATGCAAAGTAATGCATTTGGGAGTAATGGGAAAACAAAGTAATGGGAAAACATAATCCCAACCATACATATAAAAATGATGGGGTCTAAATCAGCTGTTACCACTAAAGAAACAGATCGTGGAGTCATTGTGGATAGTTCTCTGAAATTATCCACTCAATGTACAACAGCAGCCAAAAAAGCTAACAGAATGTTAGGAACCATTAGAAAAAGGATATGTGATAAGACAGTATCTAATGCCACTGAAAAAATCTATGGTATGCTCACACCTTGAATACTGCATACAGTTCTGATTGTCCCAGAACTGGAAAAGGTACAGAGAAGGGCAACAAAAATTACCATGAGGTATGAAACAGTTTCCACATGAACAGAGATTAAAAGGACTGGAACCATTCAGTTTGGAAAAGAGGCAATGAAGGGGTGAAATGATAGAGGTCAATAAAATCATGTATGGTGTGGAGAAAGTTGTATTTGCCCCTTACATAACACAAGATCTAGGGCTCAACTGATGAAATTAATAGGCAGTAGGTTTAAAACAAACAAATTCTTCGCGTTATGCACAGTCAACCTGTGGAACTTGTTGCCAGGGGATGTTGCAAAGTCCAAAAGTATAACTAAGTTCAAAAAAGATTTAGATAAATTCATGGAGGAAAGGTCCATCTGTGGCTATTAGCTAAAATGGTCAGGGACATAACCCTTTATACTGGGTGCACATAGCCTCTGATTGCCAGCTGGGAGTGGACAACAGGGATGCATGGATCACTCAATAATTGCCCTGTTCTGTTCATTACTTCTGAAGTATCTGGCATTGGCTACTTTTGGAAGGCAGGATACTGGGCTAGATGGCCCATTGGTCTGACTCAGTCTGGCCATTCTTATGTTCTTCTGAATAACATTCTCAGATCTTTAAAGAGATCAGGATGCATTATATAGATAGTAGCACAAGGAGATGAGTCTAGTGAAATATAAGCTGGATTCACAGGCACTAAGAGTTAATTTTATACCCCATTGTAATTACAGACCACAGACACAAAATTGGGAGTCCATTATAGATGTGAATATCCCCATAATTCAGAATTTGGATAGATGTTTATGGTTCAAGCCCATCTCAAATCAGAACAAACAGCTAATCTGTAGCTATTTGAAGATGTAATATCCTGCCATATTTGTAAAAGGAAAATGGGTCACCTTCACTGTGTAGAAAGCAAAGCTGAACTCTTGTCAGGAAAACCAGCTGGAATAGTAAATAGTGACTCTAAAGTCCCAAGTGGATTAATATAATGATAATTCAGACATGGAGGTGCTAATATACATCGTGTTAAATTAATCCCTTTTTGTCTGCTCTTCTAACAGAAGACCACTGCTTGTTTGAAAAGCTCTTCCTCTTTTGCCAGAAGCTGGGCATGGCATGGGCAACAGGGAATGGATCTCTTGATTCATTCCCTCTGACGCACCTGGCATTGACAACTCTTGGGAGACGGGATACTGGGCTAGATGGAACATCAGCCATGCTGACTCAGGCCATTCTCATGTTCTTATATGTTCAGTTTTAATATAATTTCCTTTTCCTCCAACAGATTGCTGTGCTGAGAATGGAATCCAGTGCAATTGTTAGCTGCTAAATAAAGAACTATTAGAAAACTTTATAGTGTGGGGTTCCCTCAGTAGAAAAGTGCATGAGTAACTATGAAATACTTACAAAGAAAGAGAGCTTTCTCTTCTAGTCTCAGGAGGGAAAAGTTGGCCTTCAACCTTTTGCTTACCAGTCCTTACATGAAATCTGCTTTGTATAAAACAGATGAAAAGCATTGACTAACTATAAAGACAACTAAGTTGCAAGAACAGATTTTTTCAAAAAGAATCTAGATACATTTACTTTTCACCCTTGAGGTGCAAACAAAGCATCAGATTCCATCATTTTATCATATTACCAAAGTTAACAATCTCTTAATCTAACTTCACATGACTTCTGTAGGAAAAACAAATCCTATAGTTTGTTACTGAAAATTTCTTGAAATACCTCACTCTTCTCTATGGGGGCCTGATCCAACGACGTGCAAAGCGTCTACCATCTTTTCCCATTTAACTTCAATGGAAATTGAGAGAACTCAGATAAAACCCCATTCACCTGAGGTCTAACTAAGCAGCCACCAACAAAATTAGAACCCGATCTTGCAAATCATTACATGTACATGCTTCCTCTTGATGATTATAGAAGTTTTTTTGTGTGTGCAAGGATTTTTGAGAGGTGCTGAGTGCCTTCTGAGAGCTGGTAAGCATCTTCTTTTTCCATATCTTATCATCACAGCTAGTTCCTCAGCTACTTATAAGATCAGGTGCCAATAAAAAGAATCAGGACAGGGTGGAGTGGGACTGGTGGAGAGAGAATAGAACTCAAAAGCACCACAAATTAAGCACGTTTAACTTTAAGCATGTGCTTAAGTCCCATTGGTCAAATGGCACTTATACATGTGCTTAAGTGGTGTCTTGAATAGCATTGGACCAAAGTACATGACTAGGTGTTTTCCTGAACTGGGGATTTAGCTACTTGGATTGGAAGTTAATGTTTTATAATCAAAATGAATTTGGCCATGTGAACACAATTAGTTCATGGTCACTTGACTTTGATTCCCCTACATCCTCCATGTTTCTGATTCTCCTCCTTCTAGTCAATATTAAGTCCAACATGGATTTATCTCTAATTTCATTCTCATCTTCATTGTGATATACAAATAAACAAAAAATGTCAATTGCTTCATCCTGATTTATGCTTCTGTAGCAGATACCTGATGCCAATTTCAATCTATTATTTACCCTTTTTATTCCAATACATAAAATTTCATTGTTATAAAAACAATTCCCTTAATTTTCTCTTGGTATTTATGTAAAATAAAATACTTTCTTCTCTACCATACCTCGGGCCAAACTTGGTTTGATTATAACTAAAGTTGGTTGGAAAAAAGAATTTCTGTTTGTTTGAAATGAGAAAATTTTGAAATTTATTTCTATTATTTTTGTAACAAAATGTCAACATTTTCAATGAAACCGAAATTTCAAAAAAAAAATTAATCAGAAACACTGAAAGAAAATGTCAAATATATAATATAAACAGAACTTAAATTACTCAACAATAGTTGAAATAAAATGTTTTTACGTTATCAAAATTACATGTTTTGACTTTATTGAACAGATACGAGGAAAGAGTTTCTTCCATTGAAAATGTCTTCAAAATTAGCACATTCCCATGAAATGTTTTGATTTCAACAACAAAAATAAAATAATATAAATAAATAAAAATTGACTAGCTCTAGTTATACCTATGCAACCCTATCACTGAATCCTACACTGGCTCAGGTCACAGTTCAGGAGAGCAGTGTGTTTAATGACTAAGGATGCTTTCCTGAATCAGAGCCCTTATGCTATACGTAACCTTTTTGGCTTCAGAGTTCCACAAGAGCAACCAAATTCAGTATTTCACCCCTGGGAGCTATGATAATGAACATTCTGGTAATCTGAGTTAGCCTAATACCTTTCTGTTAGGTTTTCATTCCAACAGCATCACCTCAAGCTCTTCCTGTTTGTTGCCCAGGTGACTAAGGAATTTGAGAGAAAATAATCTCATCTTGCTCACCAAGCCCATGTTCCCAAATCTTCAGAGTTTTTAATCTCATGCTGGCAAGTATGTGGACTCAATAACATGTTCTCCTGTGAGGCAAAAGAAACACTGTAAACAATGCATGTGAGTGACCGTAACAAAGATGAGCAACTGCTGAACACAGAAAAGAAGAACAAATTATACATTGCCTAGGAAAGTTCCCCTGTACCTTAGATAACTCAGAGAGCATAGATCATAAATGAAAAGCATCTTTCTGAATGGTCAGAAGCTAGAGCTAAAGATTTATATAAAAAACCAGCAACAGGAATTAAAATATGTTGTGCCATAATTGATATATGTTTTAGGAAAAAATGAATTGAACCACTGAAGTTAAAGCAATGAAACATACCATGCAAAATAATGTGATTCTTTTATACGCTTGTATGCCACTTTTTTGTCATTTATGGTACTCTACAGTATATATTTAATTAAAATACTACCCAGTGAACTCTGCACCTTGCCCTATTTTTATCTACCTCCATTTTTACTGCAAGTTGATGTTGCCTCCTCTTCTCCCCTTACAATATCTGTGATGTCTCCAGACTCTAGCCTGCAGTTATTCAGGTAATATTTTTCTCTTTCATGACCTTTTAAAGACTTCATAATGTCTAAGCATTATATCTTGAAGGCATTAGCACAGTCAAGTTGCTATATACATTAAATTTTCTTGTCTATCTTTAAATCTTTCCCTTCAGTACGGTCCTAAATCATGACCCTAATACCTGTAAGGAGATGGTGATTAGTTCAAACAATTAGTACCTCTGTATTTTCTCTTGCTTCCAGCAATAATTACTGAGTCACATTTGATTCATAACATTAGGTAGAAAGAGATCATGATTTAATTTTTAGTCCTCAATGATTTAGGCCTATACTTCATTCCATGGTCTGTCACCATTAAAAATTTTAACCTCTTGGGAAGCTAGGCACTGCCATTGGGATGAGATATTGTATCAATTACTGTTACAATGTCACATGTTGAGCTTTCATTCTGTGGTGAATGAGCTGTAAATAATCGTCAACAATCTGTTCCCTGTATAAACGATTACTCAAATAAGGAAAAATACTCCCTCTGAAATTTATAAACTTGAACATGAAGAATGGTATAGTCTCATTAACAGGCAATGCCAGCACTGTGATCTCATATTAGAGAACAATACATACCGATTCTTGAGATTTGTTGCTTTTTAAATCCTACTGTAATGTTAGAATATTGAAAGTACAATGAGCATTCATATACACAGAATGGGCATGAGAAAACCTCAGAAATGTCATGATTCACATATGGACTGGATAATCTAGCAGTTCCAATGCTTAAATGAAATGTATTCAAACTTTCTCACCATCTTGAATCTACTGAATTAGACTGCAAGCTTCATGAGAACATGCTCTCTTGTGTAATTTTCTGCTACTAGTTCAGCTAGAAATACCTCAGGAATGGGGTTATGTTTTTTGCCATTTAGTTCTGTGAGGAAGTGAGCAAAAAATTAGAAAAATTATCAAAAAACTTAAGCGAACATTTCAGAACATCAAATATTTGATTGCACAAATAAAGAAAAAAAATGGTGTAGAACATATTATACTTCATAAACACTTCAGTCATCTTGAATGAATTGTCCTCTCTTACCCATTCCTCTGAAACAATAAACATTGGAATAGGTGGATAGGACAAGGAATATTGGCCTTTGATATAGGGCAGGTGACTGTGGTCAGGAAATAAAGTTCACTGGTTTGCTAGCACTCCTGAGCATCACAGTTTATTATATCTCCCCACCAACCAAACACATTTTTATTGTCTTGTAACTGTACACCAATCTTCTCACCTACTACCATTTACAAGCTGTCCATACTTCCTTCCAGATCTATTGCTATGGTGATGGAAAGTTCTCCAAGTATCTGATGTTGACAATCATCTGTTTGTCTATCTACCTAGTTACTTCTATAGCCTGTTTTGCTCTAGAATTGGAGCTATCCAGAGTATGAAAATTTGGGATCACCCAAGGGAGCAAGATATACCTATTCTTGAAGAACGACATGCACATGTTAAAGCTACAAATAAATGCCGGAAAAGTAGAAGTCAGTCATCAGTAGGTCTCACTGGGCCATATTTTATGGACGTTTTTGTGAAATTAATCAGGAATAATTCCACTGACTTCTGTGAAGATACTCTCAGTATATATACCAATGTACTGGTACATGAGCATATACTTTAGGCAATGACCTTGGGATCATTACAAGGTCATACGTTTACAGACCTGGAAAATTTCCTCATTGTGTTAGCCACAAATAGGTTACTCTACTCCCCTAAATTTCACAACCGAATTCTTAAATTAAGAGCTTCCTGGGAAAATTCCTCAATTCTTCTATGTCATAACAAATTATGATAAAATTAAAACAGATGTTTTAAAGATGAATAATGGATCATTTACAATGTATAACACATTAACTTGACTGGTAATGGACCATGGGGTTGATGTGAGTTAAAGAATAGTTTGGGGCCTTTGGATTTCCAAGCAAGATTGGGTTAGAAACATTGCAAAGAAGAACCTCCAGAAGAGATTTTGTCAGTCAGCAGTGCCTAATGGTTAGTTAATGAACTATCACTAACAAAAGCTAGTGGGAAATCTGATTGTCCATTCTACTTGGAACAAATAAGACTACTAAAAAGAGTAATGGCTGTTGGAAAGATGGTGGTGGTGAAATGTTATATGTAAGCATTTGAAAGATCAGTTTCTTTATATATTTATATGCATGGCATTTTGGATGATGATGCTTTATGAGACACTGCAAGCTTTTTTGTTCAGATAGACTCCGTTAGTGTAGATGACAGTAAAATGGCTGGGCATGGAGCTAGCTACCTGCAATTCCTAATATCAATTGTTTATTTAGTCATTCTATGCATAGGTCACTGTTGCCTTTGTCTTCCCCTCTGGAGGAATCCATAGGGCTAGAATCTGGTTCTTCAAGTTCCTGATGACTGCCACATCCACACTGCCAAACAACAGCTCTGAAAAGGCAGAGATTATTGGGATGTGAGTCTTATGGCTCCAAGCACCACTGGATGGCCTGCTTACAGAGGCCCTGATTGGTGGAACCTACTGCATTCCCTGATTAGCCCAGGTATACTATTTCAGACCTAGGGGAAACACCTGGAGACTGTCTGTACAATAAGGTAAAACCCTGACCTGCTGCTGAGACAGACCATGCCTTTTTCCTACTTCCTTACCTTATTCCTGCTCCCCGTTTCCTCACATTGTTCCAGCCCTGTCCCAACCTCATTCCCGCTTCAGACTCTGCTCCTGCCTTCCTTGACTCCAGATAACTTGGTTCTGACCCTTGGTTGTATTTCCTGACTCCTGCTCCAATCACTAGGCATGATCGCCCACACCCCAGTTCCTGACACCCTTCTTTTTTAAGAAAAAAACACTTGCTTGTTTTATCTTGAACCCCACCAGTTCAGTAAAGAACTTAAGCATATACTTAACTCATCTTTGTTAGTCATCATGGACTACCTAGAAAACCCAGTGTATGGGGGAAACGGTCTTATTTTTAAAAAAAATTTGTGTAGAACAACAGAACTAAAAGACATAGTGCTAATATTGTATCAACAATAGGTTATTTTATTATTTCATTTCCTTAAGGCTATCCAGATGACTACGTTTTTTCATTTCTGTTCTTCCTGGAGAATTAAAACAATATTAAAAATAGTCCTTTGGTTGACTGCAACATAAAATAGTTATTAGCATTAGAGAGTTTAAACAAGTAATCAATAATTATATTAAAGCAAAGCTCTTTACAATAAGCCAAGTTCTGATTTTTCAGTTTTTGTTCTTAGCAGACTACAACATAGTTAAAGATATGACTTATTATAAGAGTTAATTATCATAAAATAATTTAGACTTGCACGTGTGGGATATGCTCTGAAATAAAAAGGAGTAATTTAGTTTTGCTGAGAAAGCAAGCTAGATATTCTCTGATTGCAAAGTAAGCTACATATTGTGTATAGACAGCTTACATACTATGGCTAATCGAAAGTGAAACAAATAATTTTCAATTAATTTATTCAACTAATGTACATTTTAGCTTCTTTTTCAACTCATAGAACTTCTGATCAAGATTTCAATCTATCCAGATTCAAATACATTTGAAGAACAAATGTAAGTCTCATATCAATTTCTGTATATTCTTAATTGCTCACAAATATTAAAAATTCAAGATGTATCTCCTAGTCTGAATTAGTCATATAAGTCACATAGCATAGTTTCTGTACTCTGAATGGATGAGTATGCAAGCACTTCTACCCCTAATATATGTAAGGGCTGATTTAAGTTTCCGTGTCTATATATTATCATGCTTATGACTTTGGTATTCAATTTCCATTAACATTTGTGCCTACGAAACTCAGCTTCTCAAATATTCATGGACGCTTCCTTGCTGCTTTGTTAATGCACTACAGTACTGATTGATAACTTTCGGTATTACGTCCTGTACCTCCATAAAGCAGAAGTTGTCAATGAAGTGGACTAAGCAAATTCATTTGTATTGATGACCTGAGGCAGGATTTAATAAACAGAAGTCTCACTTTCATGGGGTTTATAATGGTGGAAATCTGTTGATTAGAATCGAATTATTGGGTTAAACCAGATAACCTTTGTGGTCCCTGCTAACCCTATGGTTCTATGATTATTCCTCATTTACACCAGAAAATGTAAAAGAAGAACCTGCCCTTTATCAATATAGGTGGAATACAGGACTTAGGAATCATTTGACAGATTTTGATTTTTACTAAATTTCCAATTTCATCCTATTTTAGTTTCTTCAGTTTTGCTAATATCCAGCTACATCTATGTCAACTTTTGTTGAAGATCATATTAATCACAAGTCTTTTCTTAAAGAATGGGGTACAAATCCTTTTCTTTCATTTTCCCTGGAGAACCCCCAAGTGTATTAAATAAAGAAACTACATATCAAGGCAGAAGCAATCGATTCATTAAGTTTAATTTTTTATTTTCCTAGCAAAATAATCCCAATTCAGAAAAACACAGATTCTTATGCCACATATTATTCTGCTGGGAAGAAAATTTTATGTTTAAGATTTAAAGCGAATAGATTCATTAAATATCCCAACACTGAAAAATTAATGTTTATGAAGTTACCCCACTTCACTCAACTTTTTTTTTTTTTTTTAAATTACAAGGCTGGCTAAATCACATATAAGATCAAAGACAGGTTTTAAGTTTAAGGTTTATGAAAACATATAGAGAGAGAGAGCTGAAAAGGAAAAAAGATAAAGATAATTTCTACCATTCATGGTATTAATTCATGTTTAGAAAAACTTCAGTATGCAAATGTACTAAAGTGCTCCAAGAAAGTTATTTACAAATATCATTTAAAACCTTTTTAATTTTTAATGAATAGATACAGAACCTTAAAACTCCCTCTGGTATGCATGAGATTTCCTGCTCTGTTAGGAGAATTCAGTTGAAAACTTTATATTCCCTATAAAGACGACTCTCCATGCATGACAGGTGGAATTTTAAATCTCTTGGAATCTCTTAAAATGCCACAATTCCAGTAGTATTAGGGATCTGTATTTCTAGCAACGTAGTTCTTAGAATTTTTTGAAAATTTAAATAAATCCTCTATTTTAAAATCAAAGGAAGAGTTTCCAAACCTGCATATACATTTAATGAAGTACCACTGCTATATGTGGCTGACATTCGTTGGGACAGGGATTTTTTCATTTTATAGACTGATGAGACCCAAACCCTCTAGATACTACTGCAATACAAATAATAATAATATGGCCTTGCATAGTTGAATTATGATTCTTATAAGAACTTACTATAACAGAACTCCCTTTGAAGTCATAAGGATTTATGAAGGATGGGGGGAGGTGTTAAGGAATGAGGCCTGAGCCCTAGCACTTCTGATATCTTTTTGTGTTGATTTGCATTCGTTATTTTCTGATCAATATGTGCATTTGTATGCTTGAAACCATGCCAATGTGAAACAGTACATTCCTACTTCAGTATGCTGTAGCAAAAGAGCTCTATTTCCTACATCCCTTCTTTAAATGCGCCTTCCATTTAAAGCACAAAAAAAGGTGTAGTCTACCTTCACATTGTACATGTAACTCACATTATTGTTAATGGAAATTACTCACCTGTATCGACAGTACAATACCCCACACACAGTGAAACCCATTCCAAGAGCTATTTCACTAGCCCAGTCCTTACAAGTAAGGGTAGAGAGTATGAGGCACATGGTTAGCAATGCAGTCAAACTGATAGCTGTTCACTGTTAAAAAATCATACACCCAGGGGGCCTAATCAGGAAGGCCTTTGATTTGGTATTTCTTGCTATTTACAAAGATGCCTCCTCTGAGGAGATTATAACCATCAGCCATGATGCAATGGTCATTGTATGTTTTCCAGATTCACTCAGGATTACGTACCTTGGATAAACTGTTTTGGGTTATCATCTTTCCTGTATTTTTCACCCCTTTCATTCTATTTCCAGATAAGCATCCTCATTCCAATGATTATCAACTCTTTATATCAGTCCAATACCATGATGTAGCACCCTAACCATCTTGGGTGGAGCGGTCAAGCTGAATCCAGCTCGCTGACTGCATTTAGAAAGCTAGAGCTCATATTTTCTTCCATTTCCCTCCTACCTTCATTTCTGCTCTGTATCAAATATGAAAGATTAAAATCAGTCTGTCACCACAATATCAACTATGAATTAAGAGGTTAAAATCTGTCATGCCTAGCACAAAAAGCTACCTCTTTTAGGTTATTGAGGGTATTCATGTAAAAATAGTTTATTCTCAATTTCAATTCAAACTTTCTTTTAGAAACAGCTTTAAAATAATAGGTGCAACCTATTATGAATTATGTGTCAGGGACAGCTAGAAAGAGTTCATAGGAGACTCAGGTTTAAACTGAAAACTCTTCCCCAAGGAATTCTAGTGCAGCTAAATGATTCAACCTTGCTAAAAAGTCTTTAGCTGTATCCCTTTCATATGTAAACCAACAAAAGCACAGGCCTAGTGTTTCTTGAGACTACTCCCAGCTTCTTGTCAGCAACACCAATCTCTCCATTTTATAGGAGGAACCCAGTCCCTTTGTAATTTACTGAGCCAAACAAGGCTCAGCTGCACCTAATTAGCACCAGCAGGGTACCCCTCGCTGAGCTGACACTGAACCCTTGCAGGGTATTAAAAGAACAATTTCAAGTGCATCCTTCTGGTTTAGCAGGGTATCTTCTAGGAGTGTTAAGGATGAGGGATCCCTTTCAGCAGACATCAAAAGTCCTAAGCATATTACCACAATTAGTTTTAACTAAGTAGAACTTAAAGGGCATTTTATCATTTCCGTGTCTGTTTTAGAGAACAAGATTTATTGACTTACATTTCTTGAATTATACTAATTTTCACTATTTATCAAAGCTATTGAAAATGCATTTGTAAATATTATAGTAGCTATTAAAATATTTCACAATCAGTTAACTGCCTACAAGGCAAAACTCAAATATATTGATAAAATATAGCTCTGATGTATTCTATAGCCTAAAATATTGTGTTAAATATTCTGGGAAGAAATAGGTAAAGTTTTAAAATATATATGTACATTAAAGATGCATATCCTTTCACTTCCCCCTTTCTGTGAAAGGCTCTGAAGAATAAATTCAATTAAGTGATAAATAGTTAATCCATGTTTATGTACCTAAAAAATATATCGAAATCAAACAATTTTGCTCTGTGGATCTGGCCCTGTAAAGGTGCTAAGATAGTTTTATTTACTTGAGCCTTCCCATTTCTCCGCAATCTACCAGCACTGCTTTTCCACACTGCTTGGGCCAGAGACTAATAATCATGTCAGATTGCATGCATTTTCTCTGATTTGCACTAGGAAGAATTAGGCCATTCAGGCTGGATTTAGTGTCAGAAAACCCAGGTGACTGCCTGAGGTGGCGAGTTTGGTAGGGCACTAGGTTTAGGGTGCTGTTTTTGTTGTTACTGACAAAAGAAAAAATTGGATGTTTGAAATAAAATGTTTCAGGTATTCCATAATTAGGGAATTCCATTTTTCACTAACCTCCTAGAATGTTCTGGATCTTTGAAGAATCTCATGGAACCTTCCAGATTTTCTGAGAACTACATTTTCATCAAACCTCCTAGAATGTTGTCAGCCCTCACAGGTTTATAAGGGGCAAGGCATTGCTCGTCTGTCAGGGAGATATAAAAGCGAAGTGAAGTGAGAGCCCAGTTAAGCAATATTGTGAACCTTGACTTATTGTGTAATTGTGAAAGGGTATGTGTGTGGAGGCACTGAAATGAAGGGGAGGGCACTGAAGATGTTCCTGGCCTGGGACACCATTTGGTCTACAGCTGGCCCTGAGACCACCAGAAATAATGTATTTGAATATACACTAGGATTTGAACTAAGAATTCCACAGATGTGAGGCAGGCTATATTAGTGAGGCAAATTATATAGCTTTTTCCTTGGCTTCATTTGGCTGGATATAAAGCTTACATGCTGTACTGTAGATAAAATGCACCTGGCTAATTATTTAACTGTGCATATAGTTTTGTAGAGTAATGAGAAATATAATCACTAGTTTGTATGTAGTCTCTAACAAAGGGCTAGTTGTCTGTCAGTGTTAGGAGGAGTTCAGAAAGGCCTGGAGTTTAGATAAGAACTTGTATACCGCGTACATTCTCCCACATGCCTAAAGAGATAACCAGGCCCTAAATCTCAGACAAAGAAAACCAAACTGCGCATATTCTCCCATAAAACTTAGACAAAGAAATACACACTGCGCATCCTCACTCAAGCTTATCTATGTAAAATATAGTGATGCTATGTATGAATATTCATGTACTCTTAAAATGTATATAAGGCGATGCCCCAGTATAATCGGGGCTCAGCTTTTGGAAAAGATTCCGCTGAGTCTGTCGACAATAAACAGCTGTTTTCCTCACTTCGGTGTCCATCTCGTTACGTGAGCCAGAAATCTTGCTACAGATGAAAGGCCTATTTAGTAAGCTACTGAATCTCTGCGCTTCTGCCTGTTTTGCTTGTAAATGTTTCATAGCCTGGATCCTTTTATTTGGAAAAAGCATTTGGACACTTCCCTGAATGTTACAAAACTTTAGATCAAGATTTTTTTCATCTCTTTTTTCCTCACTCTTTTTCGGCAAGCCACTATGTGGAAATACATATATAAACCGTGTTAAAGACATAATAATGGACTGAACTCACATGAGCAAGAGGTGGAAAGCTTTCATTAAAAAGCAATAGTTTCAAAGGTTTTCACTGACTGATAAACATGTTCCCAACCCAGCATACCAAGGCTCAAGATCATGAGGATTGCAAGTGACTCTCTAGGAGAAAAAACCTATTTTCATAGGCTAAGTTAATCAGAGACAGATGTTCTATGTACTAATCTTCCTAAATGCCTAAGAAAATCCAGGGTTTTTTTTAGGGAGAAACTACACAAGTAAACTCACTTAAAAGAACATACACAAATTATTTAGGTTTATTATGGATCAGCCATAGGTAGGCTGCCCATTTCTCCAAGGAATAAAATAACTTGTATAAAGAACAGTCACAACTAAAATGCAACTTTGCCACCTCATCAGCAGAGGTATTTGTCTGGAGTGGTGGGGAAAAAAGGTGTGGCTCCTTTGAGAGTCTCCCCTTCCTTTGGAGTTTGGGAAAGGCAGTGGGCAGGGTGGAAGTGAAGGCATACCTGAGCTGGGGGTCTGGTCATGGGATCAAGTAAGCCACTGGCTCCTGCACTTTTGGGGGACAGTAGATAAATCCTATTCCCCCAGCCTGTGCCCTCTCTATCCTGTATTAGCTACTTCTACTTCTGGGATTAGCACAGAACTGGGTTTTTTGGTATGCTGTTGGCATTGCACTAGCTACCTTTTTGGGGATTGGGAAGGAATTTCTCCCTCACTTCCAGATTGGGTAGGAGGAGGGGATCAATTTTCTCACAGCAGCTCAGGGACTCAGTGGGATAGGTCAGGATGCAAGGTTCAAGATGTCACATTTTAGCAGTTGGCAAGGGTCCAATGCAGGTATTCATTCCACAGGAGTTTCAGTTCCCTGGTAAACCAGAATTGGAAGTAGCCTTTGGGAAAAGCATCTACTAAAGAGGCTGGAGCCTCAGGTTGAAGTTTCTAATGTCTGGTTCAGTGAGGCGACAACCCCCTGTGCCCAGTCCCTTAACAATCTCACCAGGGGAGGGCAGTGAGATCCCAGCAACAGAGGGGTGACAGGGATGACAGCAGGCCTCCACCAAATAGAAACAATTAAGGAAGTAATGGTGACCTGCATTATATGAGCTACTGACAGATAATTCCCATGAATGTTAAGGTAATAAAGTTGTGGCCTAACTAAACCACATCCCTTGCATCTTCTTTCTTCCCATGTAATTGGGACAATCCTCTGGCAATTCTCATTGGCCCTTGCTGCAGCTAACTCCTGAGGGATTACATGTACAGAAAGACACTGAGGTACCTATGTATAAATAACAAAAGAAAGGCTAATTCCTGGAGTACTAACTTTTAGCATGCGCCAGCAGGGTACACGTAGGCCAGTTAGTGTGCGACCCACTCGCATGCACTAGAATTTTCACCCCTATGGTGCACACTAATGCACAAGTTAGACAAGCCCTTAAAGTTTATTTGCTAAATTCTTAGGAAAGGAAAAGCAAAACTCAGGTTTTGAAGCTGCAGACTGCATAAAATGTTTTCATTTGAATTTCCCTTTGAATTCATTTCCTTTACTCTCCAATCCATCTTTGTGCTCCCTTTCTGTGAAAATTCATGCAATCAAGTTTTGCTGGTATGAAAGTCCACAGAGAACAAGTTTCAAAGTAATATTTGTCTGCTCATGAAAATTTAATTTTAAATCTACCTGTGCACAGGAAATGCCAGCATTCTAATGTAGTCAGCATGGAACAGAAGCAATACCAACAGGAGTGTTTTGTTTTGACCTATCATGAATAAGCAAAACACATTTGTTAACGAATTAATACTCACAGATGATAATTTGCGATCAATCCAGACGCTTAAAATAATTTGCAAAAAACAGTGCCATTTCAAATAATGCATAATCTCAGGGAAATCTGCTGCCTGATATTCCATGAATGGAAAATTGGGGTACATTAATAAGTTAATTAATGAATTTTTATTTGGCTCTACCTCAGTCCTAATAAAAAAACATGAATTGGAATTTTATCCCATCAGAGTCAAAGGCAGACTTTCCACTGAATTCAAAGGGGGAAAAGATCAGACCCATCTTATAAAATGTTAGTGCAAACCACAGAAAAAAAATTGAGAAAGGGGGGGAAATAGATTCCTAAAAAATGATTGAACAGTTAGAATCAATTTAAAGGCAGAGGTTGATTCCTGTGGTTTTATGTGTTTGAATAAATCACTGACTAAACCAATAACAACAACCAAACTCTGTTCTTCCCAACCTCCCATGTCAGGTATTCCTTACGGTGAGGATGAGGAAACAATGCCCTTACTTGAAATGAGAACAGATTGGTAAAAGCTGCAGGAAGCAAAATTAATTACATTTCTTGGAGGTATGACTTGCTACTAATCGAAGGACAGTTAGATTATTCAAATTGCCTTGATGAACCTTCATTGCCTTGCATCTACACCTTTGTGAACATATCCATATACCTCGCAGGAAAGAGATCATTTGAGGAGTTAGTTCCTTAACACTAGAAACTATACCTGGTATGTCTATTATCATTGCCACCCACTATGTGTCCAAGACAAATGTGTCCAATGGGATGCAGACAAATTAAATTGTATTTCAAGGCTCTGGTTGCAAGTTTTATTTAATTTGTCCTTAAATACAAAGTATCTTGTAATCTCTAGTCTAGGCACTCCTAATGAAGTCCCACTCTAGGACTGAAACATGATTCTTAAAGGAGTATTTGCCAACTCATGCTTGAAACTCCCAAACCAAATCTTCTTTGATGAGGTGCTTAGGGAGGTGAATTTATGACATGTTTCTTCACAGATCCTGAAAGGTTTGTTAGATAAAGTGTTTGTCCACTTTTAGTTTTCTGAGGCCCGGATCATAATTTTATTATTACTGTCACTTATTTTCAGATTGCTATCAGTGAGAATAGTGCTTTTCAACATGTATGTATTGCACCCAGGTCCCTCCCCACTCCAAAGACTTCTGTGAGTTGGCAGAACATTGCCAGATAGTTCAGCAATGTTGAGCTGGATCTAGGACAAATTGGTCCCATTTTAAAACAGTGTCCTATTATATTTAATCCAGGATACATTTTCGCATATATTTAAAATATATAGAGACAAGATATATTTTTACAGACATACTTACTCAAAAGTATTTAATAAATATATCACTAAACATCCTTATTTTTATGGTCATTGTATTTTATAGATTTAAAAACATATTTACCTAATATCAAATTAAGTAGAGTTGGGTGTCACTCATGCAGTAATAAATCGAGAGCCAAATCCTACTCAGCTAAGAAAGTATTCTGATCGAAGTCAGAGTGTTGTACGGAAATGAGTAAAGTGAGTATGTTTTGGATTCAAGTTCAATGAACACACAACTTTTAAAGCATTTTGTATTCCATTTCTGTTTTAGACAAATCTGTGATGGTTAGCAAATAAAAAAGTTACTGTGCATGGTCTTTATTATATGCTACACCACCTTCTTTCCTTGTTTTTTCTTGGGACCTGGATCTCCTGCCAAATAGATGCAAAAGTTGTGCATTCATTTTAGTAACAGCCAATAACACAGAGAGAACTAAAAGCATATTCAGAAGGCTAGTTACAATCAGAACATAAACTTGATTACACTGACATGAACTCAGTGGTGGATAGTCAACTGGGGAACAAAGGTGCAAAGCAGCCATGATGTCAGTTACACTGAACAGCACACAAGGGCCGGTGCAGATCAGAAGGTTCATGGCAGTCGCTGGAAAGGCCATGGCCAGGATGTGCATTGAGTCAAAGCCTGCTCTCAGCAGTTCCAACCGGCAAAGATCTCATGAAGGTCCAGCAGCAACTTATCTCATGTCTCACAGCCTAAGCCCCAAAGGACAGATGCAGCAGTAGCACCATCATCCTTTCACTGGGTGATGTCCTTCCCCACAACGCTACCCAACACCAAAACTCAGCCGACACAGGGAAGTTTAATTTACACTTCCAGCACTACTTTTTCTGCATCTGGTTCACTGTGTACGCTATTCCTTCTCTTGTTCATCCCCTAGAGCAGGTGTAGCATTGTACCATGCAGATGCAGGAAGGGCAGGTCATCTGCACTGCCCTCTTTTTGAAACCAAAATCAGGTCACCACTCCTAGAGTGACCCTATGGAGACTGCAGCATGAATGTGAAGAGATGACGCTGCTGAGTGAGGAAGAACTTTCCTGTTTAGACCATTGATGCTTTTTTGGTTTTTTTCCCCTCCATCTCTCCCTCCCCGACAGTCACGAGGAAATTACGATTGGAGAAAAAGAAAAATGAAATAAAAACTTATCCTCTTCTGCTGACATTAGGGCCTAGTAACCATTTTCCATTTAGGAATCATTAGTGGTGCTTCTATTAAGGAGGACTGAGATAAGCAGACATATTAAGCTCATCCCAGCTTTTATAATGACATTATTTACCGTCTGCTTCTGTTATAAATAAGAGTCATAATAAATGAATACTGCTAGTGAATGGCACTTCATGTTATCTCTAGCATTTAAGAGCACAAGCAGTTTAGTGAAATAAAGTCTATTGAATGCTTTCCATTACTTAAAAGCAACAGAGGTGAAGGTGACAACCCCTGTGGAACTACTTTTTACAGTTACTCAGAAACTGGACATAAAGCTATTTAAAAGTACTATCCATTATCCATTTTTAGATAGTTTTATTCATTCAGATGTGAATGCCTAGAATCCCTGTAGCTTTTAGCTTATTCATCATCCTGTCATGTGGAACTTCATCAAAGGCTTCCAGGAAGTCAGAAGAACTTATTTCATATGCACTGTGGTTACGCATCACATTAACTTCCACCAAAAAAGTTGAAAAGGTTAGTCAGGCAGAGAGGCCTCTGCTTATTAATTCATGATGGTTACTTCCCATCATATTATTATTAGGCATTCACCTTCCCCAACTTGTTCTTCGGTATTAGCATGTTAAAGATGTTAAGCAGCTAGATCTATACTGTCTGTACTTAATACATAGAATCATAAAAGATTAGGGGAGGAAGGGACCTCAGGAGGTCATCAATTCCAACCCCCTGCTCTAAAAAGGACCAATCCCAATTCATGTTTTCTGATTGTTCATTCCAAATCCTGCTAGATCTTGTATAACTTCAGTGGCTTCTTTTTGAGGTTTCATACTTCTTTTAAGTCATTTCCTTTCAAACTTCGTTTTAAAATAATTTTTCATATACGGCAGAAGGTGGCAAAGACCACAGAGGTTCACCATATATCCTCCTAGAGCAAATGCTCAATGTTCAAACTGAAGCAGGGATGAGGGACAGTGGGGGTAGTTACCTGCTACTGGTACAGTTAATGCCATCTCTCTAGTACTGCTAACACATTTCTCAGAGTTGATTTTAAAGAGACATTCCAAAAACCGAAAGCTTGCTTTTCAGAAATATCAGATTATACAAATCTGAGCTGCTTTCAAAATATTTTTGAAAAGATTGCCCTACAAGAGTTGTCTCACACTTCAATGTTGCAAATCACTCACTCTGAACACTATAAACAGTTAGCAACAACACAGAATACAAACTATCATTCTTTCTTCTGCAAGATTTCAGTGTAATGCTGCCGCCCAATGGATTTAATCAGATGACTTCTTTTTCTCTGTGAGGTGGTGAAGACCATATCTATCTTATCCGGACTGTCTTTACTATCACTACATTGTCCCCAAATGATGGTCAGTACTTTTTTAGCTGTGCTCACAGTTGTTTTCTAAAATTCTCTGGACACTTATCACCAGAGTGTTACTTTGACTTGATATTACTTCCTTTATGAAAAACTGATGTGTCCAAGACATTAGATAAGGTGCTTAAATTGGCTAAAATGTCTGATTTCATTGTCTGAAGTTATGTTCTTCTATCCATATTTAGGTACGCTCAACAATGTAATTTTTAAGTTTTTCTATCTTTGTCAAAGCCATACCATTTTCTTTTCTAAACAAAGGCACTAGTCACCACTGAGGACTACCTCTGTTCAAAACAATGTGATTTGTTGATGTATCTGTCAGTATAAAATGTGTGGTTTTGCTCAAGCTTTCTTTAAAAATGTTCTTGCATAATTCCACTCTGCAAATTTCAAATCACAAAGAAAACTTTTCCAGAAAGTTATAATTATGTGAAAACAGGGGATTAAAAAGGAAGTTCTTTTGCAACCTTAACACCACTCCAATAACAATGATTATAGGTAACTGTTGTAGGAGGACACCCAAGACAAGACCAAGCCTCAGTTTCCCCTCATCTGACCTCAGCTGGGCAGCTGAGCTATTGATAGGCCTGTCCTCACTAGGGGTACTAAAGAGTTCAGTGACTGAGGAGGTCAAACTCCCTAGTTGGGTATCCATACAGTCCAGATTCCCTTTAAGTGTTTTCCAGTTGCTCAAGGCCTTAACAAAGCTCCCTTGTGTTTGATGGGGAAATCCAGGCCCACTCACTCTCTGGGTTCCAGGCCAGGACCCTATATAACTGTTTGGTGCCAATCTTTTCCCCAACCTTCAGTGGTTTGCTTCTTACGGTGTTCACCATGAGACTGTTCTTCTCATGCAGTTCTGTGGTCCTCTCCTCTGAGGTCAAGGTTTTGTGGGCAGCTTTCACAGTAAGTTACTGCAAGCCCTGGCTCTCAGTGGCTCCTCAGCTTCACAGGCACACACACGGCTCTATTCCAAATGGTCATTATGGTTTCCCTCCTTAAGGCAGGGGTTTCCCCACAGTTCTCGTTCTAGAGCTGAGATTATGGTTTGGCCACTAGTAACCCACTTTTTCCAGCAGAAGGTCTCTCTGTCCTCCTCCTGGAAGTAGGATTCAGCTGGCAGTGTATCCCTCCTTCAGATAAGAGTCTTTCTGGCCCTGCTTCATGGGGATGAAGGGTCAGGCAGCTCCCTTGTGGAGCTGGGGCTGTGGTTCAGACCATCTCCATCGCTTTAGCGAGCTTCACTTTTGGCAAGGCTTTCTTTTCTTAGCTCTTCAGGCTGAAGAATTCAAAGACCAGACTTCTCCTGCTATCTTGCGAAGAGGAAGCAAGTAGCATACATGCCGGTCCCCTTCCCAAAACTCATCCCAGCTGGTTGGGAGAGAGAAACCCTGCCCCACAATTCTGCTAGGCTTCTGATCCCAGACCTTTAAAGATGCAATAATGGGATTCCTTCCAAGCACTACTTACTTCTTCTCCCCCCATAGCTCCTTGGCTTTTGAACATCAGCCCATCCCTAACTCTTAAAGGGGCCATGCCATGTCATGGGGATGAGCTGATCACTAGGCACCAGACTTTAAAGGGGCAGGTCACCATGTCACACGTCTACTCTGACTATGTCTACAGTGATGGTGGCAAATTCACCGCTGTCAGATCTCTTTTTTTGTTGTTGTTCGACTGAGTGGCAGTGAAGACCTGCTCTATCGATCCAGAAGTCAATTTAATAAAACCAGCTCCCCAGAAAGTGTAACGCTGCATCAACAGCTACATATTTCCTGTCGGCGCAGTGCAGTGGGGACAGAGCACTGAACAGAAGCTACAAAGTCAATGGGAGTCATGCAAGCTACTCTGCATAACTTGTGTAACTCCCGTCGACTGCCACCAAATTTTGAACACCTGTGCTCAGCAACAGTTTTACAGCCAGGATCTTCGGTAATTTCACAAACAGGATAATCAATGACTAGATGGTGGTGTCAAAAACGAAGTTATCAAGAGCTAATAGATTCCTGTCTCACAAACTGGAAGGCCAGGCTAAAATGCAAGATCTCAGAAAAGCTATTGTAGTGGTTTGTCATGTACAAAAAGGGCCTGTCAATTCAATAGCATTAACACCTGAATCCAATATAATAGAATCAAGCTTTGGGCCTACAACTACACCTTTCAGATCTATTCTCTTTTTTCCCATTCTGTGCCCTGTATTTTAAAGCTGTATTTTATAGCAGCATAGACTATCTAGCATGATTTTTTTGGCCAGTCCCCTTTTGTATTCACACAAAAAAATATAAACTAATATATTTTTGATCACTTGCCTATGAGTATTTACTCACAAAATTGCACAAAACTTCCATTTTCCAGATTTCCCCTTCCAGCTGTAACTGTAGCCAATAAGAGAAAAAGGAGAGAGAATAGACAGAGCAAGATGACGTTTAATCCTTCTGCCTGGAAGCACTATATCTGAAAACCTGGATGTAGTCTATAAAATAACCACTTGTCTGAATATTACTTCGGGGGTTTTGTAAATCTCTGAAAGGCTACTCAGGCATTTTCTGTTACATCACAAAGGGCTGTGTTGCTGGTTGTGACTTGAACTCATCTGAATTGCCCATTTGTTCATTCATTAAGAATTAGGAGAACACAAACACTGACCCAAAAAGACCTCCCTTATATTTTGCTCTAGTTTTAAACTACTTTTATTTTATATAAGACTTCTAATTATTAATACAATAACTTATTTGGATTACTCGGATAACGTTATTACTACTTGCATTTATAAAATGGCCATCACCACAGTAACTAATTTCCCTTTACAAAAGATTCTAAGAATTATCATAGGTAGTATAAAGCGTAACCTAAAAATGCATCTTGCACCGTACTCTAAGGCACATTTCAGACCCTGGCCTCCATGTGCACAGTGCTTTACTTTTCTGTGCACACACACTAGCGCAGCACACTTTGCATCTTCAAACTCAGAATACATACTTTTAATAGTCTAAACCCTGTGTGTATGCAGTGCAAATTCTAAAACAGGTGTTGCCTTTTTTAGGCCTGATCTTATTCTCCCTGAAGTCAATGGAAAATATCAGTGGAATTAAGTCCTTAAGGAGGTATGCAGGCATTAGAATTTTTAAAGTGTGTGAACAGCTGTTTGTATTTGCAAACAGTATGCACTTGCATGTACATGATCAAATTACTGTGCACAAAAGGCTGCAGGTCCTGTTTTTTAAGTCCTTTTGGAAATGTACCCCTAAATGTAGCTAAATGTAGCTAAATTCAAGCTCTGGCAAGAGTGAACTCTAGAATCTAGTGCTCATCAGACTGAAGACTAGTAGTTAAAATATTAACTAGTATATTATAATATAATATACTAATATAACTAGTAGTTAAAACTCAAGTGGCATGGCAGTTCATAAGGGAGAGTTGGTTTTAAAGGTAATTATCCATATACATTTCTAATGCACCCATCATCCTAGTATGCCTCATTCATAAATAATTGCTGAATTAAGATCAGTCTCAAACAGGAGCTAAAAAATCCAATTTGCTATCTTAAATGTGATCACTTTGGTGGTTCATCTTCTGATCTGCAACTCCATTCCTGGTGAAAGCCAGTGCAAAGAGATGAAGCTGGAATCATGAGAAGTGGCAACCACAGTTTCTAGTCACTAGAGGTCGGGAATCCCCGGTTTTTGGCTCTTCACCAAGAACGCCCTGTCCTTGGTCAAGTTAGAGTTTCAACCTGTAAACTGTCACTAGCACCGTTCTCTAAGCCATTTCTGGTTTTATAGATCACAATCAACTCCATGATTTGAACCTGTAAGTCTCTTGGTAACCAGTGCAGATTATAGAGCCTATGTGTATTATGGTTTATCATTTTACCCTACTTTAAAATAGTCGTTATGTGAAAATGCTGAGTGATCTCCAGGGATAGCCCCATGTACAGCATGTTCCCTTAACCTGGCTTTGAGGGAATCATGAAGAGGTCCACTCTCAGTGAGAAAGCCTGCAATTCCTTGATCGGCTAAGGAATAAAACATTTCTAGTTGCTGCTACTTTTTCAGCATCTAGGAGAAGAGCTGAATCTACTAAAATCAACCATCTGTCTTATCTGGCACCCACTAATGTCAACGGCATAGTTTCTATGACTTCAGCGGTGCAAGAGGTGATTATTACCGAATTCCTCGTTGCCTATAGTGTAAACTCACCTATAGCCAACCCCAGGGAGATTGGCCCCACAAAGACAGAAATGTTTAAGGGTCAGTAATGCAAATAAACTTTTATGCCTGCACTGAAATGAGCACTGGTTAGCAGGAGGGACAGAAGTCACAGTACAGGACAGAGCCGAACTATGGTAAAGGCACAATGGTTTAAAGGCAACCTAGTGCATACACATGATGTTTACAGCAGCCTGTGTCATTGAACTCCCTTTGCCACCCTGGAGTACTGCTTTGCACAAGTGTGCAGAATAGCTGAACTTAAAAAAAGGGAGCGCAGGGGCTATTATAAGGTCCACAGTCACAGAAATGCTTCTTCTGGTAGTTCCTATGAAAAATTGCTCTCACAGCCCACTGCCCAACCTAATGATCTATGCTGGGCACAGGACTCTTACCATCCCATCAACTAGTAATACCCAATTCCTTTGACCCCATTATTGGACAGTTATCCCCAAGTGCCATCTTCAATATTTCTGCTGTTTATTCAGCGCTGCTCCCTGCCTGATGAAACTCAAAGATGCTTGCTCCTTTCACAGCCAATTTCCTCTCTGGGCCACAAGTGAAATTAGATTGGTGACATCACAGTCATTTCACTACCAACAGATTATGATGTCAAAGTGAGAGGATTATGATTTCTCTTAAGCGGAGACATTGGAGGCAGTGTCCACTGAGAAAAGGCTTGATAAAAACACAAAGTATCTTCAGTAAGTACAAAGGAAACAACAAAACACCCTGGTTAAGTATATTTCTTTCTGTACACTTACGTTTCAGAGTAAACCCCAATATGAAAAGCACCCTTTTACCCAGACAGACTTCTGTAACACTATAAAATAAATTCGCTCCAAGATGAAAACATTGCAAATTAAGATTCAGCCTAAAGCCCATTTTTACAGCTGAATTGTAGTCTTCAGAAAATAGGGCATATATAAAACAAATGTGGATAGATCCTTATGTACAATAGCATAAATTATAGTCATTTCAAAAATAATTCTTTGTGAAATGGGCCTTAAAATGGCAAAAGTCAAATAAGATGCATGGTCCATAGATATATATACATGCTCACAGTATTATGACCCTTATGATCTTTCATTTTGAAAACTTGATTCTGACAAATTGCAAAGATACAAAATATTAAGGCTTCCTTTAATCAAATTAAAAATATATTAAAATGATCTAATGTTACCTGGCTCTTTCCTACTATTAATATGGTTTATATTGTCTTTCTACAGTCTCAAGAGAATTGGACTTTCTATGAAGATTAATGCTACGATCACTTCACTGCACATTAATGTAGAAGACATTATTACTTTGAGCTCCAGGAATTCCCACTGGCAAAGGGTATTAAATCACAATATCCATGCAGTGCCGTTCTAACTATCCTGACATGTTAGCCTCAGAACTTCTGTAAATTCAGCCCTGATATTACATTATGACACCATGCCAGCACTTTGATTGGAATATGCAGCAGATTTTTTATTGGAAGAAGGTAAAGACCATTACAAAGCTGAGTTGCTGTTTTCCATTCCATTATAAGGTTTCTATGGGAACACTACAGAAATCACTATGCTTCACTTTGAAACAGCAATCAAGAAAAACAGTATTTAGTAGTACATTACCCTCTTATTTTGACACATTGCTAATATTCTTTAATATAGTGTGTTCATCTGAAAAAACACTTTCTGTACTGAAACTGAATGAATCTTTTTGTATTTTTGGAGCCTTTTCCCTACTTTTAGCAAGTCAAATGTCTCCATGTAAACAGCCTGTAATCGTAACTTTAAGCATCCCTTTAGATTTATGGGAGAATAAAAAGAACATTGATTAGATATTCCCTGTGTCTTCTAGCACAAATGAAGGCAGAAATATGGAGAAATATTATCATTAGCTTCGGTTCCATAATCGTCCACATCATTATTCAGGAGGATTAAATTAATACAGTCCGCTTGGAGATCCCAGCGTGCTCATTCCCAGTGCTTAATTTGTAATGAAAGAAGTGCTCGGGGTTCAAGCAATATTTTTACTTTCATGACTGCCGTGCCAAGTCCAGAAGCACTGGGGCTATGAGCTGCCATGCCTGGAGGTGCAGAGACTTAGCCCTGACGATCCCTGGCACAAATTAAGCACTGCTTTCCCACCGCAGGTTTTTCTTTCTCTGTGCAGTAGATCATAGACATGCCAATCTTAACCTTCCCTTCTAAACTTCAGCTCTGGAAAAGGCAAATGTCTACAGTTTGGAAACTATGAAGGCCACACATGGCCTTTGATCCTCATACAAGTCTCCCAGCTGCTATCAATGGAACTACATACCCAGATAGCAAAGGTTCAAGGATTCCAGAAGGACAAACAGATCTAATGTGAACCTCAGATATTACTGTCATGGGTGTGTTAGAAGAACTTTGATAAACTAGAACAGAAAAGTAATTAATTTATTAGACAATTAAATAGAACTGGCTGGAAAAATCTAAATTCCAAAACTTTTCAACAAAAATGGGACAAATCTCCTGTTAAAGTGTTTGGTGAAAATAATTCCCTTTCATTTACCAACTCTGCAGTTAAGTATTCCTCTGGAGCAATATTCAAAACAAATTCCCACAAGAGGTAGCTTTCTGTGGCAGCCAGTCCAATAAAGTCCTCTAAGACTTATATATAATTTTCCAGCATTTCTGATGCAACAGCTAGGGAACCAGTTTGATATTGTGCAATGGGAATCAGTTTCCTAGGCTTTCTTTTCCTTCCACTACACCAGACATCACAGAGTGGAAGAGGCTACATGGACTATTCAAAAGGCCTTTTGACATTCCTTACTGTCCCTTTGCCAGCCCGCCTGGTTTTCAAAAGAGAGAGTTGTCAGGTATTTTTCAGTGTTAAATTTTCAGGACAGCATGCACCAAAATGGGTGCAGGTTGTTGACTTAGGTGCTCACTTAGGCAGCTTTGAAAATAGCTGCCTACATCATCTTCTCTACCACACAGAATGATTTTTGTAACTGAACTGACGTACTTTCGTCAGCCTGTCTCTCAAACGAAACATCGTTTTAATTCAGTGCTATGCAATTAATATATTTTTTGTCATGTTTTCTCACTAGTACTGTGAAGCCAAAAGCGATCTGTGATGGTATTTACTTCATTTCAAGTATGGCCGGATCCACCCTTAACTGCAATCATTCACATTCAAGAGCAATGCTACAGCCTGATCCTGTAAGATAGGAGTGCAAGTGTTACTGAAGCACAGTCTCCCACTGACTTCACTGGAAATGGATCAGGCCCCACACTCCCCTTGCCAGGTGTTGAACAGTTTCAACTCCTGTTGATTTTAATCAAGTGAAAACACTCAGCACGTCACAACATTGGGCCTTTGGAATGCATGGAAAAATCATGGGACACTCAGAAGTTCAGAGGAGGTGCACAGTACCTTGCAGGATCTGAACGAGGCTGAATCATCAGAACAGAGCAGGATAGAATAGTAGAGACATTTTCCCTTGTTTTATTTAATGGATGTTGCTATTGAGATTAGAATCTCAGTTTACTTTCTTGTACAATCAGCATATCAATATTTCTCTATCCTGCTACATTCACTCACCAATATTATTGTGCAGCTGAGACAAAATGTAGGTATAAACTTATGCATAATATATTCTTATATTCTGCAACAGTAAGTGAATGTATTCAATGATAAAATACCACTGTGCCTAAAGATACATTTCTTTTTTGTAAAAATGTCACACACAAATGTTAAAGCTGTTACTCTTTGGAGTTTAGCCATACATGCAAGAAACTATGTGCATATTAGCTTCCATTTTTAAAAACACATTTGCATAATAGTTTAGAAGCTTCCATTCTGAAAGGTACTCAGTGACTGGGCCAGATTCAGTATAGATTCAGTCAGACTTTGCGCACATCCATAAGGACAGCTAAAAAGAGAAATCAGTGTTTCAATTCCTCCACAGCAAGGAAGTCAGGCACACCACAGTTCTTGATCCTGTATATGTTTACTCTCCTGAGTCAATGAGGCTACTCATATCAAGAGACTTTGCGGGCTCTGCCTCAAAAGGCTGATCTTTCAGCCATTAATTTATTTTATATTTGTAGATCTATACACAATCTAAAAAGGGCACCTGTCCATCTTCTTTAATAGCTCTGCACAGTTCTGTGCTGGATAGTATTTCCATTATGAACATCTCTTTCTCCTCCAGGCTGTGATAGAGCCAGATCATGCTTCCATTAAAATTAAGGGGAATTTTGCTATTCATTTCCTTTGTATCAGGATTGGGCTAGGGTTAATTAGTTCAGTACCATAATTTGATATAAGAAATAATAAATAATTAATAACAAATACAAAATGAACAGTCTGGGATCAAAAGAACCGAACAATTTAATGCTATAATATGATGTTTTGCTATGGGACTGGGAGGGAAACTGAGCTATTTACCTTCTGAAATGCTGAGATTTCACATGTCAATGAGCTATTTGGTATTAGCATTGCAGCAACAATGTGTTAGACAGGTATAAAGATAAGGTTATTTTCCTAAAGAACATACTCTCTGCATCCCATAGACTAGAATGTAAATAGACAACACACACAGGTGAGGGAAGGGGAAGCAGCAAAAGCAATCAGATTGGGTGGTGATGTTTAACAATCATTTTAGTAGTGCTATGATTTGTGTCTGGATTATTATTTGTATTACAAATAAAAGTCATAAGAGTTAATTTCTCATATCTTTTCTTCTCTTAATATGTACAGGTGTGAAAATGCAAATATTTCCATGATAGCCCAGAAGCACTGTGGTAAGGTCTACAGAGGTACAAAAATGCATGGTTTTCCCATGCTGTCCCCAATCACTCTAACAGGGAAATATCTGAAGGTTGGGCAGGGATAAAAAGGGAGTGGGATTTTCATGTTGCTAGAATGTCATCCTTCTTGAAAAGACCTTCTTCTCTGGAGTCGTGCCAATTTCAAACTGCTAGTCTGATGAGTGCACAGAGCTTAGGATAAACGGGCCTGATTTCTAAAAACTGCTTTTGGCTCCTGGCTTTCAGAAGCTTCTAGAACATTAGGCTAAAGGAAGAAGTAAAGCAAGACCTATTTTATTGCGAGAACTGTTTAGCATTTTTAGTCAATACAAATGTTCAGTGAAATAGCACTACAAGGTGTGCCACTGTATTACTTATTGTTGCTTTACATAAAATTGAAACGGCTCAGACTTTGAACCCAAAGCAAGGTAATCCTGCTCCCATTGCAAAACTCCATTTGGTTTTAGTGGGCGGAGAATTGAGTCCATAATTTATATTAATATATTTGCATCACAATTTTCTCCCCTTCCCATCTCACTTAAAGGATTGACAACACCAGAAAACCAATAAAATCTTCAGGCAGGAGATGATGGATGGATTCACAAGTATTTTTGTGTATATAGATTGCATCAGGTTGTGTACAAATGGGCTGGACAAGCAATTACCCAATGCACAGACAAATGTGAATTTCTGTGGAAGTAATGGACGCATGCAGCTGTGCACAAGAATTACCCACTCTTGTGATTGAATGTGCAGACCTCAGTTTGTAAGGACTTGTTCTTTAAGGGAACAAGTGCTCTCCACTCCCATTAAAGTCATTTGAATTTGAGAGTGTTCAGCAACTCACCACGCACTAAGCACTAGCAGGACTGCATCCTAATTTAGGAAGACTATGGACCATGAAGGTATTACTGCAGACCTTAAAGATCAATTTTACACTAATTGACTTATTAGATTAGTAGACGGGATAGTCTGGTTCCGAAGAAGAACTACTGAACCATCAATTTTACCTCCAACTGTCAATCTGATACAGATTTAATTGCTCTAGCTTTCTAGATACAACAGGGCTATTAGTGGTCATGTGTCTCACTTCAACAGTAGAAAACCAATTTGTGCACAAATGGTAAGATAAATATTAATATACATTCTCTTCAAGTCTTTCCGCAAAATGACAGCAGTATGTGCTAAGTGTCTTAAAGTTATCTATTTGACTTTTGATGTTATTTTATGACGATGTTATTATTCACATAATTTTTCAAAATTTGTGGCCGCTGTTCAAGAGTCTTGCAGACGTGGCTACAATGAAAAATAAATCACCTCTATTTATAAAGCACATTTTGGTCACTGCAAATCTGCTGTGGATTGTGAGTACTACAATAATCCCCACTTTCTCTTCCTCTCTTTATTCTGGCTAGCTATTGTACATTGAGACAAAAAAAAATCTGATGAGGTTCAACGAGGACAAATGCAGAGTTCTACACTTAGGATGGAAGAATCCCATGCACTGCTATAGACTGGGGACCGACTGGCTAGGCAGCAGTTCTGTAGAAAAGGACTTGGGGGTTACAGTGGACAAGAAGCTGGATATGAGTCAACAGTGTGCCCTTATTGCCAAGAAGGCTAATGGCATATTGGGCTGCATTAGTAGGAGCATTGCCAGCAGATCGAGGGAAGTGATTATTCCCCTCTATTTGGCACTGGTGAGGCCACATTTGGAATATTGTGTCCAGTTTTGGGCTCCACACTACAGAAAGGATGTGGACAAATTGAAGAGAGTCCAGTGGAAAGCAACAAAAATTGTTAGGGGGCTGGAGCACATGACTTACGAGAAGAGACTGAGGGTGTGACACGCTGTACCCCGTGTACACCCCTTAGGCTATGATTTGTGTATCATTCATGTTCACCCTTATAGTGTAACTGTGTATTGTTTAATGCAAAGTGTGTCATGTAAGGGGTTTTAGCAATGCTAATGAGATACTGAACATTACTGTTATGAAAGTATGCTTCTTGTAATGTCACATGTGTAGTTCTGAAACTCTGCTATGTAATATTCCCAAATGTGCGTGTCACGTGGCTTGAATAGATCCAGGCAAACACAAAGCAGAGTGAGAGTTTACACCTTGCTGAGGCATGCATATAGGAAAAATAGACTGGCCTAGAGCATCTGATAATGCAACACTCATTTGACTCAAGTGGAGGAAACCATGTCCAACATGGCCAATCAGCTGACCCCAGGGGGTGAAGAGGAAACATGTTAAAGGTGGAGGCGTTTTTGTCTTTGGAGCTCTCTCTTGCAATTCATCAAAGACTGTAAGGCTACTGAGGTGTTAAGTTTCATTTAGAAGGTGATTTGCTTTATTTTCTTCATGATCAAATCTGACTCACATTATTCTGTTTTATAATCACTTAAAATATTTCTGTACTTAATAAACTTAGTTGTTTGTCTTATCTACAGTAGTGCACATGGTTTGAGTGTGCACAGAGACTTCATTTAGAGTGATAGAACTGGTGTATATCAATTTCACCGATAAATTGAGTACACTATGAGCTTGAGTTCAATAGGAAGCTTTTGAACTCTGTAACACGGCAGTTCCTAGGGGAATTACGGCTGGGTGTCATTCTATTGCAGAATCTCATGAGTGGCTGGCCAAAAGCTCTCACTCACTAAAATAGGAGCTGCTTATCTAGCTGTGATTGAACTGACCCAGGAGTGGGTGGTTCACAAACAAGGGAAAGAGCAAGAAGGGCTCCAGGAGTGCGGGATTGGGGTGACACAGTGATATAGTAGTCCAGATTGCAGAGGGGAACATCATGGAGGCAACTAGGCTTGTTTAGTCTAAAGAAGAGAAGAATGATGGGAGATTTTATAGCAGCCTTTTACTACTTTAAAGAGGTTTCCAGTGAGGTTGGAGTAGGCTGTTCTCATTGGTGGTAGATGATGGAACTAGAAGCAAGGGTCTCAAGTTGCAGTGGAGGAGATTTAGGTTGGATATTAGGAAAACCTTTTCACTAGGAGGGTGGTGAAATGCTTGATTTGGTTACCTAGAGAGATGATGGAATCTCCATCCTTACAGGTTTTTAAGGTGAGGTTTGATAAAGCCCTGGCTGAGATGACTTAGTTGGGGTTGGTCCTGCTTCGAGCAGAGGGTTGGACTAGATGAACTCCTGAGGTCCCTTCCAACCCTAATTTTCTATGATTTTATTATTGTGATATATGATTTCATCAGTCTTCTCGTCATATGGTTTTTGTCTTGCAAGTCATATTACAATTTAGACCAATCAATACTTCCCATACTGCAATATCATTCCTAGATAATTGTTTTGCGGAGGTGTGGAGGAAAACAGAGCTAGATTAAAGGACTACTTTATATCATTAGGATCTAGACATCATGAGCAGAAGGCCCAGGATAAAGAGTCAAATACATAGCAGTGTATCAAATACAGTGTATCAGACACCTGATAATTGCCAACTACCTTATCTTGAGTACACCAACTTGCCTCACATGAGAGGAAGATCAGGGGTCGGTATAAAATCAGAGGCCATGTGAACAGAAGAGGAACTAGGAGGTGGAATCTTTCTTGAGGGAAGAGAGGTCTGTCTAGGATGGCAGATTAAGTTTTCTTTGATCTGGGCAGCATTTAGGCAGCATCCCTATTCAGAAAGGGAGATACAACATGGTCCAGTGGATAGGACAATGAACTGACAGGTAAGACCTAGATCCTATTCCGGACTCTGACACTGACTTACTGTGTGACCCTGGGCCAGCCACTTCAGCACTCTGTGCCTCAGTTTTACCATCTCTAAAAAGGGGGAAATAGTACTAACTTTCCTTTGCTTTGAGATCTTCAAATAAAAAGCCCTACTGTAGAGCTGACTGAAAATTGGCAAACACGATTTTGAGATATTTTCAAATTTTCAAACTGCTCCCATGTCACAAGGTTTTAAATGCAAAAGTTTCCAGGTCATTTTTATTCATTTTTAAATAAAAAATATTGAAAATTAAAAACCAAGTTTCAGGGAACTGAAATGCTCAATAACAATGTCAACAGCATTTAAAAAAGCTTTCTCAAAAAAAGATGCAAACAAACTTTTTGAAAAACATTCTATTTTCCTAAAATGGCCATTTTTTCTCACTGGAAAAAAATGTGCATAAACTGTCAACCGGTTCTGGTATCGTATAAGAAAAAAGAAAGCTGAGATCAAAATATGAAACCCCTTCACCTTAAGAGGTGTGTACAGCCCAATCTTGCAAATTTTTCCATGCGGGTAGAAATCAGTGGGGCTCCACAAGGGCAGGGGTCCATCTTTGCTGAACAATTTTCAGGATTTTGGTCTATATTTGTTTCAGTGAATTTCTTCAAAAAGAGGTAACCATTTTCTAACAAGGGTAGGCTTATCTCCCTTCTCTGTAGTAACAGAACGTACCTCTTCACTTTCCTGAATACAATTGGTCCCCTTCCAAACCCTTCAAAATATTTATGAACTATAGTGAATGATTTGCTTAGATTCTACCCTTATCTTCACCCAGGAACTCACAATGTTTGTTCTGATTGAACATATGGATTTTCCTGGAATTTGCACAGCTATCGATGTCTGATGTTGTAGACAGCCTTTCAATAATACCGAAATCATTACAGGACAAAACAAACTGGTTCTTCTATTTTCCTATCCTGGAGATAGCTGGCACATGCAGTAGCTGTCTAACCAAAAAGTGCCTATTGATTAATTAAAATAAAACGTGCAGTGTCTGCACTGGTTTTTGGTAGTGAAGCAAAGTAATTGTCTGTTTATTTGCATAGGTTCTTTATGCCTCAAAAAATATCATTCCCCTTCATAAACAGTGCTATTGATCAACACTATTCAAGCAAACATCTAAAAACATTTTGTTCAGTAATTATTGTGTGTTTGAAGCACACAGGCTATAGAAGAGAAAACTATTTTAAACTCCAAACCCATTGCGCTCTTCACGGTAGTGACTAACAGAGGTGTCCTGCTTATTATCTTTACCAGATGCAGAAGCTCAGAGTGAACTATTGAGCTCATTAGAACACACAAAGCAAGGGATATCATCCAGCAGTCATAGCAACAAATTACAGGGACCCAGGCAAACTAGCTAGCTACAGATTTAGAGTGGAAAATAGAGAAAGAAACAGACAATCATTCACAGAAAACTCAGAAGCCAAGCAAAGGCTGAGCTTGATGGTCTCAGAACTGACTAACTGAAGATAGAAATAAATAATAATGAGAAATGTTGAAAAACACATGCAACAGGCAAGCTTTACAGACAGGGGTCTGGTTGCAATACAGGCTGACACAAATCCCCTGTACAGTTGAAAAACACACTTTGCTAAGCATCTTTCCATGTCATCCTATCTGCAGAGTGTCCTCTACATCCTTATTAGAGTTCTGACTCTTCTGGCCAAAGAGGATGACATCATACTTCCCAGATTTCATTAGATCCACTTCATATCCTAGAGGGGGGCAGTGTTAAGTGACGAGAGGTATTCACTTTCCAGACTGTCTCCACATCATTCCAAGGTCACCTGAGCCTAGATAGTGAGTGAGAAATCAGAGCACCTGATTGGACTGTATGATGTGTTACTCCAGTTTTACACCTACGTAATTCCATTGATTATGATGTAGTTACTACCATAAAACCGGCAGAATTAGAATCAGTGCAGAATTAGACTTAGAGAATGGAACCAAAAGCATTACCATTGGTCCTCTAAGAAGTTGTCTTTGTTGTGTCTTTTTCAGATCTTGCATCCCAGAAAGCATACTTTAGGGTTCTGTTCACAGTATACACTGGGTTCAATTCCTCTGTTGCACTGGCTCCAGAACAACAAACAAATCTATTTTACCGTTAAAAATGGTCATCCACTTTTGGCATTCTCTAAAATCCAAAGATTTTTGTTGAAAATAAGTGGGATAGTTGATTTCTTTGTTTTGCAATTACAGCCAGAGTTCAACTTGTGAATTTCTCATATATGTGCTCTGTAATATAACATAAATGTTACAAATTCAAAATATACAACTTTTCACTAATGGATCCCTGTTCACAAAGATATCAGAATAGGCCTGTAGGGAGTATGAATATCTGTTACAAATCCAGTGATAAATAAAAGGCTTTACTTTAGCATAACTGTGAGACTTTCAGACAGATGTCAGTTGTTGTGAGATCTAGAAAACACTTTCAGGACCTGTCTAAGACACTGCTCTCTCCATTTTTAAAGGTGTCCGCAGTCTACAGGACCTAGTGGACTGATCAGTACTTTTGAACAAACATATTGCGATACTGGCAAAATGTTTTTTTCCCGCCAATATCCTACAATCATTCCCCTCACTAAATATAGTGGTCCACAAACTTGTCAGCTCCAAGTTCGATGGCTGCAGTGTACTATACCAGGGGATGAATGATAAGACCATTCAATTAGTACAGTAAAATAGTTCACCTTTTAAGCAATAAACCCTTAAAGAAAGTGCATCACAACAGTGTTCCAATGGCTCCCCACGTGACTGGATACTTTTCCGGTTCTTGTTCATTGTCTTTAAAGCTCATGAGGTTATAGACCCCTCCATCTATGAAGCTGTGAAACAGCTATGCCCCACACTGAATTTAACAGCAACTAGGCTGAAACCATAAGGAGTTGGAGGCAAGGCAGTTTTAGTACAGGACACTTAGATAAAAAATGCCTTGCCACCAAGGATATGGATTAATCCAGACATATTCCTTTTTAAAACATGCTCTAAGTCACATTTTTTTTGAAGAAAGCTTCCCTAATAATGAAGGTTAATTACAGCAAAGAAGGGGTGGGGGGAACCTTCTTAGTAACTAACCATGGCTGAATCTAGAAATGGCATGGAGCTGGGTTCTTTGCATACAAGACAGTGAAATACTTAACCTTGTAGTTATCTTCCAGTTATTATGTTGATGTGTTGCAGAAATGATGACAGATAGACAGACAGACATTCAGAATCTCAGAAAGAAAAGAGAATAAAGGACTAAGAACAACTTTTCATGGAATGATTTATATAGAAATAACTCAGAAAAATCTTGAAAAGGTCAGCAATGTGCTTGATATATTTGTAGGTTTTCATGCAAGTTTCATAGATATAAAGCAGTGAAGCACTTTAAGAATTATCTCCCTTCAAATTGACTTGAAAAAAAAGTGGCCTGCAAATCGTTGATGCAGAAGTCAGACACACACAAAAAATAAAGCCTTATCCTAATAGCCTATTGTGAAATCTAATAAATGTTCCCACATTAGGCACTCTCACAAGTCAAAATTCTAGGATGTTAGGGCAAATCATTAGTTCTCTGAAAGCTTTATTTAAGTATGTTCTGCCATTTGCTGACCATTGTGTCATTAGAAGAGCAGGACATAACTAAAAAAAAAACACTAGGCAAAAGTTATACCATTAGAGTTTCATTAATATATGACCATTTACATTTTGACAGGCAACAATAGTTTTCAGATTGCTATGAAGACCTAGCTTTTTTACCCTACAATGGCTAGATACATTTGGAATTATTAGGGCTTGACAGCTCTACATAAAGTTGAAATAATGGGGTTTGGCATCTGAGAATTCCTTAATCCTCTTTCATCAATACTGCTCTAAAAATTGAAAATGGCAGCGTAAAACGACTGTGGGTTACAGACATGTGTCACTTCTGAGTTAAAAAAATAATATTATGATTACATTGTATGTTCCATTTACAAAATTGTATCACTGAAAGCATAACTACTTCAGCAAGTCCAATTTGTTTAAATATAAACAAAACAAAAATCCCCTATATGTATTAATGGCCAGAAGTATTTGTATCAAACTGGCCGGTAGTTTCAGGTCAATCTTTTCCATGAATAAACAAATAGTCTGAAAAATTTTACCCAGCTCGAGTCCCGAGTCTCTCTTACTTTAGTGTAAATCTGATGTAATTTCATTGATTTCAGTGGCACTCTCAATACAGGTATTTTGCATTGGCTTTCACGAACTGGAGAACAAAATTTGGCCCATACTCTGCAAAGGTATTGTCATGCTGTCTGGTTTACAAACGCGAGTGCCAACCTCAGGTCAGACTCTCAGGAAACAGGGCGGACATCCTAAACTGGTGGTGTATTCTATAATTCAATTTCACCAAGCCAGTTACAAATGTGCACTCCTAGATTACTGTATTAGTTTTATCACAGAGTCACAGATGGTCCCCTCATACTCACCAGCTCTTCTTTACCACCCAGATATACTGGATTTTGAGATGAAAGTTATTAAAATAAAAAATAGTCTCACATTAGGTTACTCCCAACTCTGAGGTGTTGGTCACTTATCCCCAGGTCAATGGATACTCTGGATCTCACACCAAAGACTGTTTCTCTCACCAGCAGAAGTTCGTTCAATAAAAGATATTACCTCACCCACCCTGTCTCTCTCATGTCCTGACACAGACATGGCTACAACTATACTGCATACCAGGTGGCGAAAAGCATTAATTTCCACTGTTGTTAAACTCACTGGTTGCAGAACTGAGTAACAAAAGGTAGGCAATCATCCAGTGCTACTCTCTGAGACGTCCCAATGACCAAATTATCTAATGCTCAATATCGTTGATAAGAATTTCTGTGATTTGTAATTGACATCACAACTCTATCTCAAAGTTTGCCAAAAAGGAATCCTTAACAAACATGTAGGAGAAACCAGCTTCAAGCAGAGAAATTTAGGAAGGCTACAGGGATCCAGTCGCTGTGCTCCTTTTCTTTCCCTAATCCAGTTGACATTACAAAAACATTTATAGGTGCTTACAGGAGACAAGGGGGAACGTATTTGGTAGGGAAGCAAGCAGGTGCCTGTCTCAGGCCAGATGTAACGTCTGTGATTAACGGAGTGTTTTCAAAAACCTGCTGGGGGGAGGGGGGAGGAAGAATGGCAATATTGCATCATCAGTTACTAAGCAAAACTCCCGACTGACTTCACTGCAAAGCTTAAAAAATCAATGGCATCATAAAGCCTGAAAACATCTGAGAGAATTCTAAAGATCTGTGGGACACAATCTTTGGGGTAAAGCTCCCTAGAGTGTTCCTTAAGCTGCCAAATTGTACCCTACTGTAAGTCTGAATAGGGAAGCTGTTTGAAAATTTTAGAAGCTATAGGATTGCAAAGCCAATAGTGGCTAGGAAGGAATCCATGTGTGTGTGTTTAATTTAATCCTTGACGAAAACTCATTTTTTCTATTATATTTCTTTGTGAGGAGTTCCTATTAAGTCCATTTATTTTAGTGTAATGGAAGAGCTTTTAAAATCCTATTCAAGGGTGAAACGTAGACATTTGTGTCTAGGAATAACTTACCTCCTATTATTTATGACAATATATTTTTTCTTTTCTTTTAAATTATTCAGTGTTATTCATAAGAGGAATTTTTTTTATTTTGCATAGGGACTCTTTTAGCACTATTAGTTACGCCAGAGGCTGACATCTGGAAAACATCCAAAAAACCAGGATTTATTATTCTGTATCTAAATATATGCATCATGTCATATATTTGGTATTGATGTGAAGATAATGTGATGATCTGAAGAAAATATTCTTAATGGTGTTTTTCTTCTGGAGGAAGTAAATTTAAAAAAATGTGTGAACTGCCTAAGTTGTTATATTTTGAGAGTTTACATGGATATATTAAAGTCTTTACCCAAAACTTTAAGTGTCTTGGCAAACATATATGAGGAAAAAAAAACAAAACAAAACTTGATTTTAAGATCAGATCAATTTGTTTCTTTTGGGAGCAGGTGTTAGGGGGGACAACACATTTTTCATATCTGAGTTAGTCACCTATCACTTTAAATTACATCTAGTTATGATTTTTACATATTCAGAGCTTGAAACTCACCTTACCAGGGGACAAGGGAAAGTAAAGTGTGCTTATAGCTTTCAAATAAAGAATGACCTGATCTTAAAAATCAAATGTTCAGGTCTATATAAAAGGGAATAATACTACATTATTTTTCTACAGAACAACTCTTTCTAGTCCCTGGGTCTCACAGCCACCCAATGGCACTTTGTTCACACCTGAGAGTATCCAGAAGATATTTAATGAAGGTTCTGACCTTGATTCTCCACATGATTCTCTTACTCTTTTATACTGGTGTAAACCTACTGAAGCCAGTGGACTCACACCAAAACTTGTGCAACATAGAACCAAGCCGAAATGAATCCTGACCAAAGAGCTACAGAGGACACTGTGGATATGTCTGTGACGTTACTTACTAATTGCTGCAGTGAACTTGCCCCACCAACTCTCTGTGCCACAAATTTAGACTCTTTTAAACGTATGGTTTTCATGTGGAATTTAATCCAATCCCAATTGTTTTGGAGCTGATGGGAATATAGGGAGCTATAGCTGTTGTTACAAAGACAAAAATAGTTTTTCTTTCTGGATTCTGATTATACTCACAGGACTAAGTCCTACTCCAGATAAACTCTGTTATATGATAAATTGGCTGAGATTTTGCAACCCAAAAAGCACATTCAGTTACTGCAGAGCTGCATTTTTCCCACAGTTTCCTTAACAGCAAACATTCAATCTCCAGAAGAGCTCTGACTTCAGTGTTATTCCTCACCTCTAGATAATTTGAGATCACAGCCTCTAGCATCTTCAGGGTGATGGAGTTAATCTATCAGGAATTTCAGGATTGAGAGAAACCATGATATGGACAGCCAATGGAGAAGGGAGTAGCAAAGATTTCTCTGGCCTGACCTTCATGATCTTTTGTCAGTACTTTCTGTTCTGGGAACGGGAAGAAGAGGTACAGGAATCAAGAAGGAGATATGATCACCTGCCTGAAAACACATCTTTCCCTACAGCAGAACTGCATAGAAACCTGTTCTTGAATTTCAAAGTTTTGTGGTTGTGGGAGCTGGGAAAAAAGATCCAGCAATGGAAGTCCTCATCAATAAGAGAGACTAAGGAAAATTTCTGACCTCAGAAAGGCTGTCACAGGCCTACGTCTTTGTACAAGAGACTGGCTAGCATTAGAGCTGCTGAATAATACAGACTCATACTAATTCAAAATATTTTTGCAAACAAAATCAGCAATTTAGGTTAGTTATTTAGCGTTACATTATTCACTGTTTACAAGCATTTATATAGTTACCAGGTATTAGTGTAAAACAACTGTTCATATACCTTGGCAGTGTCATGAATTTTAGTATCACTTATTTGTTAGAAATGTGTACTGGTTGTGTGTTATCACTCATATTTTGCTATGACATTCATTATTAATTATTCTTCCAGTTTAAAAAGTGTCAGTCATCCAATAAAAAACAATATCATGTGACTTAGGTGACCAGTAACGTACCACAAATACATTACAGAAAATAATGAAAGTGATTGTACTTATAGGTTTTCTATGATGATACTGGAGGACCAGTTTGGCACCCACTGGCCTGCAAAAGTTATGTAACCTGTGGACACCAGTGTGGCAAATCTGGCTGGATACGTGCTCTAAAAATCATCTCTCATAAATAATAGTGATTTCTTCCTCTTCCTGGGACTCCAGCAACTCCAAAGCCAAAAGGCACTGAATAACTATAAAGGTATGTATCTGACAAAGAGACTGAAGAGAAGAGAAGCATATTGTATTAAACAGAAGATTACTAAATTTATGAAGGCTAAAGTCTTTAACCCTGCCATCCTCCCTCAAAGTTCTTCGTAAAGTGACAGTGGTTGTCTTGGACACAACTGCTTTTGTGGTGATTGTGCATGCTTGTGTGGATATATCTTTAAAAGACTCAGCTTCTCTCGTTGAGAGAGCTTTTCACCACACCTTTCCAATCACATGCAGCCAGATTTGAAACTGATGGCATGATCCAATGTTCTTTGATGACAACAAAAAGACTCTTAAAGGGCATTGGATCAGGCCCTGAGAGATCATCCAATGGGCAATTCCAAGAACTTTTCCTGTGTCTTACTTAGATCCATTTCACTGTTGTTTATCCACATGTGTTTATTTGAAACTCAAGCTGTGACTATGTATGCTAAAATGAGCTGTCTTTTCTACAATTGAGTGGCCAGTGTTATCTCCTTCTAAGATGATTTACACATGGCCTGTGAACATCACACACTGCTTCATGTTACACCTCCTGCATACAAAGTGATAGGCCATTGCTGGACCCATTACTATCAACAGAAAATGGAAAATGAAACAGCAGTATTTTAGACTTCCACAGAAGTTAGTTTACGTTATATCCATTGGTAAAAGCTATCTACACTTAATTCCTTTAACTTCCATTTTGCTTCTGTGCAGTTAGTACTGATTTTGGCTCTCTCTCTCTCCATTCTCAATGGTGAATTTTCCTCTTTTCATAACTCACAGTTGTGGGTGATTTTTTTATTTTTACCATCTCCTTTTTCCTTTCTTGCAAGGTTCCAAGACATCCAATTTCTTTTTTCTTTTATTTTTTAAATTTTCTGATTAATCTGAGCCCTTTCTCCTTTACTGTGTCATATCTTCTCTTACAGTTTTCCCAGGACCCCATGCTTTTCTGTCATCTTCTTCCCCAGAGGCTGTTTTAGAGCCTTGTTACAAATGGAGTATCTGTGCCATCCATCAATTCAAGAGGCTATGGAAAATACATCATCCGAACAATAGTTCTTTAATGAATAACGATATAATACTTCATCAAAACATTGCTGATGGCCTTCTGATGATATATTACATTAATACTTTATCAGGAAGTAGTCCTGAAAGAAAGAAGTGGAGATGGAGAGGGCACTTTGAATATATAAAAGGAACACTGGAAAAACTATCTTATAAGACTGGATTAAACTCTTAGTGAGACCACTGTAGACTTTGCCAAGGGAAGTCAGAGATTTCTCTGAGTGGTCAATCACATCTATTCCATTCAAGTATAACGGCTTGTTTGTTACCTTTCTTTTATAAGAATACTATTGAAAGTGTCCAAAGAGTTAAAGACATGTAAACTTCCTTTAGATAAAAAGGCTAACATGATCTTTAAATGTATACACAGGGAATATTGAGTAGCAGTCAGACCCTATATTTTGCCCTGATGCAACTGCAACCAGTATGCTGTGACCAATTCTGGTTTCCAAGAAGGATGTTGAAAAATTGAAGATGGTAAAGAGAAGAGCCATGAGAATGATTAAATGATTGGAAAACATGCCTTATGATATCAAGAGACTCAGAAGGCTAAATCTGTTGAGTTTATCAAATAGAAGATTAAGGGGTGATTTGATCATAGTCTAAGTACCAAGGAACAAAAAATAGGTGATTGAGAAAAACTTGATAATAGAAGACTCTGCAATCTAGCTGACAAAGATATTAACAATCCCATTCATGCTAAAAGAGGGCATATATTTTTAATGATGAAGCTAATTAACACTGAAACAATTTACCAAATACAGTGGTTAGTTCTCCATCACTGGAATTTTTTTAAATCAAGATTGGATTCTTTTCCTAACAGATGTGCTCTAATTCCATGACAGTTAATGGACTTGAGTAGTGATTAATTCAAGGAAGTCCTATGGACTGTGGTTTGCAGGAGGTCAGACAAGATTATCACAATGTCCCTTATTGGCTTTAAAATCTATGAATTTATCAAATCAAATCCACATGACATGAAATCCAAACCTTACCCAAGGCTGATCCTCTAATGCATGTTTCAAAGGTGGTTTATGCTGAAAATCCAGTGAATCTGGCTTGCTACTCTAGGTAAAAGAGAAGCTATGTATACATATATTGGGTACAATTTTCAGAAGTGCCTAAGTGTTTTACAAGCCTCAGCCACACAGAAAATCAATGAGACTTTAGATTCCAAATACACGTAGATATTTTTAAATGTCTCATATTTACTTTTATTGTATTGCCTATGTGGACAGGAATCAGCATGGGGGACTGAGGGGACAGGAGTGTTTGGGAAGTGAGAGGAGTCCTATTTTTATGGGCTGGGATAAGTAAAAAACAAATGCTAGAAGGAGGCTTTGTGTACTTTCAGGACCTGTGGGAGGGGTTAGGAACTGAAGACAAGGTTACTGATTTTCAGTCCCCTTAGAGCAGTGCAGTGAAGGATAACTTGGTGGATCTTTACCCTTACTATTAAGTGTCACAATGGTAAAAAGACTAGAGGTGAGATTTTCAAAGGAGTCTATGGGAATTAGGTACCCAACTCCTAAACATGTTTTTTGGTAAAATAATTTTTTTCCAATAAATTTCAAAAACAATGTTGATAAAAAATTAATTAAAATATTGTGACAAAAATGGCAAAGTGAAAACAGCATTTTTCATAAAGCTCTTTTCCTGGTTTCAACTTCTCTATTAAAATAACTAACTGCCCCCCTCTACCAGGGAGAAAAGATGAATCTTGCAGTATTCCATGGGATGTTGTGGATTGAGGTTGGAAGTGGGGAGGGAGTGGTAGAGAGGTGGGTGAGCCAGAAAGAAGGAATTTTCGACAGAAAGACCTGAATCTCCACTCCTAATAAATTCCACTTTAATGGAGCAGAGAATCAGCTCTTACATATTAAAGGTCACTGACTGTAGTCTGAATTAAGGTTTTTTTTTGTTTTTTTTTATCAATCATCACTATCTATGATTTAAAAAATGTGGTATATATGATATTAGAGAAGGAATTTAAATAAGTCTTTCAGCATCAAGTCTGTATTATGGTTATAGGTTGTAGGTGCTATTGATTGTTCAATAGCTGTAAACTACAGTATCCTTTAAAGGACTCTATTAAAAAAACCTAAGGTGAAATTCTGGACCTTTAAAGGCAAAGAGAAGTTTTGCCATTAACTTCAATGGGGCCAGCCTCTGACCCTCCTCAAATTGTGCAGACTAGAGTTATCTCCAGTAACCGCTGTATCTTTGTATGCTTGAACTAATATGTACTGTAGTACCACAATCATTGCAAAATAGTTGCTATTATGTTTTTGACTCTCTATTTTATTTGTATAAATAGAAAAAAGTTTTTGTTTTTATCAATATTTCATTTTGAAAAACTATTGAATTTTCTCAAAGAGACATATAGATAGAGAAAAAATCTGTCACACCACTACAGAGGGAGTAGAACTGATTGAAGTAATAAAAATTTATTCCTCAAGTCATTTATTACATGAATTTCATAAAACTTGTATTATCTATTATTTGATGATCATATTCATTAGTCATTCAACAAGTTTAAAACCTAGCTAAATGTTAAGGGGGGAGGAGGGAACTGTCAAATAATTTATTCAGTGAATTTAACAGTTCAAATAAATTGTTTTCTGCAAATAGTTTGCCCATCTATAAGCAAGGACACTCAAACAGAGGGCATATGCATAAGTGTCCTCCAGCACAACTGATTACACATTGTTCAACCATTGTATCTTAAATTGCACATATTCCTTTTTACCCTGGGCTGCCTTTTCTACCCTTAGCTCCTGCCATTTTCAAGCTGTGTATTGCAGAAACTTCTACAGTTCCTGACTGAACCCTGCATCACACATATACTCTTTTCTAACCTTTTTGTTCCCTCTCCTTCCACTTCACACTCACGGGGACTGTATTTCTCCTCTAAAACACTGTTTCATGTTCACTCCAGTCCCATTCCCACAAAGTATTTAGGCACTTGGATAAATTTAAGCACCCAGATGGTCCCCTTGATTTTGATGGATCAAAACCTATTTATCTTAATTTTCATAGTTATTTAGTCTCAGTATATTTTCTTGATGTCTCATTCTGACATACAGTTTAGTGCTTGATGGTTTCTTTTCAGTTATTGGTTAAAGGGTTTTTTTTTATTATGTGATGAATACAGTTGTTCCATCTGCAGCAATAATAGAAAGGCTTTGCAAGTGTTACCGCTATGTTCAATTTTCTGCTTGAAATTGTTGGTGCTCTTGAATAATTGAAGTCAGACATCATTAAGGTTATAACCTCCATTAAGAAACCATTGTATTTGGAAAAGAACCCGATCATTAATTGCTTCTCCAGCTATTCTTTCTGTGTAGTTGGGTATGAAGTCGGAGGCTCTGGCACTCTACCAAACTTCTCCCAGGATAATTTCCTCTTAATGATGAACTAGAGCTACTTATACCTTCCTTTGCTTTTATATGCTACACTAGCTTCTCTTTTTGTTGGTGTTATTGCGGAGTCATTTATTACAATTAGATATAAGTCTGTCAGTTTCCATTGTATGTATCTATATGTTTACTCACTAAAATAACACAACAGATTGGCTTATGCACCTGAATATCAAAGGTAGAAACCCCTAACACATCCATGCTGCTTGGGTCCTACTCAAGTATTTACACCCAATATTCTGGAGTTCTCTGAAAAATATTCTAAGTATATTCAGAATATTACATTTAGCCCAAAATATTGTCTGCTTCATTACATAATGAAACTATAAGTGGCATTGCAATATAGAACAATTTTCTAGTAAAAGGAGTAAGACAGCTTTTCAGATAATACCCCTTCTTTTAATATTTCAGAAGCAGAAGCAGTCAGTTTGAGGAAGCTGACAATAAGCAGTCAGATAAGAAAAAAGGGGACATTAGAGGGTCAGTTGATGGGCAGGGCAGAAGTAGGAAGGTAGATGCTTAGTACAAATAGCAAGACTTTTTCATTTTAGTGCAAAAATCATTTTCCTTCCCCATCATTTTGACTGTCACCCCTCTATTTGCATCCCTCCCCTTCACCATTATATCAAACATAAAACTACTTGTTTCCACTTTCTCAGCCCTTTCTCACCTATCCCCACCCTATCTATCATCTCTCAGGCTATGTCTACACTGACGGTAGCAAATTCGCCACCATCAGATCGATTTATCCAGTTCAACTGAGTGGCAGAGAAGACAGACTCAATCGATCCAGAAGTCAATCTAATAAAATCACCTCCCCAAAAAGCGTTGCACTGCGTTGACAAGTATGCATTTCCCATTGGCGCAGTGCAATGGATGCGGCGTGCTAAACGGAAGTTACGAAGTCGACGGGCGTTACGCAAGCTACTTTTCATAGCTTGCATAATTCCCGTCGACTGCCACCAAATTTCGCTGGCAGTGTAGACTAGGCCTCACTGACCATCAAGATATCAGCTCTCACCTTCATTCAATCTATGATATCAATCTCCATTGTCCACTTGTTAAATTTGTGAACAAGTACCTTAATGCTTACTCCTGTGCTCCCCCTCATGTGTCTGAGGAGCTCCTTATAGTCAAAAAGCTACCCCAAAATCATACTTCTGCACTCTCCTCAAAACACTCCATTTCCATGATACCCACAAAAATCTTGACAATGGTTAAAGCTGTTGGTGTGCACAGACCACTATCATGCTGACCAGTGTTGGCTCACTGTTTCCTTGTGCTTGCCCATCTGTCGCTTGTTTTATATTTAGACCATAAGTTCTTTGGGGCAGAGACGGTCTTTCATTCTATGTACACAGAGGTTCATGACTAACATTCCTAGGCACTACGATAATGCAAATAATAAATAGTCATTACAATGTGTCTGTCCTCTGGGAGTCTCAAGGGTTGATTTTCAGAACATCCGGTGAGAGAGATATTATGCTCATTTTACAAATAGGGAAGTATATGAGGGGGAAACAGATGAGGTATGCCTCATATTTTTGCTTACCATGAAAATTTGATCAAACAGTTCTAATTCGCACAAATGCTAGTGAAAAGTGAATTCTAATCTCATATGTAGGAATATTTTCACTGGAAGTGGGGTATATATATGCATATATAGATGAGTTTGCATATAAATAATGAGAGGCAGAGTTTGCTCTTTGTGACTGTCTGGTTCCCTTTTCTTCACTGGGCACTGGCTTAGAACTTAGTCAGATTTCAGCCAGAAAATAGACAGCCAACACAAAACCGTGGGTGTGTATTTAGATTCATGATTTGCATGCACACATGGCTGATGTGGTCCTAAGTGGGCATGCAAAGTTTCTGTTTTAGACCCGTCTGCATTGCTTGTAGATGTAAAGTACATTGGCATCCCAGCTTTCTGACTAGAAATAAATCCCTATGATTCTTGAGAATACTATTAAAGAGAGACTTGTAGAAATGTGTGTTGCATTCTGTTAGCTGATAAGAGTCCAGCAAATGCAGAGATGGAAGTATCTCTCTTCCTTTCTGCCACCAGAAACCTTTCAAATCAACCCAATTGAAATTTAAGTTTCAATTTGCATGGTGGAAAAAGTGATTCTTTCCACCATTTTCATCAGGTGAAAGTGGCAGAGCTGATTTCCTTTCCAAGCTCCAGTTTAACTGGTGAGGGTGCTGCTACCAAGGAATAGAGAGACAGGAAAGGAAGAGAGAGTGATAAAAAGGAGAAGAAGAAAAGAAGCAGCAATCTGTTCTCTGTTGTCCCCACGTCCTCTCTACTTCTTATGGTATCTTTTATTTTCTTCTGTCTGTCCCTCTCTCCTCCCTATTCTCTATCTTTTCTCTCTGTCTTCACTCCTTTCCCAACTCTAAAAATGTTAATTTAAAATATATTATGATGAATCTACTATTTCCCTCATTGCAGAGAGAGGGTGTGCCTTGAAAGCATTGGCTTTCACTGAGCAGTAGAATTAAAAGGGTTTCAGTTTTGTCAGCCCAGAATACAGTTTCCAGAGGCTGAAATTCTATGACCAATATAATATTTGTAATCCTGCAAGCAGACGTACTGAGTTCACTGTGTGATGACTCTCAGGTTTAGTCTAAGAAAAACCCATCCATTCTGTCTTCTTAAAAATATTGTACATTTAGCACAATATAGAAAAACAAAACAATAAATAAAGTTGATATTTAACAACTTACTTTCCTGATCGTTACTGCAATGTTCAGTTCTCAAAAATACCCTAATATAATTAGCACTGATATCAAGTACCGTTTATAGGGCAGAGTTAGTAGGGTCAGATTTGTCACAGAATTTAAGGGATAGATTTTCAAAAGTTTTAAAAAGTATTTTCAGAATTTAGGATAGCTTTCCAAAAGACTCATTTGCGTATTTGAGAGAGCAATTTGCACCAAAGCCAACAAGAACACCACCACTTCCATCAGC
>ML675646.1:23463390-23483292 GCA_007922155.1 Mesoclemmys tuberculata
GAGCATGGGCAGGCTGTGGCTACCAGAGAGAAGAGGACCAGGAAGAATTCCACACAGATAGAAGATTCCTCTCAAGATCTAGCTGATTCAAGAAAATGGAGAGATGTACAGGACTCACCTGTGGATGGCAGCTAGGCTCAAATAAAGCTAGGCTCAAATAAAGCTTGCCCACAAAGAGTTTCTCAGAATTTAATATTCAGAAAGAACTTTCTGCAAGAGACAGGCAGGCAACAGGACGTTGTGCTGCCTTCCTGGAACCAAGAGACAAGACGTCACTCTAAGACTGAGTAGGCTTTCAAAGCTGAAGGGAAAGGATCCATTAATGATGGCTCTTTTTTGCGCTAATGACACAGCATCATGGATAGCTCACAGGTAGTGGATGACTTCAGAGAATTTAGACACATGCTGAAGAAGAGGAATGTCCAAGCAATCATCTCTGAGATCCTTCCTGTATCATGACCAAAGAAAGACAGAAGGCAAAAAGTTCTGGAAGTTAACTGCTAGCTAGGTAAGTGGTATAAGGTGGAGCGGTTTGGATTGGTTCTACCTTCAGAGTGGAGAGAGGGCTGTATAGTTTCACTGGCCTTCATGTCAGTAATAGGGGGACCCATCTTCTCAAGCAGAGGCTGGCAACAGTACTCAGGAGAATATTAAACTGATAACAAAAGGGAGGGTAAAAAGAACAAAATTAAAGAAGAAACCAAACAACATGAAGAGAAGAAATTCTTTAATTGCCTATAGACCAATACTAGAAGACTATGAGACAAAGACTTGGAATGGTTTTAATTAGCATAAATTTGATCCAGTTGGTATTACTGAAACTTGATGAGATGATTCCAATGATTGTTAAAAATCAATGGTTATAACCTCTTTAGGAATCAAATGGCCAAAAGGGGAGGACGAATGGTACTCCATGTAAAAAATGGCATTACTGTTTCTGAGTCTCTGATAACTCAGAAGAAAATGATCTTGGATGATTATTGATCAATGTCCTAACAGATAAAGCACAAGATGAAGTGTTAACAGGTGTCTGCTACAGAGCAGCAAATCACACGAGGAAATGGGATGATATAAAAATTGGGGGAATAGTAATCAACGAGGAGGATAGGTCACTAATACAGAGCAGTCTATCACTTGGAAAACTGGGTGCAATACACAGTATTTTTTAAAAATATGGCTAAATGTAAATGTATATCTTTAGGAATAAAGAATGTAGGTCATTGTTATGTGATGGCAGACTCTATACTGAGAAGCAGTGACTGAAAAAAGATTTAAGGGTCGTGGTGGATAATCAGCTGAACATGAGGTCCCAGTGTAACACTGTGGCCCATAAAGTTAATATGATCCTGGCATGCACAAGCAGCAGAATCTCAAGTAGGATGAGAGAGATTATTTTGCCTCTGGTTTGGTACTGGTGCAACCTCTGCTAGAATACTGCACCTAGTTCTAGTGCCCACAATTCAAGAAGGATGCTGATAAATTGGAAACGGTTCAGAGAAGAGCCAGGAGAACACATAAGGACTAGAAAACATGCCTTATAGTGGCTGAAATCATGAAATCTATTTAACTTAAAGAGAAAGTTAAGGGGTGATTTGATTATAGTCCACATACGACTCCTCAATCTAGCAGAGAAAGGTACAACACAATCCAATGCCTGGACTGAAGCTAGACAAATTCAGACTAGAAATAAGGCATACATTTTTTAACAGTAAGTGTAATTAACTACTGGAAAAATTTACTGAAGGTCATGTAGGAGTCTCCACCACTGAAAATTTTTAAATCAAGATTGGACGTTTTTCTAAAAGACATGCTCTACGAATTGTTTTGGGGAAGTTCTATGACCTGTGTCATATGGGAAATCAGATGATAATCCCAGTGATCCCTTCTTGCCTTGGAATCCATGAATGACATGCCCACACGGTTATCTAGGTACCGAAACTATTAGTCTGATTCGCAGCGATGCGGGAACAATTTTTATAGTGGGGCTGCTGAAAGCCATTGGACAAAGTTGTAAACCTTGTATATGATGGAAACCACTTTAAGTCAGGGGGCACTGCTGCACCGCCCAGCATCCATACTTCCAGCACCAATGCTGATTTGTATTCACTTTTGAATTGAAGGTGCAAATTATGTCCTCCGTTGAATTGGAAACAAAATGAAGAATTATGTAGATTGCTCCCTTAAAAGGGATAGCTGGGCCTTTTGAAAATCCACCCCTAAGCACACAATTTCCTTTTAAACAATTAAGGAAACAAACTTTTCCAACCTAAAGACACCTTATCTTCTTTTTTTCATTCTAAGTATTATTTTTTTTTAAACTCTGCCTCCTAGACTTCCCCACAGTACATATTTATGCTGATAAAGATGGTTGAGCAGAGCATGATGAACAATGGCAACAGCAAATGCAAAAGTTCCAGAAGAATATAGCATTACAATATTCTGGAAAAACTGATATCATTAGCGTGCACAAAAGCATAAAGAACGGTCAACAGCAGGGATTGTTCCACCAAGTATTGGCCTCCTTGCTCCACTGACTTGAACTTTAATGGATCACTACAGCTGATTAAATGCATTGTATATCAGTACTCTCATGAAATTTGATTTAAGGCCATTGTATGTAGAAATAATAGGATTCCCACATTGGCAGCCTCCCCAAGGAAGAGGAAAGGAAGAAAGAATTCAAACATGCATTGGGAACAATACAGCTGCAGAAAACAATGCTAAGAGTGAGGAGAAAAAGTAAAAAGATAACTTTTCATATCAAGAACAGTCCTTGACAAAGGAAGGGAAACAGTCTCATTGGGATATCAATCCTCTTTCCCAGTGCAACCTGCTATTAACTAGGGGAGACTCAAAGAACCAAGTGAAAAGGTGAAATTGGAAGATGAAGAAGGATTTAGTTAAAAGGAAGCCTACAATAAGTCATACTGAAAGGTGAACTGTAAGGCTGGAGGGAGGTTACGATTGGAGTTCCTCAGGGATCGGTCTTGGGACCAATCTTATTTAACTTTTTTATTACTGACCTTGGCACAAAAAGTGGGAGTGTGCTAATAAAGTCTGCGGATGATACAAAATTGGGAGATATTACTAATACTGAGAAAGACCAGGATAGCATACAACAAGATCTGGATGACCTTGTAAACTGGAGTAATAGAAATAGGATGAAATTTAATAGTGGAAAGTGCTAGATCATGCAGTTAGGGACTAACAACAAGAACTTTTGCTACAAGCTGGGGATGCACCAGTTGGAAGTGACAGAGGAAGAGAAAGACCAGGGAGTATTGTTTGATCACAGGATGACTATGGGTCACTAATATGATGTGGCCATGAAAAAAGCTAATGCGGTCCTAGGATGCATCAGGCAAGGTATTTCCAGTAAGGATAGAGTGGCATTAGTACCATTATTCAAGGCACTGGTGAGACCTCATCTGGAATACTGTGTTCTGTTCTGGTACCCCATGTTTAAGGAAGATGAATTCAAACTGGAACAGATGCAGAGAAAGGCTAGCAGGATGATCCGAGGAATGGATCTTATGAGAAGAGACTCATAGAGCTTGGTTTGTTTAGCCTAACCAAAAGAAGGCTGAGAGGAGATGTGATTGCTCTCTATAAATACATCAGAGGGATAAATACCAGGGAGGGAGAGGAGTTATTTAAGTTCAGCACCAATGTGGACATAATAATTAATCGATATAAACTGGCCATCAGGAAGTTAAGACTTGAAATTAGATAAAGGTTTTTAATCATCAAGGGAGTGAAATTCTTTCCTAGGAGATTAGTTGGGGCAAGAAGCCTACCTGGCTTAAAGACTGAGCTTGATAAGTTTATGGAAGGGATGGTATGATGGGCCAGTCAAATTTGGCAATTGACTAATCTTAGATTACTAGCGGTAAATATGACCAATGGCCTGTGAAGGGATGTTAGATGGGGTGGGTTCTGAGTTACTACAGAGAATTCTTTCTGGGTGTCAGGTTGGTGAGTCTTGCCCACATGCTCAGGATTTAACTGATCGTCATATTTGGGGTCAGGAAGGACTTTCCCCCCGGGACAGATTGGCAGAGGCCCTGGGGGGATTCACCTTCCTCTGTAGCATGGGGCACAGGTCACTTGCTGGTTGATTCTCTGAACCTTGAAGTCTTTAAATCATTATTTGAGAACTTCAATAACTCAGTCTTAGGTTACAGGTCTATTACAGGAGTGGAGTGGGTGAAATTCTGTGGCCTGCATTGTGCAGGTGGTCAGTCTAGAGGATCATAATAGTCCCTTCTGACCTTATAGTCTATGAGATATATCAGGTTGTTGTTGCGACCTTTAACCTTTGTAACTTATGTTTTAAGACGCTTAGCACCTCAGCTTCCTGCAGAACATCTCCATGAGCTTAAGAGGTAATGATTTTACCTGCTTATTTCCCTTCTTTCTTAAATATTCCACACCTTGTCTAGCCCATAGCTATAGAATAGATGTGTCTATTAACCTTAGCAGAACATGTGCTGGCTTTCTGTCTTAGCAGACGTGTCAGACAACACTAAGAAGGGAGGAAAGCAATGAGGTGGAGTCTATTGACCCAACAGAGCCAAGATCACAAAAATAGTACATGGAAGTCGCTCTACAAACATTTTCTAAAAGATACCACACTGTCAGAGCCCGTATGCTGGAACAGATGATGCCCTCCTACTTTGAAGACATGGCGGTATTACCAGAACCAGTCATATGACATGCTAAAAACTCATAGTGTGCTTTTCTGATGTATTTTCAATTACTGTACACTAAGCATGTCCATTGGGACACGTTCTCACATGTTGGTCATTCAAAAAAGCAATGATCTCCTCATCTAGACATATGAATTTTTACCACAGTTTGTGCTCAGATTAGAATCACAATGCATGATGAACTTTACACAGAGTCACTGTGTGCTTAACTGATCATGTACTTTGGTCGTTCCATTCTTCCAACGCAGAGAAGGGTCATTTTATGTGTATGCATGTCTGTGTGTGTGCATTTTTATGAGCTATTCTGGGAAAGGCTTTAACAAAAACACGTCCATTACACCGCACTCCAGCCAACTAACCTCCTGCACATCCTCACTGCACAATAAACACCCAGTGCACATATGCAGAAGTGAAACCGCTCTGCAGATACCTTTCCCCCCTGATAACAAATGCTACTGAAAACTCTGCTTGCCCCCAAAGCAGCAGTGGCCAGCTCCATTTCATTCTGAAGTAAAACTCCAAACACACACCAAAATGAAAAACAAAGGCTGCTGAAAGAAATCTGGAGTAGAAATACTGTAAAGGGCTCAATTTACAGTCCTTACACAGGTAAATATTCTCCACTGACTAAGGGTGATTGCGCCTCAGATAAAATTTAAAAACAGTAAAACACACCTTTGGGGTTTATATTTAAGAGAGGTATGAGTATGAAACCTTACTTAGCCAGGTGCCTCCCTTAGAACAATGTGGAAGCACTGAGGGATGCGGAAACCTCACATCTACATAATCTGCACTGTGGCTGGTTTACTGAAGAGATAGAGGATTTATTTTTTTCTATCCAAGCCAATAATCTAACACACACGGGTACACAGTTTAATATATCTGAATCTACATCTATATCTATTGCCTGAACACTGGATTTCAGATCAGTTAAGAAAGAGAAATGTGGAATAAATGTCATGTGAGCAATGTGAGTGGAAATAGGAAACTTCATTCAAACCAGTAAATGTTGTATGCCCTTACTATCTGGCTTGCTAGTACTTGTACTCCTAATGAAATTAATATTGAATATTGCAAAGCTATGTTCCACAGTACATAAGAACATTGCAGGTTATAGAACCAGACTTGCTTCTCTTCTATAATTATAAAATCACTTATTTGCCTTCATTTGTTTTTTACATTTACATTATGCAACTGAGCTGTGTAAAATGGAACGCTTGCAGTGAATGAGAACTAAGAACTTCTTTTCATTGCCCAAATACGCGGGAAGACATTTCATTTGTGTTTTAAATGCTACTACCTTATAAAAAGCACTCTGAGTATTAATTAGGGGACACTATTAGAATATTGTCAAGTGTGCTTTTAGTGTAATAACAATGTGTCATAAACATATGTTTAATGTAGAAACAGTACAATTACAGAAGCATTAGTTTTATTAAACGCATTTCATGCAAACAACAATGGGATTGCGCTCTGGTATTCATTAATACAAGGGAACAAGCTGTGAAAAAGTAAAAGGGGAAGTCAGAGAGGCAGGGAAGGGTTGGAGCAACCCAAGGGAAGAACCCTAGGAATCATCATGGTGGCCTGGAGTTAACCTATTGCTGTCATCGGTGACTGGACAACAAAATGGCAAATGAAAGGCAATGTAGCTGGAAAACATCATCCCAATTACACATAGAGAATGATTTGGTTACCACTCAAGAAAAAGATCATGGTGTCATTGTGGACAGTTCTTTGAAAACATCTGCTCAATGTGCAGTGGCAATCAAAAACGTTTACAGAATATTAGGAAAGGGATAGATAATAACACAAAACATTATTTATCATAACGCCACTATATAAATCTGTTGTACACCTACATCTTGAATACTGCATGCGGTTCTGGTTGCTCGGTCTCAAAAAAGATCCATTAGCAATGGAAAAGGTACAGAGAAGGACAACAAAAATATTAGGGGTTTGGAGTAGCTTCCATATGAAGAGAGATTAAAAAGACTTGGACCGTTCCATTTGGAAAAGAGACAACTAAGGAAGATAGGACAGAGGTCTATAAAATCATGAACAGTGTGAAGAAAAAGTCTTATTTATCCCTTCACGTAACACAAGAACCTGGGTTCACCCAATGACATTAATAGCCAGCAGATCTAAAATAAACAAAAGGAAGTACTAAAAATGTCCAATTATAATTTTTAAAATCAAAATTGTATTGTATGTATTCAGCCAGACCTATCTAACAAGACTAATTATTCACTTTGCAAAGAGGTGATTTAAAAACAGTCATTTTAAAACAATACTTGTACTGGATAACAACAGATGTTTGCATACTAGCTATGAACTTATACATCTACTGAATAATAGGGCCTGATCCAATGCTAAAAGCAGCAGCTAAGATCTTTCCCTTTACTTTTTGATCCAGCCCATACTGGACAGTACCTGAGGCAAGTACAGAATGTTTATACAACATGTTCTATCTGTCCTCATCTCACTGACTGTGAGGTTTCTGAATCTTCAATCAGTTCTGATATATGTCTATCCTAGTGTATTACTGGCAGTAAAAAAGCATTTTTTTCATCTGATAACTATGTTTATTTAAGATCTGATCCCACATTTCTTATATACCCCCAAATTTCAGTTGACTTCTACGGGACTCTTGAAGCTTGCAAGAAATACAGGATTAGGCACTAAAGAATCTCATATAAAGGATCATCGTATACACTTTATGAACCTCCCTGTGGAAGGGCTGAATGGCTCATGAGTAGAGCAGATCAAAAAATGGGATGATTTTTTTAAACAAATCCCATCTAAATTTGAAATTACAAAGAAAATTTTAATTAAGAAATCAAACTTCAGAAAATTTCAACCAGCTTTACTCGTGAACTTACTAGTGGGTTATAGAATTATGTGGGCAAATCTTAAGTGGAACCAGTTTTTACAAATATTGTGAACTATTTTGGGTGTTTCTGGTGTTTGCAAAGCTGATTCATATGGACTATTTGTTGTTTTACCATGACAATTAATATTGTTAATTAATACCCTTACATTTTCAAGGATGCATCAATAGTTATAACTTATTTTTTCCATGTAAATGTTAGCCTGTGCCATGTGGTAAGGATTTGAAATATCCTTGCAAAATCAGGTTGCCACAAATTGTGTTTCCTGTATATAAAAATATTTAGGTCACATACTCTGCTGCTGTAAATCCAAGTGGATCCACTGATGTCAATAGAGTTACACCAGCTGGAACTCTGGCCCTCTATTTCCTACATTACATATTTTCTTTGTTCCATTTTCTGCTCCTTTGGCTCAGTCTCTCTAGATTTGTTTTTTCACTGTGCTAGTTCTCAACTCCATTTTCACAGTTTTAATTCAGATGTTTTCTGTGTATAATTGCTTCCTTTTTCACAGTTTCTGATAGGAGAGAAACAAACCCAACAACATTCAAATTTTAGTCAAACCACAGATGTTTGAAATTGGCAACACAAATTCTCCCTTCTCTCATATGAGGTCTTTTCTCAACACCTGAGATCTGGCCAACATCTGGCCAAGCTTGGTAATAATGGGTTCATGTGATGTGAGTTAACAGACTGAAAACAAAACCGCCTGAGCTGTAATTAGCTCTTATTGGCCACCTTGCTGGCTCCTCAGGAGAAATGCCAAGGGCTGACTGGGCAAGTAGGATGAATTATCCTTTCAAAATAGGATGAGGTCATGTTGAAAGGCTCTTGGCATCCATAGCTGTGTCTAAGGACATGTTGAAAACGTCAGCTTCTACAGCTAACCATCCAGCTACTTCAACATATGGAAATTCATTTTAAAAGATGAATCTGCCTTTAAATTAGTTAAAATTTCTTTCAAGTTTTCTATTGTGGCTGCTGATTATCTCCTTCCTCCATTTCTAAGATTTCCCTTTTCACTGACAGAATCTCTTTCTCTCCTTTCATGTGAGGAGAGATCTGCCATCTCCTCTTCCATCTTTCTTTCTTGCTCTCAAATGAGAAGCAGTTTGTGCTACATTTAACCACAGATCAAAAGGGCTTCCTTGAAATGGATTTTGAAGAAGTCATTGTCTCATGTTCATGTTGTAAAAATCTCTATTTTGAGATTTTGGTACTATTTGAGAACCTGTTATGTTGAGCTGCACTTTTAATGATAAAATGCTATTTTATCTTCAGCAATGTGCTGTACAGGTGCTCAAAATTCTAATGGGTATTTTAATATTTTTAATCTTGCTTGAATGCTCCCTCCATTTTCACTATTGTAGCTACTCCACCCAACAACCTAATATGTTTTCTTAGAGTAAATATATTTTATACAAAGATCTGTAGAACCAGACATTGTAACAGTAAGATTTTGTACATGGGGGAGCCCAACCTTATTTTCTGCTTCGACAAAGGCTGCTTCATATGAAACTCATCTGATGCTAAATCACAACACGATCTCAAAATCTCACATGAATCTTACTGCAGAAATCATGCGTGACCTTTCATGCCCTGTACACACACACACACACACACAAAAAAGTCATTGCAGAGCTCCATGCCAATGGTGGCTCTCCTGGAGCAAAGCATCACAATGCACTGTGTTATTCTCAGAGACAGATGTAACTCAGGAGGTATGACTGTATTTTTATATAAAACATGAAATATGCATGAACTAAATCAATTTTAAATCTTCCCATTAAAAATACAGTAATGGGTAGGAACATCCTTTAGCAAGTAGTTTCTCATAGTTTTTGTTTGTGTGATGGTTTTCCTTTTGCCAGCCATAATATTTATCACATATGAAACTAAAAGCATCCGTTAGATTGTCCCTGGGAATGTCAGTAAGGCACCTTTCATTCTGTGTAAATACTTGAACTCTATTGTGAGGATCTCAAATGCTCTTTTAATCAGTGATCAATTTTTATGAGCCTAATTATTTCTTTCATGATTAAACATGAAGATCAGAAACAGAGCTTCACCAAAAAGCCACTATCTGTTATAATATTAAGCAAAAGGTACAGAGAAAAAGAATTTAAAGCCTACTTCTCAATTTACACCAAGAAGCCAACATGAGTTTTGGGTAGTAGATTTAAAATGTGAAACTAGGATGCCTCACTAGAGGATGGATAATTATGTGCTGGGTTGTTCCAAGCTTGTCTTGTACATTCATAAGATGAAACTGCTTCCTATTCCTAAATACTACTTCTTTATATATGGAAGCCACAGTGCAAAAATGAGTGCAGCTGGTCACTGGCAGAATTGCTGAACTATACAAACAATTGCATTGTCTTTCTGTTATCAGTTACATTACATTTACATTGTTACATTTGAATGGGCTGAAGCTTAGCTCTCAGAAACTGACTAAGGCACCTGGGCATTGAACATTAACTCATCTGCCTGACATTCCCTGTTATTCTTTTGAAGAACCCTGTGGCTAGTATGAAAAGGGCACAGAGTATTTTCTGTAGGACAAAAATGAAATGACTTTCCTTTGCTTACTGCTTAGTCTAGACAATAGTCCACAATATGCAGCTCATCTGCCACCTCTTATTCATGCACCAGCCTGCATGTATTCTCTTTCTGAGCCATTCTTCTGCTCTGCAGAAGAAGCTAAGGCAAATAATGACATAAAGATGATAAAATAACTGTCTTTTTATAGTCTGGTCTAACGCCTGTCTGGGAGTAGCTCTGTATTCGTGCCAGCTTCTGTTTGTTGATTGAATGCTCACTCTGTCCCTGTCTCTCTCTTGTCCTGTCAGTATGTATTCTCATCTTTTATCTAACCCTCACTAGTGGAAGTTCAGTGTGATTTCAAAATCCTAGCTGATAAACAATTTCACGGTTTCCTTTTGTGATCTAGTACCTTTTTTCTAATGCTAGTATCGAATTTATATTGAATGTGAGCAGTTCAGATAACTACATTATTCTGTTTGCTACCTGAACATGCTAAGTATTAGTTTAATGTGGAATTTTGCATTAATGCATGCTGTGCCACATCAATTCACCGCATCTTAGGACGGAAAATATATTAAACAGACAAACAAACACACGCTTTGTCGGAGGCCCATGAAGTTATTAATGCTGTTTTGAAAAAATCATTTATGTTATTATACCAGATTACAGTAGTTAAAATGAGAGAGAAATTAACTCTGTGAAGTCACAAAAAGTAAAGTCTGCGACATTGTTTTCCATAGCTCTGATTTTTCTGTCGAAGTCCTGAAGATCGCACCATTTTCTGAACTTTCACCTTCTTACCCTTGAAACCCCACAATGCAGGGACCATTTTTATAACCATTCAGAATCAGACTTGAACTACTATCATGATACCCAGGATAATGCCAGGCTCCCCCCATGGCTATGCCTTTACAACAGCATTTTTTGGCTTAACAAGATCATGTGCTGTGATTTACAGACATACTCAAGTCTCCTGAATGTATAAAACACCACCATTAGAGGATAGGCAGGTCAAATGTTCTTTATTTTCTTCTGTACATAGACATTGATCCAGATGTTAGCCTAAAGAGATGTAGAAAAAAGAACGGAGACTTGGTATGTAGCATAATGTATAGTAAAATGTTCAGCACACTTGACTGAAGTTTGTGATGTGACTCTTGATTTATATTGGTGTGAGGGCAAGCAGAATCTGGCCTGGTGTCTGGCCATATATCCTATCTGTAACTAAACAAGTTCTTGTGTAAGTGTCAAGCATCTTGAAAGGCACATGAATGTGTGCACAGCAGAATGCCTCCTGTGCACAGGTTCTAATAAAAGAGTCAGGTTGAAGTTTGTTTGGTTGTTCGGTTTTTTTTGCTAAAAGTATGTTCAAATATGAGCTATGCATTTGATGGTGGCCCTATGAAGCTGTAGAGGGGACTTATTACATTCCTTGTGAATGCTGAAGGATGCAAGAGACTCTTTGTACTTATTGTGTAATCTAAAAGATTCAGAACGCTTGCCTTTGTGTTTAGGTTATCCCAGCATTAGTTACCAAATAAATAAAGGAAATGCAGCCTCCAAATAAAGAAAGAAGCATGACCTATTTTCACACAAATGAAAATTCTAAATCATTCCTAATGGGGATGATTTGGGATGGATTTTATTTCTCTGGAACAAATCATCAGGCAAAGGGAATCTGCTTTTTGAGAGCTTGTCTGAACATGCCTTTGTTGTGAAAAGCAGCAGACACACAGTCACTTACTCATCTTGCTTTCATAGAGATGTGTCTGCACAGAGGTTTTCAATCAGTGCATAGGAACACTCCTGCTTTCCATAAGGACAAAAATAGGAATAGTATGTCGTTAAGCTTATTTGTGGTTCCTAAAGGGCCCAATTCTTCCCTCCAATATGCACACACCATTCCCGCTGTCTGCTCTGGGAGTTTCACAAGTGTATTTGAGGACAGAATTGGACCCAAGGCATCCATTTCAAATTATTGGTGCTTTAAAACTTATCCAGTCCCTTTCAGAAGCAGTAAATAAGAAAATCCTTAACAAAATTCTGTGCCATACTTTCGTGAAACGTTAAGCAAAATGTAAATCACAGGTTTGTAACAAACATCTAAAAAAACATTATTTTAGCAAAATTGTAATTAGGTGTAAATAATATATGTTCAGAGTACTATAACAATAATGGACTTTCTTAGGAAGATGAAAATTTGACACTGTAATCCAGTTCTTAAATGCAGCATTTACAGAGATGGCAGAGAATATTTTCCACAGGATTCTTGTTAGGCTAAATTATTCAGTTTTCTATACTTGACATAGGGAAATAATTATATTGTAATTATTTATGCTTGATCATTTTCAGGATAAAACTGTTCCTTTATAATGTGAAAACGTGCTTGGTCTTTTGTTGTTACCCTCTAAATGAGATTTATGGTGCATGGGTAAAGAAGCTTGCGAGAAGCGGTTAATATTTATAAGCAGAAGATGTAAACACACTCTCTTTTCACAATGCATCAGTGTAAAGATCACAGACTGGATGGGCAGGAGTGCCTTCAGACCTCATATTGTGCTAATTAATTTTCTATGCCTTTTTTCTGACAGGCCTCAAGACACATATTTTGGTATTTTGCACACAATATGGAAAAAGACTAAAGAGATTTTAAATCAACACCAAGAGATGGGCTATTTTAAGATAGACATCAAATGGACAAGAACACGTATAAGAATAAGTATTTCATTGTCCTGGGTAACCTGTGGCAGCTGAAATGTTCAAAAATGATGCCGGGGGGAGGTGAAACTAGTGCCAAATTGTTTTATTTTGTGGCATTGTACTTTTTAGCTAAGGGTGGTGGATGCCCATTCCCATCTATTTTATATGGGAATTGGGCATGAAGGTCTTATCCTCTTAGTTTGTCTTTTTGGTACAGTTCAGCTCTGCACCAATGGCTAGGTGATAACATTTCAGAAGAAATAAGAAATATTGACATACAACATAATACAGTAGTAAAGAGGAAAACATCATTAGAGTTGAAATGTGGAGAAGTGTTATGGGACATTGGTTGCCTTGGGATTGGTAACAGATATGAAGCCTCTAATGGCTAGGTCACTGCTTCTCCTCTAGCAGGCTGGCAGTGGCTGAAATTCATCATTGACATCTGGCTACTGTTTGATGGCCTTTTGTGAAATGAATTGGGTTGTCTAAATACAATACAGTACCCAAAAGTCCACATCACACAGTCACCATGATGGTTGGTACTTGTCATCTACATATTGATAATCTCAACAGAGACCTCAGAATAAGGGTAGAATGAGTATATAGTTTCAACAATGCTCTCACACCTAGAGGTACTCATGCAGAAAACCGTTCATGCACATTGGGCTAGTGGTGTGGGAAAGCTACTTCTGCTACTTGTGTTGCACATGTTATATGGATCAATGAAGAACTTCAGTCTTCATGGCTGACATACTAGCTTTATTTATTTTTGGATAGAGAGAACTAAAAGTTTGGCCATATTTGTAGATTTTTACTGTTTTATTTAGTTCTTACCTAAGCCAAGCTCTCACTGAAGTCAAACACGCTACTGAAGCCTGAGTAAGGGTGGAAATTCATCTCTGTGAGAAGGCTAGTACAAAGCCTGTGGAGCACGTAAGTCCCATTTAAGATTTTAAAATAGGGTTTAAGTGCATAGCTCTTTTGCTGGCCCTCAGAGAGGAGTGAATTTCACTATATGTGAAAAGTAAGTAGGGAATAAATAAAATCTGATGCTATGTCTACACTGACAGTGGCAAAGCCGCCGCTGTCAAATCTACTTATTTGGATCAACTGAGTGGTCAGTGAAGACCCGCTCAGTCAATCCAGAAGTCGATGCTATTAATCCACCCCCGAACGTGGTGCAGTGCATTGAAGACAGAGCGCAGAAGAGAAGCACAGCAGTCAACGGGAGTTACACCAGTTCTCTGCATACTTTGCGTAACTCCCATCGATTGCCGCCGAATCACTGGGGTAAATGCAGACCAAGCCTGAGTAACAACTAAATAAGAAAATGAGACTGAGTAAGTAAGCAATTAAGTCCTCACCCTTGAAACCTAAATAAAACCAAGACCCAGATTCAGGGTAAGTAGGCATATGTCTCACTTCTAGCATGTGAGTAGTCCCAATTAAATCAAACATGCTTTAGTACCATTCCAAATCAAAGCCCAAAAAGGATATAAGGTTTTGGGCCAACGTTAATATTTCTTATTTGTACTGTATATTTAAATATTACAGTGATTTTTCAGTACAAGTATCTGCCATAGAGGGTACCAGTATCGTCTGAAAGAACAGATATATTCTTATTATTGTGAAAAAACATTCTTTTTATTATAGGACCACGAACAATAGACACACACTAGCAATCAAACTTACCTGTCATTAAATATAGACTTTTCTGCAAGAAAACACCTAAACTATCCCACCTTTAAAAAACTTATTTTTCTTTTGAACAAAATAATGTTCTGGAGCACTTGCCAAAAGTTCTGGCAGTCTGCCACTAAATGTGAAAAGCCATTTCTCTGAAGATTAGTTCCCCAGGAAAGTAATAAAGGATCTGCACAAGCTAAAATCTAAAATGTTGTATGTACTGTAATACAAGGCTAGTCCTTTTATTTATGGTCTAGGTTTTTTTTTCTTTTCCATTAATAAATACAAAAATATACTCCTTTTTTTAAAATACCACACTACAAAGTTGGCAACTAAGCAACACTTCCCAGGAGAGTGCCCTGTCTCAGGAGAGTATATATATTATTAGGTATGTTATTAAATAAAAGAGCGTAAATCCCTAAATGTTCACAAGCTTGTTCGAAACTTACCCAGATGTACTGAGATCTTTTCTCCCCTCTTATTTCCCATCTGTTTTGTACCCCCTGTCGCCCATTTCTGACTCACCAGGTTCTTCCCACTCTTAGGCTACATCTACACTACCAGTTAGAGGTATCATTCTCCAGCTCATGTACACATACTCTCACTAGCTCTCATTGGGAGTTAGCATGGATAGCAGCAGCAAAGGCATGGCTGAGTACATATTCATTGGTTTCATGGGTGCCTCCAACCTAACTGCTGTGGCTACACTGCTATTTATGCCATGTTGCTTACATGTGCACAAGCAGGAGAATTACACTCCTAACCCATAGTATAGATGTAGCCTTATTTTTCCTCACAATGACTTTCAATACAGTCTCTGAACTAAATATACTACATCTCTCATACAAACCCACTAGCCCAACCCCAATAGTTCCCATTTTCTTTTCCTTTCAATACTTTTATTTTTTAATTTTCTATACCACCCCTTGTAACTTACCCAAGTAAGGCATGTCTTCCACTCCACTATCATTGCTAATATTTGATTAAATGGCCGTGGCAATATAAAACTGCAGTATCTGTTGATGTCTGGTCAGCTGTTCTCATCAAATGGTCTTATGCTGTCCAGGACTTTCCCAGGTGCGCTATGCCAAGTGTGTAACAACTATTTCTGGGGAAGCTCAAGTGAGATTATGAGCCTGTAGCTAGATCAGCTAAGACTGTCAGATCTGCTACAACCACCACTGGATTTATCAGAGGAAAAGGGAACTTTGATTAGCATAATGAAACTTGGCTGTAGTAGTGGGACACTTATGTAAATCTTCAGAAAGTTTTGGCTGAATTTGGAGGCTGGAGTTTGAAACTTTATCCATTAATTCAGCAGTTTATCCATCCCTGATAAACATTAGTTTACTAATCAGTTATTTGGAGTAGAATTCTGTAGAAGGGGGAGGGAAGGAAAATAAGTGTTACTAATTTATTAAAATATGTAACATTAAAGATATAAAATATACACATCATGTTTAGAAGAGGACCAAATTCTGTGCCATAAGGAAAAGGTTTGGGATGCCTTGGATTACACCTTGGATGTCAGATCACTCATTGAAGGCCATACAATACTATTTCTTTGTGTATACATTATCTAATTAAATTAGATACATCCTTTACTGGTCTCAGCAAGAACACATATAGATAAATATTTGACAGGCAAAATAAACATAAAATCACTTATATAAACAAAGACTCAAGAAGAAAAATAATATCTCCAAAAGTTACAAGAGCACTACTACCTATGGAGAGCAGCTAAAAAGAAAAACAAAAAGAAAGAAATCCTGTGTAATTTACCTCCCCTGACTAGAATTTTAAAAAATCAAAAATAAAATCTTTAAATAGACACAGTGGTATTGGATAAAAAGTTATGAGTACTTGTGTGTAAGCCACATAAAATGTTGCAAAAAGAAGCCCAATCTGTTTGAACACCTGGCATTTCTTCATTTTCATGTAAAGAACACTCATGGATATTGTACCAGTGAATTAAATTCATGACAATATCACATTTCCATGTAAAAAATAAATAAACTACTTAGCAGCCATAATGACGACTCACAGAATACATAGTTTGCTATGCTTGTCCGACACAATGAGACAGCAAAGTATTTCCAAAAAAAACCCAAGTGAGGTAGGAGCCCATGTCCCTTTTTTGAACGTGACAGACACTTACAAGCCTAAATTTCACTGAAAGTCAATGGGTGCTTAGTGTTAAGTGCTTTTAAAAGTTTTACCCTAAACGATTTAGTGCCAAATCCTTCAGTGGTGTAAATTGGCATAGGTCCATTAACTTCCATGGAACAATAAAGATTTACACCAGCTAAGGAAATGTCCCTGAATTTTTTAAGCAAATCTGTTACTGTAAGACTTAACACCCACTGCCTTCAATAGGCTTAGATTTGGGACTGACATCTGGTTATAGTTAAAAGATTTAAATCTTTAAAGATTTGCAGTTAAACCCCAAAATTTGTTATGAAGTCTAAAATCAGATCAGGTTCACTTAATGATGTTGTAGAACCTTTAATATGAATGCAGGCCAATTTCTGAATAACTTTTGGGTCATTTCCAATGAAATCTAGTATAAAATTTATGGTTTCAGCTGTAAACCATAAGAAAATCTCATTTTTACATTGATTTGCCATGTTACCAGGTGAAATTCAGTGGTTTGGAATTGAATAACCTTTTCTTTGAGGTTCCGATTTCATTCTAACCAAAAATTCAAAGCAGAACTCTGCAGATGTGAAACAAAAAGGAAGCTAAAGTTTGCATGAACCACAGTGAAGTCAAACCAAATCTCTAAGTACAACATGGCTGTGGCACTAAACTGTTTTCCAGAAGAAATGTATATTGGGGCTTTATGACGGTAAAAGCAAAGTACCTATGCTGCTGTGCCATTTGCAGCCTATAACCAATGTGAAGAGACCCTTTTGGTGTTGCGATGTTGGTGAAGAAACACACTTTAAGTATATTGGGGACTCCTTTGGTACAGCTATATTGGTGAAAAAACACACTAAGTATAATACATCAATTTCACTATTCTCATAATTAAATAGGACTATGGTGTCTGAGGAACTCCTTAGATTTGGGTTTTTATTGGTTTTTGAAAGTTTGTTGTTAAATTGAGAGAGATTTGGTGCAACCCCATTGCAGTTCAATCAGACATCTCAACCCTTTTCTCTATATTTCTGTATTTTAATTGTTGGCTATAGCCCATGGTAGGAGGTTCCTAGCAAAAAGAACTGTTCATCATTATACCTATTCTTTGATATGAATTGTTTGATTAAGAGGAGTTTCTGCTCTGAGAAGAAAGGTCTTAAATTGTAGAGCATTCTTCAAACTTTTAACAGGAAAATACAGGATGTCTGTTTCCAATTTGATAATACTTCAGAGCACTCTTGAAGTGGGAATTTCTCTAACCAGAGTTGTTGAAGCAAGCATGAGGAAGTGCTATAACTTTAATTAAGTTATAACACGGTGACATCTCATAGGAGGTGAGAAGTGGAAAATACACCAATTCTGCCAAGTGGGCAAATTCAGAAAACAAAGAAACAAAAACTTACTGACATGCAGTGAAGAATTGTTCTGTTTCTAACCCCATTACCACTGACATACTTTCTTAACTAAATTAATTAGCTCTGTGGAACTTACTCAACAATGTGATCTCACTATAACAAATTACCTCTGCATGTTCTATAGGATGTAAGATAACCTGTTATTCTGAGGCCACTTGGTAAAGGATCATATCTTACTTAAACATGGATTAGTTTTAGTCTTAACCTTAAATGTCGTGTATTTAATATATGTGCAGAAGGCATGGGGTACATAGTAGGTATTTCCATAATCAAAACTAATAATCATTAGTTTAGTAGGTGGGTTTAAAATATGCTTTTAGAGGAATTGTACACGCGTCCATTGTTTTAAAGGTGACTGTTTGCAAAAGAAAAAGTGACAGGACTGTAATAGATCATCCCCTTGAAGACAATGTGCATAATCAATAAAGCCACATATGTAGAGGCTGTTCAAATAACTTCTTTTTTACTTTTGGAGGCAGTGTTAGTCAGGATGTCAAAGAATACATAGGGGAACTGGAGTCAATGGCTTTTTTGCAGATACTAGGTTTTGGGGCTAAAAATTTTGGGAAATATTTTGTTAAAAGCACGGCCCTTACATGTACAACAACTGAAAGCTCAAACGAACGTACTTTATTTCCTTGCTCCTCATTCACTTGTAAAGTACTGGGGAGTGCACATTAAAGAATCATAACTAGCAAAAACTTACTCTGAAGGCATTTACCAGTAGATTTGTCTAAACATGTCCCATCACAAATTACAATCAGTGAAGGATGGCGATCCTTGCAACGGATGGATGAAAGGAACCTCACCCCATTACTCCATCAGCCTTATATCTTCCCCTTGTTGGTTGACAAAAGAAAAGGAAACCTAGTCCTTCTTCCCTCTCCTCATCTTATTGGAGCTGCATATTGGCAACCTACATGGCTCTAGCATGACTTAAAACTGGAAACAGCACTTCTGAACAAATGGGGAACTCATTTACATGAGCTCTCCTCAATTCATCCCCTTTACCCACCCAGAGAAGTGCCACCATTGATAGATCTTTTTATTTTTTGTTTTGTTTTTTACATTGGACTTAGCTTTTGCAAAATCAGTAGTAGTCTTCTGTCTGTAGCATAGACAATCAGTGTATTAGCATAAATCATCACCATCATGATGAAAAACAAATCTGCCTCTTTGTGATCTGAGTTTCCACTTACAACTTGTTCCAAAAAATAAATTTGTTTTAGTGAGGTTCCCCACATATTTAATATGCTTAGTCACATTCTCATGGGAAAGAGTACATAAAAATTGTTTAAAAGCTAAAGGATTCCTTATGTTTTCTCTCTAAATATTTCAATGATTGATGCTGCACAAATAAATGAGAGACAAAAATCGTGATCCAGCACTCAGTAAAGACAATGGCAAAGCTCCCGTTGACTTAAAGCAAAACAGGATTAGGTCCCAATGGCTTCAATCCTTGTGGGGTAAGAGGTGGGCAGGTGCTCTCCAGGCTGTCCTACAAATCTCAATTAATGAACCTCCTTCCTGACTGCTGGGGAGTCATCTTTCACTCTCAGAAGTCAATGTTAAAATTCCTATTGCCTAGTAGAATGGGTACTAGACGGGATCTGCATCTTTACTGAATGGAGTTAGTCATTATGTACAAATAGGGACTGATATGAAATTGTTAAAGTCATTTCAACTTATGACCTACAATAAGTACTGATGCCAACTCACATTTCTAGAGATGAAAGCCTAATGCTCTAATGTATTGTACCATCCCGTGTGTGTGTGTGTGTGTGTGTGTGTGTGTGTGTGTGTGTGTGTGTG
>ML675646.1:23483302-23525611 GCA_007922155.1 Mesoclemmys tuberculata
TGTGTGTGTGTGTGTGTGTGTGTGTGTGTGTGTGTGTGTGTGTGTGTATACTTTCTGAAGAGCTAGTTTAACTATAACTCTAGGACTAATAATCCTAAAAAATAAAAGTCATATGAATCACACAAGATAGCGGCAGGTACAATAGATACCACCGAAGAGGACGGAGCGGGACATCAATCCCAGGATGGCTGGGACTCAAACCCTCATGGCTGTGTTATTGCTGTTTAGTGTGCACATTTTCTGCAAAGAAGTAAACATGTAGCACCCCACAGCTGAAGAAACGTATATATCCCCTGTATACAGCAGACCCACCAAATGAGCCAAGAGAGAACTTCACTCTGTTTGAGACAGTAGGTGCTGGGCTACACTGCTTTTAGCTGAAAGTTGCTCTTTGAATAAATTAGGCCCCGTTCCAGCCAATCACATAAGCATATGCCTAACTTTAATCACAGAAGTAGTCCCATTGAAGCCAGTGCTTTTGCTGCACCAGGGCCGTACAGCAGAATGGACTGTGTAAAAATGTTACATACTAGTTTTTTTTTCATCTTTTGAAATCCAGGCTGATACAGAACTAGTTGCACTCTTAAGTATAGCCCAAGTGCTAAAAGACCAAGTATAAAAATCTAAGCTAGACAGATACTGTGTAAGGGGCACTGCTTCAATAACCTATGACACCTCTGACAGTTTCTCTGGCCCTGTGTGCCAGCAGCTCCATAGTTAGACAGAAAATGTGAAAGTCTCTGGCTGCCAATTACAGATAGTAAATTCAGCTCTATCGTTGAGTTGTCTGGCTCAGCCTGCGCACCACTTGATCTCAAAATGTTTTCTTAAATTAAATTTCTCCAAAGAAGAAATAAGAAACCAAATCAGAAACTTTTGCTTTGGATTTAAAAATATCTCAAACAGCAATCAATGCATTACTGATTAGTTTATGGTATTTTTTTTGACACTAGGCCAACTGGTTGTTAGGTCTAAGGGAATCACCTAAAACAGAGAAATTAACTTCTTGACATCTGTTGTATTCTATCACAAGCATAATATGTTCCTAATAGTTCTTTGGTGTCTTTGGTGCAAGTGTTTTTTTTTAGTTTAATCATTTTTAACACCCAAACTAAAGGCCAGATTATTCACCTCTACACTTCTTCTGCTTCCTCCTCATTTTCCCTCCTTTCTTAGTTCAAAACTAGTTCTTTTTCTATATCATGAGAATTGTTTTCTCCCATTACCTCTGTAAGTTTTCATGTGATGCATTAATACTTTGCTTGGATTAACCATTCTAAATATTTTCTCTTCATCTGACGCTCTTCCATTTTGCAGAAAACAATGAAAGTCACGGCTTCGGAATGATCTTCCAAGTATGACATTTGCTGCTCCTATGGTCCTTCATGAATAAAAGGACAATTTCTCAAGTCCCATGTGTAGAAACAAAATGGAATTTGTGACAAATATATGAAAAATTAAATTAAACTGCCAAATAAAAATAAAAATTCTTTTTGCTTTTCTTTCTACTTAGTACTAAATTGTAATAAATTCCCAGAAATTTTATTCCAACATGGATAATAGTCATTTTGACTATCCTAACCACATTGTTTAGGACACTGTGAGCCAGTTTCATGGCCAAGATGTACCACTTTGTATTATTCTGTTTGCCCAACCCAACCATAAACCCAGGCATCCAGTCAATGCAGGATTTCCCAGCTTGAGAAAAACCTACTCTACATATCAGCACCTGGTAGGGGGTGTGGCCACCCACTAGGGGTTTGGCTAGGATACAGCTGTGTCAGCTCCTCCCCAGCTATGGGAATAATGACTGAGAACTATTGTTAGCTGGCATAAGACAAACCAATAGTTGTGGAGATCAATTTACAGTATGTAATGTTCAGCCTCTCTTTCCCCCTTAAACCATATACTTTTGTTGTATGTTTAGAATTATTCTGTTCTGTTTATATGTTTTTATTTTCTTCATGGGGTTTTCAGTAGTAATGAAAAATTACTTATATCCTGAAACTGATTTTTGGTGTCTTGTTGCCATTAAATTATTTTCATCAAAAAAATTTTTTTTTAAATAACTATTCTAGCATAAAATACTTTGTGTCAAAATTTATTTTTAAATGAAATATAAATAAATTGCATTTCTTTTTCTCCCTTTCTTTTTCCTCTTATCCCTTATAAACATGTTGATCATTATTACAGTTGTTGCCATTTAAAATCTTTATGTGTCTTATAACCACACAACGTTTTGATTACATTTTTACATTGTTTTAGTTTTAACATGGCACACGTTGAATGCATGGAAAACTGGCTAACTGATCGGTCTCAAAATGTAACTGTAAATGGGAAATCAGCCGTGAGTGGAATCTGTTTCCAGTGGGGTTCCACAGGGACCAATTCTTGGCCCTATGATATTTAAAATCTTCAACAATGATCTGAATGAAAACATAAAATCATCACTGATAAAGTTGCAGATGACAAAAAAATTAGGGGAGTGGTAAATAACAAAGGGGATAGTTCACTATTCAGAGCAATCTGGATCACATGATAAATTGGGCACAAGTGAACAATGTGTGTTTTAATACAACTAAATGTAACTAAATAACTGGGGCCAAAGAACATAGGCCATGCTTACAGGATAGGGGAATCTCTCCTGGGAAGCAAAGACTCTGAAAAAGATTTCCAGGTCATGGTGGATAATCAACTGAACAGGAGCTCTTAGTTTGACACTGTGGCCAAAAGAGGCAATGCCATCCTTGGATGCATAAACAGGGGACCCTTGAGTAGGAGTAAAAAAGCAATTTTACCTTTGATTTGGCACTGGGGTGACCGCTGCTAGTATACGGTGTTCAATTCTGGTGTCCACAATTTAAGAAGGATATTGATCAATAGAATTGAAGTGGGTTCAGAGAAGAGCCAAGAGAATTAATAATGGGTTAGAGAACATGTCTTATAGTCAGGGGCGTAGCCAGAGGTGATTTTTTTGGCAGGGCCTGTGCCTAACACAGGTGGACTGGCTGAAAAACAAGTGCTTCTCGAACTTCCTGCTTCCAGTCACATGTAAGGCCCTGACCCAGAATTCATTGGGACTATTCATATGCTTAAAATTAATCACATGCTTAAGTGCTTAACTGGGGTCTAAACCAATTTTTTTCTGAAAAGCAAGTGTATTTGGAGGCATTTAGATTTTCGTATTTTCCCCTTCTTGCAGGGAGAAATCACACAGGTTTCTCAATGATTCATCTTTGGCTAAATGCTACATAATGCTTTTCCCACTATGATAGCCTCTATGGGCCAAATTGAGCCCTCATTCATGTGTGTGGTCATAACTCTGCTTCACTGGAGAAAGGAACTAAATTAAGAGAGAATTTGACCCTATCTACCTTTTTATAAATCTACACAAATAAGAGCTTTTCTGCTTGAAAAGCTCATTATTACAAGTCACATTACAGACAAACATTAGTGGCCAAGATAAGTTACATTCTTTAAATATCTTTTCTTTGTTAGGTATCATAGACCTGAAAAAGTAATATTGTCCACCGCAATAATTATGAGTCAAGAACTGACTGTAATGCTTCATCATAGCATCAGAAATGCTGTGCTTTGGGAAGTGTCTTATTCTAGAATAAGCTATAAAAACAATGTCCTAACAGTACTTATTAAAGTGAGGCAGTATGATCCATTGGTTATGCAATGAGGCCCTAGGTATTCCCGTTTCTAACCCTGATTCTGCAACAGTCTTTTTCTGTGACCTTGGACAAGTCACTTGATTTATGATTTATTAACCATTACGAAGGATCATATGACTCCCACAACATTTGGGGTGACTTCATTTCCTGCAAAATTCCAACTCAGAGTCGCATTCTGCCTACTGATACCTAGATATCGTGTGTTGTTTCAGCTAACTATATTATTCCTTAACTCTCCTGGGGATGAAGGGCACAGGGGAAGATTCTTGTGCTGGTAAATTCGGAAAGATTGCCATGTTCCTACTGCAGTAGTGTAGGGAAGTAATTCCTGTACATTAGGTCAGTAAAGCCCATTTGTATTCTTTAGGATAGAAGGTACCATGTAAGTGTCACATATTAATATTATGATTACATATAGTTTATAGATACACTCCTTAGCTGGCAACTCCTCCCTTCCTCAGTATGACTGCAGTGCACCTAATCAGTGAGCTGCTCATTCATTGCAGAATGTCCTTGAAGGGTACATAACCTCACCACACATATACTAGGCTCATGATGAAAGAAAAATACACACACACACACAAAAATGATAAAATCTTCACCTGACATTACAATATATAGCTAACTCATCCATAGTGAGATTATTTTCATCTGTCTGCTAGAATGACTGGTGCAGGTATACGACATGTGTGATGAGATATTATTCATTGTACTTTACATGTCCTAAACCACTCTGTTTATATTAACTAATTAGCCCACAAACAACCCCATGTGTAGATCTAGGGATATATGGACGAACAAGGGGAGTTGTGCTTCTGAAAAGGAAGTGAAGCAGTCTATTTGCCAGACATTATCGAAAGAATCTAATCAGGACACACACTATCCTCAACTGCTCGCAGCAATGATTCTAGGAAGACCCCACACTTGGACCACTTTGACAATGGTTAGGCCACTGTCAATAAAAAGACTTTGCACTTTCCCTCGCCAATCAGCTTCACCTCCACCTCCATTCTACTGACTTCTAGCCAGAACCTAGTTTTCACCAGAGATTGGGTGAAGCTAGCAATGGCCATCTCTGCCAGGAAGCAAAGATAGTGAGGTGGGAGTCCTCAGTTTACTTATGACACCGCCACCTCACAGTGTCTCCCAGTAGTTTCAGAGATATTGAAGGCTCACCAGATTGAGTCCAGTGGGACCGCATTGCTGACAGCCCTTTAGGAGGAGGAGCAGACACCCATCACTACCCCATGGGATGGATCAGAAAGCAATGAGAAAAATTACTTCAAGGGGATTCCATCCACTCTGTTTCAGGCAGGCTAACTGCTATGTTAGTATCATTTCATGAGCAATAGTTGATGATCGAGGCATATCACCAAAGTCTTTGTCCATTGCCCTGAGGTGGTAGCTGAGCACAGTGATTAGTGCTATTTCTGTACCATGGCCTGACTGGATGGGGAACTTGCTCCATGTGAAGTAGAAACAGCCATGGATGAGCAGGGTTCTTAATAGAGCTGGTAAAAAATGGCATGAATCTCTCTCACTCTGTCTCTCTCTCTGACTGACAGACAGACAAACTTACTTTGAAAATTTGTCCCTGGTTTCTTTGTTTTTAACTTAAAAAACCAAAAAAAAAAAACCCCACCCACACTCACACATCGTTAATTCCTAGTCAGAACTGCATCACCAGGCTGAGAGTAGCCCTCATGATGTTTGGCATGAAGAATTGTGGGTTCAGTGTCAACCTTGAGTAAATTTTAAATATTGTATTTAGCTATACAAACAAGGTGGGGCAAGCAGGTTTTCCACCCTCCCACATCAGGGGCTAGAGACAGGTGTATGCACAGGTAAGCATAAGGGCCAGATGTCACAACAGCAGCACACACCTCACACCTGTTTCACTGAGTATGCATTAGGTATAACTATTACAGAACGCCCTTGATTATAGATACAGCCCTGCTAATATTAAGATTCAATAAACAGCATACCCTTCAGACGTAACATGACTGCTGTTAGATATGATCTGGGATTCTGACAAGATTGAATACTTCTGGGAAGAGAAAATTGAAAGAATCCACTTAGTGGAAGAATGTACTCCCCCACATGACCCAGATCTATTTATTCTAGGGAATCTCTCTACAGCAAAATGATCTGAGCTGGGGTGATGAAAGATGGCTGCTGAGAGGGGTAATGATAGCCAAGAAGATAATTTTACAAAGATGGAATTCTTCTTGCATACATAAAATAATAGATAATAAGTGACTTGGCAGCTATGGAAATAATATCTGTTCAGATAAGCTAAAGACATAATACAGTGTGGTCTCCTTTCATAGACATCCCTGAATACTAAATTCAAGGGTATATTCATCCACTTTCATTCATATAAAGAAATATTATCTTTAATAATCTTAAAATCATGAGATAGAATTAATGTACATTGGGACTATTTTAAATTAACAGCATTTCTCATTTTGTGTATATTTTCACATCATCAGAGAAATCAGAGATGCAATAGAATTCTTAAGTCGAGGGGTCAAATTCAGGGAAAAACAAGTAGAATCCCTCCAAACTCACCCACAAAATAAGCTCCACCCACCAATGAGACACCACTTTCAGCAGATTGTGTAGCTATTCAAAGTATGTTCATGCATACACTCTAGGTTCCAGGGACTCCCAGCTTCCCTTCAGGAAAGGCCAACTGCCACAGCATGCTCCTTGAGCATGTAGTTAAGTCATTTCTCCATCTCCTTACCATTATAATGTGGTTCATATACTGCATTCTTTACTGCTCAGGCCCCCACACCACACTGAATAATGAAATCTCAGTGTGTAGTGTCTTAAAGTGAATACTGCAACTTTGATTAGTTATGGATTAAAAGAACTACGGGTAGAACTGCCAGGGGACTTCTCCCCGTCTAACCTTCCCAGCAAGTTAAATCCAGTGCAGTTCACAAAACAAATGGCCATAAAGGCAGAGCAATCCTTAAGGAGGCTACTGATATCTTCCTCCAGTGAAATCTGTCCAGGGATCAGGACCACAAAAGGCCCAGTTCTTTCCTTCCTTTTCCCACGCGGGGGATCATGGTTGAAGCGAGAGGTACCTCTTTGTGCACCAGATCCGGAAGCCTTCCCCTTTCCATAGAATGCAATGCAAGGGTCCAGCCAGATACCACCCACCTAGTGCCTGGGAATGAAGTAGCAAATCTGGCTCCATTGGTTCCTCAATTAACCTGCACTGGATACCTGCCACTCAGTTGTGACAAGAAACTCCTCAGGACAACATCCCCACTTCTCTCAACAAAGCCAAACCTCCACTGTGTTCTGAGACCGGCAAATGTTCCACTCCTGCCAATCTGTGACCTCAGAAAAGTTCTTCTTAGCCATTTAAAAAGGTGCTTTCCAAAACCCCGAGCCAAGTGGAAAGTCCAACAGGAAAACAAAAAATGAGGCAAAAGATGGGTGCAAAGGAACAGAGACAGGTACAATAGTAGCCTTTGCCCAGGAAGAGCAATATAAGCTGCTTCCAATTGTAAGTGTGCTCTCAGGAAAATATGGTCCCCGTGTGACCCACCAATGAGACCAATCAGGCTGTGGGGGTTAGAAACTAAAGGCTCCCACAACACTGTTCAAGTCCTGCTCATGCACAAGATAACAAAGGGGTGAGGAAAGCACATCATTGCTTCCTGCCTACCAATATTTTTCCCTAACCGGTCCAGTTAAAAATCACCCCCAGCAAATGAAGGGGGCAGTATAGTCCACTCTAATTTTAACATCTTAGGCAGCTAAACCACTTCTCTTGGGAGACTATTAAGGAGTCTAATAGAATAACATTTTCTCAATATTTGGACCTCATTTTGTTTTGCTTCATTTCATCACATGACACCATGGACCACCCTAAACAATTGCTCTACCCCTTTGGTGTTTACACCTTTAAAATGTTGATTAGTTAGTCTATTACCCCATAGTAAGTTATGCTTTGAGCAAGACATATATGAAGTTCTCACAAACTTTCCTCAAGAACCAGTTTCCTGGCCATATCTTGTTGCTTCTCTGAATTCTCCCCAGTTTTATCACAATCTTTCTGGTTCTAAGGGGCCCCCAAAACAGTGCATTCTTTCAGGTGCTGTCTTACAGTGCTGTACACAGGCATTGTCACCTCATTGATCCAAGAGTTTCATTTTCTTGTCTTATTTATGTACATAAAAAAAATTGCTAACACGATTTATGGAACACACAAAAATTGCCAGTGGTGGCACTGCTCCACACATGATTGATTGATTAAGATGGCAAAACCATCAATCACTGACTCCCTTCTATTCTGAGACAGTGGTGAGAACATAACAAAAGGTTTATACTTGGTCTCATGCCAGCATCATGTGCTCATCTACTAACTGCAGAGGAAGGCTTCTGTACTTGACCTATATGTCAGAATCTGATTCGTGAACAAATTGCACTTTTTCAGGTGGGCCACTTTGTTGCCACAGCAACATAATTGTCAGAGTTCATATTCAGTCCATAATATCACATGAAAAAAAACCCAGCAGCTATAGTCAATGTGTACTGAGAACAAAGTAACAACATTTAGCTAAAGGTGAAGTAGCATATTAGAAGTCAAGCTACATAGGAGCATATGGAAAAGCATGAGCCAGATTCTGTTCTTACTTACTAACTGGGTGTTAATCAGCAGTTATTCCATTGTAATCTATTGTAATCCACAGGGGTGTATGTCAGTGGGAATCAGACCTAGTCACTTTAACCTGTAGATGAGCTGATGAGATAATGATCAGCTAACCTTTTTCATTTATTATTACAGCTTTGGCCCTTTTGTGCTATGTGGCCTTGATAGGAACATCACAGTGGCAGCAAGGATAATTTAGTCATAATCCCTCACGTCCCCCACCTTCTTTATTAATGAAAACAAAACAAACAAAATTTAAAAAGATCAATAAAAAAGTCTCACTGGAACAAAAATATATTTAAACCAGGCACAATAGCACAGAGGCCTATTATGGTTGATTTTTGTTTGCTTGAGTTTTTTAAAATGTGATTTTTATTGTGATCACAAATGAACAATAAACCAAGATTACACCAAAGAGAAAATTGCAAGAAAGTAATGGGTAGAAAGAAAACAAAGTGGTCGTATGGGTCACTTGCAAATCACAGCGCACTATATGCCTCATACCAAATGAATGGAAGTTCATGGAATATTAGAAAAGTTTACAAGGAGTGTTAACCTTTTAAATAAGCTCTTAATTTCAGCATAAGTAATGAAAAGTAGCCATATGTTCTGTTATTTGTCATATGAATTGTTCTTATGGCTAGTCATTTTTTTCATACCAAGGGGAACTTTTATGATACTTCAACACAAATTATTTTCACACATCTCAAATAGTACCAAGTCTTCATTGTATATTTGTGAATTACCACCTTAATTTTTTGACAGCCACTATGATTAGCACATTTTGTACAGGTTAACGTGAATACTGTACATCAAAAGCAGTTAGCAACACAACAAAGGAATGTACTGTAATGTTACTACATGGTACAGTACATACAACACATACACTGAGATCCCCAATACTTTCTTAACCCCTTCATTCTTGAATTCTGAATTACTAAATCTAAAGTGTACAACTTCAGTAACTCTGAACTGAGGAATATTATTAGTCCCTTTGAGTTTCCATGTATCCCAAATATACCATCTATCCTGTTTCAGATTCTTCTTACCCTTCCAGCCACATAACTACCCCTTCTCATGCAGCTGCTTCGATAAAGTTGCACTAACTATTAATTATATTATGTTACCCTAATTTCGAACTTTTCTGTTGGTAGTTTACTATGTTAGCACTGGAAATAACTTGCTTGAATTATAGGTTGTCATCTTTTTTCCTCAGGACTAAATATAAATGACGTGTAAAACTGGCTGTAAAGAAAGATTAAATAAAAGACTAATTTGAAAAAAATGTGTTCTCAGATATAATGTACCCCTTTAATGAATACTAGACACACAGAAAGCATACTTCAAGTGGGTAAACAAGTACATCCATTCTACACATTTACTGAGAGCCAAATTCATCCAGGCTGCAACTCCACTCACTCCACCAGTGATTAAATTTGGCGTAGTAATTTCTAAGTACTTGAAAATAAGATAAATACTTTCTTCATGAATCAGGTGTTTGGTCATTAGGAAGCCTAGGAGACCTTTCTATGTATGATTGGCAGTCTGCATTAGGTAATTCCTTGTGTCAGTATTGCTACTCTGCTTCCTCAGAGAATAAAATTACTTCTGTACCAACTGTCAGCTCATTTTTAACACTGACCAGTTTCATGGCCTTGGCTGCCTCTTATACAAATAGACCACAATTCACAATATATTTCTGACTCAATATCTTCCAGTGCCAACACATTTCTTGTTATCATGAGAATCTGAGAAATATCCCATGTGATCTCCCATAATCCAATACTCATACCATGTTACTTGTTGGGCATGATTTATTTGTGGGTTAGTCACTGCCAGTTCTCTAAGGGACAAACCGTTCCTATTGCCTGAGGTTAAACATAGGCCAGAGGTTTAGTTGTTGAGAATTCGTACAGTGCATGTCAATTCTTTAGAATATTTAGTGGGAAATGGTTATAAATCAAACCTTTTGGAAGGTCTTCTTTTCCCTCTTTCTGCTGTGTGCGCAACTAAGGATCACAATACTCTCAATTTATTATATGTTCTAGACTTTCACTACACATAGTCAGTTTCACTGATTTGGAAGCTGTGGCATGTCCACAATTCCCAGAAATGGGTTCATGAGTTGAAGGCAGCAGGATCTGGCAAGACAGAACCCTAAGTACTACAATGTAATTAATCCACCCTCTACCAAGATAAAAATCATTCACTATATGAGCCACCGTGTGAAACATTCACTGTCTCTTTCTTCATATAATTTGCAATATCAGGCATTCCCTGGGAGTTCTCCAATAGATATCAGTATGTTGCCTGATATTAAATGGAGAGATTCTCGTTTAGATTAAATCTTTTACTGCTTGCATATGGATACCTATAAAGGCCTCCAAAAAAATCCCTTCTGTTCTGAGACTGGGGGTAGGTCTAACACCAGAATTAAACACCCACAGCTGGCCCATCAGCTGACTCAAGCTCAAGGCGTTCAGGCTGCAAGGTTGTAAAACTGTGGTATAGACATTTGGGCTCAGATGGGGGTTCCTACCTGAGCCTGAACATCTGCACCGCAATTTTATAGTGCAGCAGCCCAGGACTCCAGAGCTCATGTCAGCTGACACAGGCCAGCTGTGGGTGTTTAATCCAGTGTGAGTCACACCCGCAGAGACAAGACATGGAGGATTTGATGTGTGTGCATTAGACCAGTGGTTCCCAAACTTTTCTCCGCCATGGCACACCTTGATACCTTTTCATTATTTTGAGGCACACCACCATACAGTCTCCAAATGAACTCATGGATATTCATGAGTCAACTCAGAATTCTTCAAGTAGTTTTTCAAGAAATTCCGTGGCACACCTGCTCAGGCCTGCCGGCACACCAGTGTGCCATGGCACACTGGCTGGGAAACACTGCATTAGACTGTCATATACCTAAGTGAGTGAGTGGCTAAACTCTCATCGGCTTTCAAAGAAGCAGGATTGTGCTTTACGAATCTATATTCATCCCTCAATCACTTGGCTTTCCCTGAATACATCTATCTGAAAGAAAACCTCTCTTTTAGGAACTTTGGCCCAAAGTATGAAAATTCCTCCATTGTGTGTGCATAACTGTGTATGCAAAATCTACTTCTGAATGTATAAATTAGGAAAATTCACATCCAACTGCCAACATCCATTTGCATGTGAACAAGTAAAAAACCTTTGAAAAATTGGCCTATAACGTTTTCAAGAGTTGCTCATAAAGTTTCATTAAAAGTTAGAGAAAATCCTTCTATCAATGCTGAATTTTTAAAATAAGATGCCACTTTGCATTTTATTTTCATTTGACATATTTCACACACTGCAGTGAACATGGTATAGAAGTCCAGGGCTGGGATTTTTAAGGAATTTTTGAGAGTTAGGCACTCATATCACACTGAAATTCAATAATAGTTGGGCGCCTTTAGACTTGTTGGGATAACTGTGCCTATAAAGTTACCCTAATTGTGAGCTCAACTGCAAAAGTACATGAACATTCAAAAGATGTCACAATGTTGATGGGAAAAGGTATGAAAGACTGACAGACTGAATTAGTCTGCACAAGAAGGCTTACTGGTATAACTGAAGACTGTGTTAAGATCATGTGTGGTAAATAAGAAAAAGGTATTGAACCAGTAATAAAAAAATCAAAGTTGGTTTGTCAGAAACCAGGCCTAATAGGTGGACAAAATAATAAGGGACAGGCTATTCCACCCACCACTCCCTTTGGGGTCCTTAAAGAGAGTGTAAGGACCTGGGAACTAGAACCCAGGTCTGCAGAGCCTGGGAGAGCTGACAGTCCCACAGTGCCACCACGAGACCATGCAGAGGCACAGCCAGGGAGCACTGTGGACAGTGGGTGATACTTCCTGTGACACCTAAGAGCCCCAGAGTACAGTACCCTGCTGGCCTTTGATTAAGCAAGTGTCCCTACTTAACTCCAGGAGTTGCCCTAGGAAGTTGTCTGGGGAAACACACAGACTTCAGCTTGCTGCAATGCTAGTCTTTGCCTCATCACCTAACCTCCAGTGCCTGGACTCCAGCCTCACTCTGATCCTGATTGCTGCCTCTTGATTCTACTCTAATACTGCCTCTGTCCTCCAGTCTTCAGCCCCAGCCTCACTCTTACCCCTATTTACAGAATCTGACCTTGCGATTCCTCCAACTCCTGCCTGGCAACTCTCATCCCTGGTGGTCAGACCTCAGCCCAGCTGTGACCACTAGGCCAGACCACCTACACTTCAGCCCCTTTCTGGAGGAAAGTTTGAGAGAGAAGTCTAGAGTGAGCTTCACCATCATGACTGCTACCCTCACCATATTCTGGGATCCCCAACCTTCTTCATCCTGATCCTAAGAGAGATCTTGACCAGACTGAGCCAAAGAGAAAAGGAGCCAGACAACATCGCCACCTCTACCAGCTCCAGCTGAGTCCCAAACACTAGGATGAAACGCAATCAGAATCCAACAATGACAGCTCACAGCTCCAGCTCATCTCAACTAACTTCTTCTCTTTCCCCCAAAAGGACTGTTATTACCATCTTTGATATCATCTAAGAGACTGTCAAACTGGGAGGGATTTTCCTTCTTAAAATGCTCTCCTGTGCAGGGGAAAGGAAACAAGGAATATTATTAAAATGAAAGCCTTACTTACTCTTTTACATTTCAAATGTTTAACTGTTTTCCCTTCTTTTCTTTACCATTAATAAAAGATTAAAAGGATTTTAATGGCATGTTTGCCATGGCCCTAGGTAGGCTGAAGTCTCTGCATACCAGATCCTGAACTTTGTTTAACACTGTTGGACAATGACCGGGTTATGTAAACACGTTTGGCCCATATGTTCCATCTCAATTAATATAGACCCCTTTTCAAATCTTAGCCTAGATATCTAGAGAGAGGGGAAACACACCCTGATATTTACTATGACATTTTCAACAGGCAAAAATCTTATGTTTCCCATAAAATATATTTTTTACTCATATTGTTTATTCTAGGAAGGAAAAACATGATGTATGAATGATACAATGGATCTAAATCACTGAAGTCAATTTGAATCAATAGTGTCATTTTGACTCAAGAATTCTAATGGCATTTAAGTTGCATGGGGAACAACTATTTTTAAAACGTTAATAGCTAAAATTATTTCAAACAGGCACCACTCTAGATAATGACTGGTTGCCTGCCAAATCCCATATTTCAAATCTCAGTAGCATCTTTTTGCGAGAGAATTAAATAAGTCTATCCTTTAAAAAATAAAAAAAGCCCCCAATCAAAATTGTCAAAACCATTTCCTTCAAAGTTCCAAAGAAAAAATAGCTTTAACATGGATAATCTGCTATGTAAACGGTTTGACTATAATTTAACAAATAAGCTATACAGCAGATCCTTAACGATAGAATCTCAGACACAATGATGTACTACCATAATCCACAATATTATTCTGACGCTCTGAACCACAAGTGAACCCTGTAACAAGTGATCTCAGATTCTGTCTCCCTGGCTGAAAGCTCCATTTATTCACTGAGTCCTCCTCTCATGCACATAACTCCAGTGAAGACAAATAATTTCTAGACGGGCTCTAGAGTGAGTGGAGTCAATGCTGAACATCCATGGGACTGGATTTTCTGCTGGAAGCAATTCCTGTTTAGCTGATAAGGTTTAAAATTACAGTCAAGACAAAGACAAGAACAACAAGCACAGTGCAGAATTACCCCAGCATAGAGATTAATAAACATTCAAGCTCAACTGAAGCCAAATTTGCTAAAATGTTAAACTTTTTGTAGATAGAATAGAAGGCATGATACGTAGTGCAACTTATTTTTGATTTTCAGGCTGATTTGATTGACACCAGTGTTTATTATGATTATTACAGCAGCTAATAGGAGTGCTAGTCATGGAGCTTGACTCCATTGTGCTAGGCACTGTACAAACAGAATAAAAACAGTCCTTGCACCAAGCTACTTACAATCTAAGTATAAGACACGAGATCACAGATGGATACAGATATATGGGGAAGTACAAGCAAAGAATGAGACAACACTGGCCAGCATGAGAGGCAGTGGTCTCATCTTACCAGCAGCATGTTGTCAGGGCTTGGTTTTGTTTTTTTGGTGGCACAGGGAGCTGGACTTGCATCTCTTAAAGAGGCCAACTAGAATAGGTTTTCCCAGTTTGGCCAGTTAAGAGGATGGAGCAGCACCTGGGAACATAAAAAGCTAGGAAAGGAAATGGGAGCAACAGCAGCAGGAAGTTCCCTGGGGAAGGCTGCCAGAGTCCCCTAAAGGTGGAGGTAGTCAGAACCTTCTAGAGAAAAAGGGACTCCTAGCAGAAAGCTCTCAGAGGGCTCAGTTAAAAGAGTACAGACAAACCCTGCAATAGACCCTGAAAAGGAGAGAATGAGAAAGACAAACGGAAAAAATCCCGAGAGCTATAACCCCAGGGAAAACAGAGTACCTAATAGTACCTATTTTTTAAAAAGGGGACCACAGGGAATTATAGATCAGTCAACCTAACTTCAATACCAGGAAAGATGCAGGAACAAATCTTAGAGGATAATACAGTTATAAGAAATAGTCAGCATGAATCTGTGAAGAACAAGGTATGCCAAACCCTAATTTCCTTCTTTGACAGGGTTATTGGCCTACTGGATAGGCAGGAAATGGTAGATGTGATGTAGATTGATTTTATTAATGTTTTTGTCGCAGTCCCACATGACGTTCTCATAAGCAAACTAGGGAAAAGTGGATTTAAATGAAATTATTAGAAGGTGGGTACACAACAGGTTGAAAGACCATACTCAAAAGGAGTGGTAATCAATGGTTATCTGGAAAACTGGAAGGGCATATCTAGTGGGGTTCCACAGGAGTCAGTCTTAGATCTGATATTGTTCAATATTTTCATTAATGATTTGGATACTGGAGTGGAGAGTATGTTTATAAAATTGGCAGATGACACCAATATGAGAGGGGTTGCAAGCACTTTGGATAAGCACTTATCAAGCAACCTTGATAAATTGGAAAAGAAATGGTCTGATATCAACGAGATGAAATTCAACAAAGACAAGTGCAAAATACTACACTTCAGAATCAAAAACCAAATGTACAAATAAAAAAAGAGGAATCACTGGTTAGGCAACAGTAACGGAATTAAAGCCTCCCAAACCAGGGGAGGCTCTGCATTTCCGTGTCTCCCTGTCAATCCTAGAAGGTTCACTTCTAAAAAGGAAACACTTCCAGGGGTGACATCATAGCTACAGATAATCACCTGCACCTAGAATTAAAATTTCATTCAACTTTTGTGAGAATAATGTAAATGGAGATAGTGGAAGATCCCAATTTTTAGGTATTTAGAACTAGGATTAAATCAACAAACGTATCAATGGAGCACTGATCATCCCTGTATTCCAAGAAAGAGACCCAGATCTGAAGTTGGTATAAATTGGCATAACAACAGAAGTCCATGGAGATTTATCCAGCCCTGCAGACAATCAAGCCTTATAGAACGTATGTTCTAGTGAGCCATTGTAGGTAAATTGTAATTGTTATTGAAGTTTACATTATTATTACTGAGTAGCCATAATAAAGAACTAACAGTTCCTCTATGAACCTCTGTATCTGGTTTGCGCATCTAAATATCTTATTCTTATGCTTCCCCTTGCAAGCTGAGAAACTCTTCCTAAGAAATTTAGTGAAAGGCTCATTAATGCAAAGTCAGAATTCCCAAATTAAAAATATGACCATAGAGGAAATTCCTTACAAAAACTCAAGGCCCATTGATATTATTCCATGTCATTCATTTTATGTCATTTCATGGCGAAAAAAATGCTGGTGAAACATGAAGTCACATACAGGATTTATATTGGGAGAGTTGGGAATTACAGAATGCAAAATCAATTTCACAGAAGAGTTTACGCATAAGTAATAAAATTTCACATTTCTACAGCACCGTTCATCCCAGGCTTTCAACGAGAGTTACAATCACTAATTAATTCAGCTTCACAACAATCCTGGAGCTAGGTAGATGACCCATGTCAAACCCTCTTACAGAGTAGTGGAAGTGGAGAGGAGCAGAAAACTCAGAGATTCTCGTGTGATACAGTCTATACATTGTACCCTAAAGGAGGAAAGATTTGGGTGACACAGTACATAAGCTTTTAAAACCCCTTTCACGAGCCATGTCATAATTGTTAAGGTCCCTATGTGCCTCCTTAGTAGCAGTCAAAAAACAGAAATAGGAATAACTAATTCAGTGATGAGCTGCATTCTCAAAACTCACTGCAAACATTTCTAAGAGGAAGTGGGAGCGCATAAGGTCATTCCTCACTCCCAAACCCAACCCCAACCCCAACCATTTTGGTACCAGCAATGGCTGGGGAAAGAGTGAGCTTTAGAAACCCTTCCCCTTAGCCTCCAGCATCAAAAGTGAACAGAGAAATGTGGAATCCTTGAGCTACTATACAATGACTTCCAAACATGGACAGCACCATTCTGTGTATGACACCTGACACTATGCAAGCCTGTGGCATAGAGAAATCCTGAGTATCATCCCCATTTTCTAGATTGATAAATTGGTACACAGAGAAGCTGTGATTTTCTCAAGGCCAGCAAATCAATGGCAAAGACAGGAACAGGGTTCTGCAGAATGACCTCCCTGTCTCATATTCTAATCCCTTCCCCTCCCCCCCCAAAATAAATATATATCCTCCCAAATACACTTAGAAGGCTTCTCTTGAAATATCTGTTAACTCAGATTCACTTTGATTTCTAATAAGCTTATGATGCATTCGCACGTCTACTAGATTCTGTGTAATTAAACTGACAATTCAGATACCTCTTACTTTTGTAGAAGCTGTAGCCAGCCTTTTAAAATGCTTCCTGAAATAAAGGGTTTGGATTTTAATGTTTAGTAAGGAGCAAATCTTCTGGAGTTATGAAAAAGTCCTCTTGAAAAGTCTAGTACGTTTTCAAAAACATCACACTCCCATTTCACTTACATTCATTGAGACCTTTCTGACCAGAGATCATCACCAAAATATTCCTTTCTGGATGTAATGCAGGCTTCCTCCCTACCCCCTTTATCCGTGTGCACCACCTTTCTGACACATCCAGTGAAGTTACATCATGGTCTATAGCAGTGTGACTGCAAAATATGGGTAGAGAGGAGAAATCCAATTATAAAAGAGTAATTACATTCACACAAATATCTAGATCAGCAAAGATGGACAAAGAAGTGCTCAAAAAGCAAACAGTTGGGACATGACAGTTTAATAGGGTTTTGGTAAAATATGATATTCTAACAAGTTTACCTGATTTGTAGCAAGGTCTCCTTAAATTCAGTCATTTCAATACATTCTTACAGACTTCTTAGTTCACAGATCATCATCGCAATAGATGAAAGTAGCCCCACTGGGACTATTATAGACCAGTTGTGTCAATGTGTGAGATCAATGAGGCTGTGTGCTAAAAATATTTATGAAATTTTCAATGAAAATAACATGCTGCAAATGCATAGAAGTGCCTTTTTAAGGAAATGAAATGGTTAAAAAGTTCCCTTTTTATTTCAAAATAATCTTCATGTGAATTTTATAGTCAAGAGAGATCTGAATCCCTGAAAATAGAGGATAATGAAAATGCTAACAGAGCAAATTAACTGCAACGGTATTAATTACAGTGCTGATTTTTTTGCAGTTGTTCTCTGGTTTTCCCCCCAATTGCCCTAAATCCTCTACTTGTTAATGTAGCTCACTCCTTCGTTTTGTTGACAGCAGTAACTATGAATTATGGTGTAAATTTAGATTCTAAACTCAGTTTTTGGCTTAGAGACCAAAACAATCACTAGACAATCAGTTTTTTCATTAACTTAATGGAGGACTGCCAGTTAGTAGAGGCATTAGAAGTCAAGACTCCTGGTACCAAATACATCCCTCACCATTAGGCCTTGATCCTGCAATTGATTCTGTATGGACAGACCTTTATGCCCATATGGATCCCCACCACAGTCAAAGAAGTGGTGATGATCACATCAACTCTTTTGAGGGAAGAGTGTAGAGTTATGTTTGCAATCTGGGTGTATGTCAAACGCACAACTGCTCCAGGATGTGCAAGTATTAGCAGTGACCAAAAGTGCGCACACTCATTTTCATTTAGCAAGAGAAGGTTGCCAGCTCTTCTTTCGGAGCATGGCTGTGCCTTTGTGAACTCAAGTTTGTTTTACCAAAATAAGCTCTTCTGATACATGGGGCTCACCTGAACACCACACACTCTTCAGGTAATGAAGAAATAGGGATCCAGATTTATGAAAATGTATTTCACGCAGGGAATATAATATAAGCTCTTGTTAGTCTGCACTGCTGTCCAATTGGTGTACAAGTAAAATTAGTGTTGGTTTTGATTTATAAAGTGCTAAATACGATTGGCCTTGACTACGTCTGAGATCTCTCATCTATGCCTCATCTCTTGAACTCACAGCTTTCAAAGAGTAAATGAGAGGGGACTGAGAGCAAGATTTGTAGGGGCAGGGAAAGTTTTTGTGGATTCTGAGGTGGCAGCAGCTGGAGATTACTAACAAGTAGATTATAGAGATTTTATGGATATTATTTACTGGAGCTTTGGTATGTGTTTTAATTAAATCGGTATAACATCTAGAGATACGAGTTTTAGTGAATTGAAATAAAAACAATTATATAAAATATAAATATAAAATAGATGAGCCCAAACCAAACATCTAGTCCAAAATAGTGCAAAATTTGGGGGAGTTCAGATCCAGATCAAAACTTTTTTGGTTCCGATTTATCCCTAAGCCAATAAATACATTGTATAATCATTGGACGCTTAAGGTTTAGTATATTTGGTCCACAATCACTTCAGTTCACAAAGTTAAAAATGACAATACTAAAAAAGCTAAATCTTCATCTTTCTTTATCTATTTTAATTTTGTAAATCATTCATATTATCATTACAAGTGACAACCTGTGTAGGAACTAAATTTATTACAGCAAAATTAGACATTTATAAAAGTTTATACCTGTAGGTTAAAGCTCATTGCAATGATATCCCTCATGAATACTATTTTTCATCTCTGGGTTGTAATTATGTGTTGCATAATGGGTAATGAGGGTACAGTACAGTACAGAATTCATTGAGGTCATGATAGCACAAGTGGAGTTTAGTGAATAATAGCTGCAAGGTCTAGGGTGATATTTAATATGTGCTCCATTATTTTTCCACTTTACATAGCTTCTCTTGGTCTAGAAATGAGTGACTTTGTGCCCTTTTTAGGACGTGAAAGCTATCTTGCTCAGGACAGCATCCTATTGGACCATATTCAGTGGAGTTGGATGTTGCACTACATACTGGAAGTCTTTTTAGGTTATAAAGGAGGTTGGAGAGAACAGTACAGAATACACTATATATGGTTTGGGTATCAGTCACCTTAAAACTGCCTTACCTCCAAATAAGAGTTAGACCAAGGGCTCAGGTTAATAGTATGAGTTAAAGTGAGAAGAGACTTGTGACAAGGTCTTTTTGAAGAATGGGCCACAATCCCACAACTTTCCTTGTTACTTAGTTCAGCAAAGCAATGAACTCTGTTACTTTACAATGCAACCTGCAAAAGTTTGTTTATTTTCCCAGGCTTCTGAAGAGGTGGGGTGAGTTATTAGTCCTACTGTGCTGTGAGGCGCTCAATAGCAATATCTCAATCTGGGGGCCAGATGTTGATACCCTTGCACTGAATAGTACTTTACACTATTTGTATTTTACACAGTCTATTGGGAAGTTTAATGGGATTATCGTGGAATTAGGTACTACTCAATGAGAGAAAGTAAAAATTCAGGGCTAGATGGTGATATCCTATGTAGTTTTATAAAGTTGTTCATAAATGCACTTTGAGCACAGATGCATTATGTTGAAAGGAAGTTTCCTAGAACCTTACATATGGCATGAAAAAAGGCCTTGTACAACTGGTATAGTTCACTATAATAACAAATGAGAGAAAAAAAGTAGATGTTAGGCATCCTACTTCTTACACAACTAGGACCTGATTTTTAGAAGTAGTAGGCATTCATAATCGTAAGTGCTCCCCACCTCTGGAATTCAGCCCCCCTAGTAGTACAAGAACATGGTTGGGGACTATCCTTTCAAAAATTAAACAAATAACCCATTATATTAGTATTCTAAGCTCCTTTGTGCTGTGGGATATCATGTTTGGTGAGGTTGGTAGTATCTTTTCCTGTAATTATTAGCAGTAAACATTTATATTGTGTATTGTGCCCAAGAGTTCAAATCCTGATTGAGGTCCCATTGTGCTTCGCACTGTACAAACAGCTGAGAGACTGTCACTAGTATTCATCTTCATGGAAGATTTGTTGCTAAATCTTCTACACTGCTTTTGGAAAGCTTATCTCAAATCCCCACAGGGACAGAATCTAGGGCTTTCAGCAACAAAAGCACAGGCCTTTATCACTTGAGTTAAAAGGATAATTCTGTTAGCTGCTAGTAATAGCACACACTTGCCCTCCTTGGCCTAGTCCATATCGAAGATTGCAACTCACTGGCTAAGTGTGTCCTCTCATCAAGTTAGCAAGAGTGGCAAGAGTGTGCAAAAGCTCTGTTGAAATGCTCAAGTTGCAAGGGACATGTAGGCTTGCCCTTTATAGTTCGGCTAACAGAGCTCTTCTCTTCCCATCCAACCATAGTGGTTTGCAGGTGGGTAGGTTGCTTGGCTTACTTCCTTGGGAAGTTAAATTCGAGATGAAACTTAAAAACTTCAAATTCACCTTCTTAACTAAAAGTCCAAAGAGGCCAAACCATCTGGACAGACCATGAGAGAACACACAATTCTTGGAACAGCGAGTGGAACTGAGAAAAAGAGAGAGAAAGAAATAGAGAAGGAAGTCAGAGGAAAGACAGGCCATTTTTTCTTGTGTTAATTTAACCCCAAGAAAACCCATTGACTTCAAGGGGATTGCACAAGGTGAAAATCAGCATCCAATCTTTTCCTTCTAGGAACAAGAAAGCAGCATGAAAATGGTATTAAGGAGTATATTATGAAAATAATTACAATTATAACAAAACAGAAGGCCAAAGCCCTTAATTACCTTTTTCTATTTCTACCTCAAACAAAAATATTTCTGTAACCTCCCCTTCCCCCCAAATCACCATATATCCTCTTACCCTTCCTATTTATTATAGGGGCAAAAGTAGAATTTTTTTTTTAAAGCGTTAGAATTAAAATACTGAGGGACATACTTTTAAAAGCCAGTAGATGCCCTGGGGTATCTTTTAAATAATCCATTAATAGTCAGGCATTTGGGCAATCCTAGAGTTGTAAAGTGGAAAAAATACCCATGAGTAAGTATTTCAGTGCTTTGCTCAAACAAATTCCTGAAATATTAGGAAAGTGAATATAGAAATTTATGGACTGTAGGGTCTGATTTTTATTTTTAAACTATACAGACTCAGTCCTACCCTCCGTTACACTGGTGCAACACTACTTACTTCAGTGGTTGCACCAGTGGAAATAAGAGCAGAGCTTGGTCTTTGATATCAGTCTCTGTTTATTTTTGTTGTTACCAGAGATGATTTTTCTGCTGGAGCAAACTTGAAAGAAAACATAGCAATTTATAGACACAAAACATTCGGTTGGTGTTGTATCTAGTATTCTAACATGCATCAGTTGTCTGTGAGTACTATAATATCTTACATTTATCTATCCCCTTCAGCCTTTGTAATCCCTTTAGTGCTTTAGAAAGTTCACAAACATATACATCAGAAGCATCAGCTTTGTCAGAAATGGCCACACTGACAACTTTTCACAAGAGTGGGACATTTGGTTTGTTTATATTCTTTTTATGCAACATGCTTGGACATTTCCCCCCACCACCACCCTAACTGTATGAATACATTCCAATGATAAATAGGTAGCTTGTTGTTTGAGTTTATCAGCAATAAAACAGAAGTCAGAACACAGTCCACACTTTCAAAGTGGCAGAAAGCTACTGTGTAAGAATGGTTAGCTAGACTGTTCTCTTTCCTTGCTTCATAACCCTGCATATTTTCCTCATCCCGAACATATTGGCATTAATGTTGTCAATCAAAGTCACTCCCACTCAGGTGGATTGGGTGTCAGTCAAAACTAACATCTCCCCCTTCCCCCTCCCCCGCTGTACAAAAGGAACCATTTACCAGGTCTTGTGGCTCAAAATAATACATATTCAAATATATTTTCAGTGAACTATGCCTTTGAGATACTATCTCCTAGATACTAGGTTAGACAATTTAGTATCAATTGCTTAAATTCTTCAGCTACATCCCCCCCCCATTCAGTGTGGTTAAGAGGGTACGCAATGATTGTTAACCTTTTCCATCAGATGGCTGTTTTCCATCACAAACACCTTTACCATAATAAATGAAAGCCTTGTTTACATTAGGGTTTTAGCCACCTGTGTAGCTATGTTGAGGTAACTATTGATATGGCACACGGGTACCAGTAAAGCTTCTTAATCTGAGAATGGTTTGGTTTACCTGTAAACCACGCTGTTCTACCTGTCCTCCACCACATATGATTATATCACTACTCCTAAGATATCCCAGTGCTTGATGACACCAGTTTATCAATGAAGTGCATCTGCCTGAAGCTAAGCCCAGGCATGACAGAGGTGATGCTGGTAGACGGAAAGAAGCATGCTGAAGAGTGTGCAAGTCTCTTTGAGTGAAGGCATTCACCCACAATTGATCAATTCAGTCTGTAGTTTAGGAGTGATGCTGGATTCTTGGCTGAAGCGAAGGTCTCACGCAGCAGCAACTGCAAGTAAGACTTTGTATTAGAGCCTGTTGGTTAGGTGACCGGCCCATCCTGGCAGATGACAACCTGGCCTTGATTGCATACACCTTTGTCACCTCCCACCTGGGCTACAGCAATACAGCATGCCTCGGTAGGAAGCCACACACCTTAGGAAACGTCTCCTAGTACAGAACATTGCAGCACATCTCCTCAGTGATATGGGCTACTGCAAGCGTATCAGATCTGTCCTCCACTCACTATGCTGGCTTCTCACAGAACAGAAAGTCAAGTTCAAGGTCTTGGTTCTTATGATCAGGGCATTCAGTAATCTAGACCTAGGTATCCAAGCAAATCACCTACTTCTCCCAGATGAAGACAGTGGTGGACAGCACCACTCTGCAATGGCATTCTCTACTCTAAGGGTCAAAGTCATCTGTTCAGGAGACAGAGCTTTCTCAGGGGCTGGTCTGCAAGAGTGGAATGAACTCCTGCAGGAACTAAATGACCATCTAAACATCAACATCTTCCAGTCCAAGTGAAAGGACTATTTCCAGCTGCCTTCTCTAAGGGGCTGTCTCTATTAAGAGGTAGTGCATGGCAAGCTGGGATACAAGTTGACAGCACTATAGCTGTGACTTGCCAGGCACTAAAAATTCCACAGATATTTCAAACCTCAGAAGGTCAAAGCTCACTACATCAGGGTTCACATGGCTAGAGTGTGTGTGGCAGGCTAAAGTACTGTAGATTTACAGTCCAGCTTGCTGCACACTAACCCTTCATAGAGACATGCCATAATATAAAACAGACAGCAGCAAGCATATTAAAAGGTAATTTAAAAAAACCCAACCAAAACAAACACTTCACTCTCCATAGAAATAGCAAACTGAACATTGCCCAGAATACCTTTCCAAGGCATTCACTAAACTTTTTGCTTCATGCTTCCTTAATAAGGGAATCTAAATGTCAAGACCTTTGGTAATCATACATAATTCTCATTCCAATAATTTTATAAAACAATAGCAAAGTTGTGTGTAAGAAAACAAGCCATAGCATGGAGTTTCCACTGCGGTTTCCCCGTCCCTAAATTTTACCATAGGAGGAATGACTGGACATTTAAACAGTTTTAAAATAATGTTTTAAAAGTATTTTATGGCATTTTAAAGGATTTTAAAGGACTCAGGAGATGAGGATTCCTGGCTGCCTGGAGGAACTTAAGAGATGAAATAAAATGGATAACAAAGTAAAAATAAAACTTTCAAAGTAATTTATTTTTGGCCTCACTCTAGGCTTGGACTGCTTTCCTGACCGAGCTGAATATTATGTGTTGGAGAACATAATTCACTACAGCAGAGATTGCACAGCACTATCTGTATTCTTTGTGCACTGGGCAGGAGCTTTGCATTTCATACATTATTCACAACTAGCTGCATTCATTCAGCAAGGTCAGTAAAGGAAAAAAGAATCTATATAAGGAATATATTTGGGCTGCCCCATTTTGCAGGAGTGTTAGAGCCCTCTTCTGTTTCAGAATGGATACCCACTCATGGGCTATAAATGACATATGTCTGTAGATAATGGACATGATTGATGAGAATTTACTATTTATATTTCCTGCTAGCATCAGAGAGTTAATACAGAAATGAACACTGCCTGAAAAAGATCTAGGTCTAAATACAGCTCTACTTACTAGCGCTGTCAATCGCAGTTAACTCAAGTGATTAATTTGTTGAGTTAACTCAATTAAAAAGTTAATCATGGTTAGTCACAGTTTTAATCACTCTGTTAAACAATAATAGAATATCAATTTATTATAAATAATATTTTGGATGTTTTTCTAATATATAGATATATATTCTAATGTATTCAAAGATATCGATTTCAATTGTGACAAAATACAAAGTGTACGGTGCTCACTTTATATTATTTTTTATTACAAATATTTGCACAGAAAAAAGATAACCAAAAGAACTGGTATTTTTCAGTTCACCTCATACAAGCACTGTAATGCAATCTCTATCATGAAAGTGCAACTTACAAATGTAGAAGCATGAACGGGCATATAACTGTTTATTATATCTGGCATGTAAATACCTTGCAATGCCAGCTACAACAGTGCGATGCAAATACCTGTTCTCACTTACAAGTGAAATGGAAATAAGAAGCAGGCAGCATTATCTCCCATAAATGTAAACAGACTTGTTTGTCTTGGTGATTGGCTGAAGAAGCAGTAGGACTGAGTGGACTTGTAAGTTCTAAAGTTTTACATTGGGGTTTTTTAAATGCAGGGTTTTTTATTATTATTATTAATATAATTCTACATTTGTAAGTTCAACTTTCATAATAAAGAGATTTCTCTACAGTATTTGTATGAGGTGACTTGAAATACTAAATCTTGTCTCTTTTTTACAGTGCAAATATTGGTAATAAAAATAAATATAATAAGCACTGTTCACTTTGTATTGTGTTATAATTGAAATCAATATTTTTGAAAATGATAGAAATAATCCAAAAAAAATTAAATAATTGATATTGTAGTATTGTTTAACAGTGAGATTAAATCGCACTATTAATTGCAATAAATTTTTTTTAATCATGCCACTAATTGCAATTAATTTTTTTAATCGCTCGACAATCCTACTACTTACATATCAGGCTATAACTTTGTGCCATATTGGATGTTTATTTAATAGCTCAATCTTTATTTGATTCTCTTTCTGCCCACCCATTCCTTCCCATGTGTTCATCTAAAACTCAAGCACTACTTTCTCATTCTCCTCTTTCTATTAAATTAGGATTTAAGGATACTCTTATCTGAGTTCATTATAACCTTTCATGTTTCTATTATTTTCTGAGTTTAGGGAAGCTTGTCTCCACCTCAGACTTCTTCCTAACCCCCTCTTTTTACATGACCACATACGCAGACTTGTGTGAAATGGCTCACCATTGAAAACCTAAACAGTATTTAGCTCTTGATAGATTGTCTCGGATACTGACGCACTCTTCCCACAGAGAAGATGCACTGCTGTTGGCCATGGTGTAAGATTAAATTCACCTGCCACCATGTTTTAATCCTGACTTGGAAGGGAAGTCTTTAGGGTGAGAAGATGACTCCATCTCAATGGTACATTCAGACTTTTCCCTCTGCCAAGGGAACTGTTCTGAGTCAGACATAACTGCTACCTCACATCTAGAATAAATATAAAGAACCCATTGTAATCAGGTGACAAACAGCCAAGCAATCTCCACCACAAACACAGGCTCACATCACTGGCTAAGACCAAAGCACATCTAAATCCACTCAGGAATTTGGGAAGGAATGAGGCTGGGCCCTGTTTGAGTGAGGCCTGTTTGAGTGGGTGAGAGAATCAGGGGAGACACACAGAAGCAAGGAAAAAGCCAAAGAGACTGTGACAGAAGTGCTGGTAAGATGGTCCTGAGAGGAAGCTTTTGGGTTCAGAGTGCTAGCTGGAAAGGCAGTTTTGGAACAGGAAGCAAATTACCTCTCTTCTGATATATGATTCCTACTCAGTCAAGAAAATAAGACGGTATGAATTATCTTGGTAAATGAACAAGATTGCATCAAAGACAATACTTCCATCATCAATTTCTCTTTTAACTGGAACAATCCACAATACCCCAAATTTGGCTAAACTGCTCTGGTCAAAAGGGATAACAGGAACTATCAGTCATTTTCTCCAGAGCCTCACTGTGATGTGAAGTCATATGAAGAAAATTATAGTATATAATTGGTGACTTGTAACATGGATGGAGCAAGAAATAAACCTAATTAATGTTTTGTCAAAATAACTTTCCTCTGTATATCTGTAAGAAATTATTGAACATTGGAGAGGATGGAACAATTTTATGAGTTAACTAAAGCCAGTAAAAAGGTAAATAATTGTTATGAAATCCAACTCTTCAGTCTACTTCATCCTTCGAACTAGGACGTAAGCAGTGAATAGGCTTTGTGCTCACTCAGAGCACAAGGGTGAATTTTTACCCAAGGGCAGCTGGTATAACCATATTAGCCATGCCTTCAATTGGCAGAATAAACCAGAGGATGAGTTTGTTAAAGGGCTAACATGACAATAGATAAATAGAAGACAAATAAAGCTGTTCATCAGTGCAAGCTATGTCAATCTTTCACCCCTCCCTCCCCTTCTTCCCCCAGCATGAACTTCTGATAACTGTAGTTTTACAGAACATTTTACTGAATGAATTCCTCCAAGATTGCTTCAGTTAGTATATTAATGCTTCACAATTTGTAAGAATTGTACAAAAGAACAGACATTTTAGACTTTGGGGAATTACTAAATAGTTTTCTTGCATGACCTAACATTGCCTGATGGGTTTGAACTGCCTTTTAGTGTGACATATACTAGTGCCATTTATATATTATATAAAATTATCTTTTGATTGCAAGTTTACTACCATCTGAAGGTTTTCCTTTATCTTATTTTCCAATGTCCACACCACTGTTAGGGAATGTCTACACAGCAGAAGTCATGCAAGGACTAGCCTCCCTAAACTAGTTTTAGGCAAAAGATAGCAATGACAGCAAAGACATCGCAACATGGGCTTCAGTGCGAGTGGTACAGGCCCGGCACAGACCCTCTGGGTTTGTGCTCAGCTCACTAGCCTGCTCTCAAGATCACACTGCACTGTTTCACGTGCTATTGTTACCTGCTCTAGCTGGATTCAAGATAGCTCAGACAGGCTAACCCATGCACAGCTTTTGTTAACTGGACTTGCCCTCAATTTAATTCTCCATTGATTTTAGTACTTATTTTTATTTCTATTATAAAAGACAGTTCCCATCATAACTTCTATAATACAGTGCAGGTCTTTAAAGACATTCCTTCCTCAAATTTAATTTACCATTCTTATATAAAATTTTGTATTTCCTTTATAACCTCTTTATAGGACCAATGCTGAAGGCAATCAATAAGCAAAATCTCCCACAGGGCCACATACAGTTTTCAGATTTAAACCAAGTTTAAACCAAGAGTAACTTTATTGCCTATAATGACCCAACACTAGACTTACACCAGTGTAAATGAGAGCAGAATTTGACCCACTGTGTTCAGTGGAAGTTTTGCTTATAAAAGCAATGCAGGATGGAGACCTATAAACCCTATCTTTGCTTAATTAAGTCTCTCTCTATTTTATATGCAGTACAATATTTACCCACCAGTAGTCATTTTAAAAGGTCTGGTAGGTATTTGGTTAATTAATATTTCCACTTTCATTTCTAGAGAGGAATTAAAATTTTTTTTTTGCAAACAGCTGATCAGTATGTATGTTAAATGATTGTGCGAGGGGAAAAAAATTGATACTATATATCATGTACACCACACTACTTATTCTTCCTACTTTTTTCATCTTTTCTCAGAGCATGAAATTTGCCCCTGTGCAGAGAACTCAGGCATTGCCTGTGTGTTATTTATGTCACATTCACAATTAGACCCGCCACTGTAAAACAAGTACAAGGGGAAAAAATCCAGCCAGATCTAAACAACTAACAATTAAAAAAAGTTTCTTCAGATTTTAAAAAAAGGGAAACAATTGTTCTCATATTTTTAATTAGCACAAGATTTAGCCAGCAAAGGCCTGATGACATCAATGCAACCCTTTGAAAATATATTCTCAAAGCCTTGCATTGATAGAAACTCATTAAAATACAGGGGTTATTTTTCTCTCCTTTTTTTGGTAGTTGCTTGTTATTATAAAAGACTCACATAGTCTTTGCTGTTGGTGCAGCTAATGATATTGGTACGGCAAAGACCAGACAGTGAATGGGCTATTATTAATGCCACTGTCCTTATTATAGTGGTGTGGTTGCTCCAGGATAGTTAAACTGTAAATTAGTTTCAACCTTAACAGCTGTTTCTCTAAGTGCTCTAAAGTCCACATGCTTTGTGGATTGTCTTGAAAATGGGTGTGAACCTTAACTCATTTCGGAACCTGAAATATAGGTGCTTTCAATGCCCTGAAAGGGTACCAGATACAGCTTAATTCTGTCTCCGTGAAGTTTTTGGGCAGTGAATAGGATTATACTTTTTTCATTTGTAATTATTTCAGCATGTGCAGTGTTCATTATACGGTAGGGAATAACCAAAGAATGACCCATTCGTCCCTGTATTGACCCTAGCCCTGGCACAAGGACAGAGAACTGCTCTCTTATTCACAGACTGCTAGGACCAGTTCAGTCACAGAATTCAGTCAACCTCTGCTGCAATGGCCTGACTCTGACTGCTCTATCTCTGGGTCCTGCTGTAGTGAGAGGACAGCCAATCAGCTCTCTCAGAGGGGTTCCTATGTTGGGGGCATTATCAGGGATCCCTTCTCAATGCAGAGGCCACAGCACAGTGGTGAATTCCCCTGATAGGGTTTGATTCAATTACAGTATTACTCTAGGTTTTTCCCAGCCTACCTCCATTGAAATTAACTAAAACCTGGATTTACACATACTGGATCAGGGCCCGCAGTTCTCCAGCACTGCAGAAGATAGCTCTGAACCGATATTCAGCAGTACACTAGAAATGTTCATGTGCTAACCTCTGCCTAGCAGCTGTTAAAAGAAGATGCAAAAAGTCATACAAAGGAAGGCATTTTGAGAATAATAAACTTTATTGGTCGTACAAAACCCAGGAACTGTGTGACATATTCTTGAGAACTATCTACTGATACCTTATCTATTAGCCAGCCCCCCCCACACACACACAGAGAACACTCATAAAACCCAGCTATTAGCTAAATTCAGAGCAGTTAACTGGTAAATCACCTGATTCTAATTGCTTCTATTGATTCCACAAGATTACTGGGCCAAAGGAGAATAAGAGATCAGCAGTAATGGATTATATTTCACCCAAAGAGATTGCTGCTTAAGACATATAAAGGATAAGCAATCAAAGAGTCACCAGGTAACATGTCAGGTCAGAGAGGCTGCTTCAAGAGCGATATAGTCGAGTTTCTTCATAATCACTATGTATGTGATCAAGTAACTGAAGACCGCATCATAATGAACACATACATACAAGGGAAACAAATTAACCAACCCTAGCCTTGGCATTTGCTAACTTTTGAGTGCTTGATTTTGCAATCTCAGTAATGTTTTTAATGTATTGTGTGTGTAATGTGCTAGGTTTAAAAAAAAAAAAGCTAAAAAAATAACACAAATTCTATCCTGTGGCATCATATTGACACCCACACGAATCAGCAACAGGTTTGGAACCTTTAGAGCCACCACACTGACCTCTGTCCCTTGAGTTAATGAAGATAGCAAGAATAGGTCCTTTATGTGGACAAGTTTAGAAGGAAATGGGACACCATCACTAGGTTTTACAGATATTTCTGGACAGCAGAGCACTGATGAGACTCACAAATCTTGGGTTTCATCCTAAACTTCAGAAGGAAGTGGGCTCTTGTGGGTACAGATTCTTTTGCCTATTGATCCCCCCAAGCATGATTGTCTGCCCCATCCATTCCAAACTGCTGCTGTCCTGTCTCTTCCTCACCACTGGCTCCTCAATTCCAGTCCCATTTTCTTCACCTAGCCAATCCCAGTCTTCAATCTTAAGGCTTCTCATCCCAGTCTTCTTGCCCAGCAAATCTCCATTTTGTTCTTTCCAAGTTCTCTGTCCCAGTCTCCTTACTCAGCCAGTCCCCACTCTTTGTTTGATCTGTTTCTGACCCTGACACCTCCTGAATTTCCTGTCCTCACTGGCTCCCAGTCCCAGTATTCCTCCTCAGGCGCCTCAGACAATTCAAATGTCCTCCCGTTCCCCAATCCTTTTCCCTACCAACCTTGCTTCTCCCCCTGACTCTGGCTCTTGGTCAAGTCATTCCCACACACATACACCCCATTTCCATACCACTCCCAGTGTCTATTCCCAGACAGTTCTCATATCCAATGGCTGGCTCCCATGCTCCTTTCTCAGTCATTCCCAGTTTCGACCCATTGGGCTGCTTAGTCCTAGTGTCCTGCTTCTTGCCAATTCCTAGTCCCAGCTTTCCTGCTCCCTCCCTCAGGCTTCTTGATCCCCTCAAGAGCCAGATCTTGTCCCCTTTGCATTCAGCTCAGGTAGCTTACTCTTCCACATGGCCTGAGCCCAGCTGAGGGTCACTAAAGCACAGAACAGTAGGGCTTCCTACTTTCAGTTCCAGGGCTCAGCTCCGGCCCAGCCCGCAAAAGCCTAGGACTGCAATTTCAAGGACAGTCCTGCTTCATCCCACACCAGAACATGATCAATATGGATGAACGTTTCAAAGAATTAGAGTGTGAAGCTCTAACAAGTCTCTACCGAGCATGTGAACTGTGATTTTTCACAGCTTTGGAACATGGCCAAATTTGGGTAGATTTATAGAGGAAGGACAAAAAAAGGCACATCTCTGACACATAGGCCAACCCCTTGCTAGATTTCATATCCCTCCTTGGAAGCATGGAAGAATTAGAACTTCTCAAATAAAAGGTCACCACAATTTCAATATGGGGGAAGAGGGAGAGAGGGGAGAAAATGAAATATCTCTCATCTCCAAAATGACAGAATTATTTCAGCTGAAAGTTTACATACATACCATTACAGGAAGACACCTGCTGTAGAAGGTTTCAGCTCAAAACAGGGAAAGTTTGGCAAAAACTTATAAGCAGCTAAAAACTGGGTCTTATAATGAGATGTGTCTGACAACCTTAAGTATAAGGGGTGCTACCAACCCCACTTATAATTAATTACAATTTTCTGCAGTTGTAGAGTGAAAAAGGATTATATTGTACTTGTATTAATGCTTTGTGTGAGGTGATAAAAATTTTTACAACTCTATCTTACTGTGCGGTAACATTAATTACTTGAGAACAACAATAAAGATTTTAATGATGATTTACTATACTATTGTATGTCAAAGAAACAGAGATTGGGATAGATTTTCAGTGCTGTGTATGGCAAGTTACATATAGTATTGCAAAAAGTTGTTATCCATGTATCTTCCTGCAAGAGAAATGGTAACTTTCTTCACGAAACAAAAAGTTCCTGGTAGTTGACTTTTGCTTCCTGAAAAGAATATTAGAAGAGTTACTTACAAAGAGAAACAAGGAAAAGAAAAAAATGACTGAATCGTTTTTGTTTTATTGGTTATTGTCCTGCAGTAACTTTGAAACAGGAAAACATGGATCTTTTAGCATTAACAATAAAAATCACTCTTATTGCCTCTCTTTTCTACCTGTCTTTTTACTTTATGCACTGTATGAGGACATTGAAATATGCAGCTGGAATAATATTCCTAGCACAATAAATCAAAGTATCAACTTATGCTCTTGCAATGCATAGGGTGCCTTTCACATCAGTTTCTACAACTGCTTTATGCAAATGCTTTAAAGGCTTACTGAGGATGTGTTTTAGAATTCTTTTAAAAACCTACTCAAGGCAACTGGAGTCCTTACAACTGAACAGAATTTTTCCTATGAATATGCCCAGTAATACAAGATGACACGTGTTTTATTCTACATAATTTAGCAACTAATGTCAAAACAACAGTAAGTTGTCACAAGATAATGATCTCCAGTGGATATACAAATGCAGAGGCAGAGCAGAGAGGTTTATCTTCAAAGCAAGGGACACTGATCCTGTCACAACATTCTAGTCTTATTTTATTTCTGTGATATAAAATGACTGATGTAGATCTTATCATTGCCTTATCAAACAGATGTTGGAACAGCACAGTGACAGTTGCTCACGGTGCCATTTTGTGCTCTGATGGGTTACAGAAGACACAGATCTAGTGTGTGATTCAGTCTTTTGTATGCCATCTTATCCAAAAATAGTTCGTTACTAGAAGCTTCTCGTGCTTTTTTAAAATGCTCTTGCTCTCTCTCTCTCTCTCTCTCTCTCTCGCTCACTGAACTTTTACTACTTTAACTCTTTTCACTGAATATGGATCAGCTATCCAACAGTTTAAGTGGCTTGGAAACTTTTTGATATACGAAGGTAACATTCTATCAATAGTTCCAGGATATTTTATTGTATATGAGATGGGTAAGAAAATTTAAATGACATGGTATTCAAAATGCTAGTGTTTGCAGGAGCCAGCTCTACACTAGTCCTCTCACCACTGCTGTTAGCAATGATTTTTTTTCGGGGGGCCAAAATAAAACCCTCCCGTAAATAAGGCCCACAAGTGATAGCACAGAGGCCACTATAGCTGCTCCAGATTTTTCCTTTTTCAGGTGCCCATTCCAAAATGGGTAAGTATGACTTGCAACCTATTACATCAAACTTGATTCACCAACTTGTCAGGGTGGCAAAACATCCCTTGCACCAGTGGGACACCTAACCTACGGACAATGGTTTGAAAGATCCCTGGGAGCTATGTGCAGCCTGGTGGAGCAGGATAAAATGTGGGAGTGAATTATGGAGCACAGGGCCACATATAATACGGTTGTGTGGAAAAAAATGGTGGAAGAGAAAGTAGACAAGTGAGGCTGGGCTATGGTTGTAGCATGGTCTAGTGTCCGAGGAGGAGGAAGAGGGCGTATGAATGCCATATGGTCACAGACAGATATTGATGTGAAAGAAGATGTGGGGAGTGGTTGTGCTAAAAGGGGTTTCTTTCCACTGATTTAAGCCATCTAAGAAGACTGAGACATTGGCTTCCAAGTCCTGTAGTACACCCAGATGAAGGGGCTTCTCTGCAGGCCCTGACCTGGCATTTTAGCACTGGTTTCCAGGGCTAAAGCCAACTATTATCATCATGGCACACAATATCAATTTCCGGATACTAACACTCTATTCTCCAAAATATCTGTTAAACTCTTCAGAACATTTCTCATTACAATAATAAAATTAGCTTTTCCTCTTCTGGGATCTTAGCTTCAGTCCAACTTGTAGTCTAAACAAGCTCATCACTTACATGAAATAAAATGCCTCATAAAATCTAACAGTCCCACATAGTTTACTATAACTGGCCCTCCTTGCTTCATAGCAATTAAAGAGGCTCATTTACAAGAAGCATTTTAAAATGCATCACTGGTTGCAGTAACACAACATACAGACAGATATATCATACAGCGAGATAAAAAGAGACTAGCAAATATTCTTGTTAAACACATCACATTATGGTGTCTCACATTTAGCATCATCTTAGTTGTTCCCCCAAAGCCATTTGTTATTTAAGGCTTTTAGTACCTGTGGCATACAGCTGACAAAACTTTTTCTGTCAAGAAAAAGTTATTTTGTTGAAACTGAAGTGTTTCGTACAAGTATATTGGTTTTGATTAACATTTTATCAGAAAGGTTTCTCAGATCAAGGGTGGAATTTCTGGTCAAAACCAGAAAGACTGAGGAAGACTTACACTTCGAGACTGGGTATTGGGGCACTTGCCTTGACTGTGGGGGACATAGGTTCAAGTCTTTGCTCTGAATCAGATCTCCCACATCTCAGCTGAGTGCCAAAACCACCATGCCCTGTCTATTCTGGAATGGTTCTCCCTCATGTTTTTCTTTCAATGAAAAAAAATGTCAAAAGTTCTTTTTTTGTTCCACATGGAAACAAAAACAAAATGTTGAAATCTTGACTTTTTTTGGAAAATGGAATTGTTTTCCTGCCAGCCCTATGCACACATAGAGCTGGGCAAATAGAACTACCAGTAAATAAAAAAATCCTCTGAGAAATCAGAGGAAAACATTTCACCAAGCAGAATGGAAAATTGAACCTAGAGTCTCCAAGGGGAGTGCCCTGGCCACTGGGCCAAAATGTTACAAGGCAGGCATGCCCTCTTTAGCTATTTTGTGAATGGTGTAAGTCGTCCATTTCTGAATTCAGCCCAATTTTTCTTTTTTAAATGGGGGCTCAAACTATTCAGTGAATGCATATGAAATTCCTAAATACATTTTTGGGACATGAACTATTGGTCTGAAGAATTTTTCTCTCTTCTCTATTCACATGCATCTGATGACATTTTCCTCATCCCATTCTGTTGTCACCTCTATGGATTAAGGCCCCAATCCTGCAGACTCTTCCACATGGGCAGACAACTGTATAGGATAGAGCCCTATTGACAGGAGTCCTCTTGCATTGTATATGAAGAATCAGGGATGAAGTGACCTATCACTTCATACACATAATTACATGGGGTGGGTTTTATTTTAAAGTATACAATTTTTTAAAACTTAAATTATAAAAATAGATTCTAGTTTATATATATATATCTTGTTCTCAGTGGAAATCAGATGGATCTGGGAACACACCTAAGCAGACAAGTACAATGGAGAACCATAAACAGATTTATTATTATCAAAAGGAACACATTTCTCCTATTTGCATTTGTGATGGAATGAATGGGCTCCATGCCAAGAAACAACTGGGCAGGTAAGGAAAAAGATAATGTGACATAGTGTTGTGAAGATTAATTTCAAATAAAAGTACTCTGTTAGAGGTAGCAAAACAATGAATTGGACAAATCCTGAACGTTTTGTTAGGCAAAAGGTTAATTCTTTTAAGGGACATGTACTTCCTCACTCTCCTGCCAAGGTTACGTGAGATCATGCTAACTGGACAAGCTAAAAGTTCTAAATTGTTTGGCTATTTCTAACAGGTTGTCCCAGGGGTGGTTGGGGAGACGGAACCCTTTATTGCCTGCTCGTTCCACCTTGACGCCGCAGGTGAGCAGCAAGGAGGTTACTTTATAATTATTTTATCCATAACAGTATGTAAATATATACTCTTCTAGCAATTCCCCATAGACCCTTATTTGGTTACATTAACACTTATAAAATGAATATTATCAAGTACATAATGAATACAATTACCATACAGAGTCAGGCACATCACCTTAAAATCTATACGTTACACTAATGTTCTTTGATGTAAAGGTATGCAAAGGGGGAGAAGGAAGATAATGCTTTCTTCCCACCTAAAGGCCTTGAACAGAAATGGCGATAGTTATTTTATTAGCCTCATTCCCAGCACAGATGGCCAGGAAGGGAGGAAAAGTAGATAGATAACAGACTAACTAGAATTCACATGAATTAACAGAAACAAGGTTTGCCTTTGTCTTAACTCCATTCCCTGTAACTTAGGCCTGATCATTTGTCCAGCTTTTAACTCTTTGCTCTCCTACGTAAACATCTGAAGTGAAGCTGGTAAAAATGTAATATATGATTGGAAACTAATTGCTGTAATTGGCAATTGGTTGCCAGGTATTCTGAGCCAGATAAAAAGGAGAGGTTAGGAATTAGGTAGAGGAAGATTTATTTTTTAGGTTCAGAAAGTCTGTAAGAGCAAGAAGCTTGCTCATGTACTAGAAAAAAAAACAATCTATGAAAGTACTTCAATGCATGTCATTTGTGTGTCTCATGAGCTGTCTGGGTCTAATCCTTGCCCTGGTACTAATCTGTCTTCACAGTTGTTGGCTCTGTCTCTCAGGAGCACATTTACTCTCCTCCCCTTATGGCCCTGTAGTCTTCAAAGAGGTGTCAACTCATGGAGAGGGTGTGGGGAGAGCAAAGATGGGCTAGCATTTGACTACATCTGCTATTCCCAGCTGTTTATGCAAAAAACACACACTTTGGAAGATTCACTACTTTGTGTTCCCCTCTCCTCCCATCCCAGTAGAAGAGACAAGTGAGTTTTTGCTCTGTCAAGGTTTATACTTTCTGAAGCAGAAAAGTAATTACAAATCTGGAATGCAGATGGTAGAAGAACACATAAAATTAAGCATGAGAATTCCATGGTTGCATCCTCAGAATTAAAGCAAGCAGCTCTCTGCATTTCTCAAAATTCAGTATTTATTCTATCTGGAAAAAGTTGGGGAGAGAAATTTCACACCAATAGCTTTTAAACAAACATGCCTGGCATAGTTATTTGTGGGCCTTTTGTCTGCAAAAAAGTTTCATTCTTGTTTTAAAAAAAAGTTCCAGTAACTCTGTTTGAATGGGGAATTTATATTAAGTTAGCCATATAGGTCCACAGAATTTAGAGAGAGAAAAGGCCTCGATAATAGTGTTACTTTTAAAAGATTAAGCCTGTAGGGTGATCTCTACAATAATTTACTTTGCTATTGAATTGCTAATAAAACATTTATAACTGCAAATGTACCTGTGAGACTCTTGTCAGTTATGGAAGTTTCCTTAGAGCACATTGCATACCTGACTGCAGAGGGCTTACTTTGCACAAAACCACCATGGTTGCAAAGCCTGCAGAATGGGTGATGGAGGATTACCCCAGTACAAGGGTGATCTTTCCATGGTGTACAGGTTTGTATACAACACACTCAACTTGTTGCCAGGATAGCAAAAAAGGGGCTCACTTGGATACCTGTATATTAATCTGATCCTGGGCCATATTTCTGGCTACTTGTAGCTGTAATCGGCTGGTGTTCATTATAGCAGCCCTCAGGCTGTTCCCCATGCATGGAGAAAGAAATGCACAAAGCAGCATCATGATCAGGAGAGTACAAAAGAAAGGTTTAAGCCAGCTTTGAATAATAGCCCTGTGTAATAGCTCTGTGTAAATTTTGGATTTGACCCTGATGCGGTTTATCTCCACCACAATCTAAAATGAATAAAATGGCAACATTAAGGGGAATAAGAGACCTTAAGTAAAAGCCAGAGATTGGGGAAAGCAGTGATGAAATTAGCTAGAAGAACAGCAGCAAAAATTCCCTTATTTATGTGGAGATTTACTAGATTGTGGGAGGTCTTCAAAAGGCAGTGGTAGAAGTCACATGATTTGATTCATTTAAAAACAGACTAAAAAAATGATGAAGGTATAGGGAACAATTCTGCATTGGAAGTAGAATGGAGTAGTTGGTCAGCTAGATGATCATCATCTCTAGTTTCCATTGTTCTCTGAAAGGTACATTACATATATATTTCTTCATCAATTTTGGGCAGTCTTCCTGTCTGTGAAGTGCCATGTAAAATGGCAGTACTGGGTTATGCTTTTTTAGAACTTCTGCATACATAGGACAATAATACAAATGGATGTTTTAATATCTTGCATAAGTTTCATATGCCTTGAAGATTTGCTAATTAGAGAAAATGTATTTGTCAGTCACAAGGATGCATTTTTGTCATCTTTGGGAGGTAAACTTTTCCACGTTAAGCAACAGCAATGAGAAAAACAAAACTCAAACTTGGAAAGGGCATGAGGCAATATAGTTCCAATTACACCAACGGCGCAAACGAGAGAGATTGCACAGACATCTTGAGAATATAGGATGTCAGATTATACATGATTAGTTAATTTTCCATGACACATCAGTGACATAGGTTACTTTCTTAAATACAACCCAATGGCTGACTAACAGACTTTTATGGTATGTTTGTGGTATATAGTGGGACTGTGGTGCTTTTAATTGCTCTTTGTGGCTTTAAAACCACCTCAAATATAAAATGTGTTTATTCTTCCATAGTTAACTAATGGCAGTTGAATAATCAATGAGCATTGTCAATAGCAAATATCACCAAAGGGAGAAATCTTTGTCAAAAGAAATTAAAATCAGACCATTTTTGTATTTGAATATTAATCTACATAGGGCCTAATCCAAAGCCCAGTGAAGTTAATGGGAGCCTTTCTATTGTTTTCAAAGACTTTAGATCAGTTCAGTGATCTTGCACTATGATTTGTTCAAGATGAGACTTGAACATTGAATACGATAAATGTGGGTTGGCAAACATCTAGCGTCCTTCTAATACAAACTAGGTTGTGGCATACAGAATTGTTTCCTGGGAGAACAGGAAAGTGTTCAAATTACACAAGTGTTTAGAGTGCCCCAAATAGGATCTCTACATTATTTTCTACATTGATTAACAAAGGTACGTAATCACCTATGCTTAAGTTACAGGCCAGACAGCACGGGAAAATCCGGTAAATGTATCCCCTCCATGGGACACTTCTGTATATTGTATGAAACATCGGTGCTTTAATCCCCTCCTCCCAGTGACAAAATAATTTTAATTGTTTATTTTTTAAAAAGACGGCATCAAAAATCTGACTAGATGTTTCACTTTCCCAGTCTACAAAATTGGAATGCTGCTGCTTTGGGCACTACAGATGAAAAGTGCTACAACACCACCACAAAGTATTTATAATTATCTAATTTCTATTAAGTACCTGTGTTTAAATCCTATATTTATCTGCATCTTTCATTGCAACTTAGTTGTTGCCAGCAGATTGAAACAATTAAAAAGCTACTAAGTATTATGAAAGACAACAATAGTTAGGTATGAAGCCACATCCTACTCTAAGTTACATAAATATAAACAGATGTACCGAACTGATGATTGCAGAGTCTACTGAAAAACTCGATATTTTAATAGTACAAAATGCTTGAGAGAGATTCTCATTTGACTCCACTTTGTATCTATGCATTACATCTCTACGTCCTTCCTTCCATGGCCACATAGCAATGGGCAGTGTTGCATACTTTTTGGGAAGTTATATCAACAAAGACATGTCAATTCTGCATAAATTGTGTGTCTCTAGGCAGTGTGTAACTTGATAAGCTAATGCGATTTCAGAGCTGGATAATGGGATTCAAAGTGGTAGCATAGAATACAAGTGGGGGTAGTTGCATAGTTGTGGTGTTTCTTGAAGAGGTACCCTGAATTAAAATCTCCAAGTTTGCGGTTGGGAAGGAATTAGCCTACAGGGTATTTTGGTAGATGTAGGATCGAAGAGTGCAGACCAATTTCGTATTTGCATACCAGGCTGTGCAGCATCCTTCTGTAAATTATAATTATAGCAGTGCTCAGAGTACATTACTGTTTTGTTCCTTTCCATTATAAACACCATTTTTAATTAGGGTGCTTAGAATCCGGTATTTTAAATTGTAAATGTTCAAGATATTCATCCAGATTTTATTTCTGGTCATGTTTCTTTGTTAACTATAACAAAAGTTCAGTTACAAGCCCCTTAGAATCAAAGTGTTTGTCTTGAGCCGCTACCACTAAAAATAGCTTAATTTCATAAAGGAAAGTTTTGCATGCACTTTGTAATAATGAGAATTACATTTTTTCCCTTCAAGGGCAAAACAGCATCTTTATTACTTAGAATAAAATCATGACTTTTGCTATGAATTTTAAACACGTCACGTCATTTACTTTTGGAAAGTGGCTCCTGCAGAGTGCGATATTATAGGGTTATTTTTAATTTTCTGCAAAAGGTGTAAATGACATGCTTAACTGAAATGACATTCTGGCTCAGATGGCTTTTGATTTGCCTGTGGTAATAAAAAGGAATCACCCACCACTGATACATTAGGCATGCCATAAATGGTGCGTTACTGAACACACCTCATGCAGTCCATAACTATGGGCAGACACGTCACTGCCAGGAAAAAAAGATTTCATACTGACTTCATATGAAGAAATATGTAGTGCTGGCTTTGATCATGGGTTTTGATGCGGACTTACATTAATGTGTTTTGCTACCTTTGACACGGACTCAAGCTGAACAAAAGTAACTCTGAGTCACTATTGATTTCATTATGGTGGACACAAAGTAACTCGAATCAGGTAAGAATCAGGCCCGCCCCCCCCCCCCAAAAAAAAAAAGAAAGACCACCACCCAAAACACAAATAATGCAAATTCTAAGTAGCTCTAAAAGATATGCTGAGTATTCATCAAGCAAAGTTTAATTAGCCTAACAGTACACTTTTCAACAAAAGCTTATTTTCAGATAGCTGCTGTGATTGTGTGTTATGGAGAATGTAGTGTTACCTGGGTTTTCATTAAAATCTTCATCACTTTTGCCTTCTGCAAATATTTACTTGCAGTACTGCCTAACAAAGAATCCGGAGGTTAGTGTGAATTCTTTGCAAAGGCAATAGTATATACAAAAGTGTAGATTTTAATGATGATCACGCTACATATAAATTAAAAGTGTCCTCATAAAGTATGAGTTTTAGACGGAGGATCTTTGCTGTAATTTAACAAACTTACCCTCAAAGGAGTTAGCTGGAAGCATATACCATAACTTTGTGTATTACTGCCAGAATCCTGGCTTTCTACAGCTGTTTTCATTTGCCATCTTCGAATGGATTCTATAGCACTGGATGTACGTAAGGAAAACGGGAATTATTTGGGGAGAGTAGACGGCAAGTTTGCTCAAAGTCACGCTTTGTGCACATTGACTTCTTTACCCTCCACAGCATACTGAAACCATAGAAATGCTGTACTCAGCTGATTCCACTTCAGACCTGAAATAAGCCCTGCATATGAAACTCTAGGGGGAAAAAGGGGACCACCCCATCCCTAATACCCTTTTGTGAACATCTTAGATCACTGGACAGCAAATCAACATTGACATTTACAAATTTGCAAAGCACGGCATTAACAGCATTTTAACATTTTGGTCCTTTACTTACTGCACACTACGCTCACGATGTGTAATGGGATACTTATGATGCTTCTTGTCTCTTGACAGCTGTACTAATATTTGATTTACCAGCCATAGCTCAAGCTCATAAAAAGGCATGAAAAACCTTCTTCGGTTGCCCTTTCCACTACACCAAATACAAGTAAATTTCAAAAACAATCAACACTCACCTAATTAGCCTCAAGCTAGGGTTTGGATGATTAAAGAACTCTAATAGAGTATGCAGTACGATCTGTTACCAGAATAAGTACTATTTCTTTCAAAGAGACTCTCCATGATCTTGTCTACACTATGTCCCCTCAAAAATTTTTACCATAGCAATTAGAGTTATTCATTTCTGCCAGAAGAACTGATCTAGTGACAAATGGTGGGAAACACTATGAGGGAGGGGGAAGATGGCTTCTGCTACACCCCTCTACTGTGCATGCTACCATAAGATGCTCTTTTTAGGTGGAACATATTTCTTCTCTACACGTAACAAGTCTAAACCAAGTGATTATTTACTCATTTCCCCTCAATATTCTGGCAAAGTACAAATCCCAGTTTAACATCACTAGGTTCCAGGATTATCTAACGAGGAGCAAGAGGAGGAAGGGTAAGTGGCTGAAACAATCTGCTTCAGTATAACATCAAACTCCCTGGTCTTCATCCCATGCTCATACACATCCTTTTTTATTTAAACTTTTTTAAAAGGCTCTGATGAAGATCTTGGATGTAGCTAGCTGTTGGTTCAGTCTTCAAGAGAAGAGATCTCTGCTCATAAAAACCACATATTTCAGAAACACTATTTCTT
>ML675646.1:23525621-23635548 GCA_007922155.1 Mesoclemmys tuberculata
GAGATCTCTGCTCATAAAAACCACATATTTCAGAAACACTATTTCTTTCTAACAAAAAAGTAATTTTCAAGTTATGAATAATGTGATTGACATCCTGTAAGTAGTTCCTCCTTTTGAGGAAAACCCCCTGCAGTAAGATCACATGTATAAATGAAACAGTTCCTTTCCTTCAGCTCAAACACATTCCACCAACTGTTCAAATGTGTCAGCCACATTCTTAAATGCAAAGTGTATTACCTTAAGTTGTACAACTTTTAATAAAAGCAATTCTTCAGCTGCTTGTATCCCAATTTTGGATTCCAAGTATTAAGGAGCATTATGTGATTTTTGTTTAAAAAAGTAAAAACCTCAGTCAGACCAGTTACTTAGCTATATATAAAACACTAAGTGTGAAATCTTGGTCCCGCTGAAGCCAATGGAGTTTGTCATTAACTTCAGTGGGGCCAATATTTGTTTTCCCATCCTCACGAAGTTTCCCAATCAACAGCTTGAAAATCCTGATAGGAAAGTCTCCTGTTCTAACCTCTCCCTCTCCCTCTCTCATATCTCTGTGCATAATCAGAAAGTGTACTGAAGACTGCCTCACGGTTCACACTGCATGTGGCCAAATTGTTTATCCTTTACCTCAAGAACAATGTGTCATTAAACCAGAAAATGTCTGTATATACATACATTTAACACTGTACAAGTTGCATATGCATTAGCAAATGCTTCAGTGTGTTACATAGTATGGATTTTATTGGTTTTAGATGTTCTGTTTTGAAGTAGACCTGGAGCACAAACCCTGTATGCTATGCATCAGGTTGTCTGGAGAGGCTCAAAAGTGTGAGTACCAACCTCAATGCAGAATTCAAATTGGTTGAAAGTTCTATACTTAGATTTCATCAACCAAGTATCAAGTGTGAACTCCTGAAGCACTATGGAGTCACAGACAGTTCCCTTGGATATTCCAATCTATCTTACCACCTAGGTAAGCTTGCCTTCATGATAGATAGCTTCTTTTCTGTCTGATGACTTGCATAATTAGAGGATTACGATGCAAACACATCACTTTATAACATGGGGTACAGATGTTATAAGTGAGATTAATAGATGCAGCATCCTACAAGCATTTAATAAAGCCCTGATCTACACTACAAACATATACTGGTAAAATTACATCTCTCAGGGGTGTGGATTAGAAGAGCAATGCCCTTATGCCGACCAAACTCCTTGTACAGACAGCACTACATTAGCTGGAGGGCTTCTCCTGTCAACATGTTGTGGAGAATCTGCACTGCTGTAAGTGTAAACATGCCCAAAGTCTCCCCTTAAGGTCTATTTAAACAATACTAACACACAGGTGAGCCAGGTTGGTTTCCAGCTATGCATTTGTCAGTGTTCATTGCTTTGGAATGAACCAGTCATGAAACTGGTCTGCCAGCATTACATTCTAATTTATTAGTTTCCAAGGTGTAAACTGCAACTTCTAGAGGGTAACCTACGTTCAGCTCTCAAAACTTGTAAGCCAAAATGCCAGCTATTTACACCAACAAGGTCTCTGTTTCCCAGTCCTGCTGTCCCTTACAAGGGGCTGATGCTAGTGTCTACCTTCCTGATGGCTACATTCCCTCCTCTTCTCCTTCCAGTGATGAGCAAGAAGTAGGGCTGCAGGCTTGTCCTTCCTCTGCAGTGCAAAAAGCCAGCAGCAGCCAAGTTTATAGGCTTCAGGAGCTGCATAGGAACTGCATGTGTGAACTCAGAGTAGGGACAGCAGATTGGAATTTCACAAACCCAAAATCCTAGATCCACATAGTTGTTGGGTCCCCCATCTCCACCCTTCCCCTCCACAAAGGGTGATGGTGGTATAAAAGGATACTTAGATGAACTCAGTCGTAAATTTTGTAACTTGTTCCTAGCCAGCATATTACATATTGCTATTATAAAGCAGATTATTGTCTTGCAGAGTGAAATCAGACAGTTATGCACTTTCTAAGTGTACACCAAGGGAGCGAAAGTCACCTCATCAAGCAAAAGGGCACAACAGCTGAAGTGATTAATGACTTATTCCATATGGGAGGTCAAATCCAAAATGCAGCCTGTTTTCATAATTTCCCCACATTTAGGAATGTTAATCTTGAACTGATTTCTTAACAAAGGAGGATTGATGCAGTACCAGAACTAAGTGGTAATGGGAAGTGTGCTAGGAAGTCAGTCAGCAAACCTCATGTTAGGTATTTCCCTCTGCTAGCTACTTTGGCCTATATTTATCCTTCACTTAGAGACAGGTGCAGAACAGAAAAACAGAAAAAGCATGCAACTTTTAGGATACCTCTTTCCTGTTTCTTTGATACATCCTAAATTGTGTAGTTTGTGTGGATGAGGACTGGAAGGAGCTATGAAGTGAGATTGTGAGGAGGGTGGACGTACCAAGGAAAGCCCTGTAGATCTCAGCTAGATAGGGGGCCTTCTTTTCTCCCTGCCTTTCCACCAGCACTCCCAGCATAGCAGACACAAGTGCCACATCATCATTGCCAGATGAATTGTAGAGACCCCTTTATGTTTTGCATAAAGCCCTTAGGGAGGAAATCAACACTGCTTAGAGAACACAAACTGTCTGCAACACCACCAGCTAGCCCCAGAATTCCAAAGTTAAGTTTGCACACTGAGATAGTGGATGGTGCCATGTATTCATCCTTTTCCACCATGGTTTCTATGACATATAGCAGAAAAATCAGGAATCTGAATAAAAGGACAAAAAACGCTCAGCATGCTTGTCAAGATGGATCAAAGTCATGGTAAAATTCATTGTGCTAAGTCATTGCACATCTTAGGAATACAAAGGTTTCTATCTAGGACCAGCAAAGTAACTAGGATATATAATCTCCTCTGCCATGTGCATGTTTAAACAAGTTTTCCATGTTTCATAGTTATGAAAAATCTTGCCCTCAGCATGTCGAAAACAAGTGGCTGAGGACCCATATCCGCCATTGAAATGAAAGAAAACGGCAGATATTTAGCAACTCTCGAAAATCAGGCCAAAAGCTTATTTCAGTCAGTCAAGTTTAGATGTTTATTGACAAAAGAAGAATTTGCAGACCTCTTAGAGTGAAAAAGCACATCAGGACCAGGACAGCTGATTCCCAGTGTAGCACAGGAAAGACACAGTACATATCAAAATGACATAATACATAGAAAATGTCATTTGGGGAAATAAAGGATAATTTAATGGTGCAGTCTAACCTCTTTATTCCATGTTTTCCCTATATCATGCATCTGACAAAGTGGGGTGTAGCCCATGAAAGTTTTTGTCTGCAGAAATGTGTTAGTCTTTAAGGTGCTACAGGACTCATTGTTTTTACTTTATCACCTGCTGTCCTGAGCAAACTTTGGTCAATACTGGCTAAAAAAAGTACACATTAATGACTGTTCATTAAAAAAGGCTGAGTAAGGAACTAACTTGCTCATCCCAAACTACATTTGAATCCTTCTGTTTACAAGGGGAAAAAGAAGCTAAATTTGGAAATAGACAAATTTACTTCATTGGGACTCCCATGAGTGATTCACAAGCTAGTTCATGTTTTCAGACATCAATTAAGACCTATTAAATGTGAGCATGTGTAGCCCCTGACTTTAGAAAGAGAATAGATTTTAAAATTAAAGGCTGGGGATACTCCTATTATTAATTATAGAACTGGATGAATACTGCACACACAAAAATGAAGCCCCTGAGAGATCATGTGATGCTGCACAGCAGCTAAGTAATATCACTGAGCACCTGGAAAAATCATTTAAAATCCACATTTTGAATCCAAAATTTTGTTCCATGATCAATTAAGTGAGAGAAACGACTTTCTAAAACTCTATGGAATTTTATCTAATTACTAAGAAAGACGAGCCTTCTAAATAGACTATTAAAACTCATAGCCCTGAGATTAGAAGGCTGTCAGGAAGAAATTAATTACAAAAAATCATGGAATTTGAAAAAACAGTTCTCTGGCCACCAAGATCACAGAAGAAGTTACATTTATTATTGTGGTAAAGTTTCAGAAGTTATGTCATTATGGTCCTCTTTAGCCCAACTAATTTAAAAAAGGTAAACACATTTTGTAGTCAGCTCAACAGCAGTAGATAAAGAGTACTATCATCAGCAGCTCCTGGGAAATAAAGTCCCCTATTTAGATGGTAAACCTGGAAGTTTTGAAAATGAAAGCCATGCATACTGTACAACTCCTGGGTCTCCATGAAGGAATGGAAAACTCTGATCAAATAAGTTTCTTCTACTCCCCACCAAATGGATTCGCAAAACAGGTAAGAGAATAAATCTAAAGTTGAGTGAGGCAAACTAGCAGAACAACTGGGAAAATGAACTAGATTTTCTTCAGCGGGTAATCATCAGTGTTTCCAAGAAACAAAAGCTTAATGTGAAGAAACGGATGTAATTTACGATGCATTCAGTTTTGTCATATGTCCAAGTATTTTAATGATTTCTTTGAAATAATCCCAGTTCATGCTTCCTAAAAATGTCATTTTACTAACACCCAACTATTATACCCATAATCTGAATTAGAGAAAATAAAATAACTGATGTAGAAGAAAGTAAGACACTGTTTAAATTATACAGAAGTTCTGGCTCTGCAAAGCTCAGTAAAGGACTGGAACCGAATTTGAAAATTTTCATGAAAAAGTATTCCTGAAAACTGAAATTTAAACATGCACTTTAATATTCATGTGGGATTGTTTGCACCCCATCCAATCAGGGTACTAAAGCACACTGTATTGTTTAATCTCACCTGTTACAATTAAGCAATACAGCTCAAATTTTGAATACCAAGCAAAGTGTTTGAAAATATATCTAGGATTAAATTTTAATATGGAAAAATCAAAGGAATTTTAATCTTCCGCTGGATAAGAAAAATAGCCTAAATTTGTCACAATACCCATTTGTTTTGAATTATTTACAAAGCACTAGTTAATTATTCAGCACAGATGCTATTATATTGCATAGGGTTTATGCCACATTCAAAACAGGCATCTTACATTAGACCCTTTCGTAACCAACCCACCAGACTGGAACCTACCACTAAGGATGAGAATAATCAGTTTCAATGTCCAGTTCCACTCTGCCAGGCAGCTAGAAAGGAATCCACCTATTACTTGAGGTCCTCCAAGAAATCTGACAACCAATTTTATAGGGTGGGCTGTCCTCTCTAGACAGCTCTGAGGCGGCATAATTAATTCTCAGATGGGAGATCACTGCACCCCTTTCATGGTAATATACTTATTAATTTCCTCTTTCACTTTCTTCTGCACCCAATCAATAATTGATAGCCTGGTGATGCCTCACTAGACATGTCATGGAAGCATCTCCAAACAGATTGATATTACACCAGGGAAGAGGTCTGAAAACTTGCCAACATCTTTCTTTATATTAATGAAGAGACTAATCCTATTCGGTATGTGTAAGTCATTCTCCACAGAGTGAACAGTGATCAAGAATGGAAACAGTCTGCCACAAAGTAGAAGAGGGGGGCACCTGGTCCCATAGCATGCACTCCCTTCCTTGCCATCTCAGGCAGCCAGTTTGCTAGATGCCTTTTTTGAGTTCAATAAATAACACTATGCCCACACATACAGAACTCCACTGGAAGTTTTACCATCCATTTTAACCAAGATCACTCTGTCTCACCTCTCCTATGTGGATGAGGGGAATAAGTTGGGATTCTGGCTATGGGGGCAATGCCCGTAGAACCTGAAGGGAGCCAATCTCGTGTTTCTAGAACCTGGGATGCCCTGTTCAGTAACACACTGGAATGGTCCCCTTGGGCAGTTCAGGAAATGGTTCTTCATTGGTTAATAGTTTAATGAAGTTGTGGCTTCCACATTTTACCATTCTCTGCAACGTGTTTCACTGCTTCTGTGTCAGCATCAGTGTAGAAATGGTACCCCATCCAGCATGTGAAGAGAAGAAAGTCACGTATAATGGGGGCATGAGGCATTACCAGAATGTTGGGGGAAGAGGTACATCTTTGCTTTGGATACCAGTTACTGACGGCCTGAATCTCAAATTTCAGAGTAGTCTAATTTAGCATTCAGCTGAGATCATCAGAACACACAATTTGAAACATTTCATTTTCAACCCAAAGATCACTTACATTTTTAGGTGCATTTATTTTTACCTGCATTCAAACCAGGCAGAGTAAAGTGCACTTATGTTGACAGTTATATAAACAGGAGTTATATTTCAGATACAAACTAATTAAATGATCAACAGAGAATCAAGTTTGTAATGAAATAATGAGGAACTTTCAAGTAAGAAGAAAACAAGAGGTGCACAACAGTAATCACAAAATACCTTCCTTAACAGAGATGTTATTGTGTTAGCGAGCACAGACAAGTGCCCTGCTATCCATCCTCTAGTTTAGGATTTAGGCACATTGGTAGTGTTGGAGAAGGTACAGGCAGGCGGCTAGAAAAGGGTCTAGATTGAGACAGAGAAACTTCTGGGTGGAGAATGGGACTCCCTGGTCCAGAAGAAAGATGAAGTTAAGATGAGGAGCGATTCAAACTGGCTACACATGCAAATTCTGGCAATGAGCTGGGGCAGACAGATTGGAAAGGAGATGGGGACTGGCTGAACAGAGATCCTGAGGGGGATACTGAGTTGAGGAGACTGGGAAAGAGGCTGGTAGCCAGGTGGGAGGAAGACTGGACCAAAACAGGCAGCTCAAAACAGGAGACTAATTGGCTGGCAATGAGACTGGGACTGGAACCTGGCATAGGTAGAGACTGGGACAAGGACACAGGGCAGGTTGGTTGGTGAATGCTGCCCAGGATAATTGGATTCTAACCCTACTTCTGCAACAGAGTTCATGTGTAATGCTGGTCAAGATAAACATTTTCACAGATAGTAACCAACTGTATGTTCCTCCTTTTCTTCGTACCCATCTTACATAAGAAAGGCCAGAGTGTATCAGACCATTGGTCCAATCTAATCCAGTATCCTATCTTCTGACAGTAGTCAATACCAGGTGATTCAGAGGGAATGAACAGAACAGTCAATCATCAAGTGATCCATCCCATCTCCCACTCCAAGCTTCTGGAAATCAGAGACTAGGAACACGCTGAGCATGGGTTTGCATCCGCGACCATCTTGGCTAATAGCCTTTGATGGATCTAACCCCAATGACTGATCTTAATTCCCTTTTTTAGAAATTGGTGTCACATTACCTGTTCTCCAGTCATCTGGTACAGAAGTGGATATAAATGATAGGCTACATTCTACAGTTTGTAGTGCTGATATTCCATATTATAGTTCCTTCAAAACTCTTGGGTGACTACCATTTGGTCCTGGTGACTTACTGCTTAATTTATCCCAAAACCTCCTCTATTGACACTTCAATCTGGGACAGTTCCTCAGATTTGTCACCTAAAAAGAATGGCTCAGGTGTGGGAATTTCCCTGCAGTAAAAAAATGGAAGCAAAGAATTCATTTAGCTTCTCATCAATGGCCTTGTCTTCCTTGAGTGCTCCTTTAGCAACTTGATCATCCAACGGACCATTGTTTGCCAGGCTTCCTGCTTCTAATGTACTTCAACTGTTTTTCTGTTAATTTTTGAGTCTTTGGCTAGGTGCTCTTCAAATTCTTTTTTGACCTGCCTAATTATATTTGATTTGCCAGAGTTATGCTCCCTTCTATTTTCCTTGATAGGATTTAACTTCCAATTTTTAAAAGGATGCCTTTGAGTCTTTAACCACTGTTTACTTTTGTGTTTAGCCATCAAGGCACTTTTCTGGTCCTATTATTATGGCATTTTAAATTTGGGGATATTAAATTTGAGCCTCTATTATGATTTTTTTTTTCAGAGTTTGTATACAGCTTGCAGACATTTCACTTGTGTGACTGTACATTTTAATTTCCATTAATCAAGCTTCCTTATTTTTATTCCATATTTAGTTGCCCTTTCTGAAGTTAAATGCTGCTATGGTAGGCTTCTTTGATATTCCCCCTCTCCCAAGGATGTTAAATTTAATTAAGTTATGGTGCTATTAATGAACAGTTCAGCTATATTCACCGCTTGGGCCAGATTCCATGTGCACTTAGGACAAAATCAAGAATTGCCTCTACCCTTGTGGGTTCCAGGACTAGCTGCACCAAGAAGCTATTATTAATTGGACCTAGAAATTTAATCTCAGCTTCTTGTTCTGAGGTGACATGTACCCAATCATCATGAAGATAGCTGAAATCTCCCATTATGTCTGTTTTCTATTTTTATAACCTCTCTAATCTTGCAGGGCATTTCACAGTCACCATCTTAGTCAGGTGGTCAGTAGAATATCCTTACCTCTATATTCTTATTATTCAAGCATGGAATTTCTATCCCTAGAGTTGGATAGAATTGGTAGAGTTGAATTTATTTCAGATTCTTACTCTATTTGATTCTATGCTTTCTTTCACATATAGTGCGACTCCCCCACCAGCACAACCTACTCTGTCATTCCTATGTATTTTGTATTCTGGTATTACCATATCCCATTCATCACCATCATTCCACCAAGTTTCTGTGATGTCTATTATATCAATATTAGCATTTAATACCAGGCACTCAAGTTCATCTATCTTAGTGCTTAGACTGCTAGTATTTGTATACAAACACATTAAGTTTTCCACTTTTTAACTGTGTCATTATGTAATTGAATGGGATACTTTCATTTGACTGTTTCTCTTCAGTGCCTACTTGTACTTCCATCCTCTCCTTATTAGGATATAGAGAATCCCCATTAATAGATCCTCCCCAAGGAATGACACTTTCCAAACCGCGCGCTCATCCATACCCATCAGCTTTCCTCCAGCTCTTAGTTTAAAAACTCCTCTACAACCGTTTTAATTTTACCTCCCAGCAATCTGTTTGTTTTGGTTTGGTTGGAATTCCTCCTTTCCCAAGAGGCTCACCAGTTCCTAATAAACCTAAACCACTTCTCCCTACACCATCATCTCATCCATCCGTTGAGACCCTGAAGTTCTACCTGTCTAACTCGCCCTGCAGGTGGAACTGGCAGCATTTCAGAGAATGCTACCATGGACGTCCTGGACTTCAATCCCTTACCTAGCAGCCCGAACTTGGGCTCTAGAGACCTTTGGTCTGATTGGCAGAAGTGCCAAACACATCCAGCTGCAACTGCAGTAACGGGAGCCTGCTCCAAATATATATTTAAAAAAAAAAAAAAAAAGAGAGAAGAACAGGTCCCATGCATCTCTGTTTGGGCATCCAGAATTAGTGACTATGTTGACCTTAATCTCTGTGCCTCAGTATCCCATCTGTAAAATGGGGATAATACCACTCTCTTTACCTCACAAAGATGCCACAATCTTCTGAGTTTATGGGTAACCTTTCTTTGACAGTTTTCTGGTGAACTGATAAGTTCAACTGTAATCACTATATTAACAAAAACTGGAAAGGAGACATCTAAAATTTTAAAATGACTTGTAGGTAATTAACTATTGTGAAGAAACATGTTTGGGGCAAGTATACCATACAGTGCTGTGTCATTATTGTTTTGTGAGGCACTCAGATATTGTAATAATAAGCACCATAGAAAAATCCAAGAGGAAGTTAATAATTTCCATCTTCAGAGCAGGGTTTGAATAGTCTGAAGTAAATAAGGCATGGGGCCACTAGCCGAACAACAAGGATAAAACAAAATATTAAGGCCATGTCTACACTATAAATGTACATCAGTATAACTACATCACTCGAGACAGTGTAAAATAGCCACACCCCTGAGAGTCGCAGTTAAAGCAACCTAACTGCTGGTTCAGACAATACTATGTTGACAGGACAGCTTCTCCCATCAGCAAGGCTACAACCTCTCTCAGAGGTGAACTACACCGATGAAAATAGCTCCCCCATCAGCGTAGTAGCATTTTCACTGAAGCACTACAGCAGCACAGGACCACTGCAGCTTTTTAAGTGTAGACCTGCCCTTAATAGCTGCTCAGTCAGCCCCATCCAGCCTGAATGAAGCAGGCATCCCATGGGGAAAGCATATGTGATCATTCAGTTAACGAATATAAAAATTCATATGTACAAGAGGGTTAAATTAAATTTGTACAGGTCACTTTCTCTAGCATTTCCAGTGGAGTGCTAGACCTTAGCCTTCTTTTGACAGTTTATTTTTGCAATGTATATACACATATTGCTTATATTATACAGTGCGTAGTTAAGAAGATAAACAGCAGCAAACGCACAGAGAAAAGAGCTATTTCCATCAATCTCTCTCAAACACTTCTAATCTCTAGCATTCCCCATGGTGAATTACTATTTTCTGAAGTAATGTATTCACAGAGGCACTGCCAACAGAAGTGATGTTTCAGAACAGTGAGTGACAAGCAGTATAGATTGATGGAACTTTCCAGAATGGGAGACTAAGATGCACTGTTATATTCTGGAGGGTCTAGGAATGGTTTTTTAAAATCTGCTAAATTATAGGGATAAAAATCTGGAGTTCTGAATTTGACTTATTGCAATGAATCAGTATTCCTGTTGTTTTTCGTCCTCTTAATCACTGAAGATTAGTGAGTTTGGGCAATGGTCTAACTCAATATACAATTGCTAACAAGGCCTATATGCTCTACTACACAGTATGGCCTGGAAGGAAGCATTGCCAATTTGATCATAAGGTAAGAAGGATGCAGAGAAAAGGTAGTTATGCTGCAATTCCCTCTCCCCATCTCCACACATACACCCACCCACATCTGCCCTTACACAGAAACTCAGTACAGACGTCCCACAGGGGGAAATTGGTACAGCCAGGCCAAAGGAGGGGAGGGATGAGGCAGGCTGAATCAGTGAGGCAAGCTATATACATTTTTCCTTAGCTTCACTTGGCCTTGCCTGCTGTATTGTAGATAAGATGCACCTGGCTAATTATCTAACTGTGCACATAGTTCTGTGGAGTCATGAGAAATATAATCATTAGTCTGTGTTGTTTTGTGGTGTGTAACAGAAATCTTAAGTAAAAGGCTAGTTTTCTTTCAAGGCCAAAATAAGTCCAGATAGGCCTGAATTTTAGACAAAGAAAACTACACTGCGCACACTCTCACACACGCCTAAAGAGATAACCAGGCCCTAAATCTCAGACAAAGAAAACCAAACTGCGCATACTCTCCCACAAAAACTTAGACAAAGAAAAACACACTGCGCATTCTCACTCAGCTTATCTATGTAAAAGGTAGTGATGTTATGTATGAATATTCATGTAATCTTAAAATGTATATAAGGCAACGCCCCAGAATAATCGGGGCTCAGCCTTTGGAAAAAATTCCGCTGAGTCTGTTGTCGACAATAAACTGCTGTTTTCCCCACGTCGGTGTCCATCTCATTATGTGTGCCATAAATCTTGCTACAGGGAGGCATCCAAACTGCTGGTCTAAGGGTCATGCTCCCATTCCAACATGGGGTCAGTTAGGGTGGGGGAAGGAGAGAAGAGAGCTTGAATGAACACTTTTTGAAGAAACATTAACTACTCCTCTGTGCTCTGAGCCTCAGCACAACAGCCAGAAAGCACAAGTGGCAAAGGAAGGGAAGCTAATAGTGGCAGGGTGCCTGAACTAGTTTTGCAATCAGGCTAAAGCTTTGAAGGTGATTACCAAGCTTTTGTCCTCTTTACCTACCAGTTTGGCTCAAATTGGTAGTTCCGGTTGGAACTACCAATTTGAGCCATTCTGTAACCAGGTTGCAAAACAACTGTGCTGCCCTCAGCTTCTGTGGTATGGCTGTATTTGAAGTATGGATGGTTTCCTGGCACTCACTTATCTCTAGAAGCAGTTTGGGCACAAATGCCACAATCTTCAGAGTTTATAGGTAACCTTTCTTTGACAGTTTTCTGGTGAACTGATAAGTTCAACTGTAATCACTATATTAACAAAAACTTGAAAGGAGACATCTAAAATTTTAAAATAGACTTTTAGGTAATTAACTATTGTGAAGGAACATGTATGGGGCAAGCATACCATACAGTGCTATGTCTCTGAGCACAAGATAAATCATTTTTAAATAAAACAATTGAACAAAACTAAGTGAGGCCAAAATAAAACAAAAACCATGCCTCATTGTTCAAACATTGTATCTAATTTGATTCAGTGTGGCATCTGTGTAATAGGAACTGCATTTCTCCTGAAATAAAACACAAAACAAGTGAATATCTAACTGAAAAAAGATTAAATAACCTTAATTATAGTTTCCAATATGAGAAGGGATCAGAGGCTTATCCAGTCTGACCTTCTGATCACCATCCCACACCAATCCAACAATCAGAATTAGACCAAGTGTTACAGCCCTCAAAAAACGTAACTGTTGTGTACCATAGGCAGAACACGAGGGACCAAAGTGCACTAATGCCTGAGGCTCCGGAAATGGCTGGAAATTAGCTTAGTGAGATATATCCAGATGATCCTAGCACATAATTTGTGCCCATGCTACAGAGGAAGACAAAAAAAACCAAAAACACACACACACACACCACCCACGATGCCTACCAATTTGACCTGGGGGAAAATGCCTTCCTGACTTTGAATATGGTGATAAGTTAGATGCTGAGCATGTGAATTATTTACATCATGAAGTGTTTACATTGCACATCAGAAGCACTTTCATGGGAAGTCCATAAGAAAAAAAAATGAAATACAAGTCAAAGTGTACTTAGCGCTAACAGTAAAATTGGTATTTAGTTACAAACATCTCAATATTCAATGGGACATTTGGTCAGTGTATGTAATGAACCCCAATTCTGTAAGTAGCGATCGGCACATACAGCTCCATCTGCGAGAGGAAAGCATCGAGAATGCAACTGGTATTTGCAATAAGCAAAATGAGGAAAGCTGACTGCATTCTTGAGCAATGAATTAGTCCAATTTATAATCTATTGGTTTAACCCAGAAATTGTGTTCCTCATCTTTCTTCCTCCTTGTGGTCCAATTCCACATAGAGGTGAATCTGCACATCTGCAAACTTCAAACTGTAGAGTAATACATAACTAGGAGACCAGTCACCACTTTTCCCACAACAGAGCTGCAGATCAGCTGTCACATGCTCAGATAGTGTCTGTTTGTGTCCTCGTGCAATACACAAAGTAGATGGCTCAGACAGGGAAAGTGGCTTTGTCTTTCCAATGCCCCCTGCTCCACATACTTCAGTGAAGAGCCAGGCCCTGTGTGAGACTAACATAAAAGGACCTATATACACCACCGGAAATTAAAGATCCATGAAGAGTATCTCCATCCATGTTTTATATCAACAGTAGTAAGTAACCCATCTTTTAACGCTCAGTGGAACCACAAGACAGTCTTAGATCATGCAAGTCCATTCCAGACAGATGTTGGCCCAAGACTGATTTTTTCAGGTAAGTTTTCTACCCATAAAAAGGCTAGGGGTTCACACAGAAGTTCCAATTAGAGAGTCTTTGCAATTGCCTGTGGTTTGGCCTATTAAAACTTTGAGGGCTCTTCGTGCAACAATGATAGCTTGATGAAGAGCCATCCTTATAGGATGAGAGGGGTGTGCGCAGCATAAAAGTTTCTTTTGTTTGTTAACTAGAAATAATAAGAGAATGGTGGTCATCATCAGAACTTCTGGAATGCTTGATTTGTCAGGAATCTTACAAGTGCAGAAGTGGCTCCCCCTAAAGCAGGGAGATCCGGGTAGGTGGGGGTGTAGGAATTCTGGCTCTCTCTTTGGAATGAAGAGCTTTCATGAGAAGCTGCTTATGGGAGTAAAATAGTTCTCACAATAAAACAATTCTGATTTACAACAGCTGAGAATCTATTCCTATGCATCATATACACACTCTAGGTGGATTTCAGTCCCTACAGAATTGTAAATAAGATTTCCAAGCATAGAAAATTGGATTATTAATACTGTAGGCTTGGCAGAAGTACTTCAACATTCAGACCAACAAAAATTTGGACAAGAAAAGTCTACTAAACCGTCTTTAATGCTCCCTTGACATCACCTCATAAAAACATTTATTGTAGTCCTTATTTACAAATCATCAAGGGGTCATTTGTATCTGTTATAGTAGCTTTCAGTACAATACTGTTTAAGAGAACCAGTTTAAGAATCTCCTAACTTTTTTATTCTCCTATACAATGGCAATATCTTTCTCATATGCTCCTGAAGAAGTTTCACACTGTTTAGCGTTCTACACACCGAGGCTTCAAAACTGAGCCTGCCACTAGATCAACATTCTGAACATTGTCTTAGACTTCAATATCCCTACTTATTATAATGTAAGCTTTATACCTTTGTTAATATCTTTATAGCAGTGAGAGTTCTCGTTAGCTGAAACCTTTCAGCTAGCCACTTTTACTGGACCGGAGCACTATGCCAATTTAACTGGGCCAGTGTTTCTTTTTCATTTCTACCTGACGCAGAACTTCAAAACGTCTTTCCATTTATAAAAAAAAGGAAGAGAGGAGGGAGAAGTGTACGGAATGTGATTATAATTTTATATAAGCAATGATTTTAATATCTGGTAACGTTTTCATAAGCATCACAAGAGGGATTTTCTGAATAATGAGGTTACTTAATTAAAAATAAGTTAATGTGTGGGATTAACAGGGTGCTGGGAAAAGACAGTTACCTGGCAATAGATCAAGGACCATATGTTTTAAAAGAATACTAGCTTAAAAATAAACACATAAATCTGAGAGGTTGTTTACTAAAACTGTTGTGGGAGCTTTATTTTATAAAAGAACATTGAATTAGTGAGAAATAAGGCTACAGATGGGAGTTTAATTCTTCTAAATAATAGGCTTTTCATACCTAGCCTCTCAGGACACATATGATTATGTGGGTCACAAGTGCATAAAAAGCATTTTGGATATTTCACTAAAAGCCCCATCTTTTCCTGAATGATAGACAGCAACAACCCTTCTTCAGAAAGCACCATCTCTACAGTGCCAAATTGAAAATATATTTCCTTTGAGTATGCAGGCACGAAGATGGACAATAAATACAAAAGACTATTTTTAGGAAATGTATTTCCCATATTAGTAATATGGATGGTGTTGTTTTGTTTCATCCTCACTCATCATTTTGAATTTATATTAATTATATTTTGGACAGGCTTCAAACTCTCTTTATACCTGTAGCAGTTCATTGTCAATCCACTGAGCTGCTAAGAAAACCTTAGCATCCAAGCAATGAGATTTATGTTCTGTGCTTGTGCTAACATATAACATTTTCAATAAGATTTCACAAGAGCAAATAAGATAAGAAAAACAGTTATACTGGCATTGACCAAAAGATGTTCCTCTTTTCTTTGCACCTGCTTTTTTGCTGTTACAGAGAGGAAACACTTGTATACCTCCTTTTAATTTTTAAATTTGGTTTCAGGTATATTTTTATTTGTGATAATGAAACCTTCCTACATGAATAAATATGTCTAGCTTTTCCCCATAAAAATGCAGCCTTGGTAGATTTGTTTGTTTTTACTGTAAAACTGAGTTAGATATTACCATAAGTTTTCTGATCATGAACTAGAAATGTTTAGCCCATGAGGCAGTGGCAGATTGTGGAGCATTATAGACTATTATAAAGGCCAGTGATACCTTAGGATACATACTCACCACCAGAGAGCCACCTCATCTCAGCATATGGCACTGCAGGGCTTCTTTCACTTTAGCACATCTTGTCTTGATTCAGCAACTGTTGACCACTTCTGTGTCTTAGTCCATTTAACAGCCCTGTCCCCTTCTCTGGTTAAGGAAAGAGTCCTTTCAAAAAAGGAAGAGGAAACAGAAAAACTATTGGTTTCTATTCCAGGCTCTCAGTTTCCAGCTGGGTCTCATCATTCTTGGCCTCTTTTCTCCCTGAGCCTGTACTTCTCTACTTGTTAAAAGGCAGGGACCACGAAAGCCAGGCCCCTCCACTCTTCTGGGTTCTATGCTAGAGACCCTGTTTTAGGCAGCTAATCACTCATTCTTCACTCTCTTGCCACTGCCTATCTTTCCCTGCTTGTCAGGGCTCTCCAGGGGTGTATAAAATGCTTTTCCAGCCCTGGAGTTGTGGCTTCTCACAGCTTCTTCCCAGCTGGCTACAGAGGAGCTGTCTCAAAGCTAGGCTGTATTTCAGATAATCCCTCTGCCTCTCTCCTTAAAACAGGAGATCCCCTAGCATTAGTCAGTAACAGTAACTCTCTTTTTTCAAACAAAATCCCCCTCCAGCCCTCCTCCAACCACCCAGGCTGTGGTTCAGGCAGGCAAGCAGTTTCTCCCTCCTTCAAACAGACTTCTGCCCCATTCTCCTGTGCAGAACACAGGGTACAGCTGAGGCAGTTAGCTCACTCTTCAGGACTGGAGTTGTGGTGAGTCACTCATCAGAACAGGGGCGCCCACAGCTTTCCTCCATCAAGTTGATTAGGCCAGCTGTAGGGCTTTAACCAGCTGCATCTTCACCTGGTCCCTTTTCCCCAAGTCTTGCATCTTAGAAGATCATACAGAAAGCCTCTTCCTGCTGATGTCTGCCTTCTACTTAGGGAAGAGGCAGCATATGTGCTGGTCCCCTTATTCAATTCATTCTAGTTGGCTGGGAGATGGAGCCTTGCCTCATCCACTATGCAAGGCTCTTCGAGCCAGGCCCTTAAATGCACAGTAACAGGATTCCTCAAAAACACTACTTATTCCAGGGAACCATTTCCTCTATCCCAATATCTCATTGACCATTTTACATCATATCGCTCCAAATCTTAGAGGGGCTATGCCATCTGACCTGTAAGCACCACTAACCACAAGGGGACAGATCAGTCCATCATATGATATTGTCCCTGATCCTGTGAAAGCTCTATGCATGCTTAATTTTACACATGGTGAATAGTCCAATTGCAATCAGTGGGACTATGCATAGTGTGTAAAATTAAGGGTGTCTTTGCAGAATCAGAGCCTTTTTTGGTCAAAGCCATATGCAATGCAAGCAGATGTTATAAAATTTGATCCTCAGACTTAATCTCTCTGAACCCAGTAATGGATGTATACAAACAGGCTAATGTAATACAATTTTCATACTAGTTTTGCTTGTGAACTACAACATCCTCGACCTCAGGTGTTCCAAGCTGAAAGCTTATGTATTAGCTTGATCTACTACCTTGTCCACCTAAAGTACTGACTAGTTTGTGACAGCACAACAAATTAATATAATACCTTCCCCCAGGATTTTTGTATCCCTTATGCTGTTGTATAAATGTAGCACTGCAATATAAATTTAGATCTCTCTCTAATAATAAAGCAAAAGTCCTACCCTCTGTGAAGAAGAGACCTTAACAGTAAGATAAAAGTGATAATTATTGTAACTTCTTTTTAATATTAGATTGTTTACAAACTTATTTGTGCCTTTCCTGAGTATTAAAATATTGCTACAGGTATGTTGCAGCCAGGGTACTTGAAAATATAATAATATCTGTGTGTTTTAGTAAGTTAGGATATAAAATGTCAGGCTGGCTAAAGAAATTGCAGAGAACCTCTACTTTGTCTCTCGAGGACAAGCAAATTTCAGGTAGATAACGCCTCCTTAGCCATAAATCCTCATTTATTACCTCTCAAAGTTATACAAACTCAGAAAAGCTGCATTTTATACTTTACCTTGCTTTTACCTTATACTATTATCTTTTGTTTTTGAAATGTCTGCTTTGAACAAAATATTTAGTAGAAATTTAATTACTATAACAAACAGATTGTAACTCTACAGAGCTTGAGTCAAGAGACTTGCCTTAAGTGATACCGGGACACATCCCTTCAGGGCATTCAAAAGGTCATGGAGCAAGCAGGGACACCAGCCCCCCCAAAAAATCTCTGTGTCCCTGCAGCTCAGGGAGGGAGGAAGTGGCAAAGCTGCTGACTGAGCTTCTCCTCTACCCACCCCCACAATTGCCCCCTTCTGCTGAAGTCCCACCTGTTGCCTCTGCCTCCACTCCCTGATTCACCTCAGTGGGCAGTCTCCAAAGCAAAGCAGTAGTGCTGGGACCCTAGCAGCAGAGAGAAGCAGCAGGCCGCACTGTAGGGGTAGGTGGAAGCTGGAGCTCAGTCCGCATACAGCCGCCCTCCAGCTTCCTTCCTCCCTCCCTCCCTGGGCCGCAGAAACCTGGAGAGTGCTGCTGCCAGGAAGAACTGCTGCCTCCTCGCTGCTGGACGTCCCCACCAGAGGCATCCCAAGAAATCTGGTGGAGTGTGTCAAGTGAACCTCTCATTTGTGTGCGTTTAAAGTGCCTCTCCAAAACTATTCAAATTAAAATTCCTGCATACGCCCCTGCCTTCCTTTGGTATAAATATCAATTGGTACCAATGTAATTCTTATCACAAGAAAACAAACCATGTAGCATCCATGTTTTAGGAAAAGGCCTGATTGTGAAAAGGAATGTAGGTTTGTGTTATCAGAGTAATAAATCTAGAGGTAAAATGGGCTCCTCAGAAAAAATTCTAAATAAACCTACACAAATAATTCTACAATTGTTGAAATAAATGTTACAATTATTCAAAGAACTGCAAAGAAGTTAAGGATGTCCAGAAACGTAATGTCTTCTGTTCAGATGATAAGAATTTGTTTTGCATCCGTTTGTTTTTTCTAAGCTAAGTAGTTCAAACCTGTAATTAGGCTTGGCAGAATTCAATGGGTTTTTTAAAATTATTTTAAAACAGAATACCAATATTTTTATTTAAGCATTTTTTCAAGCTTTTATCTATTTAAATTTTCACTTTTGCACAAAGTTAAGGGTTTTAAGCATTTCATGGTTATGAGAAATTGGGGGGGACAATATCAGACAATAATTATCAGACGATAATCTGATATTATTATTATCAGACAATAATTATTATTTTTATTATCAGACAATAATTATTTAATGACAATAAAAGTTGCAATTCAAAAAATTAAAACTTTATAGCTGTTAGATTCATAGCCTTAAAGGCCAGAAGGGACCATGATGATCATCTAGTCTGACGTCCTGCATATTGCCCACAGAACCACACATACCCACTCGGTGTTAGACCCTAACCTCTGGATGCTATTGAAGTCTTCTAATCATGCTTTAAAGTTGGACATGATTTACAGATATTGTCTGTATAAACTGCATAGATACAAATATACAAAGTAAATATCTAATGAGTTCTCAAGCAGCACTTTTCTTACTTTACCTATCCATGTATGTTGATTATTATTCATGGAGATATTTTCCATCACTTTCTGTGTGTATGGTAAAATTGACATTTACTGACTTTACCAATAAAAATCTATTTCTGTCAAACCTACCTATAAAATTGTAGCTTCAGGTGTATTTGAATGAATAAAATGAGACCTCATTGTGTCAGTGTAGCCAACAATCATGATTTTATTCCAGCTTTGTAATATTTGGTATTTTTCTTAAAGCTCTGTCTCTTGAAGTCCTGTTATTTGTGTGAGAATGTCGACTTTCATTTTTTTTAAAAGTAAGTTTCTAGCTCTCATGGTTGCAGCAAAAAGATTGAAAACATGATCCCTAAAGACTCAAAAAAACAGAACCAAAAATTCACTGCTTTAAATAATCTCATGACTCTGGAGGGCTAACGCATGATTTTTGAAGACTTCATGTTGGCATTATTGTTGTCTTAATGTAATAGCTCACCATCTCCAGGATTTTGGGGGCTTAACTCATGATTTTTGAGTTGACAATACTGTTGTCTTAAAATTCAACAATTCTTTAATGCAGCCAAAGCCCTCGTAAAGCAATCCCATCTTCCATTCAGATGCCAAGAGGCAGCACCACACCCCCAAACCACTTCTAATTTTACTCTCCATTACCCAGACCACCCTTTCTCAAACCACATCCACCTGTGCCCTATCTAGCCTGGGAGACCCATTACATTTTCCTCTATACAAATGATACAACGTGATTTTTAGTGTCGGTGACTTTTTCTTTCATATTAAAAAAAAGAACAAATACAAAGTGCCCATGAAAGGGAGAGTGCAGTGATTCATTCTATCACATTCTTCATACGAACTGAAACATCAAATGGTAACTTACACCTGCTGACCATGAATCAGACAGGGATGCTTCTGCATGTAAAAGGGCAGTATATAGAAAAAAGAATGACATCTTTTATTTACACACTTACATACATCACCAATGAATGACTGAAATGCCAACCTCCTCTTAGCTGCAACCCCAAAGTTCAAAAGACTTCATGTTAGAGTGGGTCAGAATTTTTTTTATCTGCTAATTTTTTGTCTTTTATTGGAAAAAAAATTCAAATTTCAATTGCCAAAGACTGAAACATTTTCTTGCCAAAATTGCTGAAAACTGAATTTTTTAAAAATAATTTTCTAAAATATCTGGGAAATATTTCAACCAGCCCTACTCTATAGTCCTCAGTCTACAATTTGGAGCTCTGAAGTTTCTAAATAAAGCAGCTTTACATAAGCAATTTTAAGATCTTTTTTACAGGGCTGGTTAGCTTGTTCCACCATCTCAAATATATTTGTTGTCTTACAGTAAACCAGTTGTGGCTTGAGAAAACACCTAGTGTATATATCTGAATTTTTCTTAACTCAGTTGCTTTGATCCTGCTTAAATCTTCTTGCTTTTGAGCCTTTCAGAATATTAGACTTGAGAAACATTAAAAAGCATAAGCATAGTTTTTAAAATATATAATACTTTTTTAAAAATTGGTAATCTTAAAGAATTTTTTTTCTCTTTGGTGAGGGTTTTGTAGTGCTTTTATTGATAGAAGATATAGCCACATTTTGAAGTTTTAGTTTCTAGAGCAATGCCATTGTTTTAATTTTGAATGATTAATTTTCTAAATCTGAGATCTAGCTAAGCAAAAGTTCTTTCTGCTTTTTATTTTACTCTGTTAGAAGATTTAGGCGCAGCATCAAAAGCCCCACATTCAGTGCTTTCATACACTATTAGAATGTGTAGAATGCCTCTTAAATTTACCAGAAAGGTTAAGATAAATCTATTGGAAATTATATTTAAAAGAAATCTAATAGCTGAGCACACCCAGAGAATCTATTTAAATAAGGGAATGATATCCACTATGCTAAACTAGTCATGGTACTATTTATTAGGCAATATTACCCTGCTATCTAAAGCAGAACTGGAAGGTTTTAAAGCATGATTGCTATCTACCAGTTTATAGAATAACGAATAATATTACTATAGACTATTGCATTAGGACCTTTACATTAGAAATATATGTATATATCCATTTTCAGAGGACAATTTGTGCTCTGAACTTTTATTTGCTAAATGTTGTATTTTTATTTCTTGTCACTCCCAGGTTCAAAGTCTGCATATATAAAGTAGAGCAAAGAAGCCCTCATCTCTAGCCAAAATCAGATTATGCTTTTTTCTGCAAGAAGCGTCCACAATTCTAGTTTTCACTTTTTTTCTGTTTTGTGCCAACCAAGTATCAGTAGGAATGGATGATTGATTTATTTCAAATTATATACATTGTTTATATGCAATATGTCCTTGGGATCTATTTTGGTTAGCCCAGGAAGGCACACAGTGGAGAGGACAAACGGCAGCAGCAAGAGTGGTAGCAATCATAAATCGTTGACATTAAGGGAGAGATTGTTTTTTCCAAAAAGGCTGAGACTGTCAAGGGGGCATGCTTAAGCATCAGCAATGCTCGCTATTGGGGACCTGATGCCCTAAGCATGGCGAGGAAGGAAGCTTCATATCTTGATCCAGATATGGCAGAATTCCTATCATGACCTTACCATGAGTGAAAACTTAACTCTTGGAAAGAAATCATCACACCCTGTGGTGGTGGGCCAGGCAGATTTTGCTTCATCAGAGCCTTCCTGCAGAGTCTGTCTCTATGGCTATCTCTACTCTGGCATGCATGCTCAAGGACTGGATGATGTACATGTTTGCATGTGCTCCCCATATCCATGCTGACTGTCCACGTATGCTGTGCTGGGCACAGGTATAATGCTGGGGACGCATGTATGCCCTATCCACACTGCTGCTTTTGTTATACGACATTAGTGCTACCATTTTAAAGGCAGTATCCCAGGGTTCTGTGCTTCACAGGGAGACACTCTAGGAACTGCTTTGCTGTAGGTTGTTGGTACTGTCCCCTGCCTTCACACATTTGTCAATGATAGTGCCTGATCACGTCGTCCCTCACCGTTATTCCTTGCAACACTGGATGGAAGACATGGAGAAATGGGATGATGATCTGGTTCTGCTTCTGCTCCTTATTGTAGGATAAACGGTTATGCAGTGCAGTAGGCAATCAACAAGGTGCTGGATGGAATTTGGGCAGCATTTCTGATACGTCAAAGACAGCTCACCTTGAGCTGAAAGAAGATTGAATTGAAAGACAATTCATTTAGTTTACATGATGCAGATATAGAGAACGCCAATATAGACACAGTATTCCCTCAGGTGGACTGTCATTTCTAGTGCAGGAGAACCAGCATGGTGTGGTGGGATTATAGCACAACCAAGCACATTGACACATGAACCCTGTCTAGATGCTTGTGCAGAATACCCTTTGTCAGCCTGTTCTCCCTGAACAGCTCCCTGACAACTGCCTTCCCCCTTCTCTCTAGAGAGTGTCTTTTTAACTGGTCAGTGTACTTTTGATCTTTTGGTTTCCAGTTTTGGCAAAACAACTTGGCTGACTATCTGGAAATAGCTAATAGCTCAGTCATTGCTTTTTTATGATACCCTCACACCCACCATGTGTTCAGTGGGAGGTTGCTTAACATTAGCCACTTCACATTAGCCTTCCTGTTTACTTCCTAACTACTAACTAAACCATCATCACACACAGTAAATATTCCAATAATCCAATAGAGCCAGACAGTAACTGTCTCAATAACCACATCACATAGAGTATTGCTAAATTATTGCAGAGAAGCCCCATGTCCTTTCACAGGTATGTCTTGGAATTCTGTCTAAGCATGGATTTTCCTTCTGTCTTTTTCATATTACATGTATGTGTATATCATAGCAATTTAGAAAATCTTGAGCATTTCTATACTGTACACAGAGCTTCCATCTTAACTGGCTTACATCCAAAACTTTTGCTGCAATTACCCTAGCCAGTGTGAATGAGTAATAAATTTGATTTCATGTATCTCAGCAGCAATAACAGCTTTAATAGGATCAAACTGAAGGTTTACAATGGGTACATTGTGTGGTTTTCTGAACGCTTAGCTGTCAGCAAAAGCTTCATGCACACATTAAAGATATTGTATGCAGGCAATTGTTTTTCTTTCATACACGATTCTTCAGCAAGCTAATGCTATATTAACATTCTGAGCTTTTTTGCACAAGGCCTTTCTTTTGTAAGCAGCTCAGACATGGTTAACATCTGCCTTCTCATTTTTATATATGTAGAAATATTTGTTCTGACTCAGTAGAAGAAAAATAGAAGATATTATGACAAGAATTTTTTCTCTCTTCCCTGAGTATAGTTTTCATTAATAAAGTAGTATACATATAAAAAAACAAGACCACCAATATGTGCATTGTAGTCCCCGACCCTGCTTAAAAAATACAAATATAATATTCATTTGTTCTTAATTTTCTTAGAGGATTCTGCAGAGCTCACATTCTGTATTAATTGTACATTAACTGATATAATTGTTAAGGTTATGGCAGTTAAGTCCTCAGTGAGGTGAGCACAGAGGGGATCTGTACCAGTTGCAATCCCCAGGGTAGGTGCTGGTGGACTGGAGGCAGCATTACCTGCATGCATTCACTCGTGCTGGCTCCACTCTTCAAGCTCATACAAAAGGGTGATGAGGCCATGGCCTCACCTCTTTGCCATTCATCCTTTCAGAACTCTAATGGTGGTGTTACACCCTGTTTGGACCTAGGGCAAAGATGAGAATTTTGGCTAGCCCTTACAAAGAGATGCAGAGGGAAGGGACAAGGCTTCTTGTGCCCTCAAAGAGTTTTCTTTGCACAGAATTACCGGTAATCTAGGCCTAAATATTATCACATTAGAATAACATGTCTCACGTAAAACAAATCTATTTAATGCAACTCTTTCACTATTGATTTCTAACTCATCACACATTTCCTCTCCCATAGGGGAGTAGCAAGTGGACTTTGCATTTATATTTTCATAGCACTTTACAAAAATTAAATAATCCTAACACTCCATTTAATAGATTGGGGGAAATGAAGACCTAAGTGGTTCAGTGGCATGCCTGAAGCTACATAGCAAGTCAGTGGCAAAGTCAGAATTAGAACTCAGGAGTTCATGCTGCCTGACTTATAGAACTGTCTACATAATATGGCCAAAGAGGTTCCTGCCATGTTGCTATTCAAACATAGCCTGTATATTAGGCTAGATCAGCTGAATCCAAATACCTGGGAGGTATGTAATCAAAAGGCAGATGACTCTAATCATTACATTTTCCAGGAGAAGGGACTAGAACAACCAGTAGCTCTATAAGACTATTTCAGAGAACAGAAATAGATAGAGGGTGCAGAGACAATTGTTGTGGCATAGTGAGTACCACTCCATGGCATGGAGCTCACGGTACAGGCCCAGGAAACATTTGAGCCAACCGCATAAGAGAATGTATTCATGAAGAGTTGTATCAGCTCCAGTGTGGCCATAGAACAGGGTCCAAGCTGTGCTCAGAGGTCATTTCAAGATGAAATAGCAACTAATACCTAGGTAAAAGTTAATCTTTGGATTCCAAGCCAAAAGATAGGGATTCCCTGAGTTCACACAAACCTACTATGAAGCCAAGAAAACAGCAAATGTACTTACAAAGGGCCTGATTTTCAGAGTGGCCTCTAAAATTGCACACAAAATCAAAAGCAGAGGCATGTGCTAGAATTCATAAATTTGTCTGACGGGTCTGTGGTTACAAACATCATCTGCAGCCATAGATGAGTGTGTTAGCTGCCTGCATCCTGCCACATGCTTGCACAGTTGGCTGCAATCATAATGACACAGGTGCTTTATGAGAATGTGTCTCTTCATGAAGATAAAGCTTGTTTTTCTGGATACTGTTTTCGTCAATAGAATCATAGAAGTGTAGGACTGGAAGGGACCTCGAGAAGTCATCTATTCCAACTCCCTGAACTTAAGGCAGGATGAAGTATTATCCAGATCACCTCTGAGAGGTGTTTGTCTACTCTATTCTTAAAAATCTCCAGTGACAGATATTCCGCAACCTTTCCAGGTAATTTATTATAGTGCTTAATTACACTGACAGTTAGGAATCTAAACCACCCTTCCTGCAATTTAAGCCCATTCTTTCTTGTCATTTCCTCAGAGGTTAAAGAGAACAATTTTTCTCCCTTCTCCTTGTAACAACCTTTTATGTACTTGAAAACTGTTATAATATTCCCCCCTCAGTCTTCTCCAAACTAAACAAACTCTGTTTTTTCAATCTTCCCTCATAGGTCATGTTTTCTAGACCTTTAATCATTTTGTTGTTGTTGTTATTGTTGTTCTCTGAACTTTCTCCAATTTGTCTATGCCTTTCCTGAAATGGGGCTCCCAGAACTGGACACAATACTCCAGCTGAAGCCTAATCAGCACAGGGTAGAGCAGGAAAATTACTTCTTGTGTCTTGCTTACAACACTCTTGCTAATACATCCCAGAATGATGTTTGCTTTTTTTGCAACAGTGTGACACTGTTGACTCATATTTAGCTTGTGATCCACTATGAGCCCCAGATCCCTTTTTGCAGTACTCCTTCCTAGCCAGTCATTTCCCGTTTTGTATCTGTGCAACTGATTATTCCTTTCTATGTGGTGTACTTTGCATTTGTCCTTATTGAATTTCATCCTGTTTACTTCAGACTATTTCTACCATTTGTCAAATCATTTTGAATTTTAATCCTACTCTCCAAAGCACTTGAAAGCCTGCCCAGCTTGGTATCAACCACAAACTTTATAAGTGTACTCTCCATGCCAATATCTAAATCACTGACAAAGATATTGAACAGAACCAGACCCAGAACTAATCTCTGCGGGACTCCATTCAATATGCCCTTCTAGTTTGACTGTGAACCACTGATAACTACTCTCTGGGAACCGTTTTCCAACCAGTTATGCACTCACCTTATAGTAGCTCCATCTAGGTTGCATTTCCCTAGCTTATTTATGAGAATGTCATGAAAGACGATATCAAAAACCTTACTAAAGTCAAGATATACCACATCTACCATTCCACAGGGCTTGTTACCACGTCAAGAAAGCTATTAGGTTGGTTTGATATAATTTGTTCTTGACAAATCCATGCTGACTGTTACTCATCACCTTATTATCTTCTAAGTGCTTGCAAATTGATTGCTTAATTATTTGCCCCATTATCTTTCTGGGTACTGAAGTTAAGATGACTGGTCAATAATTCCCCAGGATGTCCTTATTCCCTTTTTTATATTGCAACTATATTTGCCCTTTTCCAGTTCTCTGGAATCTCTCCCATCTTTCATGACTTTTCGAAGCTAATTGCTAATGACTAAGATATCTCCTTAGTCAGCTCCTTGAGTATTCTAAGATGTATTTCATCAGGCCCTGGTGACTTAAAGGCATCTGACTTGTCTAAGTAATTTTTAATTTGATCTTTCCCTATTTTAACCTCTGATCTGACCTCATTTCCCCCTGCATTCATTAATTTAGATTTCCAATTGCTACTGAACTTTTTGGAGAAAACTGAAACAAAAAGTCATTTAGCACTTCTGCCGCTTCCTGATTCTCTGTTATTGTTTTTCCCTCCTCATTGAGTAATGGGGCTTTCCTGTCCTTGGACTTCCGCTTGCTTCTAATGTATTTGTAGAATGTTTTCTTGTTACCCTTTATGTTTCTAGCTAGTTTATTCTCATTTTGTGCCTGGGCCTTTCTAGTTTTGTCCCAACATATTTGTGTTATGTGTTTAATTAATATCCCTTTTTTGTTTCAGTATTAATGAGCATTTAAAGAAGGTGTATGTGGAAATTCCTCTGTAACATTATTATTATTATTTAATATTTTAATTTCAGTAGCACTGAGGAGACCAGTTGTTGACCAGGGCCCCTTATGCTAGGCACTATGAGGTACGATTGTATTATCCCACTTTAAAAGTCAGTGAGTTCACTGGAATGTTAATGAAGCCACCTAGTGGTTCTGTTCATCTCTTTGTCAAATCTCTGAATCTCAGTGTGTTACGTTTAAAGCTGGTCAAAATGTAGCAAAGATAAAAATGTCAGCGAATCCAAAAGCATTTTACATTCCTTTCTTTTTTGTAACAATGATTTTTCATTTTCCAATTTTTCTATAAACTCTTTTAAAATTAAGTGTCATTTTCAAATACAGAAATTTTGGAATAAAATTGAGAAAAGAATCCCATCATGTGGCAGAAATAACCAATCAAAATGAGCAATATTCAACATACAACATACCAAACCAAAACAACAACAAATCATAAAACATTTTTTGCTGAATCACAGGGTAATTTTAATCAGTTAACATTTTAATCTCAATTTTAAATGGAAAAGTAAAACATTTGAAAATGTTTTCATGAAAAAAAATTCCATTTCAGAAAAAAGGCCAAATCTAGATTTAAAAGTTTTATAGGAGACATATTCCTTAAATTTGATTAAAAATACTCACTGCTGATTGAAATTTGTTGAATGAAAACTTTTTAAAGAATGAAAGGCAAATTTTTTAAATGCTTATTATTTTCTCTCTTAGTCTGGCATCGAATTAGTTAGACTAAATTATTGGAGTGTTCCCTCAACTATATTTAAAAGCTCTCCTTCGCATTATCAAACCGGCCTCCAGCAAAGAAGTATCATTAAAATGGCAGCCTCCACTGAGAAATGCAACAGCTCAGTGTAGTGCATGGAGATATTAAAGCAGCGACAGGTATTTGTAATATGTGTTTTAAACATTCCTTTAGAAAGTGGCTGCCATTAAAATGTCAACATTCACCATGCAATAGTAGCAGCAATACAATATCTTATGAAAGGCTAGATTTTCACAGCATTTTCCTTCCCAGGGCTGCTCCATGCCACCTCTTACTAAAGACTGACTAAAAAGTTCCAGTCTAGCCTTCATATCTTACAGAAATTATTGCATCATTACATCTGGCAAGACATTGCTCTCCTACAGGATTTTGTGGCTATATTTTTAAATACTGATGGAAAAACATGAAAAGCGGACACAGATTACGATTTACACAAAAGAACATGTCAAAATTAGACACACATACAACAGCCTACAAATTAGGTTTATATCCTGCTTGTCTTGTCTTCAATAGTATGTCCATATGTTGCTTCAGACATTTTGTAAAGGTCAACATCTGTCGCTAAACAACAAAAAGTCTTTGGTCAATTTTTCTGCTGAAGCATGAATTGCCATTTTCACTCTTAAGAAAATTGAAACCTTCACTATTATTTCTTGGAGGTGGAAGCTACTACAATATAGCGTAATTTAATAATGTAGCATAAGATTAAAAGAAACAGAAGATTTTTGGGAAATGCTGCTTCTTCCACCCTTTCTGTTGTTTAACAACTCAAATTGGTTTTGAGGTGCATATATCCCTTCACATATATTAATGTTAAGATGGAGAATGGGTTGCAAGTTTTTACCACCCCAGCAATGGAAGGTAATTCCATAGTTATAAGCCTCTGTTTTTATTGATAAATTCAGCTCATAAGAAAGTTCAGACTGAATTTGAAGAGAAGTCATCTCATTAGCTTGACTTTATTTTTCTTCTATGCAATTAAATCCTCAAACTGCTTCGTCTTCTGGAGAGAGTAGGTTGTCAATACATAGGCAAAGCAAGCTTGTATGTATGATATAATGTGAGAGAGGCTTGACCTTTTACGTCTATGGAAGGAGGTTAGGACTGTGATGCTGGCAGACCAAGTGCCAGCTCTTGCCAAGGCTTTAGGTCTCAGCTGAGCACTGACAAATTCATTGCTGGAAACCAGTCTGTTTCACCTCTGGGTTAATATGGTTAAGATGGGTATTGAACTTATAACAATGTGTTTAGACTTTATGAAATGCTTGTAAGTTTCTGCATGCATTAATCTCACTTATAATATCATTACCATGTGCTCTAAAAGGTAAAATTTAAGTTTGTGCTTTATGAGTGTAAAAATATGTTTGCTCTGAAACTATGAACCCAGTCAGGTGGGATAGTCTTCTAACCATCAAGAAGGCCTATCAAAACTAAATGGGTCACTGTGGGACATCACAATAGAAAGATTTTGTTAATCATCCCTTCACAACCAGGAGGAAGCTATTTGCCAAAGGGCTCATCCCATCACCTTGAATTCTGAAAGAAGGAAACAAAAACAGCTAACAAGAAATTAGGTAGAAAGACATTCAGAGCTGACAGATTACTACAACTCTGTCACATTATGAGACCATAACTTATTTGTTTATATATGTTTGCTTGCTTTAATCTTGCAATAACCCTCTCATTTCTTTTTCCTAGTTAATAAATCTTGAGTTAGTTTATTACAGGATTGGCTAGAAACATTGTCTTTGGTGAGAGATCTAAGGTACAAATTGGCCTGAGGTAAGTGTCTGGTCTCTTGGGACTAGAAGCAACCTGAATTTTTTGTGACCTTTGCTGTATAGCAACCAACTATAACTAAATCTAGATAGACTGGAATGCCCAAGGGGACTGTCTGTGACTCCATGGTAAGACTGTCATAATGATTCAGGAGTTCACATTTGTTACCAGGTTGGTGAAACCTAATTATAGAACATAAAGACAGTTTACAATTTAATAGTTAAATTGTGTGATTGGTCACCTATGTCACATGGCACTATTCCTCTTCCTTTATTAGATGACCTAACCTTAATAGATTCCTTTCCAAAATAAATTTCATTTAATCAGGAAACCAATTTCATTTCATGTTTACACAGATCTTGACTATGAGCCTAAAATTTGTTTTCTGCAAACATTCATACAAACAGAACTTCTCTTGCATGCTTATTCAAAAAAATAATTAAAAGGGACATGGTGAATATGAAATTTTATTTAGAAGTTGCTGAAATGTTTGTGACCAATCATATCACTATTTGCCCAGCTCGAGAGAAGACATAAAACCCAAATTCCTGATAATCTGCAATCATTAAAAATTCATCATCCTTTTCACAAAAAGAGGGATGTTCACTTTGGAGTCCTGGCCAAAATTCAAGCATAGGTGAAAAATTCTCTTCTCATATGGAATGCAGAGTTTTGTTTTTAGCATTCTGCTGTCTCTATATCTGTAAGTCTTTTAGGGATGTTGGTAAGAGGATAGGGCAGCTAGGCATAAAACTTCACCAAAGAAATCCATGAAATGAGCCTTTTATATGCCCCATATGTCTAGAGTGTTCCTCAAAAGCAAAGCATAGCACCCTCATCTGAGTGCCACAGCCAGGGGTACTTCATCATTCTGGTCGCATGTGGCCAAAGAAGAGAGTCCAGAACATAACATTGATATCTTCGAATATAGGAACATTAACTGGAAAAAGTGCAGAGCTGGCTTAGACATTGATGAAAAGCAAAGTACCAACTGGCTTCTTTCAAGATACCAAATGGAAGGGACCAAAGCCAGGAGATATTGGGGAAGTCTCCATGTTACTAAGCTATGCCATGTTGAATAAGAGTAATAGAATTGGTTTAATTTTAGATAGAGTGATATGGGAATGTGTAGTGGTTGTGGATAAGTGACAGAATAATTTTGCTTAAATGAGCTCTTGGAAAAGGTCCCCTAAATGTTATATGTGCATAGGTACCCCCAAATGGCATGTGACAAACAAGAAAATGAGGATTTCTGGGGAAAATGGACATTGTTATACAGAAAATGATAAAGAAAGATTGGGTCATCATTGGAGCTCACTTTAAAGCTTATGAAGGGAGAGATGGTAAATGTTTCTAAAGGTACTATGGCAGCCATGAATATGGGCATAGGAGCAAGAAAGGGGGCACAATCTTAGAGTACTCCCAGTTTTATGATTTGGTAGTTAATACATTTTACCCTAAAAAGGAAGATCATTTGGTTACCTATAAGAGTGGTAAAGAGACGGCACAGATAGATACACTGCACTTTGCTGAAGAACATAAAAAACTGTAATGTCTTCCTTGAGAAAGCATTGCAATTCAACATAGGATGCTTCTTTCTGACAATGGATACAGATCACATAGGAGAAGAAAATATTCCAGAGCAGTACAGAAAACCAAATGGTGGAAGTTAATGAAGTTAGCAAGGAGTTTAAAATGGAAATGTTGGAGAAGATTTCTTTAGCGGGATTAAGAGAAAATATGAATCAATGATGGAATCGAATTGCAGGCAAAAATCAAGAATGTGCAAAGAGCCAGCTTGGTGAAACAAAAACAAGAGCCTTTTTCCCAAATGAGATCTGGTGGTGAAATGAGAAAGTTCAAGAGCCTGTGAAGGAAAAGAAAAAATGTTTTAGACTTTGGCAAGAAATGGTCCCACAGCAGGAGTATAAAAAAGCCAAAGAGGTAGCAAAGAAAGAAGTGGTAATACTTAAGTTAAAGCCATTGAAGGCTTGTATATCCATCGTGAAATGAAGGAGAGTAAGAAAGAAATATATAGAATGGAGTAGACAGACCTGTGATAAAAAATACTTAAGACGTTGGTCAGCTCAAAGTAATTAAAGATTAAAGTGAAAATACATTAATCAATTAAAACAAGATCAAGGAACAGTGAAGAAATAATTTATGAATGAAGAGAATCCAAGATAACCACGCAGTAGGATAAAACCAAACCAGAGTCTGGTAGCACCAGTTCTAGAAGAAGTTGCAGAAGCACTGAGCAACATGAAAAGTAAGAATGCTTTTAGCCCTGATGGCTTAGCAGCAGAAGTACGGAAGTGTCTGAGGTGAGTAGGCATGAATATAGTGACACAACTGTTTAATTTCATCATGAGGACTGAGAAGATGGCTGATGTCTGGAGAAAGAGCACATTAATACCAATATTTAAGAGAAAAAGAGATCTATAAAACTGTGGTAACTACAGCATTATACTTATGAGCCACATTGCCTGTTGTTCATGTTTGTACTGCATGAATGATCATGCAAAGTTCATAGCTTATGTATCTCATCATTGAGCTTCAATTCCCTGATTTGAGGAGTTGTCCAATAACATTGGATATACAGTCATGATACTGTGTAAATTGAAGTTGCTATTGGAGCTTGTCAGGGGGAAAAATGACATTTAAAATCTATATTTTCCAGGGTTTTTCTCAGAATTTAAAATTTTGAAATTCAACATAATTTGACCAGATGTATAGTTGACTGAAAAACAGGATGTGGCGTTTGTGTCATAAAATGTGTGTGTGGGAGGGGTCATTTATTTTTCAAATGTCAAACATAAATCAAAATTGAGAAACAATATTTTGACCAGCCCTAGCTACTAACATTGTCTGTGCAAGTGTGAGATAGCTGCATGTATACATTTTGGAAAAAGAAATGTCACTGTCATACCTAGATATTGAAGAATCAGGAAACTTGTTTTTCTTCTGGCTTTCAACATGGCACATTTCGCACCTTTACCTTTCCTTAACATGAGATATCTTAGTCCCAATTCACTTCTAATTTGCACCAGTATAAATCAGGTATAATTTCAAATGAGTTAATGGAATTACTTGGTTGTAAAACTCATGAGACAATGGAACCAGGCCTTCTATGCCAAAATAGAGTACTTTTATCTATGTTGTCACTTTAAAACCAGCTACTAATTCTAAAGTTTATAAATTTATGTTTAGTACAGATGGTCAGGTATGCTATTAAAAATTCAAGCAAGGTATGTTGTCTCAACTAATGACTAGTTCTTTGATGCTTCTTTTTCCTTTTTCTAGAGGAGAGGTGTTTTTGGAAAAGTGTCCACTTACATCAAGTTTCTGTACATATTAAGACTCTGATCACAAAAATGTCTGAACCAATTTCTTTTGATTATCTGAACCCATCTCTATTAAATATCTGGCAGATTTTTAATCACACTATCTGTCACTGAGAAATGAAATAAACAATATATGAATCACACCATTTTGGTGTCATGATACAAAACGTTACAGGAAAGTTTCTCCACTTCTTCTGTAGCAGCACTTCATTAATAAATATTGCAGCCATAGTGGTGCCAGTCCGTCTAAACCAGTCAGTTATACTGGCTTCTGATGTACTAGATAGGGGAAATCATTAGGGAAAAACCTTTAGTCTTAAATGTTTTTAAAAGGATATTACAACAAAGAGAGAATTAATTGCATTACAAGTAGATGATTATATCACTAGATTCTCAGCTGGTGTAAATAACCATAGCACCACTGAAGTCTATTTAGCTGTACCAATTTACATCATCTGAAGTTCTGGCCTTCTGTCTTTAATGATCTTTATTCAGAAGTGGAAAAAGGAATCATTTGTCTAAAAGTCATTGCGGGGGTTCTTGGAATTGTTTTTAATCGGGGCAACAATTTGAACAACAGCAATTAATTTTAGGGTAAAACTAGGCAGAAATAGTTGCAAAGTGATTTAAAGGATTATTTGGTCATATACTATTTGATAATGGCAATTAGATACCTGATTCATTTAGAAAAGACGTTCCCCTTTACAAACCAATACACATTGTGTGAAGTAAACTGAAAGTCCTGTTTAATGTTGATTATCCCTTTGTTCCTAAAACTCTTCTTTAAAAATCTGTCTCCCGGCTTCAATTGATTTCAGAGAGAATATCACTATATGACTATTATAGCCTTGATCTTTCATCAGTATTTAAAATTTAACAGACTTGAAGTGTCAGGAAGCATACCAATATGGATCAATTTAGCTAAATATTTCAGATTCATTATTTACTATCAGCCAGGCAAAGATGAAATACCGTATCCTTATCAATTAGCATTTCATTACATAACAGTATCTTAGTTCTTACCTAAAGCTGTAACAGTGTATCTCCTGATTATATATTAAACTGTATGAATTATGGTTAATACAGAAGGATAAACAACGTTGTGTTATGGAAAATATCCATGCCTTAAAGGAGCTTATTTCTCATGATAGGAAAACCTACCCAGTCTTAGACTGGAGAAAGATGACAATCACATTGTACTGTAGAGGGTTGCTAGATACATTACTGAGTGCACTTCTGGACGGTCTTCCAATACGGTGATAATGGGCACATGTTAGAAATGCACTAGACAAGAGTAGACCAGATTAGAATACTGACCAGGCTGCTTGTACTACAATTTATGTTCCTGAAATAGTCTCCCTTTAGTAAACTCTGCCATTAAATGTTATTGGTGGAGATGGCTGATACATTTGAAAATTACCATGTAGACCCCCACTGATTGTTTTGGGGCCTGATCCTGTGAAATGCTGAGTACTGCTATCCTGGAAGTAGCATCATTAAATGTAATTCACATGCAGTCTGATTCACTGGTTTAACTTCCAAAGTGGATATGTTTATGTGAAATACTTCTAAGCAGTAAGAATAATCATATATTAATACACAATGTAGGTTTCTAGAGTTTAGAAATCAGCTGCATTGGTGCTGACTTTAGTACTGAATGTCATTTAACACGCTGCATTTTTTAGACATTTAAAATTTAATATTGCTTTTAAAAAGTATGAGCTAAGGATTTTTTATGTAAAAAAATGAAATTCTTTCTGTTCACCTTCTATAGTATTACACCCAAGCCCAAATGTCTATTCCTTAACCAATTGACTACATTTTACTCTCTCTCATATAGTCTTGAAATAAAACACATTTCACTGTAAGCCCCATTTATCCTGTGTACTCATGCAATTTTCACAATCTAAGAGGTTTCATCGAGAGTATATCTACTTTCCCCTGTGATGTATATTTGGTTCTTATTTTAATGGTTTGTTTCAGGTTTCTTTTCTTGTTCTTTGTCTTTGATGACATTGAAAACGAGAAGTTACATTTAACCAGTAGTTACAAGAATACTTCATCTTGAAGGAATATATTGAATTGTACTTGTCCTTATTGGAGGGAAGAAATCAGAAAATATATTTTAGCACAGTGCCATAATTTACTTATTAGAAAGCACTTTGGCTTATAGCACCTCTGAATTTTTCTGTATGTTGTCATTTTCATTAAGAAGTGCCATTCGTACAAGACAGCTTGATTTTAATTACATGTTTTCATTTCTACTTAAACACAATTTATATTTAAATAAAACTGATTTGTGAATCTGAAATGACCAGAACCATATGGTTTTCTAACATAAAGATGATGTTAAATAGCTAAAAAGACAGGAAGTGAAGGATTTTATTTCATTGATTTGTTTTTTAATGCATAAATTAAACATTGGATAAAAGTCCCCTATCTTAATTAGAAAACAGCTGCCAGTGGATTAGGTGGTCTATAGTTATAATAAAAAAGTCAATATTGTGAATGATGGAATCATTAACAATACTTATATATTTGATAAAAAAAACTAATCAGGAATTGTGGAAAGTCACCACTTCCCTCATTTTGAGGAATACAGAATAAAAAATAATAAACATCTGAAATATATATATATTTCATATGTATATATGTGATTTTTGTAAATATATAAAATGAATCTATAATGGAAAAAAATCTGAAAATACTCATTTGAATTTGAAAAAATTCTCATCTTGACAGTGTTTGCACAGATTTGCGTTTCATTTCTGCAAATTTTGGGGCACAATTTACTATTGCTGAATGCTTCTAAAATCTCACCAGAATCGTATAAGCCAACTAATGCAGGAAATGTAGTGGTCTTGTATTGTATTGTGCTCGTGTAATATAGACCAATATGCGCAAAAGACTGAGATGAACCTCCCTAAATCACTGGTAACCTAAACTAGGATTTGACCCTGAGGGCAAAATTCACTCAAGTATATGTAGATCCAGCTGCACTGAAGTTCATGTTTCTACTAGAGCTGAATTGAATCATAAGCCTCCAGTACCCCTGCATACTGCATTGTCTTCATTGATTGATATCAATTAATTCCTCAACAAGACACTGATTTATTTATCTGGTGCCAACAATGCCTAATTTTATGCAACTTCTAAGCAGTCTGTTTCAGTCCCACACTTTAAAATTATGGAAGACTATATTAACCTATCTTCATTAACAATTGGTCCTTTAGATTCCGTCTGCTGTTTAACTTTGAAACATCCTTCTCTTTATTCTGGTGGAAACGCTAAAAAAATTCTGCAGTCATGCAGGACATATTTGACAGTCTGGGTGAAATCTTGGCTCCTTGTTTTCTCTATGCCCCAACCACAACCTAGAAGTCTATTAGACCCACCCACTTTATTGTCATAGACCAGTGGTTCTCAGTCTGCAGCCCCGGATTGCTTGTGGCCCAATCAGCACACAGTTGTGGCCCATGTGACATCTTCAGAGCCATGCAGATATTATTGGATGTTGCCGCATAACACATTGTGGGCCACATATGCATCTCACAATGGTAAGTAGTTTGACTGTATCTTAAATTAGAACTAAAGAGTGATGTTAGGGTAGTATCCACGGAAAATGTCCAAGGAGATCCCCAATACTGGGTACAGCTCTCCTGGCAAACTATTTGCTCCTCATCACTATAAAGGTGAAGAAGTTGAATGTAAAAGGAAGACAGACCAAGTCAAGAACAATCCTTAAAGCCAGGTTCTTGGAAAAAAACACAAAATTCCCACACAAAATGTAATATTCAGGGCAAGTATAAATTTAGTTTATAAAACATTTTCTATAATATATATAATTTTTTCTAAGGGACTCTCCCATAGCACTCTCAGTTCCATCCACAATATTCAAATGTGAGCTATAATAAATATTTTCAAGTCTTTTTCTACTGATGCAGAATTGTATTTCCTTTTTCAAAACTCACATCAGTACACTGGAGGTATCAAACTCAGAGCGTAGGGCATGAACTTTATTTGTATACAATTCAATATCTATATTCAGTTCATCAACAATAGTTTCTAATGTACACAAATGAATAAGAATCTATCTTACTCCAGCTGCTAGCAATATGCCTTGCAATATGGTATCAAAAAGAAGGTATTGTAACTTCAACTCCACACCAGAAAATCCCTCATTACCTACACCACTGACATTCAATTTGTCACCATATTGACACCACTCTGTTGTTCAAGTCTATAGGAAAACTACTGTCTCCTATTTCTTTTCCTCCCTATAACCATAATTCATCAGAGCATTTAAGAACATTCTTATAATCTGTCCTTGTTCAGCAAGCTATTCAAGCATGTGCTTAATCCCATTGAAGTGCATGGGAATTAAGCATTAAATTAAGGGTTTGCTTAAGTGTTTTACTGAATAGGGATAGAGTGTTGAATCAGGGCCTATATGTTGCTTCTCTTGGCCATCTTGGTTACATGCCAGAAAGATGTTCAAGTTAAGTTAGTTTATTTTTCATGCACATTTTTGCAAATCCAAACGGGGAAAATAAAAGTACCTCAAATAATAGCTTGTCACCATTTTCACATTTCAGCAGATCTCTTTTGTCTCCTGGGATTGTCTGGTTGCTGAGAAAGGTCCATTTTAAAATTTATCTTTCTCTCCTAGAAGGAGCGTTAACATCAATGGAAATAGAACTGGGTCCTTTTTCTATTATTCCAGATAATATTCATAATTATGGTGCAGCCATCCTTATGCCAGATCCTTGCAAAATCCATTTAGGCACCATTGCCTCCAACAAATGATTAGTCCCTGAGACCAATTAAAATTTCTGAGGAATTCTGAAAATCTGAACTCCTGTCTTTCTTAGGGGCAGAAGAGTCGGTCCTTTTTATTTTAACTTGTACTATTCCATTTTTATTAGTTTCAGAGATAGACATTTCAACCAGCATGAGGAAATTGTCAGACAAATGTACAACTTTGATAGAGGATCTTTTTAAAAAAGTGTCATATGATTTACTTTAAAGTTCTTAAACTTTGCCAATTTTGCACATGATGGATTTGAAAAAGAGAAAGAAGGCAGTAAGGATACACTACAAAGGAAAATAAAAGAATTAGCCATGGATGTACTCTAGAAAGGGATCCTAAATTCTCTTGTCTTTGTAGTTTTGTAATCTGTGTGCTTTTTTCCATAAGAGGCCATTTCTATTGAAGACATTGTCCATTCTCTTTCCTTTGGGAAATCTCAGATTTCCAGTGCTATAGTATTATTGCTTTGGTTATTATTAAACCTTTATTAATCTATATGAGTGTCCCTTTGATATTCTCTTATCTCTTTTCTGTGCAGAATACACCTTTTCTTACAGGAAACTTTTAGATTAGTTTCATTTCTGTTATGCTTTGTAGAAGAAAATTCAACACAGACTCAATATGAGGCCAGATTCTGTTTCTAACATAACCACTGGAACTTCAGTTGGACTCCAATTATATACGTTCCATAAGATTGTATGGGTTTTTCTGTATAAAAGGCCATGCTTTGGACTTATGCTTCATATGTAAATTAAAGACTTAACATCCTAATTAAAAGAAATTGCTGTTAGAATGCAAGGTCTTGTGTTTCAGATTAATCTGCTAAAGTATTCTTCATTCTAATTTTACAAATAAAGGACTGAATGCTGCTTCACTCAGATGTGAAAATCTGTCTGTCTTATCCCAAGAGAATTTCAAATTTGGAAAATACAGTGAACCACTACCACCAAAAAATGGCATTCTTGAACAAGATGCAGTTCTGTCAGTGACATACAATTGTCATCCCTACACTAATGGTTCATAAGATTTCTCATATTACGTCTGCAGTGTGTGTTGGAAGAGTCTCTTTTGTAATCCTTTTCATCCACCTTTCAGTGGCATTGACCAAAGCTCCTTACTGGTCAGGCACCAGAGATATGGACTGGATTGGTGATAGTGGGTAGTGAAGCCAGACTGCTACTCACCCTATCTATTGCCAGCTCCCAGCAGTGCCTCTTCCTGATTTATTCAAGGGTGGAATCAGAATAAACCACTTCCCTGTATCCATCACTACATTTTTCCTCAGACGTAAAACAAAAACAGAGTCTAGCTCTGCTGCTTACCTACTCCCTGATCATACGGCTTTTTTAGCCATTTTATCCATTTTATTTTAGCCATTTAAATGAAGGGCATCCCCTTCAACAGAGGGGGGCAGGTGGATTTGCGGGAGGTTGGGGGAATGGAAAATGAAACAAAGGATTCTTGTGATGTGTGGTGCCAGTTCTTATGGAAACAGGACATGGTCTGAGAGGGCTCTTACTGAATTAAAGTTTGTTAGACTTTTTGGCAATGTGTTCTTGCTTCATTCATATGGATACTCCTGATTATATTATTACTATTATTTATATATTGGAATACCATAGTGCCTAGAAACCCCAATCAGGACTGTGTGCTAGGTGCTGAAAAAGCACATGGTAAAATACATTCTACAACCCCAAATAGCTTAAAATATAGATAAGACAGACAAAATGTAACAACCACAAAACCAAGCACTATATTTGCAATAGTCAGGAAGTGAAGAGCTTATTTACATTACACCACAATGCCATCATCCATGCTTATTAATTGCCCCAAATCAAATCCTCTCTCTCATCACATGCCCCCACCAACCAAAAGTGCCCCTCATTCACCTCATCCACATACCCTCACTCTCCCCCCCCCCCTTCAGCAAACAACCACAAATAGGCCAAAACTATCAAAGGGCTTTCTTCTGGGCTGCTTCTCCTTCCCTTCAATAGCTCAGTGTCAGTCCCTAGAGAAAGAGGTCAAACCTAGTGTTGTAGTAGCTTCTCTGTCTCCTGAGACAGGAGAAAGGGAAGGCAGCTTTCTACTGGTCTCTAAGGGGAGGGGGAAGGCAGTCTACAGGGCCAATCCCTAGTGCTTTTAGTGTGCCAGCTCCTTCTCTCTCCACCCCCTCCCTCTAACCTCAGAGTGGAGAGGAAGGGGGGGCAGCTTCAACTGACACTCACCTGTCCTCGCTGTCACTTTGACATATGTGAGTAAAAATTTCACTCAGAGGTAGGGCTGCAGGAATTGAGCAAGTTTCCCATGTTGGGATTCCCTTCGAGATCTCTTTGCACTTGGCTTCCCAAGAACTCTGTTCAGCTCCAGCCTTTTTCATTCAGATATCTTTATTTGGCCTACAGCCATGCTACGCTGAGTTGATCAGACTCAAACGCAGGAGTGATGGATGCAAGGTACATCAAAGCTCCAAAGTTACCCAGAAACCTTCTTCCTTCATGTGCCTTACGCATCTCATTGCATTTACCTATACACTGTGTGATATTGTATAAAAAGGAAGATAACTAGTTACCCTTATAGTCACCACTGTTATAAAATTGCAATAAATCTTTTACAAAGTATGTCATGTAAGGTATCAATGGAAAACATTATAAATTGCTGAATATTATTATCTTGTTAAATCCATCTGCCATTGTATGAAGTTATGAATATTAGCTATGTGTTTGTATCTCAAATATGTTTACATGCAGTCTAGCAAATTTACATCCAGAGTAGCCACCCCTGGGTTGGGCCATTCATGTGTTAATGGCCATGGAACAGACTCAGTTCACCCAGTGAACCCCTCCTAGAGACATTTCAGAAAGTACTGGGGAAATGGCTGCCCCATGGTTCAGCAAGGCATGTCAGGGCATGTGATAAAGACATGAGATCTAAGATGCCATCTTTTGCCGGTATCTTTCCATGCACATGGGCTGAAAGTATTAAACAGGAGACTGTGACATCACTGCTTTGCCTTCAGTCCTGCTCCACATCTCTGGAAATGATTTCTAAGAAAGGAGAGCTTTGAATAAAGGACTAATAACCCCCAATCCATTGGGTGAGCCAGAGATACTTATTGCAAGCTAGCAGATTTAACATCACTGCTATTATCTTGACCTAAAGACTCTAAAACCAGTTATAAATAATATGGATTCTTTTAACCATTTAATAGCTCTCTTCTTTTCTTTTTATATTATTAAACCTTTATTTTTTAAAGGATTGGCTACAGCATCATATTTGGTAAGATCTAAAGTATTTATAATTGACCTGGGAGGTGGCTGGCCCTTTGTGATTATAATTACCTTATGTATGATGAATCTGGTTTTCAGTAACCTCTCAGCCTAAAGACCAGCTGTCTGGGTGGCGATAGGGGCTGGAATGCCTAGGGGACTGTATTTTTAACTTCTCCTTAACCAGTGTGCTGATACAGAAGCTCATTTTTGTCATTCGCACGGTGAACTCTAGAGTTAGAACAGCCACAAGTTTTGGGGTAGTTCTGCCTTCTTTTTATCAGTCTGGCCTGAATTTGGCATTCTCAGCTGTGACCCACACCAAGCAGGGTCGCACAATTCATCACACATTTTTTGATTGGCTTGATTACTTTGCAGGAACCAATCACTGTGCAGCATGTCTCTTCATGTTCTGGAGTGTTTTCAGTTTGGTGGTCATGATGCTGCGTGGCCAGTATCTGTCTGGACAGTTGCATAATTGTGTAATAGCTGTATAATTTTGACCTGGAATTGTCTGCCTCCACACAAAACAATTAATCATATTTGGGTGGTTTTTAATGAGTCTCATGATTTGGGGAGTGATTCATAATTTTGGGGTGCTGGCTAGAAGTGAGGAGAGGAAGACTGGACCATTGGAGGAAGAAATCCAGAGGGGAAAAAAGGGAGAGAAAGGGTGGCGGGCAAGGGTGGCAAGGGGAGAGAAAGGGTGGTATGCAAAGAGAGAGACCATAGTGGAGAGAAAAAGAAATAGCAGAGAGATGGGGATTAAGAGAGGGGAAAGGAGGAAAGAAAACTGCAGGTACTTCGCAACTAGGGCAAGAATGGTCTAGTCAGTCCTCCTGGGTTTAGTGCAACGCCTTGCCTGATTCGCTGTGACTTTTGGAAGGTCATGTCCCACCCGCCGCTGAACGCACCCGTCTGTAAAACAGGGGCAGCGGCACTGACCTGTGACCGGCCTGGCGCTGAGGGCCGGCACCGAGCCCCCAGCTGGAGGCATTACAGTGTGTGTGTTGTGATTACCCAGGGGGGCCCGGAGAAGCTCGCTCCCTTCCCGCCCCGCATCCCCCCGAGGTGGCTGCTTAGAACACCGGCTCTGCAGCGGGCCCCGACAGCCCGCACCTCGCCCGCAGCTCCCGGCCCGCTTCTTCCCCTCCAACGTGGGCGCGGCTCCGGCGGGCCTGCCGGAGAAGGGGGCCGGCAGCGCATGGCCCCTGCCTGCTCCTCCTCAGGTCCTCGCCGGGCACCTTCTCGGCCGCTCCCCCCGCTCTACGCGGCTGCCCCAGCCATGCCGAGCCGCCCCAGACGCAGGGCCAGACGTGGCAGGCCGCCTATTGCTCTGCCCGCAGCCAGCCGGGGCCGGCGTCGGCACCAGGGAGCCGAGACGGACGCCAACTTCACGGGCGCGCTTCGGCGGCCCCCCGCGCGGGCGGCGATTCCGGAGCCGGCGGGCTCCCGCACCGCCCGTGCCCCGGGGCTGCCTCCCGCGGGGCTGGGCGAACCCGGGCCGGCGCCAGCGGCAGCGAGTCGGTCCCCGCCTGGTTAACAAATAATTCCCCGCACCGCCCCCCCCTGCACAAGCGGCCCCCCGCGCCCCAGGAGCGCCGCTGATGTCACATCCGTTGCCCAGGTCTCGGCCCCTCCGCGCGCCGCCGGGGCGCCCCTCGCCCCTCAGGTCCAAACTTTGGCGGGGCGGTGGGCCGGCGGGGGAGGGGCGGCGGCTGAGGGGAGGGGGCTGGCGGCGCCTCCGCGCCACGGCCAGCGCCTGCCTCGCTCGCCTTCCCTGGGCTGGCGCTCCCCTCCCTCCCCGCTCTCGGGATGCCTGCGGAATGAGCGTCCCTCGGGCGGCGGCGGCGGCGGCTTCCAGTCGGCTCCGGCGGGCGGGCGGCAAGTGCAGCCGCCTGGCGCGGGCTCTGCAGTGAGGCGCGGGGCGGCGCGGCGAGCCCTCGGATCGGGATGCAGGCGCCCGCCACCATCCTCAACCTGCTGCTGCTGCTGGCGCTGCTGGCGGGGCCCGACCCTTCGAAGGTAGGAGGCGGCGGGTGGCGCTTTGCCTGAGCCCGAGCGGGAAAGCTGCCCTCCTCCCGCACCGCGGTCCCCGTCCCCACCCTCTCCCCTCCCGGCCCGCGGCCAGTTCACCCGTCCCGGGAGCCCCCGCCGCCCGCTCAATGACAATAAAAGCGGATCTTCCATGGAGCGGGCAGCGCGGATCTCTCGGGCTCTGGCTGTGGCCGGGGGATGGCTTCGTGCGTGTCCTTTTCTCGTCCGATCAGCCCGGCTGGGTGGGAACGGGCGGACTGTTTTGTTCCCGGCGCTCGGTGAGAGATGCCTGGCTCCATTGTTTGAGAGGGAGCGAGAGTGTTGGAAACTGGTCAATAATTCTTACACCGCAGACGCGCTGCGGTTTGTATCCCAAACGTTTGGGATGCTGGTCCTACAGGCACCCCGAAGGGAAAGGATTAACTGCTTCGCATCGCTCGTGCTCGGGTTTGTGCCCCCCCTCCGGAGTTTACTTTGTCAGCCGAGAATAAAAGGATCTCGTGATAGAAGGGATACAACGCTAAGATGGGGATGGAATCGAGGGTTATCTGTTGAATTCTAGGAGTTGTCCAGTTCTGGCTGAAATTAACACTAGATTACTACCCAAGCACAAGTCAAGGAGATATTTATAGTGATCAGTGCATATAGGTTAGCTATTATGAAACATCTAGCACTTCCGCAGCAGGGGTGTCAGCTTATTTCAGTAAGAAATGAAAACAAATGTATTTAGACTGAAAAACTGAAGTGTCACAGGAAAGGAAAGGCTGGGGGGGGGAGGCAGGTTCTCCTTGAGTACAATAGCCATGCTCTAGACTGCAGCAGAGTTTCATTATTTTTAAGTGCATTCAGGATCAAAAATATCAGCTCTGAAACTGAATGATAAGAACTTAAAAGTAAGCAATATCTTATATTATACAGCTGTCTTGTGTAGGGAATTTTAAAATCCTTTCATAATATTTTGAAAATCAGCCTTGTCCAATACCATTTAATAGCACCGATGACTGAAAACCATTAGGCCTATAGATGTGTATGTTGTGCAGTATGAACTTGTCTCATCTGTCTCAGTATTTATGTTATGCAATCTTTGGATTCCTTGTAGACTGTATAAAAAGGTAATGAGACAAAGAACTTTTATAGAGTAGATCAGTCCATTACCACCAGTAGTACATACTGTGTTGTCACCACTTGTATAGTATATATGTGAATGTCATTTTAATTATGAGTTTTAAGTACAAAACAACAGCATGAAACATTTTCAGCACTAATACACAGCTTTTCTCCTCTTTATATGTGTCAAAATTGTTCACATAAAAAACAATATATTTATGTTTTCTACAAATACAGTAAACAATGTCCATCTTCAAAAATACACAGATAAAACTTTAAAATCATTTACATGGAAATCTGATTTACATCTGTTAGAAATAAGTTTTGGGAATTTTTAAATAGAGCAAATCTAAGTGAAATTTGCCATACAAAAACCCATCAGTAAGCTCAATAATTGTTAATGTGATGTGATATAAGCTTAATAATATAGATGAATAATTAGTTATATCAACAATTCCATTAAAGAGTGTTTAGTAGCTATTATGGTAATCTATGAAGAGATAATCACCAAGCAAATACATAAGAGTTGTACATGTATATGGGCAGCAGCATGTGCTTGTTTTGCATTCAAGAAATTCCATACATACATTTTATATTCATTTGAGCAGAGGTTGGACTAGATGACCTCCTGAAGTCCCTTTTAACCCTAATCTTCTATAATTCTATGATAATCTCATGCTTGCATTTTGTTTGATCTGTTTTTCTGTACTGTGAGGCGCAACATTCTCACCACATTTACACCTAATCAGCTCTATTAATGTCAAAGGGAGCAATCCCCTGAGTGCAATTGAAAGCAGAATTTATAGCAATTTGTCTATCTACAGAAGAGTAAAACCTGAAGTGAAGCTGGCATACTTCCACCTGTCTCCCATCAGGTGTCAGTGATGTGCCCACATATATGATGGCAGAAACTCTCCATCATACATGTCTATGCCAATTTAGGACTGAAAAGCCAGGATGATCTACTTGAAAGATATGGCATAAATTAACTTTTTAAACTTTGCTTCTAGCCCTTTTGGTACTGCATTATACTATGCAGAGGGCATAAAAATGCCCTTTTGTTCTACACTGTGTGACATTTTAGGGGATATTAAAATGCTCATTGCAGTCTATTTTAATTTAGTAAAGGGGTCATGGATGGAAAAGCAAGAAAGTCCTTAGGATAATATAAAAATAAGAGCCACTAGTCAAACTTTGCTATTTAACAGTACTGAGCTGGGTTTTCATAGAGCTAAAGACCAAAAGCATAGAGTTCTTCCAGTGAAATATTTTAACAGGTTAAGCATATACAGAATATTGACTATAACAAATTATAATCTAATTATTCACATTTTAAGACTTTGAATAATAGCTTTTAATTTCTGTGAAAATTATATATATGCAAAATTCATCTAATTGTCTTTAGTGACATCTTTATTGCCTTTTACTGTCTTTATTTTAGTTACTGACTGTCTCCAGTAAATACGTACAAATAATGATTGAAAGGACTTAGGAAGTAGCAATAGTACAGCTTTATTCATTTATTTATTTAAGAAGAAATGAAGTAATTCTTTGCCCTTCATATTGGACAGCATATTTACCATTTAAAATTAATTGGAGGCACTAGGGGAATGTTAATATGCATTTTTTCAAAGATAATTATTTGTGATAATTTCTATCAGCTTTTATGCCTATCCATTTTGGCGGGGGATAATCCTATTTGATATATATATTTATGAATATTTACACACCTGCTGCATATGCTAATAAATCCCATAAAAAGTTTTGGAATAAATTTCACAATGTATTTTTACTAATGTGTTAGATATAGTTATATGTTTACTGTGTAGAAAATAATTAATATATCAGACAAGCTATTTTAAAACAAAGAATAACAATAATACCTAAAACTTATATAGCACTTTTAGTCACTAGATCTCAGCACTTTACAAAGGCACTCAGTATCATTTTTCCCATTTTACAGATTTTACAGAAATCAAAAGATTCCCCAACAGACAGGCCACTATTGATTCTAAGAAGATCATACGATATTTGCACTCTTATTGTGACAAGCTTTCTGTGTGTTCTAGGTTATCTCCCAATTGTAAAGTGTTTAAGTATCGCCATCTCATGGCAAGATATGTAACTAGAAAAAATGTATAGTTTCATCTTTAATTTTGGAAATGCTAAAGAGTGTATATCAACTGAGTTAACTTATTTGCTACATTGCCACATTTTCATTGTTTCTTTTAAACTTGACAGAATATTGACTGTGCATGGAAACTCTTCTTTAACTAAATGGAAGGCAGTTCACCACCAATTGATTTTACAAATTTTTAATGCCGCTGACAGACTATCAATTTTATTTAATTCAAGAAAATGATTAAAATGTCTTCTCTAACTATAATATCTATTTATGTGGACAATACAAGAAAATATCATTGTTCATAATAATGTACTTCAGTAAAGTTTTATTTCCATCAGAGTGCTTGGATATTGAGCAAGAAGGCAAGTTACAATCAAAAGATTTCAATTAGAAACGTAAAAACTTCCCTCGGTATTACACTCAGATCCAATATCATGAGAGAAGAAACCATTAAATATTTGGAAATTCCTAAAAATTGCTGCTAGATGGCATATCTGTGCTGCTTTTCTAAAAGCATGTTGTTTTGTAATTAACTTGAGAGTACATAAAGTGGACTACTGTTACAAGGACCATTTTAGGCATGCCATCTTTGATCACTATATCCAAATATTCACTGTAGTATAACAGATATAACAGCATTTCAAAACTGTTCAGTGCTGACCTATGAAGAAAATAAGCAGAGAAGGTTTAGAGGATTGATTGTCTTCTTTCTAGTTGGAAACATTTAGGTTTAATTTTCAAATCCATGAACTTAAATAGGCCTGAAAAAGTGTGTGTGCATTGTTCAAATACATATTTGACATGTACATTATTTCCATAATTACTTTATGTTCCACATGTGATTGGGTTCAATTTCTTGAAGTTTGCCAAAAAGAAATGTTTCAGAAAAAGACTGATTAATCTAGTCAGAACAGTACCAAAAGTATATTATAGACAGGGAAAAAAGTGTAGGTTATATCTATATTTATGACTTCTATTGACATGATTTTGGAAAAGTTCAAGAAATGAAAAGAGATGTAAAATTAATTGTTAGTTACTGCAGAATGCATGCTATATCTCTATATCTTCACTTGAGAATTTATTGCACTTCTAAATTTTCAAAATCCATGAAGTTGTTTAGAACCTTTAACAGTCTTCAAACTGTTTGCATAACTAGCAACTAAATATTTTTCCCCAGAGCTAAAGGAATAAAGGAGTTATATCAAGTGTGCTTTGTTGTTCTTACAAGTGAATTTATACCTTTTATGAGATTTCATAACAGTAATATCGTACATGTGCCACATTGATCTATGATCTATTGCAAGGTACATGTAAAATCTCATTAGCCACTATAAAATTAATTTAGCCTCCTTCTTCTAGTATCAGTGCCTAGTTAATCATCAAGCCTACATAGGATATTGGGAGACATGAAAGTTCTAAAATATTCATTTCTGAGTCTTGTCTACTACCACCTGGTGTCTGATCTCCCATTTCTGAGCAAGATAATTTAGAAACCAGGGAAGAACTATCTTCAACTATATGTAACTCTGTCCACATCCTTGTTCCTCCCCAACAGGGATTCAGAGTAGGCTATCACACAGAGATGGCATTAGCCATCCTAGCAGCTATTCTATTCCCATCTGTGAACAGGGTCCAATTACTGATATTCATGCCACTAGTTCTCTCAGCAACGTTCAACACAGTTGATCATCAGACAGTGCTTTTTTGCCTTAGATACCTGGAAGGAAGGAATGGAAAAGAATAAATTTGGTTCATATATTTCTTCTCAATCCAACCCCAAAACACACCCCTTCCACAGTAGGTGTGAAATCACACAAGAATCTCTCTTCTCTTCCATTTTATTTGACACACGTAATGTTATTGGGAGAGACTGTGAGAAAACAATACTGTTTTTCATGACAGTGTTCAACAAAGCTGGAGCAAGAACGTATAGTTGAGTGTCATGTGACTGCGATGTGGGTAGTCATGCCTGTTGGTTGGAGCAGTAGTCAGGCCTCTGTTCAAAGCAGGAGTCAAGAGCCAGGAATCAGAGTCCAGGGTCACACCTGGAGCCAGAGGCCAGGTGTCAGAGCCAAGGTTCACAGCTGGAATCAGGAGTTGGAACCTAGGGTCAGAATCGGAGTCAGAGTTCAGATGCCAGAGCTGAAATCAGAGGTCAGGAATCAGAGCTGGGAGTCAGAACCAGGTTACCAGGAACGAAGCGAGCCACGGGCTGGGTCCAAGGCAGGAGCAGGGCTGGAACAAGCAGGCAGAGGAACTATTCCGTCCATGGTTAAATACTTTGAGCAGCTGATGAACTGCTGCTACTGTTGGCCTTAAGAGCTGGTCTGCTGACTTTTCCAACCCATCAGACACTGTAGCCACTCAGGTCGCCTCCTGCAGGCCAGTTGTGCTCATTAGATTGCCCAGAGTCTTCTTCCACACTGGCTTTGCTGCCAGGCTCAAATTCCTGACCCTGAGATTCTGCTGAATACCACATCAAATTCAAAGGCCTAGCCTTTATCTGTACAGCCCCCAGAGGGCTGTGACTCAAAGGCTTTCAGTAACATGAGCATCTACCATGATTTCTTTAATCTCAGAGGCACTGGATATCTTAACTAGTGAGGATGAAAGTTACAGGAGTAGGTTCAAGGCTCTTTTATGGCAGCTGGACCTTGAATATGACTCACCCTACCGCAAAAACTTAGAAAGACAATGTTCAGGAGCAAACCTAAAACCCATCTCTTGATCATAGCTTTCCCGAATAATAAATTATTATAGTTATTGTAATTTATGAACATAATGATAAGCTTTAACATAGAAAACCCTCAGTAATCTCTCTAGAAGGGAGAAGAGTACAAAAGGAGAGAACTGAAAAATCTCATAGGCCTTGTTTCGTATTTTGTAAAGCATTCAGGTACCATAACAATGAACATGGCATAGGCATCTAGAGACAGAGACTATTTTAATTGCATATGTCAGTCAAACATGTTTCTAAAATCATGATCTGGGGGGAGGAATGTGTGTAAAAAGTTCAACATGCTATCTAAGTAGAGTAGAGTTCTGAGTCCCACAGCTAATAGAAGAACAGGTTATGTACAGTAATTATGCATACTATAATTTAAAGAATAATATTATTTTAAATGCTGTCAAGGTAGAAAAATATATAGTTAGCCTACAAAATATTTGAACAGATTTCAAGAACTTGGAAATGAGGACCAAAGAACTTAGAGGTCACATACAGTGTAAAGGTGATAATTGGTCATGTGTCTCACAAACAGACTTGGCTGATACTCATGCACCTCAGTGCCCCTGCAGACCAGAGTTGAGCAGACTACTCCTTATCTTACCATGTGATATTCATGCCTTTCTTCATAGAAGAATAGCTTTCAGAAGTGCAAAAATTCCAAATATGGTCATAGCCACATCCCAAGTATGCCTATTTGAGGTTTTTAAGTTGCAGCTTGACAAAACCCTCGCCGGGATGATTTAGCTGAGGATAGTCCTGCTTTGAGCAGGGGGTTGGACTAGATGACCTCCTGAGGTCCCTTCCAACTCTAATATTCTATGATTCTGTGATTCTATTACTACTGTTCCTCAATCTGGCTCCTTCAAAGACTCAGTTTTTTCCATAGGTAAATGAGCTGGTTATTAGTTGAAAAAGACTTCCCAATAGCTCCTGCAATGCACAGCATTGATCTTCAGGTGCTTAGCCTTGGCCATGTGGCCTTTGTTTGTTTTTGTTTAGAGGTATTCATCAATAGTCATGTGAATTTAGTACTCATAGTGTCCATGCTGGATGTTGGGATGAAGGTTCTTTTGCCATTACTGCCTATAGAAGACTGCCACACACAGTCTAATTCTTATGGGTACCCTCTGGAAACCTAAGAGTCATTATGGGTCCTTTCTTAAAGGAGAAAGATTTCTCTTCTTTGTCTCCTTCCAGCGTGATACCCATCCACCCACCTATGTGCTTGAATAGAGGGACAGGTGGTATAGCATTTTTTCCTCTGCATCAGAAAGTTGATAGTGTGATTGATTAAGTTATATTTATCTATGTTCTCAGGTTAATCCTTGCAGGAGAATTTTGCAGAACAATAAGCAATTAAACAGGGGAGAGGTGGTCTTTGTCATCCAATTTCATAATTCAGAGATTAGGGATTTTGCTATCCCAAAAAAAGTGAAACCTTCTGGTAGAGCCTGCCGGCGGGTTCGCCTGGAGTTATTCTAGGGCAGAAAGTTTGCTGGACTTATGATCTAGCCCTGTGGGACAGTCCAAAATTGATCCCCAGACCACTCAGAAGGGGTTTGTTTATTGATTTGGTCAGGAGAAAGGTGCAGCTGCAATCTTTCTGCAAGAATGTATAGTCTTGTTTGTTTTCCTCCTTTGGTTATTTTTGTTTTGTTCATGTTTAATAACAGTTGCAGCCTATGGACTTTTATGTCCAGTCAGATTCTGAGCATCCTCAGCAATGCTGAAGACTGAAGTCTTATATTTATTCACTGCACAGGTACTGCATTACAGGCTGCTCCACACTGGCTTCTTTACCTTGGGGATCACTTGCAGAAGTGAGAAAATAGTTCCGTTTCCTAGCCTGTTCTGTGTGCATCTTTAGCCTGGCTCCACAGCCAGCCAGCAAAGGTGCCTAATTACTGTCCATGGAGGTGACAATTTTTTGTGATATGGAAGCTTTTTTGCTGGGAACTGGACTGAGACAATCAAACTCATTTTATATAAGTCAATAAACAGCCATAAGATGGTAACTTCCAATCACTATCAAAACTAGGTCAGTTTTGGACTGCCAGCCTAGGAGCAAAAGGTTTTATATCTCATTGCCCAATTGCCTTTCCATCTTTGTGCTTTTTATTTATAGGACAGGTATTGTAGAATACATCCATTCCATAAAAATAAAACTATTTACAAAATACATATTGGAGTTTTATAAAGGATTTTATTCCAAGTGAGTCTACAGGATGAAAAAAACTTCCCTTAATATTTTGACCCTTTCTGAGTCTCTCAGGGATTATCCATGCAATCATTTACAACCATTTTAGATAACCCAAAATGTATTCCTTTTTGTTTCTTCATTCCCCTTGGAAATGTTGATAATCAAGAAGAGACTCATCAAACTGATTCACTGACATTTATTCAAATGAATCCCTGTAAATCTGATTCTAGCTTTAATCTCCAATTTAGTATTACTTCACTGGAAAATATATTTCAGTTGGAGCAACCAGGAGCTAGGTACATTCTATGAACAAAGAGCCACATTCATCCCTCTGATTTCAGGGAGTGATGCTATTTACACCTTTCTGCAGCTGTCAGGTAAGTTGTACAGGGCTGTTGGGTTAAGGAGGATCACCCACAGGCAAGGCAAGTTGCAGAACGTCTTATAAATTGCCAGTAGCAATTCTGGGAATGTGTTGGTTCTTATGCAGCAAATGTGCTCTGGGATAGCTTTCTCACTATAGATATAATTTGCATAGATATGTACGGTTCTTGTATTTATTTATTTACTTATTTAATTAGAGGCACCCAATTAAGGCCCTGATTCAGGACAGCACTTATATATACTTTAGTCCATCCCCTCTAAAATGACACTTAAGCCCATAACTAATTTTTAAGCTCTGACTTCAGTGGGACTTGAGCATATGTTTAAGTGATGTGCTAAATAGGGATACTTTCCAGAATGGGTCTGATGGATCAGCAATATTTTACCACATAAATAGTTGTTAATTATTTAGATGAGAAATCCCATTTTAGGAGACCATTGTATTTATTATAGTGTTTAGTTTTCAGTTTTTTGTTTGTGTTTGTTTATTGCCATTTGAGAGTTGTGGAATTTTAAATATTAATTTAAATAAATAAGAAAAGTAACTTATTTAGTGTCCAAATGAATATTTACTCTGACAGCATTTAAATATGAGTAACTTCTGTTTCAGTTTCCAAGTACTCTCCTGCAGGACATTCCTTATCTTTGTTCTCTTCATTATAGTCACACTGATGCTGTGATGTGCAGGTGTATGTACATTCTTAAATCATATATTTCTGGATTTTTTCAAAATATATTTTTTCAAAATAGTGTGTTTTCTGTTAAAATCAGTGGCAAACAGAGTAGCTGAAACCTTGCATTGCTTTAACAATGTAATATATTGTACATGGAGCGCACAGCGACTACAAGTTACTATACAGGAGCAGTTTACAAGGATTTTATTTTTAACAATAATCCAGCCAGATTTTAGCAATCCTAAAACAACATTTTTCAAAGTAAATCTGCTCTCTTTTTAACAAGACCTGCCCTATGAGTTATTTACTGGCCACTAGACCCAACAGAACTGATCCTGTTCCCACTATATTCCATAGCAGCTTTGATTCTGTCTTCTGTAGAAGCAGAAACAAGCCCATTATTTGTAGTTTATAGCTCATTGGTTCCCCATTATTTTCCAATTAGCCAGTGCTAGCTGAACATGAGGCTGTTCATTGGGACCCACAGTCCAGCACATTTCGTGAAAGGATTGTGATGTATTCCTTATAAGGATTCTATTTCTGTACCATAGAAACCTCGTAAGTCATTTTTCTTAGCTATTTAAAACAGGAATTCTCTATTTTTATAGGGAGAACTAGAGAGAGAGGAAATCTTTTAATAAGTCCAAGTCCATATGTGCATATTATTATACTCATAAATTACACTCATGGTGAGAAAGGGCTCAAAATTAGTACAGGCTGGAAAATGATTTTTGTTCCCATAAAGAAATGTTTTTAAAGTTTTTGGCTTTCATTCAGATTGCCAGTAGAAATTTCTGTTTTGGTATAAAATGGCTTTTTTAGCCTCCCTCTCCCCCCACAAAAAAAAGAAGTTTCAGAGGAAAAATTTCATCCATCTCTACTCAAAGTCCCACCTAACATGTGGTCTTCTACCTGCAGATTTTCAACTTTTTAAATAATTCTAAAGATACTAGTTGGAAGAAATATTTAAAATACCAGGAATATATGCAGATTCATTTGAGGATGACAAAGCCAGAGCTTAAACCCCTTATGTAGCCATCGATGAATTATCTGAGTTTGCATGGGAGAGTCCAAATTTCAAAATTAGCTTTGTATTATTGTTCCTACACATGCTTCACATGCAGTTGTCCAGTCTGTGCCCCTCTTTAATATTTAGCAAACTTTAAAGAGAAGTGAAATAGACATGTAGAATCAGAGAATCCTAAGACTGAAAGGGACCTCAACAGGTCATCTTGTCCAGAGGTTCTCAAACTGGGGGTGGACTCCCCTTGGGGGGAGGATGGGAGGCATGGAGTGTATTCTAAGGGAGGCATGAGAAGCTTTAGTGGGAAAAACATATTGCGTACATTTTACCCATTGCCATGAATAACTAGCCAAGTTGATCCCTCCAGATAGATCAGGTCCTCAGCTAGCGCTGTGCATTGGACTCAAGATGGTGCTGGCATTTGGATGGATTTCTGTTAAGCTTCCATAGCATCATACAAAGTCGTTGCCATTTGTACTTTAATTCGTTTGCTACGACGCGGTGTGCACATTTAATTGCAAGCGTCGATCACCAGGGAAGTTTTACTTTTGCTCTTATTACAGTGGATCTTGGGCTCTGTTTCAATGCCTTGCTTCTTTTCATATTTAGTGAGAGTTGCGAGTTAGTTTTTCTTTCTAATTGTGTGGTGGAGGAAAGGGGTGCAATCAAATAAGTTTGAGAAGCACTGATCTAGTTCAGTATCCTGTTCTCATGGAAGAACCAGGCATTACCTAGACAATCTCTGACAGGTGTTTGGCTAGCCTGCTCTTAAAACTTTCCAGTGGTAGAGATTCCACAACTTCCTTAGGCAATTTATTCCAGTGTTTAACTACCCCAATAGTTAGAAATTTTTTCCTAATGTCAAGTCTAAACTGCCCTTGCTGCAATTTGAACCCTTTGCTTCCAGTCCTATTCTCAGAGGATAAGGAGAACAATTTCTCTCCCTCTTCCTTGTAACAACCTTTTATGTACGTGAAAACTGTTATTTCTCCTCTCAGTCTTTTCTTCTCCAAACAAACCCAATTTTTTCAATCATCCTTCATAGGTCATGCTTTCTAGACCTTTAAACATTTTTGTTGCTCTTCTCTGGAGTTTCTCCAATTTGTACACATCTTTCCTGAAATGGGGTGCCCAGAACTGAACACAATACTCCTGTTAAGGCCTAATCAGCACAAAGTAGAGCAGAAGAATTGCTTCTTTTGTCTTGCTTACAACACTCGTGCTAATACATCCCAGAATGATGTTTGCTCTTTGTGAAACAGTGTTACACTGTAGACTCATATATACAATTGATGTAATGATGCACATGAGTGGAACATGAGTGGACTAGGGCTGCTCCTGTAAGTTTATTAGCATCTTCTATGAGGTGTTGTGTGTCCTCATTGGCTTTCCAGGAATTCAGGGGCTTGGGCCCACAATGAGATCTCAAAAAAGTCATACATGCTATCAGTGTAAGTATTTCAAAGCATTTTCACCAAGTGTCTGAAGAGACTTGCATATGACAGCCTGACAAATGTTAGAGTATTCCAGTTCATTAAGCAATGAGCTGATTAAACTTCATAACCAACTAGAGAAACTGACCAGAGATTGATTCTGGTACCTTATTATAAAGACTGTTGAAGTCAGAGAAGTGCAAACGAGCCCCCAGAAATGCTACAATTGTACTAAATGAGAAGGACCGAAAGCAGTAAATAATATTAGGCTTATTGCAAGAGTAGATCATCTGTATAAACTATAAATAAATATGAAGACTCTGTACACGGAAAATTTATTTTCCTGATTACTTGAAACTGCCTTGCTAAGTTCTGAACTTTTCACTGAGAATTTGTCCCCTTAAATTATTTGTTACAGTATGTCCTGCATTAATTGTATTAAAGTTCACAATACATCAACAGCATTTTTTATTTCTGCCTTACAGATTTAATCTAGCATTAGAATGTTTATGTCATCACAAGTTAAGCCAAACAATTACTTAAATGTGTAGCATTAGATTGTTGTTGTTTTAAAATTGCATTTCCTATGGTGTCTGCATCATACAGTAGAGTATTTTCATTTTCTTTTGTGTTGTATCCTGGAACATTCACTGATTTTTTTTCCAATCAGAAGCCGTTGCTCCATTCCTCCATAGAATCAAAAGCTCTGGTCAAGGTACTTGTTACAAAGTAATATTCATTCAGTGTGAATGGAATTTCTGGTCCGTTGGCTTTTCTTTCTTCTTTGGTAACAAATAGTTTTCATCCATTATTCCACATACTTCTAATTGTATTTGAGATAAAACTGAACTGAATTGAGCAGCGTGACTATCTAACACTGACTTTCAGAATGAAATCTGAAGCTGCATGCTCAAGAATTCCTGCTATACTTGGGTGATAATGTGGGGAAATGATGACTGATCCTCCATTAACTCACCTTACTTTTGTGATTATTTATAAATAAATAGAAGAAAGGAGAAGACTGAGAAGAAGGATGGTTTTGTGTTTGAGGCACTGGACTGAGAATGGGATCAATTTCTGGCTCTGCCACAGACTTCCTTGGACAACTCATCTGTTTGCACCTCAGTTCCCCATCTGCAAAATGAGGATAATATTCTATCACCTTTTGTCTATTTGGACTGTAAACTCTTCCAGGACAGGAACTGAAATATCCAGTCATGATAAATTACTGTATCTTTGACCAGGAATATCTGAAGAACAGAAAGAGAGCAAAAGTCCATCTTTGTAACAGAAATTTATGCATTCAAATTATGCAAAGAATAATGATGAGTCCATGTGAAAACTATTTTTGCTATGGTTTGGGTATGTGCTCATCTGTTCCAAAAGTTTCTTTCAAATGTGTATTAAACCATTATGTAAGCTTCTCAATATTTCTTTTGGTAGAACTTAATTGGACATTTTGTTTTATAATGTGTAAGTACTTTAAGTCCTTTTCTTGATTTTATATACATTTGCACCATGCAATGTTGTCATACATAATAGCTGACAACTAAGACTGTGAAGTTGTAATCTTATTTTTTCATTATCTTTTTCTTGAAAAACAGTTATTGATTCTTCTGCATCAGAAATTCTTCTTCTAAAGACATTAAGAAATGAATGTATATTTCCTAAAATAATTTCCATCCGATCAAGAGCCATAGTCTAATTCTAGAAATTTAAGAACTGGCCAGTTGAGTTGAGTTCTCAATTCTCAGAATTGAGAATATTGTGTGTGTCAGATATTAAGACATTTCCTAAGGTCACAGGAGTCTTTTTCATAGTAAAAAAACTATGAATGTGCCATACCAGATCATAAAAAAGTCCATCTAGTCCAACAACCTTTCATGACAGTGGCCATTACCCATATATATATTTACTATAATTTACTATAATATCCCCATGTTCTTGTGTTATAAGAAAAGGTCACTAGAAGTACCCAATTTACCTTTTCTAAATCTTGCATTATTTTTATACTTCTCTCATGTCCTCTCTTATCTGTCTTCTCTGCATAATAAGTGGTTCCAATCTTTTCAATCTCTCTGCATACAGAAGTCTTCTCAAGCCGCTAATTATTTTTGTTGGCCATCTCTCAATGACTAGTTCTGCTCAATCCTTTGTGAGACAGATTGACCATAACTGAATGTAATGCTACAAGCGATGAAGTACTGTTAATCTGTCAGGTTTTTTGTTCCTAGTTCTGGGGAGAAAGCAAACCCTTGGAATAATAAGCAGCTATGCAATTCAGGGAGCATCTATACGTCAACAGCCACAAAGGCAAATGGGGGCTTGATAATAAAACTCCAAGACCTAGTTTTAATATGACTTCTGTTTTACAGTGGTGTGGAATCCCATTGATTTCAATGGATTTACACTGATTTACACTGGAGTGTACTTGACAGCAGTATTTGGCCTAGTGTTCTAATATTAATGAAGCTCAATCTATGGATTAGCTTGTGCCTCTGAAACAGTTGTCTTTGGGGTAAAGCATTCCCTGACCAGAGCTACCTGGTGTATCATAAGAGCATGAACTCTCTTTAAGGCGAGCATATCATGCCGTAGATATGGCTGATCAGCTCTACTAGTCAGTAAGTAGGAGGAGGGAAGAACTCTGAATCTGCTTGCTCCCTGCCCTCATTTGTGCATCAGACTCCCCCATGGGGTGCATCTCAGAAGCAGCTCCAAGGGCAGAAAATACCATTCAGGTACTCCTGCTTTTCTCCCTCTCCTCCCCTCCCCAACTTATGTACACCAGCATAAGGGCTGGCCAAGATATAGCCCTGTGTAAATGTGTCAACACAGTGTAAACCACTGGATGCTGAATACGTCAACAGTTTGATCTATCAGTCAGGTCTGGCCTTAGCCACAAACAAAGAAACTGGTCTCTTGAGGCCCTGCTCTTTGGAGGCCCCACATTCCATGCCCGCTCTTTGACCCCCAAGCCTACCCTATCTACACCTCTGACAGTGGCACAAGAGGGAGGAGGTGGCTGATTTCCACCCATCATGTAGGGCCCCACAAATCTTGCCAGCCAGGCTTTTTATTTTCTTTGCAATTAATATGTTAATATCAACCAGATATCAACACTACTTAACATGGTTTAACTAGCTGAGGAAACTGTGATTTACATACCTGTGTCAGTGACATATACCGTTAAACTGAGGGTTGGCAACTGCATCCAGTGTGTATGTAAGCTAGAAACTATATCTTTTTCCACTTGTCTGCACACATATACGTAAAGATTCAATTGTCAGACAGTGCCACTACTCTTCTCCCACAGGCAAGTGTATCCAAACCAGAAAATGTAGGAGGGTGAAGTGCTCCCATAATAAGAATTTGTATAATTAGCTGGGCCAAAGCAAACTGTATACTTTTACTCCACCACATTTCAATATATGACCATGAGAGTGGCACATTTTGGCCCTGTCGTATTATACCACTTGTCTCCATATTCCGTGGCAGCAAACGCTAATTCATGATCCCCCCTGAGCATGCATCACTTGTGACTTTCAGTGGGTTAAATAGCTAATTTTCATTCTAATCCTTTCTAATAGGAGGTTTATAAAGACAATTCTTACAGATCTTTTGCTGTTCTAGTACTGGCTAGACACTGCTAAAATAAATAGCAGCTTTATTAGCTGATGGTTACAGAAATACCTCTCTACCCTGCTTTCCTCCAGTGCTTCCTGCTGTGTTCTGCAATCTATACATACTATCCAAGGAGCTCAAACTTCTAAGCTTTAGTCTTCATCTTCTATTGATGATCTTCTATTCTCTTTGTCCTCAAGAGTTATTTTTTCATTAGACCATGTATATATTCTATGTTCAGGCAGTGAATTTGAAGATCTTCATTTCAGCAATAGACAAAAATCACTGAATTTGAAGTACTGGAGAAATTTCAGTTACTGGACTTATATTTTCCTGTGGTACCTCAGTGGCTTTTAAACTGTTGCTATCTTCTTCTGCAATGGCTATTGCCATTACAACTCTCAAAGCTATTGAGAGTTGTTCACAATTTAAACAGGCTTTAAACATTCATCAACTTCATAGCTGGAACACTGATTCAATTCACTCTTACCAACTAAGTTTCTATTTAAGACATTTCTGTTTGCACTATTTTGTTTGTCACAACATTCAGGAGAAATGTATGAAATTTCAGAGCATAAAATAGGAGCTAACCTTCTATTGTCATCTTTCTCCCACCCAGCTACATATATTTCCTCATGTGCTTCTCTTCTGTCTGTGTTTAGTATAAATAATTTCTCTCTGAAGCAGATATACTCTGTTTTATGGACCATTTTATTATTTATCTTAACCCTGAATTGAAATGGAGTGTGTGTAATCTGCTAGGTAGACACTGTAGTGAAGAACAAAGTCCCTATCTGCAAAACAGGTACAGTAATGGGCAATGAATTTTCCCACACTACCCCAATAAGGCTGGTCAATATTTTCCATTTGAAATTTTTCTTGAATGAAAAATGGCCCTCTTATGAAAATGAAAATATTCATTGAAAAAGTTGTTCTTTCAAAATTTCTGATTCTTTAATGGAAAAAGCAAAAACTGAAAAATTGAAAATTTCTAAGTTTTTCATTGTTTTGGTTTATTGCTCTTTCTCTTCTGTTTGTCCTCTCCACATCCTCTTCCTTTCTGACCTTTTTACATTTTCTACACTGCCACTGTAAAGGAGGGAGCAAGTAAAAAAAAAAGAAAATGAGAGGGAGAGAGAAAGGGGGGGTAACAAAAAACAAAAGCTGAAAAAATGTGTTTTAAATTTTTTTAACTGAAACTTTGACATTTTTATTCATTTTTTGAAGATGACTTAAAAAGGTTCAACAATGAGATCAAGCTTCATCACCTCTGTGGAGAAATTAAATCTAGGGGTGAGAAAGTAATTCATTTTCCCCCAAATTTATTCAATTTTTATTCTCTGCTGATACTGGCAGGTAGGTTGTTAATTTTAATAGTGTTTTTTGGTGATACAGACACCTGTTTACTCAGCACCTCTTAGGATTTTACCAATGCCAATAATCAGCTATTGGATGGTAATTACTTTTATTAAGGGTCTGATCCTGCTACCATGCAATTCAATGGCAAATCTACCATTGACTTCAGCAGTGCAGGGAAGAGTCCTAAATGTTAACATGGTGATTTAAGGAAATAAGCTCAGTATCTGATTACAAATCCCCTGAGCAATGCATTTCTCCAGTTTAACTTCTTCATAATAATTCCTGAAGTTAAACAAACTTCTTATTTTAATGTTTAATTTTTCTGTGGAAATATGAAGCATGTTTCAATTAAGTGTATCTCTCATCTTTCAGAAATTTAGCTTCCACTTCAGCTATTCTCATCTCACAGGCTTAAGGCTGTTTTTTAGAAAATGAAGGATTCCTATTGTTCTTCTAATCTTTTTCTGTAAATCAAATCCTTCAGTCAGGGCACTATAACAGTTGTTTTCCCCAACAATGCATTATGGGAATGTTCTTGTCCAAAAATTCAGTCCCTCTCACTATCTCTTCTGTAGTGGGTATAGTGAAAAACACTTTGAGATAATAAATCGTATCACTAATAAATATTGCCTTCTGCTGTTATATGGCAGTATCAAACAATAAAACCCTACATTAGCATGAAGACTTTGTGGTATCTGTGCGCACACTCTCAATCCATGGGAGAATGTATCTGAAGAAAATTCTGAATGTGTTTATTTAAGGAACCAGTGCTCTCAGAATGTTCCATTTGTTATGAACATGGCTTTTTAAAATATTAAACACTACATCCTCTCTGGTGCTGTTACTCACTTCAGAGACTGGGAAGTGAGAAGCTGCTTTGAGAGTGAAACACGTGGGCATGATTAAAAAGTAAATATTCACTGACAGCTGACATGGCACTGAATCGAAAACACCTCCTTTAATAAGGATGACACTGTGGTACTGTGCTCCTGCTCTTAGCAGCAAGCACTGGCAAACCACACAGATCTCAGGAGGCACGATCCTTCTTCGCCCAGCTCCACTTTTCAGAGCACTATCTCTTGTGCAGCCTGCTTCCTCTGGCAGGCCCATGTGGCTGAGACAAAGGACTCTGCCTCTACCTACTCATGACTCACTATGTGTTGGGAGGGGGACAAGAGCACAGGGACATACTCAAATATCGGTTACAAAAGAAGGGAGGAATGCTCTTGTGACCCCCCATCCCTGAGCGTTGGCACAAGATCAATGGATAATCTGCTACTTAGAATAGTTTCTGCACTTAGATACATTTTGTATGTTATTTTGAAGATAAAAATCATTCAGACTGGGCTTGGTACGGCTGCTTCTGCCAGACCACTGGCTCAATTCAAGAGGACAAACGTACAAAATCTTCTGATCTAGTTTTAGCCAGTGTGATTTATACACCTTTGGAAATATTGGTGTTCTTCAGGCTTATATTAGCGAGTTGGATCCATGCTTGTTCTATCTTGAAAGAACAAGGGGAGAGACATATTGTGTCTCTGTTTGATGGAGATTATCAATACCTCCCTTTGTGAGGGTAGAATGACGGAGGTTCTCAAGGAAGCTCTGGTATGGCCCCTTTGCCAGAAACTGTCACCTGACAATCTTGCCAGTTATTGGCCAGTTTTAAAGCTTGCATTCTGGGAAAGAGTGACAGAAAGGTGGAGGTGATAATGCATTTTTTTTAATTACTTGCAGTCTTAAAGTCTGTCAGGTTTTAGACTTGAATAGGATAGCCAGCCTGGGTTTATGATCTCTAGCCAGGGACAAGGAAAAATTATCCATGGTGATACTTTTAGTCTGCCAGTTGCCTTTATACCATTGACTGGTTTCAGTAGCTAGCAGGAGTGGGATTGATTCACCTTGAAGTGGCTAAGATCCTTTTAGGAATTATATTATTTATGTATTTAGATGCTGGCAAGTTAAGAGCCATTTGTTCCAGACACCTTTGACACCCTCCACCCTCCATTTGTTCCAGACACCTTATGACATTACTCATAATTCAAATTTAAAAAGTACCTTTTGCTATGACTCCCACCCCATCCAATAAACCAGATAAATTAATGATTAAAACAATAGAGATGGGATTCTTCCCTGGACTCACTGGTTGCATTTTGGGTGAAGTAATTTTGACATGCTCCAGCCCACATGGCAAACCAGCTCTGTGGGCATGGGGGGGCAGAGCAGAGTCCCTTCTCTGCTTAGTTTCTCCCTGAGGTTAGAATATCAGTCACACCCCTGGTGTTCTCCTTAGTGCCCAGAGGTATGATATCAGTCTCCTCTACACCTCTGTTTTGTTCAAGACAGAATCTGACCCTTAATGAAACAGTTCTTCTTTTTCTGAAGTTGGCTGTCATAGAAACTGGAGGGCACACATCCATATTCTGGAGTTGTTCCTCCAGTCAGTGTAACTAAAATAACCCAAGACAGGAACAACAGAAAAATAAAGGAAACATTTTCCCCAAACTACCCATTTCTTTATGTATAGGTTGCTGTGGGGAGATTGTCTTTTTTTACAATCTATGCCTACTACTATACTATACAGAATGTTAACCATAGCAGGAGGTTTTAATGATCAGCATATCTATCACTGCCAATTTAAACATGAGAATAAGAGATCCCTAGACTTGATTATTTTCAGGTAAAAAAGTACATGCCCATAAATTGGACAAAGCTTATATTTTCAGATCAGGCAATATTACTTCAGAATAAATGTTCTCTCTGGCCATGTGATCTTTGACTATAATGTCCTGTTCAAATCAATGTATACAATTCTACTAGAAAAGTCTTTAGAATGGTGCAAACCCTGCTGAATTCTGCTCACAAGGGCTTTGAAATTCTTTTTTCATTAGAATCTTTTTACATGGGATCACTGGCCCTGAAGTTCAAAACTTTTGAGTTTGGATGATCTAAATTACACATGTATAATAGTGTGAACCAATGGACAAATCTCACAGTTCTGCATTGTCTCTCATTTCCTTCAGGTTTGCAAAAGCAAACATATATTAGGCTACTGAGAGCAAGACAGCCACAAACACACAATTAGGCCTCACATATGAATTGTTTGGGTGGGACCCCTTAACACACCACCAGTCAGGGAATTCTTGCCTCAAAAACAGCTTCAGCTCCATGTCATCTGACTCAGCTGGTGCTTACTTGAAAACTAAAGCTAGAGTCCAATTAAGATGTGAACCTGGATGAAGGCTAGCTGGCTGCAGTTTAGCCCTAGCTAATATTGAAATTATTGATAGCTCCACGTGGCATTGCATTTGAAAAGGAGGACATTTGTAGTTAGGTGCTTAAATATGGATATAGGTATCTAACTTTAGGCACGTGCATTTGAAGATGTCGACTTCATGGTCTGAAGGAAGGAGTAGGCTGAAGCGTAAAATGAGGACAGTTTCTGTTGCATAGCTGTTTAATATTTGTTTTTTGCTGAAGATTACTCCATGAGGCAAGTGGGAAAGTTATTTTTACTGGGTTCCGCCGCCTCCTTAATTTGTATAATTGCCAATTATATGTACAGTTATTTGGAGATATTAGAGGTAGGTGACTATATAAATACAATATGTAATTATGTGTATGGTTGGAGTTTCATTGGCAAAGACTTTCCACTGACTCCACACATCTCCAGATGCCCGTGCCCTGGCTAGTTGTGGGGATGCACCACTAGCACTAAACCAGGAGCTGAAAGCAGTTGGCACTGTTCTCTATTGTACCTTTCCCTCCAGAAGCTTCTTTTATCCTGACGGAAGTACCTCAGGATCGCAGCGTTTGGGGGATAAATGCCTTCAAGTACATTTTGCTTATAATATGCCACATGCAAAATTAGCATTTGTTTTGATGGTTAGCATGTGGTACAATTTCTGTTATTTGAAAGGTTAAATGTACCATAATTATATCTCTCCTTTAGGGGGAGATGTAAAACCAATCACAAACGAATACATCCTGATTTAATTGGTGCTTGGGGTGGGAGGAGGGAGGACAGCTATGAGGAGCTATCAGAATGTGATATATCATGGCAGCACCCTTAAAAAAAGTACTAACTATAATAAGCAGGAATAGGCCAAATAAGGAAAAACAGTAGGAAGACCAAATGCTAGACAATTGAAAAAGGAACAAATCACTGAGCACACAACAGAAACACTGGAACACTAAACTGGAGTATTGGGAAAGGCATTATAAAATGTTGAGGACTATGTATGGTCTTTAAGACAGATATATTGTGCTGTTATTAATAAAGCATACTAGAAATGCTACTTACACTGTCAAGGTGGATTTGGGTTGAATTTCATTTCACTGAACTATTAACTACCCTTGGCCTAGAGAAACCTGAGTCAAACTCCCTCCTCAGTGAAAAAGGGAAAGTCTCCCAAGAAAAAGTTAACAGTCAAAGCAAATTCAATAGTTTCTTTCTCACTGGTTCTGCGGCATCAATCAAATGTGAGTTAGGGTACATTACCACCTCTGCTGCTAAAGTACAATAAGAATTACCAGAACACCATCCATCAAAAACGATCTCCTAAAGGACAAGCACTTCAGGGCTGACTGCCTGTGTGAGAGAAGTGATGATGGAAAAGACTTACTAGGTGATTCAGTGCATTTGCCTCCCAAAGACACTATTCTTAGTAGACATGAGCAAAAATGGAAAAAAAAATCTTCCACAAATATTCATTCAAATGTTTCAACAAACTCACTTCGACCATCTGGTTTTGTTGCCTAATATGCTAGAAAGCAAAATTGCTGGCTAACATGGTTTCTGAGATAGAGAAAAATGTGTATTCATGGAAAGCGAATTTCTAATTTGTAATGGTGTTGGCACAGACCCTGATATTTTTTTAAGTTTTGCTCATTTACTTAGGAAATAAAAATATTTCATGTGACCTGTTCATCAGATCAAAAGAGGTCAGATTGTGACTTTCAAATGAGTGTAACAAAATGCTCAGGAATTAGCTACAGATCAGAATTATTTGCTGTATGTTCTTCTGAATAGTTTGAAGAAATTGTGAGAAAATTACAATCTGTTTGTGACCAGTAGATTTGTAGGCTAATTTTGTTAAACAGATTACATAGCACAAATTATTCGCCCAGCTCCATTATCAAGTGCCTTGTACAGACTATTTTTAATAACCCAAGTGATGGTGCTCTAATTATTTCCCTTATCAGACTATTTCACACCCTAACACATTTCACTGTTAGGGAATTTTTTTCTGATATTGAACCCAATCCAACTCCCACTGAAGGACATGAAATAGTCCCCAAAGGACTGGGCTTATTCAACCTTGCCCAAATTGTCCTTATCTTCATTTTATAACTTCTTGTTATTATAACCCCTAATGTCATCCTAAATCATTCCTGTCCCTCTCTGGTGTCTGTACTCCTCAAAAATTGTAAATAATCATATCACCCTTACTCATTTTTTAAATCAGGCAAGACATCCTGCTTTCACTGTAGAGTCAATGAGGCTTTGCAGAAAATTTTCAAAGTATATTTCAGTGCAGTGAATGCAAGGAGGAGGAAGACAGGCTGAGATAAAATTGATTTTTTTCAGAATGGATGTCTGAGGAGTATGTCAGGAAGCAAACAAAACAAGGAATAAGTTACTGTATGCTTCAAGCACCACCCTACAAAACGTGAATCATAGCTATTTCCAAGCTGTATCCCTCTTCTTAATCAGACCTTAGTTTCAAATGAATTGCAATGAAGAAACACAGAAAGTATCCTCTTAAAAGAACAAACCTGAATATGAGAGGAGACATTTAAAGCCTATTCCTAATATTATATTTTTCATGCATAATCATATTTATTTAAATTTTTAAAATGCACCTGTCTAAATTCTTAAGTACATATGCACAATAAAACAAATACAAATGTTATTAAAAAAATGGACCAGAACAAAAAATGACTTTTGGGGGGTTGTTTTTTTTTCTCTGTTTTTCATGCTTTTTACAAAAGTGTACGACTTAAAAAATTTAGCCTTTTCTATTATCTGTAATCATTAGTATCAATGCTGAGATGGAATGTAGGCGGACTGCAAATGAAGACAATAGCACTTCTGGCTCCTAAATCATTTATGTTTTCTTTCCATTGTACCTACTAGAATTTGTCAACTAACATTTTATCTCAACTACAAAATGAATTCATCTCATTCCTGCTTACACTGCTATTTTGCTTGTTTTCCATGAATATTTGTGCAATAGTATTTTAGTAGCACAAATCATAGAATAATAGAAATGTAAGATTGGAAGGGCTCTCAAGAAGTCATCTAGTCCAGCCCCTTGTGTCGAAATAGTAAGAAGTAGCTAGACCATCCCTGACAGGTATTTGTCTAACCTGTTCTTAATAACCTCCTATGACAGAGATTCTACAATCTCCCTTTGAAGCATATTCTAGTGTTTAAGTATCCTTCTAGTTAGAAAGTTTTACCCACTATCTATCCAAAATCTCTCTTGCCAAAGATTATCACAATTCCCTAGTTTGCTTATGAGAATGTCATGTGGCATTATGTCAAAAGCTGTACTAAAATCAAGAAATCATACTTCTTCAGTTACCCCCGCCCATGAGTTCTTGAAGATACTCACTAAGAGTTCTGGGATTGCTTTTCCTTAATTCCTTAAGTAATCTAGGATTAATTCCATTAGACTATGCTGATTTGAATATATCTAACTTATTTAAATATCCATTAACCTGTTCTTTCAACTATTCTGGCTTGTGTTTCTTCTTCCTTGTTTATATTAATTGTGTTACATATCTGGTCACAATTAAATTCTTCAGTGAAGACAGATACAAAATAGGTATTAAAACCTTGATGTCACTCATTATTAGCAATCCTTCCCCGCTAAATTGAGTTCCTACGTTTTCCTTCATGTTTGCCTTGCTCCCGGTGTATTTATAAAATCTCTTCTTATCGATTATGTCACTTGCTAGGTGTAACTCATTTTGTGCCTCCCCTTTTACTCTGCCTGTCCTTTCTGAACAAGTTATACCCTTCTATATCAATATTCTAGTAATGACATTTATCATCCCAAATCTCAGTGGTGCCAATTAAATCATAATTTAATTTATGGACTAATATTTCCCATTCTTCCTGTTTTCCCCCATACTCCTTGTTTTTGTGTATAGACATCTAAGATGTTGAGAAGATTCCACCACTCATTTCACTCTTGTTGCTCCTGTGACTCATAATGCTTATGGAAAGTTAATTTAAATGTCAAAAGCTCATGTATTTTCAGAAATATAATTTTAAATTCACATAGATGAGTATACTAGAAGTTATCCACTGCTCATCCATTTGTGGAACAAAATGAATGTGTGAGACTTATCTGACCAATCAAAATGAACCTATGCAGCATGAATATTGAATACTTGCAGCAAACTGTTGATGACAAAGCTATAGATATTTTTTTAAATGCAAAAAAAGACTCAGATACCAAAACTTACATATGACAAATGAATTTGAAGAAATCAATGTAGTCACAGATATTCTGTGATTAGAAAACGAGACTACATATATCAGATAAACTATGCATTACAAAACATTCACCCAGCTCCAGACATCGCCTTTTTTGCAAGTGATATGATTAGCATAACAGTTCAGAAGTTTGCTTCCATGAACATCCATTGAACCTAGTGGCATACGAATAATACAAATATTACTAAGATGCTCAAGACATTGTCCATGCATTCTCAACTCTCCAGGAACCACTTACCAAATTGTAGGTCATACCATAGCTAAATAAAAAATAATAAGCTGATAGACTGCATGGATTTGCTTTGCAGTATTGTGTTCAATAAATCTTTCTTTGTGTTTATGGAAGTAGCTGTGCCATCCAGCTCTGTTCCTGCTCAGTCATTTTTCTCTAGAGAAAATCATACAGTAGACAGAAGAGGAGACTGATATCTTCACTGTAGCAGAAAGAATATACAAGATACATATAATTTTTATTGACCTACAAAGAATTTATATCACAGTTTTGAGGCCAAAAGATCTCTTCTTGTTCACATGGAAAAGGGGCTGTTGGGGCTTAGTTTGAGATCCAATTAAAAGGCATTGCATCATGTAACTTTTCATTTCTACTCAAGGATCATTGTGGTTCCAAACAATTTCTGCACTGCAGCAGAAAAACAGAGGCAGAGCCTTGGGATTGATTCATTACCAAAGAACATCATGGATAGACCAGTCCTAAAAGGCCAATCCAGAGAAGAGAAGCAGGAGTCTGAACTGTTCTACAGTTTTTATTTATTCATGCCACGAAGTTACAAATTTTCAGCTAGAAAAATGTAATTGTATTGCACTCCACAGAAACTCTGAGGGGGAACAAATGATTATTTAAAAATATAAGATGTTTTTACTTCCCTAAAAATGAGAACTTCTTATAAGGTTTTTAATTTAGGATTTTTTTAATTATTCGTCTCCCTCCCTTAGAGAGTTCATGAAAGGACAGGGAACTCTGATATTGAGCATTGTAAAATCAAGATGACAGCTGCATTGAAGAGAGAATGAAAATCACGTTAATTTTTCTCATAACACATAAGGTCTTTGTCTCTTAAAGGGAAGAAAACAGACCAGGGCAGCTAATCTATTTCTTGGCTGATTCTGTTACTCTGGGAAGTCTGAGGATCTGACTGAGGAGCAGAAGGATAGAATTAAGTCAAGGCTGCCTGATACTGTGACTTTTCTGATTAGATATTTATTTTGTGATTCCTTTTGGACATTCAGGATGTGTATGCATGCAAATGGCATAGTATTCCCTTATGTTCTTACTCCATGTTAGAAATAGATGGGCCAGATCCTCAGCTGGTGTAAATATCAATTTACATCAGCTGAGGATCTGCTTGTGGTACTTTGGAGTTCAAGTGAAACCAGTAAACCCTGACACTCTAATTGCCGTAAATACTCACAGCCCTAACATCAACATGCAGCCAATCTGCTATGGTTCCCAGAATTGTGAGTTTCTGTGTTACCCCTCTCAGCCTCAGTAAGTAAGAGTTTTACTGCTGCTATGCTATGCGACAACTCCCTAACACACCAGCTTGTCTGTCTTGCTAGCAAACTCTTCAAGATTCTACTAGTCCAAACCTTGCCTTGCATGTAACAAACAGCGAATCCCAATCTCCCCAGAAATCTCCGTGAAATGTACAGTCCTCTCCTGGAACACTCCCAGAAGTTGTTTGCTCCTCCTTTAAAGAGATAACAACATCATTTTATTAATTTAACTGGGGTTAAGAAGCACACTAATTTCAATTACAGCTTTGAATTGGTTTATAGTAAAAGTAAAACAAGTTTATTTAACAAAAGGACAAAAGATTAAGCAATATCAAGTATAAGGAATAAAAAAAGAAGCTGTTACAAGCAAACAAAAGTAAAAATACACTTCTAAAACTAAAACTTTGTTTCAGGGAGTCACAATATTTGCCTAAGTACATTTCTCATCTAAACGCAGTTCCCAAAGTCTTCAACCCCAATGGTTGAATGATCCAGAGTTCTGTGATTTCAAGATCTTCCTTTATTGCCCTAAAGTGATGGCTACCTGTAGGATTCTCTCCCCTTTCCAGTAAACCTTTGCAATGTACTCTTTGAAAAGGCCAAACCAAGCTTCTCTCCCTTGCTGGGGTGTAGATGCCATACCATCTTCCCAAAGTTCATTAACCCTGTTCCAAGAGGAAGAAAGACTTCCTTCTATTCTTCCCTTCCTGTTGACTTTCCAATCCCCCTGCTGATTCCATTGTTTTGGGACTTTCATTGTTTTGATGCCACATTGCTTAATTTACACTGGAGACAGGTAGATAATATTACCTTCATTCCTCCTGGGAGAAAACCTTCTCCCTGTATTTGATCAAAGACTTTAAAGCATAATATCAGTGAGTATCCATAATTCCTCATATAATGTTAATGCATACATTTCACGATGCTATTAATCAGCAGTGTGTCGCTAGCTTTCATAAAAGACCTTACTAGATATATGTTTATAATATAGTAATATTGTATTCAAGCAGCTGATTCAATTACTTGTCATCTGAGGTTGAGATACCTCCTCCTCCCCATCTTTATAGTTAAGAGGCTATTACACCACTCGCTAATTTGATGGCTGTGTTTACCTTTTTTATGTAAATATACCTTCATTGACTCTGCCTGATGACCAGGCTGGTCAGACAAGCAAATACTCATTCTTTTGTCTAAGGCAAACTGTGCTCATGCATTGCTTGCCAAACCCATTTTATGAACATAATTCTAGCACATATTGTAACTCTTTGTACACAATCTATGCATACCATTCAAGAATATTAACGATTAGAAAGTTATTAGTTTCCCAGTGATATATTACATGCCACCATTTGGGTATATATCATGACAACAGAGCGTTAGGTGTAGTGACTGTCAGGCCTGACAAGAGTTGCTGACAACGGTAGTGAACCTCCAGTTCACTCTGTGTCATACTGGCCCCTGTTTTTGAAATGATGCCCTATGCCATTCACTGTCAGCTCACAAACTCTGAACTCAATGGGCTAGTTGTTTTCTGTCCACAATTTCCACTTGGTGAACAGAAAGGTGGGGGAGCCATGTGGCTATCTGACTCTGGGGCTGGTTCTGCAGCATCTGGCTGTGGCTCCCAAAGAGCCATCCACCAATGATGGCTGGTGCATATGATCAGCCTCACTCCCTGCCCTGACATGCCACGTACACTGGGTGCTATAGTGGAGTGGCATAATATCTGCCCTTAAATTCTTAGCCTGCTCCGGACCCACCAAACACTGGAGGAATCCCAATCTGAGAATATCCAGCAAGTTGTTGGCTCCTTTATGTCACTGGAGCAGCACAAAGAGACCAGGCAGAGTCAGATAATCTGGTCCCATTTACATATTGAGGAGACCTCTGAGTCCTCTACATACAGTGAAACCCACGATTGCCATTTCTGTTCTACTTGAGAGGTTTTTAACAAAGGAAGCCCTGTTGCTGTTTACTCTCAATTCATCATTAGCTAAATAAAGCTGCCACATAAATATTGCCTTGATATTTGAATAAGTCAAGACACTCTGACACACATTTGTCTATTATTATGGTTTGCTCTGAGCTGATCAGACATGTATAAAGATTTTCCCCCCTAAACTATAAACAGCACTGTTATGCTTTGGCAAGGATAAATTGCCCCTAGTGTTTTCATTCTTTTTATCTGCTGACCCACTGAGCTACAGATACAGAGAGAGATTGAAATTGTGCTGTCAGCTACATTGGTGTAAATACAGAGCAACTCCATTGACATTAGTCGAGTTACTCTATGTTTGCACCAGAGTAACTGAGGAGAGAAATTGGTCACTTCTATATAGAAGAGAAACACAAACTCAGAGAACTGCAGTGTATTCACAATTAATAATAAGAGATGTCACCGACCATCCTAAAGGCAAGCGAAGAGCTACATTTAGAATAAAGTGAAGTAATGGAGCTATGCTGGTTAACCCCAGCAGAGGTTCCAGCCCAGCATTTTGCTATGAGCTATCTTTCTAATGATGGTTTTGTATCCACTAACAACAGTGACTAAGAATCTGCAAAATATAAATATGTTAATTTTGAACATTCTCACTTCTCTGATATATAGTGAATGGGTTTTCAGTGTATATTCTGGGCACTGTACATGTGCAATACCATCACAGGAAAACTAGAGGGATACTTCTTAATAGTTTTTTCTTTCATATTCTCTCATCACACATGTTTGCAACCAGCTACATTTGTTGCTATATAGACACTATGGACAAAAGTCTGCAGTTCTCATTCACTTAAAAACCCCCATGGACAGTTTTGTCTGAATAAGAGCATCAGGATTTGGCTCTATGAGGTAGTACTTTTCTGAACTCACTGCTGGTATACATGGGCTAAAATCCATTGAAGTTGCATTCACTTCTGCCAGTAGTGAATCTGGCCAATGTTTTAGGGACCACTGTGATCGTCTAGTCTGATTTTCTATATTACACAGGCCATAGAACATGATGTAGCTGTTGTTTAAAGTGCTTGGAGATCCTTAGATGACAGGCACTATAAAAATTTGAATCATTATTATTTAAGAGAAACTATTGAGTAAGTAAAGAGTGTAAGTATCTGATGTGAAGTAAAGAGTGTAAGTATCGCAGACTAAAGGAAAGCAGTGTCAACACACGGTCAAAGCTGCTCAGGATTTAGACCTAAGGGCCCAACCATGCACCCCAATTTATTTGAGGAAAGAAATCAGGACTGGAGTAATAACTTACTGGTGGGTATGGAGTTGCCCTGCGCAGACCAGAAAGTGGTTCTCTGAGGCTAGGACATGGCCAAAACACACAGGAGATAGTGGATTCAATACATCTCCTGTGCTCCCTGAACTAGTTGGGGTTCTGTGGAACTCTTCCTGTAAAATAAATTTGGTCTCTACTAACAGAATCTCAAGGGAGGGTAGAGTTCCTTTGACTGCCTAGAGTAAACCCACCTTGTGGCACAGATGTCCCAATGGGTGAATTGGGAGGTGAATCAAGGCACTGACTTTAATGAAAGTGGTGTGGCAAAGTCCTATCAATTTTTTGAAGGTTTAGGGTCCAGTCCATCTCCAGCTGACATCAAATGTCTTTCCCTTGAGTGTAATTGGATCATGATCTTGGAGGTTATATAAATATTCTATACCTAGATTGCGTCCATAGGATATAACTCTCAGTAATGGGCATTGCATTGCTGTGCTGTCTCAAAGGCAGCTCAAAGAGGAAATTGTGTTCCCCATTGCTCCCAGGGGTATTAATTTACTGCTTGTCTATGTGTTGTTATCCCTGACAAGCTGGCTCATTAGTAGTGGCAGATATGTTGGGGGAATGGAACCTAGGATCCACCCATGAAATTTGGATACACCTTGAAGGGGAGAAAAGGGATGATTCTTACTCTTCCTTACTCCCTTGTGCAAACACAAAACTCATCTCACAGTCAGAACCCTTAGTTCTGAGTATGTCTATAATTTGGAAACAGATATTTCAGTGAAAAGATACCATTTGATGTTCAGATAGAGGTGGTAAGACTTTTCCACAATGTAAACACTGATAAGTGTGTGTGTCAGGAGAAGAGGGGAGGCTGGATGTTTTTCATTTTTCATCGGAATAATGTACAAAAATAGAATTTATAAGAAAAAAAATCATCTCTTGTTCCTGCTGACATTTGTTGGCATTTATTTTACTTCAGTTTGATAAAATATGCTCCAATGGTTTCAAAGTTTGATTTAGTCTGTTATGAACTCTGTATGAAGTATTTTAGATTTGATTTTGTTGAACCGGCTGTGCTTTAATAAATTATTTTTAATTCATATGTGGTACCTGAATCTCAGAGAGCCATTAACTTTCATTATGCTGTCTTTGCAGTTTACTGTGTGGCAAGGTGCCAAATTTCTGAAACTTCTTGGGAAAGAATAAAACATAGAAAAAACTGAAAATAAGAGGAAATGAAACATTAAGGATTCTGCATTTTAAAAGGAGAGGCTGCACCTTAATTAACATATTAGGCGAATGCAGTCCTTTGTAGTGAGGATATAGGAAGACATAGTTTAACAAAAGGGTTGTAGTTCAAAGATACGTATGCATTAAGCTTGCATCTGTGTGTGTGTGGGTGGGTGGCTGGGTGTGTGTGGGTAACTATCCATAGACAAATAGCAGAAAAGACAGGGATATGATTATAAATATTTTTTAGACCTATAACTATACTAATGTTTTCTTGGTTGGGTTTTTTGGTTACAAAGGCAGTAAGTTCTATATTGTCTATCATGTCAAGGACATGATGTAAGTGAGAACGGATACAATATGATAACAGGAAAGAGCAGACCATAACTTCATTAGATGTTATATGAACAGGATGTTCTAAACCCAGTGAATAATAGAACTTCTTCCAGAAGCAAAAGGCCTTAACATGATCCCTAGTCATTTTTCTACAAGACCAAAGACCATGTGACAAGATGGATGCAACTCATTGTTTTTTACACCAAGCCCATTCTGGAAGTTTCTAACAAGGTAGTCAGTTTAAATGTACTGCCTTGTAAACATTATTTGACTCTGCCTTCTTCACCGTGTTCCACAGTTTCAAAAGTGGAAGCCCATTCTCTTAACACTTTCCCTATATATTCAGATTCACAATTAGATATCAATACTGCTAGCCCCTGCAGGCTGCTAAAAATTTCATCCCTGGTTGCTCAAACAGGGCCCAATCCAAAACCCATTAAGATCAATGGGAGTCTTTGCACTGACTTTATTTGCACTGACTTTTGATCCTACTCTTCACAAACATTCTCTTGGTTTGTAGATTTATTTATACAGAAATAGAGTTAATTTAATCACTATTTTAAAAGCTTTTAAGAGTTAAGGAAAGAAAAGTAGTAGTCATATCAAGAGAGCATTTAGCACATAATATTTTAGGTTTAAAATAGAAAAAGACAATGCAAGTGGCTTAAAGCTCACCTTTGTACTCTCCAGAGTTTCATTCAGCTTTTGTGTGTGATTGGTCTTCCTGTATTGAGTTTTATTTTTTATAGATAAACCGTTTCCTTAATTTAAATAATTGTGCGATTTTAAATTGATTTAGTTAAATTAGCATAACAGCAGCGCAACGCTCCTAACAGTAGCAGAACTTCTGGATGTAGACAGGAGTAACCTTCATGATAATGTGAGATTTTATTTATGTCACCTGCAAGCAGCCTCAATGGATTGATACCACAGTCAAAGCATTGTGTGGAAGCAGTGGTATCCCAACCCGGTCTACTTTCATCAGGCCACACCCACTTTCCCTGCTGTCAACAGAGGGGATGGCATAAAAATCCCTACATCAGTCTGTACACCATAAAAAATTGTTGCAGTGGATAATCCTCTGTCAGCCAGTTAAGTTAGCTTTATGGATATATTCAAATGGCAGAGTGGTGCAAAATGCTGCACCACTCTGGAGGTGCTAGCCCTATATTTTTGTACCTGAATGACATTTCTTTCTGCATTTTTTCTCTGATGTATTTGTGTTTAATATTAGTTGAGATTATGGTAACAACAGGTTTGCACAAACATATTAACTGAGCTCACAGATATGAAGAGGAATACAGGAGTCAGAGGATAATACAAAGATAAAATGTTACCAAAGGAATGATCAGTGTGGTGAGAAAATAAGAAGCATAGCTAACTTATATACAGTTTATATACACTTAGACGTAACAAAAGGCCACCATGGTTCTAATGAACCGGTCCTTAAATAGTATTTAGCTTCTATCTTTCATGACCCTGCTTCTGTCAGCTTCATCAGAGGAGCTCACTTTCTGTCACTCCTGTATTTTTTAAGCCCAATCTAGGGAAATCTTGCTTACAGTATCTTTGTCTTTTTTCTTTACATCTCATGCTAAAAGAAGCTGAGGAGCTTTCAGGCAGGTGAAAGACCATTTCCTTCCCAATCCTTTTCTTGCTCTGCATGACTCCTGCAACTTCCACCTTCACTATGTCAATGGCCAGAGGAGCTAAAAGGAGAACCTTCCAGGCAGCAACGATTGCCTGTTCTGTTCATTCCTTCTGAAGCACCTGGCACTGGCCACTGTTGGAAGATGGGATACTGGGCTAGATGGACCATTGGTCTGACCCAGTATCTCTGTTCTTATTTAGAGATCATTAACTAGAGCTGGTAAGAAAATAGGTTTATTTTTCACCAGAAAATTTTGACTTTTTGAAAAACCAAAAACTGAAACATTTTAGGTGACAAACAGTGAAAATCTGGGAGGGAAGGCGGAGGAATCAGCTTTCAGGGTTTTGACTTTCCAACAAACAATTGAAAGTTTTCTAGGCAAGCAGACAGTCTCTGCAAAAACGTTTGTTTTGTCAAAAAAAAAAATTCTGTCCAAAAAGTCTGATGGAAAATTTTCACCCAGCCCTACTACTGAGCCTTAGTATCGGGAGAAACCGTAGGGTCAAGCCCATAGACCATCCATTTTAAGTAAAACAGTTTTAATTAATAAAAGCACTAATGTATTTTTTAAATAGATATCATTTGAGAAAGCCTTGCAACATTTACTCTATTTGGAAATCCAGTTTCAAATGCCTAAATTCTTAGGAGCACATTTTCTAATAAACTTTTAGCCCTGCACTGTGCAAGAAATACAGTTGAAATGAATTACATGAAAGGCCCTCCTGGTTACCACTGATGTCATGGGACCCTTTCTTGTAGATGAAAATGAATAAAAACTGCCTCAAACTAATAAAGATTTCAGCCCTTGCAGCCCTTGCCTAACTCTGGCTCCAGAGTCTGAGAAATCACCTTCCTGAATTTATCATCTAAGAATTACAAAGTTCTCATACACTTGTCACCATGGCAAGAGGCATTACATGCGGTAGGTAACTGTGATTTGTGCAGATTTACAATTCTGTGCCATGGAAATGGAATAAAGGCCATAAATAAACCTCTCTGAGAATGACAGTAAATCTTTTGTGGCCTGAAGTTCAGTGTTGACCACCCATAACTGACATATCTTACGTTCACTTTAAACTGTAAGTTGCTTTTGCTTCATTAGGTTCTTGATTAGTGTTGCCTCAGTTGCTATAAAACTAAAACATTAAGTAGCAATAAATTACTTTCACTTCCCACAATATCCATTTAACTCTCATGTATGAGTGTTGATGGAATGTTATTTATTTTAAAATGTTTTGCCATAGCCCCTTCTTACTGATGGATCTTTCATCCTGAGTCTCTCTGGAAGCCCTTGTGCAGGGAGGAGAGTGAGGATGCTGCTCCATACAGGTGTCTGGCCTTTACCATGTGAGATGAGGCAAATTTGCATGTTGAGGGGCCCCTCCATGCACCAATTTCAAAAAGGCAATCAAGCACAGACATTGGAGTTTATCGTCCATGAAACTTGGACGTATGATATTGCAAATGTTGATGCACTAGTTAATGGAAATAATGTATCATACTTTTAAGTATTCTATTTCTGTCCTCTTTAATTGATTGCTTTAAAATGCCCTCCATAAAAGGTTAAAGTTATAAGTATAGAAAATATTGTTATGCCGGGAGTCTCCAGGTGGAGCTCTTACACACTGTTTTACAGGTTATTTTTTGTTAGCATAGTAGCACTGTTCAGTGCTTGAAGAAATACTTCACAATTGTGAAATTTTGTAATGTAGTGTATTTTCAGGGAAGCCATTGCAAACAGCAAGAGAGTTTGCTCTCTGTCTTAATCTCGCTACGTAGGGTAAATTCTTGAGCTAGAAGTGCTCCCAGGAAAATGGACATTGATGATAAGTGAGGCTGATTTTTTAAAAAATAATAGTTTACATAAGAAATTTGTCATTCCAGGCTGACCAGACGCATCCCCTTGCACGCATGTGTGCTGTTGCAGGTGAGCCCTGATTTTTTCCTCACCCAGTACATCAACAAGTCCAAACAGACCACCAGGTGCTAAAGAACACCTCCCTGTGGAGGGTCTCCTTTTATTAACAGAAAAACCAGCACAGAACATAAAGAAAACTTTCACCCCAACATCTCAGCTGAGTGACTTGGTCCATCTGTCCCCCACCTGTGTCCAGTACTCACCACTCCCCAAGCTCTTCCCCAGGGATTCTCTCTGTTCCAGTCTCTGCCCGTGGTATCATCCCTCTTGCTCTTCCCAAAGTAAGAGTCGGGGTCCAGGGCAGTCTATCCTCTGCAACTCTTCTCCAGAGATAGCAAGTGAGCCTTGCCACATTAGGCTTATAGCCAGTGTCTGGGAGACCCCTGGTTAAGCCCAGCCCTTCTTCAATGCCAACTGATTGCAGCCTTCCATCTAGGAGGCTTTTCTCTCTAGGAGCGTCTTAGAGGTTTCCCATTCTGGTGGGTTCCCCACCAAGCTCACCCTCAAGGCTCCCTGCTTAACCCTTTGGCTCAGGCCTCTCCAATCTGCCTTTGGAGTTCCTTTCTTCTTCTTCTTGATTCGTTTCCTGGGTCTATGACCATTACGCATTGTAACTTTGTATCTTTTTCATGCAAGCACAGTGGCCCTCACATGAGACACACCCTGAAGGATCAGGGCTAGAATGTGCCTCCTTTTTTAAATGTAGGACATGTCTGAGCAGGAAAGAAACACACTAAATAAGTATTCAGTTGAACAGTAAGTGCATTTCCACACCAATAGCCTGATTTTTCAGAGGTGTTGAACAACTGCAGTTCCTACTATCTTTAGTGGGACAAATGGTTAGTGTCTCTTACAATTCAGCTACAGAATCCAATTTAAATTTTTAAGAGAAATGATATCAAACATTTTGGTAAAGGCTAGATTCAGGCTTTGCTGGGGTAGCTTCCACTTACACCAGAGATAAGTTTGTATCTTAGACTTTCTTCAAGTTCTTCACATGCCAGCTATGTGAATTCAAACACAAACAAAAAAGTCACCCTTCCCACTCCATTCCCTCATCTTCCTTTGAGAACTTCAGAGGTATTTTGTGCCTTTTTCCTCTCCAGCAACCTATCCATTGTCTTACTGAAAATATGATTTTCTACATTTCTCTGTGAGGGGTTATGGCCTTGTGATTAGAGCAGGTGTCTGGGAGTCAGGATTCCCATGTTGTATTCCTCACTCTTGCACTGACTTGCTGTATGAACTTGGGCAAGTCAGCTAACCTCTCTGTGCTTCATTAGCCTCATCTGCAAAGTGGATATAATTAAATTTGTCCATCCTACAGAGTTGTTATAGGACTTGGTGCAATATGTTAAAAAGGTCTTTCAAATTCTCAAATCAAAGGATCTGTACTGATGCAATTTATTCATATAGTAAATAACCCAAAGTTAAGGTGGAAACAATAAGGCTTTCTCAACTTCCTCATTGATATAATTCTGTTCAACATCTTTTCATTCTTCTCATTTTGTAGACATTGCTCGGAGGAGATATGGGGGGAAAAAGTCATAATCGTCTTACCTTCAAAGAAGTGTTCTTTCTTATTTCTTGCTGCTGATAAAATCTTTTCTCATTTCCTAACACAGTATTCATGAAAAGTGACAATGAATGTTCCACCTGAATTCCCCTTTTTTCATGGTCATCTCACTGGGATATGTATAATATATTTTCCCCACATAAAACAGATCCTTTTTTATATTTAAGCTAAGTAACTAGAAAGAATCTCTTTCCATAAATAGGACAATACTTGAGGATACTTTCCAGCAGAAACATGCAGCAGCACTCCGATATAACCTGAATTCATCTGGTTTTCCAAAAGCTCAGCAATCATTCCCACAAGGACTATATTTTGTTTTCAGACATTTTATTTTTCAAGGTAGTTTCTAATACATGAAGGTGTAAAAGTTCTGTGTCTCAGTTATGGCTAATTGAGTTCTGTTCTCTACCACCAATGTTCTCTTCTTTGCTGTTCAGTCTTGAATATATTGCCCCAATGTTTCCTTTTAAAAATGTTTCTGTTGATTGTAGCTGGGATAACCAGATGTCTGGATTTTATAGGAAAGGTCCTGTAGTCAGGGCTTTGTGATATATAGATGCCTATATAGCCTTTAAGACGAAACTTCTGGTAACATCTTCAGTTGGTTGGCTAATCTTAGAAGCAAAGGTTGACTGTATTAGAGCAAAATCAGTCCATTAAATGACAGAAGGACAACAGGAATCATTTGGTCAAGTAAAAAAAGACCAGATGTATGGGAAAGGAATTGTTTATTGTCACCATCATAGATTTGAACAGAAATAGATATGTATTGTTTTAGTCTTTATTTGATTTTCAACACATGGCACAAGAAATCAAGTCCTTTAATAGATTAAAGAAGTTCTAGCTCTGAATAGGTCATAATTGCCATCTCGGTGCACTGTTGGACATGTTTGCCTCTCTTAAAAAATCCTCCATTAAATCCATGAAGGATAGATGCATTTGTCTTGCTTTCCTGCACTTATGGATTCATAATGGTAATTACTATTAGAATACCTGTGGTTTTGGCTTCCTTAATGAATTAGGTTTAACATATCTTCAGTGGCCTTGCAAATGACTTATTATACATCTGCTGAAGAATTGGTACAACAGAAAGTCCAAAGACCTATTCAAAGGGAAGAGATGGGGAGTTATCTGGGGTGTCATATAAAGACAAAGTACTTTGACAATTTTGAGAGTCAGGGATGAAGGAGAAGCAGCTTACCTTCTTGCTAAATGCAGAAAAGGAGGGAAAAATCCCCTTACAAGTGCATAATAAAATTAATGCACCACCTTAAACACTAAAATCATTTTCACAAGACATTTACCAGGGGGTAGTTTTGCATCCATCTCATCTTACTTCAAGTAAAACCACCTTCTGTCTATTCAATATACCAAAAATCCATATACAGAATTATTAAAAAACAGAGTTAGCTACAGTGGCAGAATTAGTAATATGCCCTGTTAGATGTTTTTAACCAAATTACTATTGGATTCTTTAAAGCCAATTGATCTTCTGTCTGTCTTTCCAGAAAATATGAAGCAGTTTCACTGTACACCTTCTCTTCTAAACCAAGCAATTTCTCTCTTTCCTTAAAGAAGGTAGATGGAAAGCCAAGCCTGCCCTAGATTTGTAGATTCCCATTCTCATAATTACAGTAGGCCAGATCGTGCCCTACAGTGAAATAGCTTGCATAGGGTATGAAGACATACTGATTTTATTCTCACAGAATCCATATAACATAATTCCCCAGAACATACAAGGATTTTCCCCCCTACCACAAATCAATCGATCTCAAGATCTGCTGATGCTTGAGCCATTTGCATGGAGACCTGGTGCCTTTTCATTGAATCCAAGCTCATGCAGCCCTTTCCAGAGTCATACAACTTCCAGATCTATACTACCTCCAGATCCAGCTGGGGTTACCTCACCAGGGAATCCCCCTGTTACCACTGTGGCTGGAATCTCCCACCTTTGAATAGGTCTTTGGCCTTTCTGTTGTACCAATTCTTCAGCAGATGTATAATACATCATTTGCAGGGCCACATCATTTGACACCTTCAGACATCATTAACTTAAGGAAGAAATCCCAATGGGAATGGGACAATGCCATAGAGAATGGCTGCCTTTTTCAGTGCCACTCCCTCCTACATCCAAGTCTGCTCCAATACTCCCCATGTGTCACAGAATCTGACTCTTTCAAGATGTAGGTAGAGAGAAAGTGAGATGATGCTGCAGAAGCACAATCCCATTTTGTGCCCCTTCCCAATTCCATTCATACTTTTCATTTCCAGTTGAGACAGAGAAGATAATTTGACCTAAACTGGGGGGAGAAGATAGGTTCCAAAAATGTGTTTCTGTGTAAGAGGTGTGGGGTGGAGGGAGTGAGGATGAGGGTGGCAGGTTGGGGGGGGGCAATATAGTAGATATCTTCATAAGCACTGCTTTTCTGCTTTCAGTTTATCTTACAACATTGTCAGTCTATCCTCATTTCTCTTCTCATCAGTCTTGACATTTGGTACAGTAAAGCTCCTAAAATGTTCTGCCCCTTCCAAACAAGAAATGGAGTGGTGCATCTAATCCCTTATGTACAATACAGTTTCAGGCCAGTACACAGAACTGTCCAGCTAAGTTTTACAATGAATGGATGAAATTTATATAGCCACTTTTTTTTTTAAAAAAAGACCATGTCAGACCAAAATATGTTAGTTTTTTAAAATCCATAGATAAAACTTGCAGCTTTAAAACAGCAACCAAAGCGTTTTGAACAGTTTGAATAAAAAGATACCTTTCCATTACCTGTGAGTAACTGGTAATTTTTATACCATTTTGCGGGCAGAAGCAGAAACAGGTATTACACATTCTTGAACACATTCCATTAATTCAAAGGTATTCATGAGCTTGTATCACAGGCAGACAAAAGCAATATTAAAAGACAGTAACATTATGTTGAATAAATAATAGGTGGCTCCGTATGGTGAGAAATGTTTTTCTGCAATAATTCATTTAATGAAATACAGTCAACTCACAGTAGGAAATTCTCTCCTATTGTTGATTGAGATGAAATAGTTTTCACTGGGGACCAGTTGTCGGAACTTTCATTCATATTTAAATTCTATTGTGCCTCAATAAAAACTAAACCTCTATCAAGAAAATATTTAATTTAATTCACATCTAGAATAGAAAGCATAAGGATATGCAAGGCCTTTTATTGACATTTGCAATACTTCCTTAATACTGATAAGAAAAGAAACAGAAGAAACAGTAACATGACAGTCTTCTTAGTAGTGCTTCAGCACTGCAAGTTGGTAGTTGTATTGTGAACACAAAAGACTATGGGCTCAGAGCCTCAGAAAATGTGATCAGTGCTCTGTACAGGATCGGAGGGCCAGGGCTAAAGTGATCAAAAATCACCTTTACACTGCTCCAACCCTGGTGCTGCTTGGGGCTTGTTCACCACAACATAAATGAAGGCATCCTTAATGCTTTTATACCAAGCGGGAATTGTCAGAGAGCTCCAGGCACTAAAACAAGCGGGGAGGATTTGCTCTGTACTATCTCGGGATCCCTCCAGCCTTAGTAGACATATTTTTCTGGATTGCTGTGTCTGTGTTAGACCTCACTTCTCAACTACGCTACTGTTCTGTTTCTCTCTTTCATCTATTCCCAGCCTACAAGAGCTAACATTAAAGATATTACCATACTACCCTTCCATTGCATGCAATTCCATCTGGTTTAATCTCTTCACTTGTTTTTAGTTTTATAGCTATAATTTTTCCCATCTTTCAGTGAACTATATCATAATTTTCTTAAGTTTTATTTTCTGTATTTGTATTTCTATTATTTGGTTGTTCCATTTTTATTTGAAATCAGTGTAATCTATTGTGTCTTAATCCTTGGGGATTTCCATTACAGTATGAATATGGTTGGTGAATTTTCTGATGTGCTTCACAATAGCTGGAAACTGATTGGCATTGTGTTTTAGCATAGCTCGACCTCCATTAAACTTTGGAAGAATCTTCACAGATCTTTTACAGGTATAAATGTATCTTTTATTTCATCCTTCATGTCTTTTATGTCTTTGGCATTAGTAATGGGCTTCAGCAAGGTAGTCTAGAGTTTGTCATCTGCTCATCATTGATAAGTGACATTCTCCCAGAGGGATGATTTTATTTTCCAAGGTAGTGATCATTTCACTGGAGTCCCAGCTGTCAGCCTCTTTACCTCTCATTTCCGCTTAAAGGGTCTGCAATTTCTTCACAGCCAAACCATTTTCTTTGAGGCTTCTAACTGATCAGTTATGTGTCTAAATTTCTATTTTTATATTACAAAAAGTTGAACTTCGTTTATAAACTGTGGTCTGTTTTCTGCATGTAACCGGGTAGTGTGTAACTGGGCAGTGTTGCTTTTGGTGTGTGGGAGTTGTGTTATTTAAAAATAGTTCTATAAACACAAACAAGGTATCTGATATAATTAAATTTCAGACTCACCAAAGTATTACAGAAAGCAATCTTCTCTGGGCCTGACGGGACTAAACTTTGCTCAGGGGTGTTGATTATGGGGGTGAAAACCCCCACCCTAAAATTTCCCTCCAGCCCAGCTAACTCCATCTCTGGCAGGGAGAAAACAGACTGCCCCAGTTTCTACCACTCTTCATCTGTGTGTTTGCTAGCCTTCCAGCTTTCCAGTGGCACCCTGAGCAGTCTCTTCTATTTCATCCAATCCCCCTTCCTTTTCTCGGGTATTTGTGGTTTGGAATCCCCTTCAATCCAGGCTTTAGCCTTGGAAAGTGTAATTTATACTAATCTCCATGATGCCAGATAGGAAGTTTCTTCCCTCATTGATTGACCAGTCATTGTTATCTTAATTCCTTTGAAGCTGTTTACCACAGGTGTCTTCTCTTTGCCATCATTTTCTTTCCTGTAAATTTGCCCCTTATATTTTCCTTTGAGTTCACTCTAGGCATTCAGGCAGGATAATGTTACCTAGATAAATTGATGTGTATACGATATTTATAAAAAAAATAAGTTTCTTGGTTTTCCATACAGTCCTTCTGACCAGACATGCACAGGGGCTGTTCACTCCATGTGCCTGTAGAGCTGCACATCACCTCAAAGGACTAGGAGAGGATATGTGGCCAGGAGCCCCCTCTGCTCATGTAAGACTTCAGAAAAGGAGTGTCCCTCTGTGAGTTACAGTCCTCCCCAAAGATGAATTTTGGGCTCTGAGACTCGACACCAGGATTTACTTTAGGCTGTGAATGCCTTGCACAACCTAACCTTTTATTTTCAAATAAGTAACTATACTTGGCCAGACTTTCTAATTGACTATCAACTGTTAAAGAGATGGCACTGGACATCAATGTGATCTTTACTCCTGTATTTCTTAGAACAGATACCTCAAGACACAAAGATTGGCAGCTACTCATATCTGGGATTTTGGACCAGCCTTATAATAGGGATAGGGACCAGTCAGCAAAGTTCAATTCTAGCTCTGGAGCCAAATCTGAATTTCTTCAGACTTAAACTGAAAGGAAAGTGAGGTCAAGGGATTTGATTGAGGTACCCTCAACTATTTTAAACACAGAAATTAATACCTGAATACTTTAGGAGAGATATAGTTGTATATCTGTATGTATGCAAATAGTTACTAGAAAAGGTGCTAGTGGATGGCATTCAAGAAAATGTGCCATTGTTCGTGGTCCAATAAAACTTCTTGTTGTGCCCTGAAAATGGCTTCCACCATGCAGTTCTTTACACAGAGCTCTCAGCAATACACTAACACAAAAAGCTGGTAGCATAAAAATATCTGGTTAGATTTCAGAGTAAAACAAAATTACCTCACTTTCTCCCATTTGACTATGTATTTTACAAACTATTTTCTGAGGCTCTGCATCAGTTTAATATCGATTCACATTTTATTTCAAATACAGAATTCAGCCCATTGGTTAACAATTAATAAAGCTTGTTTTATATTATTAAAATTTCTGCAAAAACGATCAAGATGTCAGATCTGAAATTTGTTCTAAACTTCTAAAATCAAGAATCAGTTTTTGCATCCTGAAATATTCATTCTGATTGCCAGTAATGTTTGAATGTACAAACATTACCTTGATTTGCAAGCCTTCTGAAGATCAAAAAAGGTAATTTGCAACTCTAGGGCTTGTTGAGTTTTTTAAAAATCTGTATTAACAATTAAAGGGTAGCTTTTTCAAAATGTTTCCTTTTCTATCAAACCTGCATAGCAATATTTTCCATAACAGTGTACTGTGAGTAAATACTCATCCCCATTTCTATACGGTCAAGTCTGTTCTCAGAACTCTCCATGGGCATTCTGGTATTTCACCTTTGTCAATTTCTGACTTAATCTGAGCTACTTTTTGTTTCCACAACGGCAGATTGTTTAATTGGCATGTGTAATTCTTCATCCATTTTCACATCCATATTTATGACATTTTTATTAATGCTCATCACAAGATCCACACTTCCACAGTACTTTATTTCTAGGCTTGGAATTTACTTGTGCTATAAAATCAATACATAACTTTGTTGCTTTTGTGTCCCTATGGGAACACTATCCTTTTCTTGGTTCTTTGCACTCTTAATACGTACGAAGGATTTTGTTCTGTTTTAAATGATCTGTGTATTCTTCAACATTACATTAAAATATTCTCCTGAAATTACACTTTTCCTGTGCTCATCTATTAATTTTGAATGTAATCCTAATTCAATTAGTATTTAGCATCCATAATAGAAATGATACAGACACTGTGCCAGTAAAGTGTTTTTCATTTTCAGTTTGTCTCTAACTGTGGTTGGGTTTTGTGCTTTGATGTTCCTAAATACTCTGCAAAGTGGTTCCTAAAATTGTTTAAAATGATATTTCTTAATCTTTTTTTAGCAGAGCGTATTGTTTGAACCTATTGCATTTTTTACAAAAGTAATAATTTTCATTTATGGTGGTGCAGTTTTTGCTGCCTTGTACACAGTGTGTTTTTTACATGAAGGTGGAGCTAAGATGAGATCATGCAATCTGTTTTCATCAATTGCTCTTGTAAGTGGTCTGAGTGATTTAAGAAGTAGCATTTTGTCCTCTGTTTCTGGAATAGTCCAGCATGAGTGACAAACCCCGGTGCTTGTATTTTTATTATATTTTTTCAGATTAGACTGAACCAAGTTCTTGACTGCCTGTGATTACTAAAAATAGCTCTTGTACTTTTCAGAAGAGTAGGGCAATTCAGCTAATGTTTAGCTAAATTCACTGTTAGGTATTTACATTCTTTTACTCTTATTCCCTGTGCAATTTAAATAAATGTGATAAACTTCATTTCCTGTCCAAAACATGTTGTGTAGTGTAGCTGTGCATTAGTTATTTGCGTTTCACTCACCGGGGGATTTGCTGGTAAGCGAGGTAACTTCTCTCTCCCTGTTCATCCGTAGAATACCACTCTCTGTAGTATCTTGCAGGTGATGCAAGGGCCCGTACAATCTGCATTCCAATGTCTAATGTTGAATACAGGGCTTTAAATTTTGGTCATATATTTATGTGTGCAATACATATCAAACATTTTGATTTCTGGATCTAAAATGAATTTTCAGTGTTTGTGAAAACTGGTAGATCTACAAGAATGTGAACAAAAACTCACTACAGCCACAATCCAGGTACCACATTGCTGGTGGTAATGCAGGCTTCCTTGTGCCACCAAGCTATATTCCTTTCCACTGTTCCTGAAGGACCAGCTGCAGGGGCAAAAGGGAAATGAAGTAGATCATTACATTTTGGAAAATATTCTGAGCTTTTGTTGGTTTTTTTTTCATTTTCATTGAAATTTCATGTGAATTTTTTAAACAAATCTGAAAACCTTCCCCCCCACCAAAAAAAAGCTGTTTTTTAAACCAGTTATGGTTTTACAAACTTATTGAAAATGAAACATTTTCATGAAAGTCCTTATTGTTGATGAAGAACCATTTTTTGAGAAAACTACTTTCTGATTAAAATCTTTTTACAATCTCTATAATTCAGTTTTATTCAATCCTAGGTTTCTCTGTTGAGAGTCCAACAAGTAAGGATGAGTAATCTGGATCACGTTATGATGTTTGGTTATGTTTTTAAATGTAACTACCTCCTCATTTTGTCCTGGAGCAGAAGCAGTTGCAGAAACAGCACAACAGAGGCTGTTTCTGTTATGTCTCTGGCCTGGCTACAAGAGGAGTAACTTGAAATAGCGCCCGTCATGTCTGGAGGCTTATCCAGACTAAATCTCTGATCATTTAGAGCTAACAACAATGAAGACTTGTGATATGGACATCTGCCCATCTCCAATAGGTACCAGATTGAAGCTATTTAACAGTCTTCTGAAGATAACAGCTTTTGGTCAGTACAAACCCAGAACAGATTTGTCTCATCGCCTAGATTAAAGCAACCACATCTCATTACCTAATTTATCCAGTCCCCTTCATTAACACAACTCCCCCTGTAAGCATTAACACAACTCCCCATTTGTAAGCATGACTCATTTTTTTCTCCCTTGTATACGTTGACATCAATGAAAATTGAATCGGTATGTTCCTGGTCCATAGACAAATCTTCTCCTGATAAGCAAAAAAGATCCAGCCATGCCACAGGATGCTGTGCTAAAGTTTTCACGAGGACAAGTCACTCATTGCTTGTAAATATAATTTCATTATTTAAATATAATGGACCAAATCCATTCACAAAGTGACTGATTTCAGCTGAGCTGCAGAAATAAAATTTGCCCCAGGGTTTATAGGTTCCATTTACATTATTCCAGAAAGAAGTTGCATAGATCACACTATGAGCTTTGTTGACACTTCCTACAGTAAAAAGTTTACCATCTGCAAAACTTGTGTGTGGGAGTACAAAGAAAAGAGCTCCCGGGGGGAAATTTAGAAAAATACCATCAACTGCCCTCACTGAAATTGGAATAAACGTCTTCCAAAACCCATAGTATTATATAATAAAGTTCCAACTTGTTTGATAAAATGTAGTTTTACTCTTCTAAGATTACATAATTACACAACCACTGAGTCAAGTTTAAATTTTTTCTTCAAGGTCTTTCATAACTCCACACACATTTAAGAATTTGTCACACATTTTATCTAACTAATTTAACCTCTTTTCTTGCAAATCTGTGAGCAGATAACGTCCTTAGAATTATCCATTATTTGAAAGTATTTGATGAATCTTTTTATTTATTTATTTTAAATCCATGCATTGATTACCAACATTTCTTGTGATAACTCCACGAATGGCTAGCATGAAAGTTAACAGTAAGAAAATAAATATCAGTGAAATATGGTCTCTCAGTCTTCAAAAATTTTATTTCTAAATTATTTTCTTCAGCTTCTTGGTATTTCAATACCTCTGTCAAATCATCTGATCTTATGCAGCTTTTAAATCATTTTATTCTGAGTATAAATCTAAAACTGACCTCCAAAGCTAATGATGATCTGAGTTATTCCTTTATATTGCTATTTAATGGCCTTAACAACATCAGCACTTTGACAAGTTGGCTAAGGTGTATTGATTTTTTCAGTTTACATTGATAGTCTTTGCTCTTAAGTCTTAACCTCTTGGTGTCAGCAGACACACACACTATAGTTATTGCCATCAATGTGCTCAATGCCAGGAAATCTTAACTCTTAGATGTAAAGGGGTTTATGAAAAACAATAACTTAGAGTGGAATTCCTTGATTGGTCAGAATGATTACTGCAAAAAGGTAAAAAGAGAACACACTGAGCCTGATTAGCATTGGGTTATTCTTATTTTACTTTAGCATAATTCCATTGATTTTTCCACTATACCAGTTTAAAAATAGAGCAGTGAACCAATAATTGCAGAAACATCTCATTTACTAGTTGTAGTCTGTACAATTTTGAGTAGCTTTTACATTTTTGTTCTTAGATGGGAAAATTTCTTCCCCTATTCTCTCGAAACAACTAAACCATTTCACACCCTTCCTTTTTTCTGCTGTGTCTCATACTTTGAATGCTGATAACTTTGTTTCATGCACCTGGCATTCACTTACCCCTCCCATGATGCTGTGATCAGAGCTGGTTGATCGCAGGATGTCACATGATTTAAAAAATTAGCAAAACTAGTCAACTTTTGAAAATGTGTATTCACTCTATCAAACAGCAGTGGCTAGCAGATGTTATTGATAGGGAAGAATAAAAGTATATGTTAAATAAACTAATAGGAATCTTCTTAACTCCAGCCACAAAGAAAAATCTTCACAACTCAGTGCTGATCCTGGGTTATAATTTCTGTCTCCAAAGGACAAATTCAATAAGATCTTTCTGAAACTATGTAAGGCTTGACCATGCAGGGTGCTGAGCAAACTCTCCTCCCCCGTGCATCCAGCCACAGATCCTTGTAGAATTTTGCATGGTTGTTTTTCTTTTTTAATAACAAGTATAACCCAGACAGCTGAACCAGTTAAAAAAAAATTCTGTTAACACCATTAATTTGTTTTAAAAAAACACTGTAGTTCAGTCATTTACCCACAATTTCAAAGTGTTCAAGGCATGGTGGCCCCATTGAACTGAACTAGATTTTCCTTCCTTCTGCACAAAAAATCAGCTTTCCACTAAGCTGAAGTAAACAAGTTACTTTCCCTGTTCTTTCAAACTGCTGTGTATTGTTTGATATCAAGAGGTCTCCCTTCATGCCCTTTATATTCAGTGTTTGGTTGAAAAGATTTTCAGGAGCTGTTGCACAAATATTTTGCATCTAAAATAACAACAGCTTTTGTAGCTGAACTGTTTGTACATTTTACATTGCTATATTAGTTAAGCTGTAAAAATGAACTACAGAATGGTAGAGCAGGTAAGTTTCTCTGTCATTTTCCAATGGTGGTATGGTAAATCCCTACTGTAAAATCTGTACTGAAGTTATCAAGCTCTGTAAAGAACTTACTATAGCAAGGCCTTAGTGCTAAAAATATAATAACAACGACTATAACTTAAATCTAAAAGCACACATTAACATTTGCTAAAGATGGCTCTGAATTCCATTTCTTGCAATCATATTAGGTTGCAGTCATTTAAAGATCCACTGAGTCTTTGAAAAAATCAGCATTCTACGTAGAAACGATTTTACTTCTACCAAGTTCTTTTTTTAGGTGAACCTCCCATTCAAATGGTGGTGAAACCCCGCTACTTTGTTTATGGGAAGGAACATTTTCCTGAAAGCAAAATATTTGTTCCTTACAAATTAATCTAGTGGCATATTCCTCACATGAAGTCATATTCCTCTCTCTAGTTTCTAATTTTAGTATTACAAGCAAAGAATTACAACTTCACATGAGGAATAAACAGCAGGAGCAGATAAAAAATAGCCTCAATATTAAAACCAGAGAGGGAAAAAAACATATGAATATAGGTCATGCACTGTGTCTGTAAATGGAATGTTTCTTGTAACAACCCAAGTGATGTCACTTGGCACTTCAACATTCATAATTTACAGTCTTTTACTGTAAGTTTATAAAAACTCTCGAACCTTCTATACAGCTACAACCATTCCATAAGGTGGAAGACCTTTTTTTCTTCACTTGGTCATAAAAAAATACTGTGAATGAATGCTTTTAATATGACATGACATATTCCCAGTTTTCTAAACTCTTCTGCATTTGAAAGCTGTGGGCCTTTTGTATGGAAAATGTCATCGATCAGCTTCATGTCAGAACTGTTTACTATGACATAAAAGGTTTTCTCTCCTCCACTACAAATAGGCGGTGATATCACAGATTCAATCACTGGACTGCAAAAGCAGACAAAGCCTAGTCACATCATTTCCCTGTACCTCTACAACTTGTGTAATAGCCTAGATTTGTAATAACTGAAGAGTTATTTATTATCAGTCTGAGGGCCCAGGTCTCTAGCTCAAAAGATATGGTCTTCTTCTTGTCTGGGAGACACATAAAAGAATTATAACACATTAGGTGGTGAGGAATCACAAGCATTCAGAAGATTAACTTCTCCCAAGGGCATTAGATATTCGTAATGAAGAGCTGTTCTGATAGCTACTACATTTTGCTTTTGGTAGTATAAGTCTCTGGAGTTGTGGCCAGTTCTGAATGTTAGGATGGAAATTACATGAGAGACTGAATGAGGGGTGCAAAATTACTGCATTTCATTGATAACTTAGTAAGCAGTCTGCTTGCTAGCCCTAATCTTTAAATGTTTGCAGTCAGGAATTAATGCAGACAGTTATGCATATGCATATTTGAAAATTGGCAGGACTTATGTATCTCATATTCACTATGGTAGTTGAATATAAGCTCTTTCAACCCATGGACATTCAGGATAGCTCATCTGCATATCATTTGTCATAATATAAAATGCATATTATAAAGTAGTTGTAACAGATCCTACCGTATGATATCCCTTCTGAAAAAGTAAACTCTTCATGTAATAAGTGTTGCCATGTAAACCAATTAGTTTGAATTAAAACACAGAAAATATGCCGTGGACTCAGTAGTTTAGAAAATGTCACCAAATTTTCACATTTATGGTTCTATTTACTGCAAGTCTACAATGTTCTTAGAATTTATTTCAGTATTTTCCCAGCCTCCATTATTTTCTATACTGTTTTAAGGTTATTCTCTTTCCCTTGTGGTGAATTTATGCTTCTCTTCTCTAATAAAAAAAAATGTTGCTTTCCTATACACAGTACAGGGCACTGATTTTTTTGGGTATTGCATTATAAGGTGAAACTAATAAAACACTTCAAAGTGATGTGTGTTTTAAATGGTTTCCATGTCCCTTGACATTGCTGATATAGAAATACCTAAGCAAACTATTTCTGTTTGTGGTGGAGGGGAAGGGGAGTTTGATAACTAAGTTTGGAAGAACAGATAGGATTTTTTATAACAAAATATGGATATGTAAATAAAATATAAATAAAATAAAATAAAATGTAGCTGTCTTGACACTCTGAATGTCAGTTGCAGTTGTCTTGTAGCAACCACTACTATTGGGCCCAACAATAGAGGCAGTTTCAAATACTCAGTGTTTTAACTAGCTCACTAAAGTGTCAATATCTTGAATTGCTCACCTCTTTTTTTATATTTGGTGCAAATCACCGAGGTACATGCACATTACACCAATAAAAACCATCAATTAAAAATCAGTGGAATACACAGAGATTCCTGTTGAGGGATAAAGATGGGAAATTCTGCAGAGTATTTCTCCAAATATTCACTCAAGCAAGCATTTATATGAATTTGCTTTGGCCATGTTCATGCTTCTTATGCGTTCCCTTTCTGCAAATTTACTGGCATGAATGTCCATGGAATGAGAATTCCAAAGTATAATGAGAGAGTAGCCATGGAGCCAAATTTTAAATTTTCACATGCAAGTACTTGAGCTTGAAGTGCTTGTACATTCATCTAGAACTGATTTAAAGGTGACTGAAATCAATAGGAAGACACCCCTGACTTCAATGGACTTTGCATCAGGCCCACAGACAGGAACAGACCCATGTGACTTTTCTAACCACTCCCAACTAAACAATAGTGCTTGAATAGTGACTACCCAACGCTTCCGGAAAACTGTTCCCCTGATTAGGAGTCTCCTGATTTCCTTGGAAGAGGTTCTGTTGAATCTCTTGCAAGTCTCATTAATAAATTCTTTGAAAAACTCTCAGCATTCAGCAGATTTGATATGGACAGGCCCAGGATTGTGATGGTGAGCGTGGAGACAGTGATTATGTATGGAGTTCTGCTTTGTTGAGTGTATTTGCTAAGTGTTTGTGAACAATGCATTGGATTTTCTTTTTCTCAGCACTCTTGCTCTTGCCATAGGGTATGCTAGGAGCAGAGAGAAGGCAATTCTTAAAAAGAAGCCCATTAGTGGATATTTGTCAATATTTATTGCTCCATTTTTCTTCTCATTTCTCCTTCCTTCTGTGTTGTCTCCCCTTCCTCCTACACTCTTTACAAATATCTCTAAAATTGCTGGACATGGTCAAACTGGTTCTTTCAATCTAGCACTTCACCTGTGTGCAGAAATCGTGGTAATTAATATAAAACAATAATTTTGGCCCTTTGACTCTTTTGAATATTGCTGGGCCCTCCAGAGAGAAGTGGGGAAAAATCCAAAATTTTACAGGGGGTGAAAGTAGTTGGTCTTGACAAAATCTGTCACCAATTAATATTTTTATAGGCTCATATATAGATTTTGTTCACTTTTGTGGATTACTTTGAAGTTAACTTGTAAAAAGTAATATTCAACAGACAATTTTATAAATCTCGCACGCACGCATGCACACACGCACACCCCATGAGCAGCTAAGGGCTGGAATTAGAACCTTGGTCCTTCAAAATCCAACACCAAATTCTTCTTCCATTTGATCTTAAAAGAATGTTCTTTCACCTGCTGCTAATGTTAAATCCTTTAGCTTCTCTGCAGGCCACAAGAGGGCAATATCATTACTCATTTGTACCCATAAAGCCAGTATAACACATCCTGACAAGATGTCATTGCTTTACAGACTACACTAAGACCAACAACCATATACAGTAGACTCCATAAAAACATCAGCAATGAAATGATTTAAAGTGTAATATTTTAAAATGACAATTTAGTTCTCATCAGTAAAAGAGAAATAGGAAATAAAAAAGAATGCTGCAGTCAGCATACTGTAATTGATAACTTGAATGAGTCTAACAAGATACTTGGGTGAGATCATTTATTTTTCTGCTATTATTCTGCATTTTGTTTTTATTCTCAAATAAATTTGCCTGGTCCTATTTAGTGTTGTTCTTATTAAGCCATAATCCATAAAAAAATAAATAGAACCTTTAAAAAATCAGGTGCGTTTTGCATACACTTAATATATAAGCATTATTTTACATCTTTATAATGTTTTTCATTACAAACTGGAATACACAGTATATATTACAGAGGGATCATTTTACCCCTACCAAATGGCAGCCATCTTGGAGGTGAAACAAACAGCACTATTCAACAGTTTAGGACAGACTACAGTATCCAACTTCTGCCTTTATATCTGCTGAGAGAGAACTCTCACTCCCTGTGAGGAAATCCTGTTAAAGCTACTAGAGCTAGAGATCCAAAATGTGCTCTAACCTTTAATGCTAGAATTGCTGTTGTACTAGTTCAAGCCATACAGCAACTGTTGTTAATCTCTAATGCTAGTAGACCTGGGGATGTCAGGCAAAGGGAACTGAGTACTGATTAAAGCTGCCAGACCAACACAGAGAGACTAGGAGAGAAGATGATACTGAGGGAGAGAAGACAGGAAGGACAGGTGAAAGTGTTGCAAAGAAAAATCACAAGACATAGTGAGGGGAAGAGGAGAGTCCTTAGGATAATCACCCCTTTTCTACATAATATTAATAACGGGGGAGGGAATCGCTGTAAATTTTACAGGCTAGACCATCACGTTTATCCAATCCCCAGAACAAGTGGTTAGAACTGAACCACTACAAGGATCTCTCCAGGGGGGATTGTTCCTGACGAACAAAATCCCCAGATATCACCCTATCCCTGGCTACCTAGCAAACAAGAAGACCCTGCAAATTGTACTGTTCTTTGGGATGCCCAGCCTGTTCCTGGGGGTTAGGCCCTTGACTCTACCCCATTCCAGTCTCATGCCCTTTGGGGCAATTTGCAACAATAGGAGCCATGCCTGCATTTTCCTGAGTGCAGAGGCTGCAATTGTCCTTGACGCCTACTCCTTGCACTCTCTCCCAGACTGTGCACAAGGGTCAGGAACAATTTTGCTCTAATGCATTTGGCCACCTTTTAAATGGGTCCTCACATATAATTCAGCACAGATCATTTTCTAATAAGTGTGAGCTATTTGTAAATGTTGATCACCCACAAGAGTAAAGACATTGAATTGAAAGCAGCTGAGTCTTGTTAAACTAATCTCGCCAGTTAAATTAATCAGTCATTTTGGGGGATTTTGAGTTAGCATACCTGCTGACCTAGGAAATAAAATGAGAGCTTTTATTGAGACTCTGATATAACCTTTAACAAAAGTAGGAAACTGCAGGAATTAACTGAAAACAAAGACTTGATTTCACTTCAACCAGTCACCGCTCAGGGTCCGTTTTTTTTGTTTGTTTGTTTGTTTTTAAAGTTATATTATGTTTCCATTAGCTACAAGCTGTTCTAAAGTATTCTGCCCTGCTTTCTTCAAGTCCCTGCCAGCTCATTTAATAAACTAGTCCTATTATAGATGCAGCACTATTGAGTGAGCAGCTCCATGCAGGAATCACAACTAGCCACGCAGGAGAGAACAGACAGAAAAAAGATGCAGATGTTCTCAGTGAGGACTGACTTCCCCAGTGTAGCGATCCTGTACACGTCCCTATGGACCATTTAAGCCCTTAAGGTGAAGATGAAGCTGTGCACAAGTCCTTGTGGAAGCCCTTGTACTCATTGGGAAGAATTTCATGCTAATTGCACTATTAAGAACAAACTAGAAGTGAATTGAATAAAAAAATTGAAAATGCTCCCTGCATAATAGCACTTCAGTTGTGATCAGTGGAGGTGCTTGAGTGAACAGCCATCTTGTTTAAATGGCATGGGGCTGGTAGTGGGATATTCTCCAAGACAGGTCTTTGATTCTGGAACTCACTTCTCCCCATTTTCTGGCACAACACTGTCTGGCTTTTATTAACTTCATGTCACACTGCAAGGTATAGGCTTTTGTTGAGCAGAGTGAGCAAGGTTTTGTTTAGTGGATGGTCGGGTGTGGAAAGTTATTGGTTTCTTGGGTGTTGTATATTGTTCAGATTTGGGGTTGAACTGATTGGGCAAAAGGCTATTTGCTTAGAAGTATATCCTTAGCTTTGTATTTTTAATTGTTGAGCAAGTTCTTTGAATAGGTGTCATTAAACCTATTTGAAGAAATAAATAATGGAAAACTAAAAAATGCTGATTTAGTATACTAACTTGCAAATTATTTGAAACCCATTTATTGTGTTGCTTCTGGACTACAGTCTATTAGAGGAAAACACTAGAGATGGCACAAGCCTTGCCATTTGGCTATGGATTTGGTTTCAGAATCCTCCCCTATCAAAGTTCCAGGGAGCTAGCATTGAAGGTTCCAGTCTGGGCCCTTCTATAAAAGAAATTAAGGAAATAAAACCTCTTTTGTCACAGTATTACGACAGATTTGATTTCCAATGATTTATGCAAATGCTTTATAGACCAGCTGATAAATTGTTTTTCAAACCAAACAAACTTATTTTGCTATTCTAATAAAATCAGTGTTGCAGCACTTATCTAGATTATAGCCATAATGCTTTCATTTTACTCATTTTACTAGTCTGATTTTGAATGTTGGAAAAAGTATGGGACTTGGCTCCCAGTCCTTTCACATACATTTTGTATGCTAGTAGCTTGGTTACAAGACATCCCTTCATGTCTCAGGTTATTGTTGTTTTGTCCTGGTTCCCCTTGGTTACACTAAAATACATAATTCCCTCCTGACTGGAAAAAGAGGAACAATAATAGTATTTATAAATGTACTTTAATATATCTTTATGATGCCTCAGGATATTTTCTTTTTTGATACTCTTAAAGTTGGATTTAATTAATTGTTTTATAATATGGTTTAATATGCATGATTCTTATTTCTCCCTACCAGCAGATGAAGCGGGGGGCTTCCCTGACAACTGACTTGAGAATCCATAGGATCCTCTGTATAGAAGTTTCTTCATTAAATGGAATTCTTTCCTTCCATACAAGAGGACTGATTCTCTAGCCCGTTGCTCCAATTTTATACTCCAATGACTTCAGAAGAGTTACATCAGCATAAATCTGATGCACTGTAATGGAGACTCAGGCCCACGATATTTATATAATCAGAAATTTTAATATGAATGGAATCATAACTGTTTTTACATGCTTTTAAGTATAATTAATTGCACTGTCATTCAACTTCTTTTCATTTTGCTTTCATTTTCCATGTCCTATACTTAATTAATGTAAACCAGTTTTTAAAAAAGGAAATTACATTCTTAATTCCATACATAGTTAATAAACCATACATAGTTAATAATAGTTTATGAAGCAAGTCATTTCCTATGACACTCCTGACTTAGAGCAGAGAAAAATGTCATTACATATTTTTTCCAAGTAATAAGAGATGTATTAATTCTGTGCTTAAATATGGATATTTGTGCAATAATAGATTTTAGATAAATATATTTCAGTTCATCTGCCATTCGTTCAGTAAATATTGATAGATATTGACATTAGACAAAATATTATTTCAGTTTCTCCTTTGGAATGTTAACTGATTATATTATATGTTAACTATTAACTATTATAACAAATAGCCTATTAACTATTATAACTATTAACTATTATAACAAATACTGTGTTGCCCCTCTCACAGTTGCCTCTCACACAGGGCAACACATATCTTATATCTTATAAATCTAACAGTCCTAAAAAGAGGTAACTTATTGTTATACTAAGGAGAAACTTCTCTCTAGACATAGGTAAAAGCATATGAACAGGAACCTGGGAACCTGGCACTGAACGTGCCAAAGCTCCAGACGGAAATCCAGACACTAAAATCCCAAAGACAAGTATAAAGAGGTGTACAGCTTACAGTAAGGACAAGGGAGGGCAGTAGAACTTAAGTTCCTTACCCAGAGCTGTGTTCTTTTAGATTGTCCTTGTCTTTGCAGAGAAGAAAAAAAAAAGAGAATCCTACTTGCATCTAGGTGTCACATTAAATAGCTCAAATCACTGAGGTAAGGTAACAAAAGTAACACCTATTAATAAGAAAAGGGCTATGTAAGATTTACAGCACCATGACCCAAGAAAAGTCTACCTGCTATTTTTCAAATGCCAGCACTTTCTAATTTCAGCTCAAAGAAAAAGAGCCTTTCCACAATAAATAAGGATTATTATGATCCGTTTTATTCACCAGATCCTGCCAACAAATGATGCATGATACCATCACCAAAAAAGGGAAATTAAATACACAAAGATAGTATATAATTGAAACGTCATTCACAGACGGGCCTGAAATGTAAATAACTGATAAAAGAATGATCTTGTGGAAGGTACTGATATGAATGGTTATACTGGGTCATTTACTCTTCCCAGTTACATGGATGTTATTCTGGAGATACTCCATTGACATCTGACATTAAGCTGTGCTAAATTTTGGTTGAACACATAGATCATGTGGCCTTGTTTCTGCTCTCCAACTGGATGAGAATAATTATTTGAATCAGATTTCTAGTGCAAATGCTCACATTTATTAATTCAAACATTAGTGTCCCGCTAGTATTTGCTTAAAATTATCTTGTTTCCATGAACATTCCTGTTCTGTAAATAAGAGAGATGGAAAAATTGTCAAAATTATTTCAGTCTTATTCCTTCAAGTATTTATGAAAAGATTTGGGGTTAATTTGTCTAGTTCTAAAGAAAACACACAAACAAATCACATTTCCAGTGTATAGCTACACTGAAGGACCAAATTGTGTTTTCAAGTGCACACTTTTCCCTCACTAAAGTGCTCTGTGGCACTGTGATTTTGAAGTACCTATTTGGCAAAAGAATGCATAAAATAAAAGACATTAAATACATACGGTATGATCAATGTAAAAATATTTCATAAGAACTTTTTATTAGAATGGAAGTAAAAAGTTGTAATTTGCTCATTTAATTATTTAAATAATATATGCCTTAAATTTATGTAACCCAGGTATTTTTCTACTACTGTTACAATGAAGACAAATAGAATATAGTGTCTGCAGAATGAAATATGCCTGAAGTAGTAGTTTTCTTAGTTATACTAGAAACGTATAACCGATGATAGATCCATTTCCTCATTTCTCATTTTTCTTGAAATTCTGCAAACACTTTCAGATCCTGAGGGTCATTTTTCAAGGAGGACTTTCAACCCAAGACTTTCAAATGTAATTGTTTAAATTACTTAAAGACTCAGTTTAGTCACCGGGCTAAGATTTTACAAAGCCATTGAGAAAAGCAATTTGAAATAGGATTTCGTTCAAAGGTAATTTAGTAAAGGTAATGTCTGAAATTTCAGCTGATGTAAGTCAAAGAATGTGACTTTTTCAAATGTCTCTAGTCTAACCAGTGATCTTAATATGGATTGAAATTCAGATTTTGTCTTGTTTAATATAATGAAGACAAATCAGACTTTCAGAATTACAAACACATATAGCATTACAGAAAGGCTACACAAATACTTTGGATCACACACCACAAGGGATGATTGGGATATACTTACCCCACACGTACTGTTTCCAGGGACTGTCAGAGACTAAGGCCCGGGTCTTATGATGGACTCTGCGAGGGCAGATTGTGGCACCAGGTGAAACATCACGGAAGCCAGTAGAGCTCTGTGTGGGTGCAGCAACATGGAGCTCAGAATCATTACACGCTCATTCGAGTACTGGATGGCAGCTTGAGTAGTACCGAGCTTTAAAAATTGGATCTTGGGGCAATGCTGGGAATTACAGATCTGTGAGTCAGTACTACCCACATTAATTGAAAAAATAATTAAACAAAGTTATAAAACACCTTGATGAGTAAGCTATGATAAAGATAAACCAGCATGGCATCTGTAAAGGATAATCATGCCTCTCCAATTAATTACTGTTCTTGGAAAATGTTAACAATATATAATGGATAAAGGACAACCAAGATTATAATTCATTTGGGCTTTCAAAAAGTCTTTGATTAAGTCCCTCTCAAGAGACAATTAAGGAACTAAGAAGTCAGAAGGGGACATGTAACATTCTGCGGTGGATCAGAAACTGATTGTGAGGAGAAAAACAAAGAAGGACTAAGTAACTGATTTTCAACATAGAAGAAGCTTAGCAGTGGTTTCTCCCAAAGGAATTGTACAAGGACTGGTGGTATTTAATGTATTTATTTAACTTCTGGAAGAAGGGGTGAACGGTGAAGGGAGAAAATTGATGGATGACAGAAAATTGTTTGAGTTAGTCAGGTTTAAAGGGGATTCTGAGGAACTTCAGAAGAACCGAATAAAACTAGAAAATTAGGCCACCCAGTTCAAATGAAAGATAATGCATATTGAAAGCAGCAATTTGAATTGTACATGCATATTGATAGACTGTAAATTAAGTATAACTGTTCAGCAAAAAGATGTATAGTTGGCATCATTTTGTATAGTTCAATTTAAAACATCTCTTCAGTGATCAGGAATAGTCAAAAATAGACAAGATGCAAGGTGGCATTAAGAAAGGAACAGCAAATAATAACAAATCTATTGAATGGTATTAATCAATAATAACTCTCAACTTGATAGTCACGCATCTCAGTGCCTCAGTGTTCTTTCCACTCTAGTCTAGGAACAATGATAATACTACTGCAGATGTTCTCTAAATTTTAATGACATTCAGTTTTCATTGGATAGCAACAGAGAACATTATTGTGTATCAATATATATATTTCCACACACACCATAGGGGCCTAGTTCTGGCCTCCCTCATGCTCCGCATATCTTGGATTATTATCTAATTTGAATGTGCTATCTCACTGTGTGTCTGACATTCAGCGTTGGATGGTTTGTTGTAATGGATTTCACACAGCAGAGTGGAAGAATGCCCTGTTTTACTTCCTATATTGGACAGATATTTTGGAAGCAGATCTTTATTCAGGAATCTTAGGGGTTTATTGTTCACCTGGAGGTTTTCTTGTTGAACAATTTGTTGTTCCTGTTATTATAAAATTCTAAACTTTTCCTTCTGAAAAGCACAGCTAGGATTTAAGTATTTACTCTTTAGGACTGAAACAGACTCTTATCCATAATCATATTAGACTGTGATTTGATTATTACCTTTCCCTTCTGCCCTTCCTACTGATGATACACTATTGCTTTGATGGATCCAAAATGTGGCACCTTGTCACTGTTGTACATTTTGGCCTAATCCTGAAGACAGTGCTCATCCCATTTACCTGGCATATGTATTAGGAGGACCAAAAGTAAAAAGACACCTTCTTCTCCCAGACATGGAGAGCCACTTACAGAAGTGCCATCACCCCAATGTTTGAAGCAGCAATGCCATTTATGCACAACCAGTGGATCCCTGCCCGTGCCCCACTTCCACCTGCTCTCTGGAGCATTGAGTTCTGCACTATGCATTATGCACTAGGTATACATGCTTCTGTGATGGCCATGGGTGCTACACTGGGGCATGATTCAGCAATCTCCAGTGCAAAAGCATGAGCTCCTACAGCTTATGCTAACAAGCCCCATAAAACACACTCACCTGTAGGTTACATGCACATTTCATTTGGCTCTGAATCTCGGTCTTATTTTACCACATGCATATCTTAAAGATCTTTGAGCTCAGAACTTTTAGTCGCATATTCTAAACTTTTGTAAGCCAGTGATTATGGACTTGTCCCACTATTGTCTTGGCATTTGGAGCAGCCAAATGCTCTCAAGAAATCTGCTGTTAGGGTTCTCTTTCTTTAGTGCACAATAATGTGAGTTAAGTGTGGCCTCAGTAAAGGAAATGACTTCATAGTGAAAGAGTTCTTAGCTTAGTAAAGGACCAATTCACATTCTTCTGTTCTTTTTATGGATGTAATGTATTTTTATTGTAATGCTCTCCGAGATGTCCTTGGGATAATGTCCCAAATGGCTGAGGATTTTATTGTTTTATCCAACAGCATAACAGGGCTCTTTTGTTTAAAGTCTGCATATCTGCATGATCATAACTAGGCCTTTTGCATTGCAGTCTGAGGTTCTGTTTGTGTGGAAATTTCCATCTGCACCCCTGAGCAAAGTAACACACATTGACAGGTTAAAAAAGGTGGATGAGTGTCAGTGCTCTTGCCAGCTATTAAAACTCACTTCGTATACTGCAGCACTAGCTTTTAGTTATTTATTTTGAGTCAGCTACAAGCAAGATATATAAATGTTCTATATTTTTACACTTAGACATTTTTTCTCATTATGCTGCTGCCACTTTTCTGCCTTCTCTCAGACTGGGGCTTTGGTTAAGAATAAATCCTATGTCAGATAAATAAGGAGGGAGTCAATCCTTTCCAGATAACTTACTGTAACTTTTTAGAACTGTTCAACTCAAGCAAATTTTCACAACTGAAATACATTTTCCTAATTCGGTTTCACACCATTCAGATACCCCTCAGGGGATTCTCTTCAGAAACTGGGCTAATTTGCCTAATGTAATATAGTGTGTGCAGCCTCTCAGTATGTGGAAACCTGCCAGACAAAGAGGTTATGTATTTTCAAAGGGGAATATTAAAACTGAGAAGGGAAAGGAAATGGCCATAGTAATAATAATAATTAGCATTGATGTATAGCACTTTACATCTTCAATGGGCTTCACAAACATTAACTAATTGGTTCTCATGGCATCCATGATAAAATATTAGCCCATTTTACAGACAGGGTGAGAGACAGGTTAAATGGCCCAGAGCGGATGAGTCAGTGGCAGAGCTGGGATTAGAGTTTGCTGACTCCCAATACTCGCAAAAATATTTTCCCTCCCAGAGATTGCAAGGAGAATGCATTTGGGTTCTAAATTCAAAGCCAATCTTCTCACTCAGAGTCACTGGGACTGGGAACACTGGCAGTCACATGCTCAGTCCTGCAGAAAGGAGTGAGGACACACCCAGCCCAACTCTGTTGAAAGGAAGATCCCTGTACCACAGGATCTATGAAAGGGGAAGGAAGAGTAGAGAAAATGGTCCCTTTGTGACCTGACAAGTCCCCTGGACAAAAAAAGTGTTAAGATGCTGGGCACTTACATTCATATGCTAAGTACCAGCAATTTTAAATACTGCATGAGCTCTATATGACTTGGGTAAATATGGGGAGAGGAAGTGGGTGGTTTATTTGTTTGGGGATGGGTCGGTATGGAGGAAGAATCCCCTTCAGGAAATGGTTCCATGTAAAATATTGTAGCATTTACTGCTTTTTTCTAACTTTGGAGGGAAAAATTGTGGTTGGCTGCTCAGCTCCTTTTGTGTGAAGATCAGAGTAGGTGTCTCGTCCCATATTAGCTTGCAGTAGCATGAGCATGAGCAAACGAAGCCTCAGCTTTTTGAATATGAGCAGTACAATAAAAAGAATGTCAGCAGGATTTATATGTTAATGCAGCACAATCATCCAGTTTGTGGTAAACCAATCAATGATTGTATTACAAATGGTGAAAACTTCTTCTTAGCAGAATCTGGCATAAATAGTATAATAAACCTTGAGTACATTTGTGCACTGTTCCTTTATATACAGTAATCATATAAAAAGGACCACAAGTTCTTGAAAGGTCCATTTTTTACACATTCGTCTATAAATATAAGTATAATAGACACATAATTGCTAGGTCCTTAGCTTTGGTTATTACCCTTTGGAGCCAATGCAATGACACAAATGGGACTTAAGGCTGCCTTAGTTAGGCAGCTGAGGATCCCCCTCTCCTCAACTCTTAGCCACTGCAGGTGAATCTTTGGCTGGGATAAAGATGGCACAGGGGTCTTTACAGCACACCTTTCCCCCCAGCTTTGATGTAGTAGGAGACCTTCCAGAGGGAGAACCAGAGGGAAATCCTGAGCCGTAGGGTAGCACTCCAGCCAGCTTTAGTTAGAACAGCCTTGTGGTTACTCTGGTTCAATCTCCAGCTGTCCTCAAGCTCAGGGAATGAGTAGAGTTAATGTAGAGCCTTTACTCCTTTACTTGGCACATCTGAGCATCCAACCTATTAACATTTGTTTTAATATCCAAGGCAAAGTATTTGAAATACAGAAATTATGTAGCACAAATCAATATATAATCTAACTGATAAATTTAGGTTGATTCAGCTCTCATAAATTCTGGTGTAAATTACATGAAGTCAATGGAGTTAGACCAGTGTAGAAGCAGTGTAAACAAGATCAGGATCAGGCCCATTAAGTTTTACTAGTCAGAATAGGTATCTAAAAAGCATTCAAGCCAACAAAATTTTGTTAAGGGCAGACTAGTTTACATGGCAAAAGTCAAACACAACAGAGCAGGGAGTGTTATTTGTTAGGTAGTGCAAAAACAATTCTCCTTGGTTGTGGCCCCATCTCTGCCACTGACTTAGTGCGTGACTCTGGGAAAATCACTTACTCTCCTTATATCAATTTTCCCAATTTGTAAAATAGAGATGTTATTTACCTACTGCAGAGATCATTGTGAATTATAATTAATTAGTGTTTGTACAGAAATTTGAGATCCTTGAATAAAAGGGTATATATGGGTTTTGTGTGGAAGATCTTACTACTTTACTCACATTAGATAGAGTGGGTAAAATCCTGCCCAATTGAAGTTAATGGGGGTTTTAACATTGACTTAAATGAGGCCAGGATTTTACCCACTCTATCTAATGTTGTATGACCTTCCAAATAAAACCCATATGTAAACCCATAAATGGTGTAATATTTGTAGTAGTTATAATACTTGCAAAGGGGGGCACCAAAAACTCTTCATACTTAGATTTTTTATTATCATGCCTAATACAGGGTAAAATTGCCAACATTCAATGTTTTATCATTCGTGTTGAAGAGGCTTCTATATATGTAAACCTACAATCTGCCTCACATTTTAAACTATCTATTAGTTGTTGTTGATTTGTTGGAAACACATTTTTTGAAAGGATTTTTGCTTTAGGTGTTTATAATAGTTTTACTAACTCATGGGTTTCCAAATGCACTCTTCAGTGAGTTAAGTTTCAAAATACTGAAAAAATGTTGTAATATTTTAGCTCAGTGTGTAATTGCACAAAAGTATTTAATATTTAGATACATGCAGTCTCTCTTGTATTTGCTACTGAGCCTTTGTGCCACAAGGTCCTTTGTAAGATTATATGGTAGCTCTCAGTGTGTTTTTCCTGATTTTAAAAAGACAATGATTGATTTTCTGTACTTCTTGGTTAAATAACAGGGGTTGATTGAAATAATTTTAAAAGCATTTTAGGAGAGGGAAGTCTAGCATGAATTTGGAACACAAGCTCTGAGAATTCCAAAAGCTTTTCTGGGGGGTGAGAAAGCTTAATTCTAGGGAATGCATTCATGAGCTCGCACACTTCTATATAAATATGTACCCTTTTCAATTTCATTGAGGATTTTTTCATATCACCAGCCAAACTTGTTTAAGAAAAATATATTTCTTTGGAAGTAAATTTTGAAGCTAATTCCAGCATTCATCTTAGAAACAAATACAATTTTTTGAATCCTTGCGAACTTTTAACCAAGTACTCTTCCAAGTAAATAGTGTTGAAAAACATTTTAACTATCCTCTTTAGAGTCATATTCAAAATGCACATATGATAATTTTAAATTATCCAAATTGCACAATTTGTGGCACAAGCTTTTGTTATGTTATTTGTACGTTATTTTATGACTTCCCTGTAAATAAGTACCAACTGCCATTGAACTTTAAAAAAATCATTATGTCACATTAGACAATAGACGTCCCTGAAGCCGATTTAAGGACTCAGTAATCCCCTTGAACCATGCATAATTTATCTTTTTGTCCTCTTCTCAAAAGCAGCATAGGTATTTGTTCTGAAGTCACTCTACTTCTGTACTGCTTGTGATTGTGCAATTACAAGCTTTGCAACTGTGGAGTTATTGATATTGATAATTTAAGAGACTCCTCCAAAATCAATGGATAGCAGCTGTAGGTAACAATGTCCGAGAATGACAGCCTTTGTGTTTTCCTGGCCTCTCTAATAATCCTTTCCACCATTAACCAAGATGAATGTAAATACAAAGTACTGTATTAGAAATGTCCCTAGGCATATTTTTAATTCAGGAGAAGGAGTTGGGGGGGGATGGATGGGGAGCGAGCATCTGGGTTTTGGTTGGTTGGTTGATTTGACCTTTTAGACAATTCTTCACATCAGCCTGCAGAACTTGAACTAACTAGATGCAACTGACTCTGGAATCCTAAACTTCTTTCACTCCCCTTCTCCCTCCACCCCCTCGTATGACAGCTGTAATAATTAATGACATCTGAAGAATGGCTTAGTGGTCAGTATAAGGCAGTCTGTTGAAATATCTGTTGGTCGGAGTAGAAGAACAGAGGCCAGGAGAGGCTCTGTGTTTTTAATGGATGATTAAATCTGGGGAGGTTGATCTCCTTTAATGCTGTGGCTGTTGAGTGCTGCAGTCACGCCTCTCCCTGCCAGCCCGCACTAGGATGATAATCAGTCACTATGAAAACTCATTAGCTCCACAGCAATGAGTCCTCCACTGCTCAAGCTTGGTGCTGTTCTTAGTACCATGGCAATGATCTCTAACTGGATGTCCCAAACTCTCCCGTCTCTGGTAGGACTAAATGTCACCAGGCTATCCACTTCAGATACTCTAGTAAGTAGCTCTGATGTGTTGTAAGCCATCTTCATGCTGAAATGGTATTTTAAGGGACCACAAAGGCTATGTTTAAGTTGCCTCTTTGTAAATCTCTTTTTGAGCTGCTAATCTTTATGCTGTAATTTAATGCATGCTTCTGTCTGGACACTTCACGCTGCACAGCATTTGTGAGGATGCTACAGACTTACTATACAAGGGAAACATTTTTTTTAATGAAGTACTTGAGAACAAAAAGCTTCATATTTTGAATATGAAATGTTAAAAATATCCAAGAAAATACTTGTTTCTTTAGCTTAGATTTGTTTCCATATTTACTATTCCAGAAAATGTATACTGTTGTATTACAGAATAAGATCACTGAAAAAAACCTACAGTCCATCTTACTCTGTAACATTGCCATCTAAAGTGATTCTTCATTATACTATGCAGCCAATATTTTTCTTTTCTTAATTTGCAAAGCTATCAAGCAAAGGAATGTCTTTTTAAAAGAAAAGAAAATAGGTACTTTTCAGTTTGGCCCAAAGACTTTTATGCGGGCTGATTAGGAAATAATGGAGAAGATGAATTATTACTTAAATTAGTTACATTCTTCCACTACTTGTATTTGATATTCATCTGTCACTAAATTTTAACACAACATACAGCAGTCTCTGTTTATGCAGAACCAAAGAAAAAAGAGTTAATTCTTTCTATGAACTTCTACATGTAATCTAATAATTAGATTAATATTTCAATCAGACAGGTGAACTCTAGCACCTTTACAACAGCATTTATAAAAGAGCAAATGAAGTTGGAACAGAATGTATTCTACCAAATACTTGAGAAATCCTATCTGTGTACTTTTAGTGTAAATGAAATCAGAGCACACCAGCTTACTATTCTCAGGACTGAATTTCAGTTGTAGCTAAAAGTGATTAATTTACTGATCAATATTTAATTATCTGATTGTATGTGGACAGGAAAAAATATTGCATATAAAGATTTTAATATTGTTACTTTTTAATTCAGGGTATTGTTAACCTAAAGAAATGAGATTTTATGTTAGTACAACACTGTTGTGAGGGGATGGGGAAATCCTCCATTTTTCTTAAAATATAACTAATTTTCACATTGAACTATATGGGGCAGGTCTCTAGTTCCTACTGACACCCACAAATCAGATGGGTCACTAAACCGTGGTATAAATCTGTGCTTGACTAGCTCAGGAACACAGACACACACACACACACACACAAGTATATATATATGTTATATATATATATATTTACAGGATCAGATACTGAGCTAGTGTAAACTGATGTCTCCCTTGACTTCAATGAAGTTCTACTGATTTAAACCCACTGAGGGTCTGGCCCATAGTGTGTATGTTTTGTCATTACTTTAACTACACTGTTTGCTCTCCTTAAGATGGAGGAACCATGCTTGTTTCATGCTTTAGTGAGATGTGAGGTAGTAGAAGTGTCAGCGAAGCTGACACACAAAGATAAAAGCCTTTTATCTGAAGCAGAGCAGCCTTGTAATATTGGTATTATGAAAACATCCTATTCTCTAGTGTATCATAATCAAGAGAATTTCTTCTGTTTTAGCCACCTTGTTGTAAAGACTTCTCATTTCTGTGGCATGTAATTTCTAAAATGCAGCATTATGAGGTAAGAACCAATGTACTGGGGGTTCAGTACTAATCTTTGACACCTGGGCATGTGTTGTCAACATATTCTCAGAAATCAACCAAGGCACATTCATGAGCAATATACAGTTCAAATTGAATCTTGCTATTATAAAACTCTCTAAATATGTTTCCCCAGGACACAACTTGAAAAATTGTACATTTTGTACAAGAAAGAAAGGAGCAAAACCCCTCATCTCCTTTATATTTAACTACTTCTTTTCACCAGATCTAAAAAAGACTGTACAGAGTGGGTGAGGGGGGTGAAATGATAGGGCCAAATTCTCTGCTGGAATAATTCTGTTGAAATCAGTGGAGTTATACAAGAAGAAAATTTGTCCAAGAGTTTATACACAACTAGTCATAGAAATTATATGTATTACAGTAAAAAGCTTTTGCCCAGACAGTGGTGACAATGGACACAGCTATATATTCATATTGAAATATCTGGTAGTTTAAAGGTAAAAGAAACCTTTCAGAGTTCAGTACTGTCATTTTTATAGCATAGCTGCCTTCTACAATAAAGTTAACTTTAGCAGGGGTGTATTTCTGTTTCCATAACATTGTTAAGAACTATAAAAAATGTTTTTGTTTCTCTTCTTTTAGGCTTGGTTATTTCTTTTCTTGTCCGCTTACTAAGACCTGTCAACAGTAAGCCTGCATTTGGGGATTGAATTCTGCAGCTTTCATAAGATTGTGATGCCTTCTAGCTCCTTCCCTATGAGGCAGAACAACTTCTGTTTGAGGTTGGGATTAAATGGGAAAGAAAAAAAATATATATATATAGTGCAGGTGTGTGAAAAAACTATACACATATATGCATAGTCACACACAGACTAGATAGATAGATAGATAGATAGATAGATAGATAGATAGATAGATAGGATATCTGTCTATAATGACTGCAACTTCTTTGCTAGTGAATGAAAGAATCCTGGAAAAACAGAATACAGTAAAGTAATGTAGCCTAAATTTAGAGTAATATATCCTCATTCATAGATAACAAATCACAATGAACTTCTAGCATGTCTCCCATTGTGATAAATGTACATCACAAGCGTAGAATAGTTCATACAAAAAAAAAAGTCATCATTGCTTTTATTACTTTATAAGTGTCTCTTCATCTAACAACACATTATAAGAACATTTGTGCCTGGGTAAACATGCTTTTTTTTGGTCAGCAAATGAGATTTAAATGTGTGGTGTCATAAGAACGTATAAAATACTCTTTGGAGACTACAGTCTGGATCACATCCTTTTTACCATAGACTGGGCCTAATTCTGGTGTCTCATCCATTTTACACTGGTGAAACTTCATTAACGGGAATGGTGTTATGCCGGAGTTATACCAGCATCAGCTCACAACTAGGCCCAAAGACTGCAATGTATCTGTATTTTGGGGGCAAGGATTCCTGTACCTCAGAAGGGATATGAGCTAACATTGGGCTCTGCATATATTCCTAAACTTTGACTTGGTTTCAGTGCTGTCACATAACATCAATATCTGGGTGTGAAGACTATGGAAAATCATAGAAGTCACCCACCTAAATTTAGCTTACATTGTAAGGGTTAACTGCTTTGACAAGCTTGAATTGTTCAAGCTTATAATTTTACTTGCTATTCAAAACCAATTTAAATTATCCCTGCAGCTGTAATTTTGTTTAGATTTTATTGTTCACCATCTCTGTTAAACTAGATTCCTTGTGCCCTAAAAAATAAAGGCTAGAAGAACATCATAAAACTGGCATGATTTAGCAATGAACCTTACATATGTCCTTCTAGCAAACCCTAAAGCAAGCTCAGCTGTCCTCCATTTACAATCCTTTTAGCTTATAGGCTTTTATCTTTCTAGCAAAACAGGGGAATATTACAGTTTTGATCTTTCAATTAACTCTACAGAAGGAGAGGTCACTAATTTCTTCAGTGACCCCAGCAGAAATCCCATGGAAGAAAAGAGGTGGTACTCTTTTCTTGCATCAAGATGACATGCAGAGAAGCAATATCAAGGGAATACTCTTTAACCTTTTATTCTAAACTCATTCTAGAGAGATACTGTATCTACCCTGTGGTGATGAACTATGCAATAGCTGACTTTACACTAGGTCAGTAAGCATCAATATTAATGCTTGCAGGTTTTAATAATTACTGTTTGCACTGATGTTAACTGCATTTTTGTAATATAGCTGGTGACTCAGATTCACTGGGCCAAAATGAAATTATTCTGGTGGCAGCCATTAGCATCTCAGCTTGGAAATCAAGTAGTTAATATTATATTTGTTAGATATAAAAAGAGGAATGCATAATTATATTTTGACTAGTCATCT
>ML675646.1:23635558-23771789 GCA_007922155.1 Mesoclemmys tuberculata
TTAGATATAAAAAGAGGAATGCATAATTATATTTTGACTAGTCATCTCTATATCCAATGCTCAAGAACATTACTAATTATTAACAGATTTAATTCTATCATCTGAAATTTCTCCATTAACAAGTCTTTATTTTATTTCCTTTTCTCATCTTGACTTCTGTAAATTTCTATACATCTTATTAAATGAACATCACCCAACCCTTCCAACTTATCATATAATATTTAGGGAAATAGGCAGATATAGATGGGATGTTGGTTGCCACTGCAAAGAAACCATAAGACTAGGAGAACTTTTGAGTTCCACCATGATTGCTGAAAGCAGAAAGTGCTAGCAATTTCCAGCATCCATTACAGTCTTAATGACTAAATTTTCTCCCTCTCATCTGACCTAACCAGATTCTTTACTGTATTTCCCTAAGGCTTCTCTATTGCTATTGGTGTTTATAGCTATGTAACTGCAAGGCTGTTTTCTGTGTACTCCACCTTTAAAAGTAAAGAGGGTTCCCTCTAACCTGTTTTTAGGCCTGAGAGTTGGTTCAGCATGGGTGCTGTTACTGTGATATCTCATGGGGACATTATATTTGTTCCTTTCCATCTTTGTCGTTTCCTTTAGTCTAAAGTAATAGTCATTCAATAAGAAAGGATATATTTGTTCTTTGTTGATAGAGAAATATAACACCCTCCACAAGGAATGAAGTCAATGAACTAGTGTTGAATCATAAGTAGAAAACTGTTCTGATTCAGACTGAATATAGTGCATGCAATTAAGCAGAGCTGTCAGACATTTCTAAAGAACTATTAACAAGGAGTCAGGTATAAAGGAAACTTTGGAAAAATGCAAAATTACTTTTAGAAATAATCAAACAGGTTGTCCCAGGGGCAGATTGAGGAGACGGCACCCTTTATTGTTGCCTGCTCGTTCCACCGCCATGCTGGGAGTGAGCAACGAGGGGTTACTTTACAATTCTTTTATCCATAACAGTATGTAAAGGTATACATTTTTAGCAACTCCCATATACCCTTATTTGGTTACATTGATACCTATAAAATGAATATTAACAACCACATAATTAATATAATTGCACATGCCCCTGTTTGTTTTTTACAAAACCTATAAATTTTACATGATCATTCTTTGAATTAGAGGCATACCAGGGGGAGAAGAAAAACAAAGTTTTCTTCCCACCAAAGCCTTATACAGTAATAGTAATTAGCCCTATTCCCAGCAGATGGCCAGGGAGGGAGGAAAAGAAAAGTGATAAACTCTAACTAAAAATTTAGAAAGCAGAAACAAGGTTTGCCCTTTCCTAGAACCCATTCCCTGTAGTTTAGGCCTGACTACTTGTCCAGCTTTTAACTCTTTGCTCTCCTACAATTACCAATAATCCATTTAGGGGATAATAAAAGATAACTAAAAGGAACATGATTATGAATGACTACATATGGTATGTAACTGAGTAGGAATATTTTCTTATTTTTAATTGCGTCATGCTTGTGTGTGTAAAAACCAAAAAGTCATTCATGAATATCAGCTATTTCAGTCCCTTTACTTTGCTTGTTGTTTTATTACGATAGACTCAAATTAGCCCCAAAGAAGGATGGCAAGTGTACAGTTCAGCCCAAGACCCGGATGGCCGATGCATTTGCACTGTAGTTGCACCAGAACAAAACTTATGTTCCAGAGATGCCAAAAGCAGGCAACTTAGACAACTGCTAGAGAAGGTAAGTCTCCCAAATGTATTCCTCCATTTTGTCCACTAAGAGTTCCATAATGGTCTGCCCTTTCCCTCTTTAAAATAATAAATAATATAGTATTCAATGGTTATCTATTTATTAAATGTTATTTCTCTACTTCCCCTTCCCATTTTTCCACCTCTAATCACACTTCATCTAGTTTCTTTACAACAGCTCTGCTGATCCAAGTTATTGATCCAGCAGCTTAATGCTGCATCTTCTCTCTTGTTTCTTCCTCCCAGATTTCTTCCTTTAAGAGAACTGAGTCCCATAATTTATATGTCTGTATCAAAACAGACTGACCTTCAAAAAGTAGTTACAAATCCCAGTTCAAGGTAGCTAGAAGCACCAGGATTCAAGCCCCCATTGCCATCATAGGAGGATCTTGAAGCTCATTCCCTTTAATCACATCAGCAGCTTGTTCAAAGGTTTTTCTGCCAACCAACTAAAAAGTCTTGTACCTCAGATTTATTCACAACAACAATGGCATATACATTTAATTTGTAAAAGCTTATTTCTATTGCATAAGAAATTGAGGAAAATGCTGCAGCTATGAAGACTTGAGCCATTGTTCTGCATTCCCGGTATTGGTAACCAAGCTCTGTTTACTGTGGAACAAATGGTGATGCATAGCCTCAGGGCCTAAAAGAGCCTACCTGAACATTCAAAGCAGAGAGCAACACAAAGTATTGAGCTAAAAACATATTTGCCAGTACAAATTTTTCAGTATTCTACTATCTCAAAGACCTCGCCCCACCTACTTCCTGTCCATCCCTACAAATTTCCCCCTCCTCACCACTACTGACATTGTCGGGGGGGCCTTTAAAAAAGAAACACCCCTTTTCGCACAGCCAGTGAGACAAGGTCCTACCCTAACATCACCCCAATCACATGCAGGCTGCAGGGAACACATTCCACCAATCAGGGATCCATGTACAGCAGCAATGCTCCACCTACTTTCGCTTTCCCCAGCTAAGACCATGGTGTGCCCCCTATGCCAACACCTGATGGGGTAGAGCCAGTTCTCATGATTTATGTCATTCTAGGATTCTTCTAGAGCTGAGGAAATCCCACCTAGCTAGATCAAGGTGGCTTTTCACTTAGTTAGTGGTTCAGGAGCCGTAGCTGAGGCCTGGACTGACATGAATGATTAACACATGGAGGGAGTCCTCATTTCTTGAATTTGGTATGTAAACACATCATTAGGCTAAAAAGACAGACTGTCTGGACCATCTAAGATAAGAGGAAGAACACCCAGGGAATCATTTACTAGGAACAAGATTACAATAAACAAAATAAGGTAGGAATGTTGAGATGAGGTAAAGGGGAGGTTCCTCTTGGTTCAAAGTAACCAAGCCAATCCAAAAATGCATGGTGCACAGTATAGTAAATGTAGTGAGATGTGTAATATATTTAAAGGGAGAAGGTTTCAGTGTAACTTTGAAGTTATGCTGTACCCTACATCCACACACACCCTTCCTCACGTTTGAGCCTGATCAACTCAGTTTAGAGATTCTGTATGACAAATAAAGATATCTGAGTGACAAAATCTGGAGTCTAACTGAGTTCTTGGGAAGCCACGGGGAAAGAGGTCTCAGAGGGAATCCCAGCAGGAGTTGCATGGAACAAAAGACTAGGATTGAACCCAAGAAAAGTTTAGAGAACAACTGCCAAACCTAGACTAAATCTTAACATTTCTACATGGAGTCTTTTGTGTCTTTGGTCCACAAGTTGAAATATGTTAATAATAAGGCACTTAAGTAATTTTGCAAAGCCGGATTGTGTCTGATTTTGATCTCATTTGCACCCGTATAAATCACAAGTAACTCCACCACTGAAGTCCATATGAGGCACCAGTCTAAAGCCAGTGTAAATGAGATGAAAATCAAGCTGGTTTGTCATTCAGCAGGGCTCATATTAATAACATATAGCTTGAAGAACTCTTAGCAGCTGGGTTGTCTCATTCCTAGAAGTTTCACAGCATGCATTGGCTGTAGTTTTGGAACAGACGTAAAAAATGAAAGCCATCTCTCAAAAGAAAGTCCAAGGCCTGGAGTCTCTCATTTTTAGGGGAGGTCTTTTCAGGTCAGAGTGAAGGCACAGTGATGAAGCAATGTAGACGGCATATATTGCCGCCTCCCATGCTATGTTGTTGATAAACAGAGGACTTCATTATCCGAAACTTTTACTCTGGCGTGTTTCCCAAGTGTTAAAATACTCATGGACAAAGTTTTTAACCTTTTTTTTTTTTTTTAAGTCCACAGCACCAACGCTCTCACAGCTAGCCCTTGGATAAATTGGTATCTTCTACATGGAAGCTTAATCTCTATAAATTATTTTCCTTTTCACTGAGATGATGGCAAATGTGGGCACATACCATTATCTTACTACATCAATAAATACACATTGCAGTTTATTACAGTTTCTGAGAGAAAGTGGCTTCTGGCAAAGTGAAACATTTCAAGTTTTATCATAGCTCTGAAATGATTTATTTTGTTGGCTTCAATAATTAGAAAGAGCATAAAAGAAGACAAAAATGTGGATTTATTCCATTAACAGAACTTTCTAGCAAAAATGTGGTAGTGTAGTATGGTAGTGTGTAGTTAATCTACACTGCTATCAACACTATTTTTAAAGTATTTTCAAGAAGGTGATAGGTTAAGTAAAATCAAATTATATCCAATCCACAGTATGTTATAGGCTCCTAATAACCCAGATGCAGTGTGATACAGTCGTCATCACAATAAAGTGCCAGTTGAAATTCTGGATAACAGCTCATACGCTACATACATTAGGGAGTAGAAGAATTATCACTCTTTTCTCCTATCTCCATTAGAATGGATAGACAATGTGGTTTGGTCTGAGCAAGTTCTGAGTAAGATCTTTAAGATTGGCCCTAATATTTTTTAATGGTACTTTCCTCCTCCCTCCCCCCCATCCCATTTAGAGTGCATGAGTTAAAGTGAATTTGGGCATAAAATTATTGCACATGCCAAAAATCAGTGAAAAAATAACAAACTGTTCTGATTCAGCTTCATGTCTGGAACCGTATTCTCTTCCCACATATTTTATTGTCTTACATTGTAAAGTGAACACTGATGAAAGATACATAAAGTATATACAAATTAAAGTTGTCCTTGTCTCAAAGAGGCAATTGGGCTAGTTGTATCTACAATTCTTTTGTTCTACATATTCTTAGTCAGTTACTTGAAACATTAATTTCTTTTTGTCCTTCAGTGATTTTTTTCTATTAATGATTTACATTTCAATAGATTTATCTATTTTTTTCTACTTATAAAACCATAAACAGTCACATATCCTGCAGTCTGGCCACCTGTTATATTACTGAATTGCACAATAAAATCTCAGATGAAATGCGTTGCTTTCACCCTAGTCAATACATGCCAGCAATTAAAATAATGCCTTCCACAGTAAGCAACAAAACCTTCTCCAACTCTCCTCCCAACCTTTCCTCAAATGCTTGGAGGAAAAGTTGTTCCTTGTAGCATATTCTGAAGGATAACAGATCTGGGATCTGAACATGAATTTTAAAGCTTATGATCATGAAGGATACCCAGCCAACAGCTTCCCTTTCAGACTGAGAAGACTCAGCATGAGGATCTTTATTGATCCATCTTCAACAATATACTGTTGAAAGAAGCAAGTAGGGTAGTCTAAGCCATTTAGGGCCTAACCTGCTAAGTACTGTGCACTATTGCCCTGATCCAACAAAGCATTTGCGCATATGCCCAATCTAAGCACAATTCCAGTGGGACTGCTCACATGCTTAAAACTGATCACATGCTTAAGTGCTTTGCTGGACTGAAATCTATCATCGGGTCAGCTAGGAATCCTATTCATGGACCAGGACCCCGTTGTCCTAGGTGATGTACAAACCACAGAACAAAAAGACAGTTCTGGCTCCAAGAACTTACAGTCCAAAGAACATAACAGTAGCAAAAATGTTGGTGTTAATCTATTAAATCTTATTTTCTGTATCAGAGATAGGGAATATTTCTGAACCATGCATTGATAACTTTGAGTAAAGATATACTTAATGTAGTGCTAAGGCACAATGATAAAAAGATCAAAGCTTTTTTAACACACACTGGCATTTTACAGGCTCAATCCTGCTTCCATTGAAGTCAGCTGTAATTTTGTGACTAACTTGAATGGGAGCAGATCCCTAAAATAGGGTATTTTGCTGACTCACCAAAGAAAATGGTGTAGTCCTCCTTCAAATTTAAAAATCTAGTTTGAGCAAATGTCAGTCTCAAGCCCAAGACCATGTTTTCCAAAGCATTGACCTTTAAACTAGTGTATCACCAAAGAATAAAATATTGGGCTCTGCAAAATTGCATTCATATTTATCAAAAGCCCAAGTACCACACATCTCTTAAAGGAGACTCACTGGCCCTGATCTCTTTTCCACTGATTTCACACACCTGTAACTCCATTGACTTCAGTAGAATTACTCCTGATTTTCATTAGTGTAAGGGATCAGAATCATGCCCATTCTCTTTAATAGCCCTGTGCTTTGTACCGTTCTAAATGATTGTTTCCAAGAGCCATATGCTGTATACAGAGCACTTGAAAAAGAATCAGCAAGAGCTGCGTAAAACAGTACAAACTATATCAGGGTGGTAGCATGCATTTCATTTGCCAAAGTATAGGTTCAAGTTGATGAAGCTTAAATTCAAATTCAAGATCACAACTATACCCCATTCTTCCTCCATGTCAGCAAATCCTCTATAAACTGGTTTAGGTAGTGAAGTAGCATGGAATTATAAATCAACTCAGGTCAATATCCCATTTTCCTGAGTTACTGAATTCTTTTTTTGTTCAGGAATGTTGAATCCCAAACCTCCTTTATGATTTCTTGTCCTGGAAGAGTTCTTCCACTTGCTGAATTGTCACAAATCTCAGCGCACAGTTTTCTTTTTAAAGTATTATATGATGGGTAAAGATATTGGGCCAAATTCCTCTCATTTGTAGAGGAACAATCCCATTGATTTCAGTGGGATTACACATGTGACCAAGGCCAGAATGTGACCCACTTTCTGTATTGTTGTATGGTTATGAATTCAAAGCTCTGCTGAGGTAAAAAATGGCTAACAATTCAAGCATTGACAGAGGCATGACATTTTATGACTTGACATTTAACTACATATACAAGAAAAGAAAAACAATGCAGCTAGTGTTCTTCTTTAACAGGTTCAGAATATGTCCCAATCTATTGAAGTTTTAAACCTACGGACTCAGAGGGATTTCCAGTACGTTTTAAAAATGGAAACACAAATGAAAGGGCTGAAAGCCAAGTTTCGGCAAATTGAAGATGATCGGAAGACATTAATGACAAAGCATTTTCAAGTAGGTTATATTTTAATATTAATTTTGAAAGCCTACTGCAAGCTATGCACTAAAAACCAAGGCATGGACTGCTAAGATCTCAGCTTGAAAAGCTTATACAAAAGCAATGTTAAAAATGAACCATAATATAACCTATGATAATCACTTTCTCTACTCAATTTAACTGCAGTTAAGGAGTGACCATTAATTATTAGGACATTAGAGAAATGTCAGTAAAAACAGAATCCTATTTTACCGTATCAATGTGCAGTTCATACTTTAGGAGGGATTTAGATTCAGTCAAGCATTAGTGATAAATGAGAAAGCCAGGGGAATTAATAACAAATGACCAGAGGGCTTTGCACCTTTATAGTTGTCTGATATTTCGTAGACCTGAAGTGAGTAAAGTTCATAATGAGGAAAGTTATTGTAACTGGTTCTTAATATCGATAAGGTCTAAAAGCTTCTGATTAGAGGTTGGGGGGGTTAGTTATTTTGCTTTGGGATGTTTTCCGGCCTTCTAATCCACATGTGCTCTAAGTAAAAATATTCCTGTTAAGTTCCTTAATAATTTTTCACTGAACAAAAACTTTAACCACCGTATCTGTCAGCAAGTCTAGTTGACAGAGGTAAGAAACTACTTTTGTCAGTTCTGAGGAAGCCATCTGGACTAGACTAAGGAGACAATGTTACAGACATATATCATAGTATTGCAAGTACTGGGCCCAAATGAGTGAGAATTTTGGGCATGCAAGGAATGCAGGACAGGGTCCATTAAATAAAATGAAAAGGATTAAAATTATATTAATATTATGTCTTTTGGAGTGCACATGATAGTTGAAACATAACTGCATAGGCTTATATTTTCAAAACAAAGTGCCTAGTACTAGGCACCGAACTCTGATTTTTCAGAGATACCGAGCACCGAACAGCTCCCATTGGTTTCAGTAATTAATTATACTAATAACCTTACTGTCCAAGTAAGGTCTTATTTATTCTCTGTGTAGCTGAAAGTCTGAGTCTAACTCCTCTGAGCTATTTTCAGTTTGTAATGAAAGTTTTCACCTTTGCCCCTTTTTGCCATAACACCACATTGTATTGTGCCATCATATATTTTGTATTCTCATTACATTTTTTTCAGAGGAACAAAATATCAGAATTTGAATGTCCCATTTTGGCTGTCAAAGGCAACTCCTGCTGTACTACTCTAACCTTTTAAATATTCGATATTTGTATTGATATTGTGGCCATTCCAGCTTCAGTTTGACAGGAGTATAAAACAGATTGCCAGCTAATCAAATTAGAGAGTAATCTGAAAAGTCAAAATAATACTGCTGTCTTTCACAATTTTGATCCACTAAAATTTTGGGATTGTACCTCATTCCTGAGACACAAAATTTGTCAGTTTGCCTGCCTTTGATACCTTCCCTTCCCATCCCCCCCACACACTTCTCCTATTAATGCTAGTGGGAGTTGTGAGGCAAATCAAAGGGAAAATAAGCTTAAAAATGCAGCAATTTCTTGCTTTTATTGCAATGTGAATTCATTCTTGTAACAATAGTTTTAAAAGGAGAAAGTAGTATCAATAAAATCAAAAGAATCATTATAGTTACAGTGATGACACAATCTTCACTTCCTTTAGTGACATGAGAAGATGCTTTAACTAAGAAGTTAATTTTAAACTGAAATACCAAACATAGTACAGTCCTGTAATTCTAGTCACTGAAATTTCTTAGGACTTGATCCTGTTCTCACTGAAGTCAGTGACTGCTCCTACTTCAATGGGAGCAAGACAGGCCTGACAAATTTAGATCTTTGGGGCAGAAAAAGTTGTTAATACGTGTTGTAAATTGCTGTGAGTTTATGGTGCTGTATGCAAAAATGTCTGGACATACACAGTAAATGGAAGTACCCTCATGAGTAAAAGCAATAAACTAGAGCAGCAGAGGGAACTCCTGCTACTGTAAATGCATTGGTAGTAATAACATTTTCAGATGCAATTTTAAAAATGGCATTTTCTAGTGTTTAAAATATCTGTGTGCAAAATACACTGACAATATCGAAGGATTTTCTCTGGAGTTAATTCCCAGGTGAAAAAAAAATGCATTAAGTTAGTATTAAAATGGGGGGTACATATTAATTTATAAGCAAATATTATTCTAATACTGTAATTATTACAAAACATGCTGAAAAGGCAGGACATTCAGAGGTAAATTTCCTCAAACAAAGTTAACTCTGGCCTTGCATCCCTCCTTCCTCTCCACCTCATGAGCAGGATCACCATTACAGAAACTTTAAACCTTTTCACATTGTTTATTGTATCTTTTAATATGAATGAAAATGTAATAAACTACATACATACATACATACACACACACACACACACACCACCCTACATCAACATATTTCAGTGCCTGTGCTACTCTGGCATCTCCAACCCCCAATGTCTCTGTTGCCTTTGACAGTGCCGCCCATCCACTTTTTCTTGCATGGGCTTCCATTACACTCTTTGTCCCTGATTTCCTTTCTAACATTACTTCAGACTCACCTTCTGTTAATCCACCTTCTCTTCTGTCTTGTGTTATTCCCCATGGCTCTAACCTTGGTCTCCTCATTTTTTCCCCTCTATGCTTTCCCCCGGATGGATCTCATCTCCTCCCAGGACCACTGTTATCTCTGTGCTGGCAACTGTCGAACCTATATATCCATCCCTTTATCTTCCTCTTCTGTCCAGGCTTGCATCTCCTTCTCTCTCTCTCATGGAAGTCCTGCTGTTTCCTTAAGTTATAACTGGAATTATAAAACACCTATTTGAAGATGATCTGAAAAGGATAAACCCACTTGCCTTCCATAAAAGAAAAACCTCTAATCTTACAAGTATTCATTGAGGTTGTCCACACATTAATGACTGAACAAGAACCAGTTGCCATAATGCATTGACTTAGAATGCATTGACTTAGAAACGGCTGACAGACAACATTCAATGAATGGGGGAAATGGTCAATTTCCAGCATGGCAAAAGTTTATGTGTGGGATGTCCCAACACTCCAAAGCAGGATCTTTGTTGTTTAATACATTAATCAATGATCTGGGGAAAAGCAAGAATGATGAGGTTGCAGATGACATAAAATTATTTAATATAGTTAAGGCTAGAGAAGAATTTGAGGTACTTCAGAGGCCTCTAACAAAACTAGTTGAATGGGAAGATGGCAGATCGCAGATGAAAATCACTGAAGGCAAATGCATATTGACCAGTGTAATTTGAATCTATCATATCATTGTTGGGCTCTAAATTGAACTCTAACCACTTAGGGGAAAAAAGTCCTAGATATTATTGTGGGCAGATGAAAGCAACCATCTGCTCAGAGTGCAGTAGCAGTCAAAAAAGTAAACAAAATATTCATATTTATAAAGAATTAAATAGAAAATAAGTTCAAATATGATAATGTCACTATCAGTGCTGTGTCCTCATCTGGAACAGAATGGTCAGTTCTATTCACCTTCTCTCAAGAAAAATATGGTCAGTTGGAGTTTTGTATCATGTAGAGGGAAAGATGATGTCAGACAATTTATTTCCAATCTTTGATTATGATTTTTGTACTTTCAGTAGAAATCAAATATTCACTTTTACATTTTATCCTGCACATGCTTTTGATTTTGCTAGACTTTCACAATACTCTAATAATGGATCTGAAACTAAAATCAATAAGAATTTGTAAAGTCATTTTAATAATCAGTCCAAAATATTATGTTAAAGGGAGTTAGGGAACTCAACTCCTTTAAGCTGTTCTAATGCACAATTGACTGCTTTTTGCAGGAGTTGAAGGAAAAGATGGATGAGCTCTTGCCATTAATCCCTGTTCTGGAACAGTACAAAACTGATGCCAAGTTAATCACCCAATTCAAGGAAGAAATTAGGAATCTGTCTGCAGTTCTCACTGGGATTCAGGAAGAAATTGGTGCCTATGACTATGAGGAACTACATCAGAGAGTGCTCAATTTAGAAACCAGACTTCGAGACTGCATGAAAAAACTCAGTAAGTTAACAGTTTCTTGACAGATTTTGTTCCTAGGTTGTGTATTTTAGAGCTTTGATGTAGAAATATGCAATACTCTATTTTTAAGCTCTCTGACACACTGTCACAGATTCTGATCTCTGGGTATGTCTACAGTGTGGAGTGAAGTCCATTTAATTTCAGTTGATTTTCACCCGCCGAACTTACGAAGTCAGAGGCGCGTGATAACACCAATAACATGCAATAATCAAAGCAATGCACCATGGGAAATACCGACAGTGTCTTTTGGGAAGGTTGTTGTCCTCCCATGATGCAACATGCTCCCTCCGCACTCCCACCGCACTGTTGAAAACAAACAGACGAACGTTTTTTCGTGCCATTTTTCCAAACCCATCTCTGCTGTGCACATTGCCGTTGCTGGAGAGACATAGAGCCCGCTCAGCTGTGTGAGCATCACAAACACCTTCCGACTTATCCTGCAGTATTTTCAGGGGAAGACAGGAGCCACAGCACTGAAAATTGCAATGTGACTGAAGCAGTCCTGCTATAAGCCATAGAGCAAAACAATTCTCATTTACTGTAGGCTGTCACGCAGCAGCTTCAGTCAGTGGAGTGCCACTTCCGCTCCCGTGAAACAAGCAGTGACTGGTGGGATCACATCATTAAGAAGATATGGGATGATGAGCAGTGGCACATAAATAGTTTGTTCCAAGGGTTACCCTCTGCTTAAGTGGACCAACACCCAGGAAGCCTATCCCATCAAAAGCACAAACTCCTTTTTTCAGAGAAATAAGAAGGTGGACTGGGGCTATAATGACAGAAATGCGATTTGCTATACACACTCACCAGATTTGCCTTCACCGGCATCAGTCACGCTGTCCTGTACCCAGCTGGGCTACTCTGGCATAACAGACAGATACTGTCTCTCAGGGAAAATGGATATTCCACTCGCCTGCCCCCTGTTCTCCTCATCCTCCTCCCCTTCATCCACAGTCTTCCTCATTCATCCTGGATTGGGATTCTGCGGGGGTATCTATGCTGCGTGATGGTACAATGGTGGGGGTCACAGCAGAGAATCACATGCATCCTCATACAAGCGGCACGTCTGTGGTGATGAGCCAGAACGACTGTTTGCCTTCCTAGTTTTCTGATATGCCTGCCTCAGCTCTTCGATTTTAATGCAGCGCTGCTGAGCATTCCTGTTGTGGCCTTTCTCCACCATACCACACGATGTCTTCTCGTAGATATCTAAATTTCTTTAGCTGGTTCAGAGCTGAGCCAGAACAGACTCTTCACACCACAGGCTGATGAGATCCAAGACCTCATGTTGATGAGATCCAAGACCTGCATGCCTCATTTTGGGGCATGCAGTCACCATGATCAGTTCAGCCACAGAGCTCTCTCCATGCTGACCAAAACAGGAAATGGGAATTCAAAATTTCTTGCGGCTCCCGGTGTGTCTGTGGGGGGGGTGTTCCTGTCCACCTGGCCACAGAGCAGCAGAGTGTGAATGTCCAGTGTGGTTACAACAGAGCATTATGGGATACCCCCCGGAGGCCAATGACATGGATTTATATTGCACTCCGCCTACACTTATGCTCTTTCAACCCACACAATTTGACTTCCGTCCTACGCCACTTGCGGAGGTGGTTTTATTAAGTCAAATTTTACCGTGATTTAGGTCAGCAGAACTGACATGCCAGTGGAGACACATACTTTATGTGGTCAATGTAAGCCACATTTCGTCAGCCTACATTGTCAGTGTAGACCAGGCCTCTGTTACACTAATGTATATCAAGAGTAACTTCATTTAAGTCAGCTGTTACTCTAGACTTCCACCACTAGAATTTCTATTAGAATCTGGCCCATTGTTAATAGAAAGAGTTAAGATGCATAATCATAAGGAATGGCAATTTTGAAATCCTAGGAGAAAGTTGTTATAAATGTGTATGGGTAGGGTTTTGTGGCCTGCCTTGTGCGGGAGGTCAGACTAGATGATCATATTGGTCCCTTCTGACCTATGAGTCTATGAGTCTATGAAAGAGGCCTTAGGACTGAATGGCTCATGAGCTTACTAAGGGGATACAAAGATTTTTTCCCCTTCTCCCACTGCCTGTATTATAACTCAGACTGATACTGCCATCCAGGTGCTCTTCGATGGCCAATGTGAAATATGTTGGTGGTCTCTGTCGAGTTTCCAGTGGAGAGAGATCTATATCAGAAAAACCATCAATTGCCATAACCTTCCTTTGTGACTTTGGGAAAGTCTCAGTTTTGGATGCCCAACTGTTGGCTTCAGTTTGAAGATGGGAATGTTTAGGGACCAATTTTCTAATATTGGGCACCCAAAATTAGAGGACACTTGAAATAGTCACCCTTAAAAGAGGATAATTAATACTTCTCTACCTCAGAGGCATGTTCTGAGGACTTAAAGGCCAAAGTCTGCTCCAATTAAAGTCACTGACAAAACACTTTGAAATACTTGGCTGGAAGATACTGTTTAAGAGCCAAGAATTATTATTTATTGAAAGTCTTTACCTTCTCTCAATCTTTTATGAGAACTAGATTCACTATAAATAAAAATTAAACACTAAAAAAAAATAGAACTCAGGCTTATGAAAGGTTTCTCAAATATCAAATCTTTCTACTTTAAGAGGCAGTGGGTGGCATTTGAAATATGTTATTAAATAAAGAGGTGCTGCCTGTTACAGAAGATGTCCATTTTTTGAAGTAATGGAAAAAGACAGAAAAAGTAAACTATCTGGGTTATCCTCTTAAATTATTTATTTTCAGCTTCTTCTTTTTGCGATGGATTAGCACATCCGTGATGGGAACAAATACATGAAAGAATTCCTAAGACAGAAATCTCTTATGAGTCAATTCTCCCCCTCAATACATACACGTAATAGCATGTTACTACAATGACAGAAAGTATACATATGCAGTCAAGGGAAAATAGATGCTTTACTATGCAGTGGCAAGCAAGAAATTTGGTCTAAATAGTGACTTTTTCTGGTCGTTAATGTTCTGAAGCAGTATTAAGGAGAAAAAAATTGGCATTCCATATTTTTGAATCATCTTGTTTTTATTTCTTTTATAGTGGATGCCTGTAACTTGAATCAATGAATTTACTACAGTATGGAAGATATTCTGAATATCAGAATCATCCTTATTATGGTTATGTAGTCTTTCCCTACAGGTTCTTCCCCCACATTTTACTTCCCTTCTAATTATTTCCCTAGGTAAAAGCCCTTCTTCTAACTCTGATCCCATGAGTTCTGTCTTAACATACAATTCTTTCTTTCTTTCTCGACCAATGAAAAAGTATTTTGGGCCTAAAATAATTTTGTTGTATATTGGCAATTTAGGGGAAAGAAGTTCTCCTATGAAATAAAGTAACAAATACACACACCATCATCACATTGAAATAAACACATCCTGCTCCTCGTATGCGTGTATATGAGTATCTGTATACAAGCTGAGTGAAACTGGACTACAGGAGCAGAAAGCCTGCTCAGATCCATGCCCGTGCATGCACACATGCCCACACACTCACTCTCTCCCCCTCCAGGGAAATTCATCTCCAGATTGATTGTAATCCAAACTCTGCGACTCAGTTATCTACATATACAGATACAATGATATGATTTCCCCAGGGCTCCTTTTCTTTCTCTGTTCACTGCTGGGACCCCATCTCTTGCTCTGTTTTTAGGGGCCCCTCTCATTTTCCTTTCTGCCTTCCTGGACCTATGTCTGTGTACCCCTCTGCCTTGTAACAATTATATATTCTCCTAGTCCACAGCCAACTGCATTTTGAACCTCAAGAGTATGATGCTGCCAGACAATAGCACTAGTAAGACTTTTGCACTCTGATATTTTCATATTTGGCCCCATGGTTTGCCTGCATTCTTAAGGATTTTAAAGAGGGGGGAGCGGGGGTTCTGACTCGTGAAAGCTTCAGCCTACTTAAATCCTAATGCAGGGTTCTGTTTGCTCTTGTGGTGGTTATTCTCAGAGCTCCAGATGCTCGGGAATGGCTGAGAAGAGCATAGTACAGTTCAGGTGGCGTTTGTGCTGCCCTAATCCTGGACTGCCTGTGTTCCTGGCCAGTCCCACGTGTAAGTCAGAGCAGCCTGAAATCAGGTTAAAGTTAATCTTGCTGTGTATAGGAAGCTCCAGTTACCACCCATTTCACACCAGTCACGAGTGCTGCCCTGAAGTGCTGTGCCAGCTGTACAGCACTGGAGGATCCCAGTGCACTGGGGTAATACCCCTGTGGCTGCCCAGGCCATGCGTAGGGCCAGAATCTAATGGCAGTACAAGACAGAGCAGCAACCCTACACCCCAAGATCTGGGCTTGCATCATTACAGTGTTTTTGCAATACAGCTATCTAACCAACATGTGCAATAGCTTTTTTGCCCTTCTTTTCCCTAGGAGGTATTTTCCAGTAACGTAACTGTTACAATGTGCATTATTTTTACAGTTCTAGCCACTTAAAAGTAATCTTCCATCTGCACTGGCAACCCTTGCAACATTCATTAACATATAGTGAGCGGTCACTTCACTGTCACTGAGATTTAATGTTTTCCACTGCAATTGTGGTGAGTGAAACTGGCTCCTGCTCCTTAGAATAGGAGAATATCACTTTGCAGCAGTTGATAAATGTGGCCTACATTTTCAAAAGTGTGCATGCCGTTTAGCATGCCCATGACTTGTGTCCATAAATTACGGTTGTCTGCACATCAAGAGGTGCGTGTGCTCACATGCATTTGTGCATGCAAATCCTCAGCTGGTGCTCCTACAAGTCACATACACACAAGAAAATATAGGCCTTGTTGTACTGCATATAATGTGCTGTACATATGGACAATTTTTACAGTAGTAATACACTCCTTTGCTATGATTTATCACCTTAATTTAATCAGCTACTGTCCATTAATGCTATTTAGTAGTGACAGACTTTTTAAAATGATATGGTCAGTCTAGTAAATCAATATTCACTCAAACAACTGTTGCTTATGAAATATGAAAAAGCAATTAGACTAGCTTCATGCTGGACTCATTTCTAGCTTTCTTATACAGCAGGGTCAAGGCAAACTTGAACATTGATATTTTTGCTTGGGGCCTGGAAAGTGGAGTACCATATTCAACAGAGAAATGCCATCACATCAATGGTAAAAGAGATGTTACTGTTGGCAAGGGTTTGGTTTTGTTTTGGTTTTTGGGGGGGTTGGAAAATGCTGATCCTTTGCACTTCTGTAGCACCAATCCTGCAGATTCTGAAGAGCTTTCCAAACACTAAGTTGTACAGCGTTCTGTGAGGGAGGTAAGAATTATTATCCCCATTTTATAGATGAGGAAACCATAATGCAAAGAAGGTAAGTGACTAGACCAAAGCTTACACAATGAGTCTGTTACAGAGGTGGCAATATTACCCAGAGGTTTCAACTGCCAGTGGCAGGCTTTAATCACTAGACAACCATATGAATTGGTTTGGGGCTAAGTAGGATAATGAATGTACAAACTCTAAGCAAAATGTGAGCTCAGGTCTCCACGTCTTCATGTTACAATATTATCCCTTAACAAATCTGGTCCGAAGTAAGGATGCAGAAGAAGTAAACCACATGGAAACTGCTTGTGCACACATTGAAAAATAGACTCACTTCCCTCTACCCTGTTTATTACCTATAATAGTTTTGGTATCTAAATTGGTGTTTAGTGATTACTATCTAAATAAATACCTGAAACACTCTGTGCATATAAAAGCCAGCTTGACTGCGTTTGAGACAGAAAAAAGAAAAACATATAACAAGATACTAACAGGGCTCAAATATTTATTATTTAATTAATAAATATTTACCTGCTAACCAGGAAAAATTCCATTCTGTCCTTCTGCTAAATGTATCCAACTCATTTTCTTTTAGCAAGACATCTAAAAATTAACCTTATGTAAAAAGAAACTATTTATATGATCATTACAGTGGAGTTATTTTTTTGTTTTTCCTTAAAAAGCCTTCTCTGTATCACAAACACTTGGTATATGGAATAACTTTTAAACTTCAGGGTAAACACTAGTCATCACAGAGTTTGTGGGGATATATTAGCATTGGCTACCCATTCCTATACGTACCTTCAAAATAGCCACATGCCCACTGGGTCTTCCCAGTCTCCCCTGCATGTTCTAGTGACACATAGAGTAGGTGCTGGCAGTACCTCATCACCCCATGGGGAGTTCTAGAATGCATTCTGCTTCCCACGGTTCCCCAGCATACAGAGAGAGTGCATCTACTTCTACACTCTCCATCCCCTACCCTGATTCTCTTCTTAAACCATTATATCATTGTATCATGAGCTGCTCTATTGAAGTCAGTTGGGGTGACACTAGTATGAGAAGGGAATTAGGCCACAAATACCCATGAAATGGTGCACTGGACTCCTTATACCATCACATTTAGTGGACAAATATTAAAAAGTTTGGCTGTTCAGTTAGGAGAAGCATTTAGGATTGGGATTTTCAAATGCGCTCAGCCCTGACCTTGCTGCTTCCATCAAAATCAATGGATTTTTTTCTATTGACTTCAATGGGAGCAGATTTAGGCCAAAATTCAGAGCTTTAGAAAATCTTGCCTTAAAAATCTGCGGTTATCTAAACCTATCTGAATCTCTTTGTTCTGAAAAAAAGGACTGCAAATCTACCAAACAGGCTGTCACATGAATGTTCCAAAACTTCCTGTTCTTTGCTAAGATGGAAGCACACAAGATCTTCCTGTTTCACGATCATCTGGTATTTCCGCTTATGAGGAAACTGAAGGGCTGAGGTATACTATAATCAAAAGGCTATGTGCCACAACAAGAGTTCCTTTTACATTATCACACTTCTCTTCTGAAATGGGGAAAAAAGGAGCCTTTGGCCCTGAAAAATAATCTGTGGGCTGTTTACTTTCTTAGCTCACCTTTACTGTTGTAGTAAATGCATGTGGCATTTCATTGTTTCTTTGCTTCACTGAACTTTCCCAGCTAGATTTCTGCATTCACAACTATAGTACAAATAGACACAGGCACTAGATAAATCTGTGATGCAAACAGTGCTGTACTATTAAGGTATTACTATTAATCACTTAGTCACAGTTAGTAATGAGGTGTTTCCAACTAACACCAACATTTAGTAAAACACAGAACATACACCACTAACATAGTTGTAGATGCTTTTGTCCACCATGTATTTCAGAGTTGAAAAAAGGACATAGCAGGGGATAATTCCATCATTTCCTCTGTTGTCTACACTGCTACTAGCACATCTGCTTCCAGGACTGTTTTTAGAGAATTTATTTTCTATCTTGTTTCTACAGGAAAACAAGTAACCTAATCTAATGAGTTTAACCAAGAGCTTTTCTTTTTAATTTATTTTCACTTCTAGGGAAGGACAGCCATGACATTTTTCTCATTGTATTATTTTTACCAGGGATTTTTTTTAAATGTGTTTTACTCTGGTCACTTTCTAACCTTAAACAGGATCTAGAATTTCATCAACAGCTGGAGCTCAAACCCCCATTTTGGCTTTATGGGGTCCAATCAGAGAAGACCAGTGGGATCCACACACCAATCTACCCCTCCTGGGTGGGGGAATTTCAGTCATCTATGCAGCATCTTTCCCATGACCTGGACTCAAAGAACAGCATTGCAGAAGCACTTCAGAAAACCATGAAAAAGTTAATGCAGCCTAAGCCTGAACTAATCTTTTTGCAGCTCCCATCCACCTGTGGGGTCTCTGGCAGGCCACAGATGCAGAAAGAAGAACTGAAATAGGTAGCAGGCCCTAGCTAGTTTGATGGGTTCTGAGCCAGAACTTTTGCACATTGCCCAGGGCAGCAATCTGTATCCCATTCTCCTCCTCATAGAATAATTCCAGAAAAATTCCACTATGTGTAACTCTCAGAGTTGTCCTTTCCCAGAACCCCTGCCTGTGGAAGAAGCCATGGTTTTTACATCAGTCAGCTACAATATATAACATGACAGAGTCATGTTTTATAGAAACAGCGAGGGTCTAAATGTAACCCAGACATGCCATGCCACTGCCATTTTATGGGGATGATACTAATGAACTGAAGATGCAGTATCACTGATGCCTTGCAAACAGCTTCAGCATTCAAGCTCAATTCTCAAACAGCCAAATGGAGAATTATGAGAACTTGCACTGGAGAAGAGAAGGAGCTGGGATTAGATCAACATAGTTTACAGTTAAGTAGATAAAAGGGAACCTGTTTCCATTTTTTGCTCATAATGGAAAATTGGAACTACTTGTAACCATGTAATAAAACTATTCGTGCTTCCTTTATGAATTTTTAAAAGGCAACTGAGATTTACTGTCAAAATAGTTCTTATTCTTCAGACGTTCCTGTAGAATGCAGCAGCAGAGTTGGACAAATAGCGGAAAGTTGTTAATATTCTAAAGTTAGCATTTATTATTATTATAACAATACATTGATCAATAAAATGTCATGCTTTAGTAACTTATTATAAAGAATGCAATGAAATGCCTCAGGAATAAATTATTAAATAATAATTAACATTACGATAAAAGCACTAATATCATTTTAGCACAAACAGTGTGCTTGGCACTTTACAATGCACAAAAATATACACTGTATAAAGGTCCAATCCTGCAAAAAATCTTTACAGCTCCAGTGTTACATGTGTGCCAATGTGTTTGCAGGATCACAAGATAGACATGGAAAAATGATGATATTCAGAAACAATCTCCCCCAGAGAAGAGGGGCAGTTTACTTTTTAATTTTTTAAAATTCTATTAATCAGATTCTCTTTTCTTCTGATGCGCCATTGGCTGAAGAGGCATTGCACATGATTTAGTGTTTGTGTGACTCATGGAAGTGAAATGAGGAGGTGGGGGGCGGGGCCTATATTTCCTCAATTAGTCTCCTTCTCTGGTCTCACAATTAGTTTCTGACCATCAGTCAGCCCAGTGCCTCACTCTGTTCCCAGGGTCAGACTACTTAGCAGAGTAGTTGATTTGTGGCGCTCTCAGAGTAATTTTCAGCCATGAAGGTTATATGCAGTGGCCCTAAGTAGTTCTAAATAGTACAAGCTGATCCATCAAGATCACTGCCCAAGCTGAGACATGCTTTTGGGCCACTGTTGTCATTCTGAACAATTCCTTCTGAATTCAGATTACTAAGAGGTGCACATTGGGTACTGATGTTGTGTTTGAGCAAAACTCTACCGCTCCTTATGCAAAAAATTGAAGTTTTATTTTCTCTTTTCCCCTTCCCACTATCACCCGCCCACCATCACCACACACACACACAGTAATCAGGTTGGTAAGAATAACCAGACTTTTCAAATGAAAACTAAAGATGCCTTTCTAAGCATGGTGACAAATGTAGAATGCATGCATAAATGCTACTAAAGGGAATCTGTTTAGATTTGAGAGGAGGGCAGGTCTGAAGGCACTTATCACTGCACTCCACATGTGAAAGTTTCAGCCGGGAGGAGGTTGTGATCTAAGAGATGGAGGAGGATTAGGGAAATTAGTCATGGGAGGTGGGCATTGATTCTCCAATTTCCCTCTAAATCGGAGGGGAATACCCCAATCTACATTGTGCACTAGTGTGAGAGTAATTACATTATTAAGCCAACAGACCTACAGTGCACCACTGGGGGCCATACCAGAAAATGCTGGACTGGGTCCAAAGTTCCCTTTAAAGTGGAGATGGGATGCAGTGGGTATAAGATATGGTAGCCTTACTTAGTTCTAAATAGCACAGACTGATTCATCAAGCTCCCCCCTCCCACAGACACAAGCTTTGGGACTTCTGATAGCAATAAAAAAAGGAAAGGAAAAACTGGAAACTACAACACAGAAAGGAGAAAGGGGAGGCAATGTGCTCTTTTTTGAGGGGCTGTCCCTAGTTGATTATAATGAAAGCAGAGTTTTGTCTCTTTGTAAATATAGTTGTTGGTTGGCTAGCAAATTCCTCTTGCAGCAGTCTCCTCCTTTCACTACAATATCTTATATGGATAAAATTATATTTGAGGGCCCAAATATACACCCAACCTATGACCAGTTCACCGTTTTGCACTTGTAGTATAATGTACATTCACCCTCTTCCTCTTCTTTGATTAGTCCACCATGGGTCTTGAAAGATAATTATCCAACAGTTATTTTGTAAATTCTAGGGCAAAGTAGTCTTTTATGCTTCTATATCTTCCTGAATTAAATTTTCCATTATCTATTTTTGAAAATCCTTTGTTTTAGAACTTCAAATTTTTCTAAAAAGGAAAGTGTATTTTTAATTCAAATTTTAACACTGTACTTGAGCGATTCTAATGGTATAGCCAACAAATTCTTACATTATTCAGTTTGTATTTTTCCTATTAGTTAAAAAAATAGCAAGTAAATGTAAATTAGTTGTAGTGATTAATTTCATTCTAATTTCTCTCAGTGCACTGTATGTTTTCCATTAATTTGATTCTCAAATCATCATTGTTTTAATACTTTCAAAATGATTTCTGACTTCACCACATATATATCCTTCACAAAACTAGTTGCTGATAATGCCATCTTAAATTAGGGTAAAACTTGTCGTGACTGGGATATATTACTCAACACTCCACTGTGAAGATTTGTAAATCATACTAGAATGGCAGCATTCAGGTCAAGTGTAACACTGGTAGCAGTTCTGTAAAAAGTCCCTGAAGAGACAGTTAATTAAATTCTGGAAGCAACTGAGAAAAACCCAGAATTTTAAAAAGTAATGTCTTCTACATGTTTAATCCTAGTATGTCTTCAAAAGATCTTGCAACTTGAGTTTGAGATACACAAATGCTTGCTTTTGTAGATCAACATTAACAGCCAACAATAAATTAGCTCTCTTTTAAGAGGGCCTTGACAGTAAAACGACAACCTGTGCTTTCATGAAATCCTCAATACATACTTAGATTATGTTAATTTCCATTATACCCATTTCTCTAGCCGTAGATTTAATTTCTTTTGGTGGTAACTCAGAAGCTACCTGATCAATAGCCCCATTATAACTAACTGAAATAGATGCATACAATACAGTGCATTCTTTGTCTGTTACATAAATTACAAAATGAAATAATGATGTGACCTACTTCTTTGAATGATATGCCTTAGCTTTTAAAAGGATATATTCTATTTGTCTGTTATCTTTTCCAGTGAAACTATATTATGTGCAATAGCAGCTATATCAGAATGAATCATATATCTAAAATGCCTTTTTTTTTAAATCATGAAATGTTTTAATATTTGCATTCATCTGGAATATCATTTTTCCCCAGAGTTGCTAGGTCACTTATTCATCTATACCATTCTTTTGGTATTCTTTTTTCATCTATACAAGTCTTTTGGCAATATAAACTCTTAGAATAAATTCCCTCTGAGTTTTGTTGGTAATAAGTATGTTATTAATGTCCCCTAAAATATAGATTTTTGAATTATTAGGAAGGTCAGCATTCAAGATCATATTGACTCTCATGATTTTCTCCCAGACAGTCTAATAGGGAGAGCATAGTGGATTAGATGTCCATTGATGCGGCAACAGTTCCAGAATAATTCTCAGATTTGCTTTCCTCGTTTATGGTGTTTTTTGCTGATTATTTTGCAAGGAAGCTTATGGTGTTTTGCACACTCAAGTCTACATCTGTAGCTGTTATCTACAGTACATTAGCGTTAATGATATTATAACTAAGATTATTATTCCAGAGGCTCCTATGGAGTTGAATTTTTTGTATGGGGAGAAATTAGAAAATAACCAGCTTTGAACTAAGTCTCATAAAATGACAGCAGGGATGACTCAGGTCTTTCTGTAGACAGAGGTATGTGGATGGGCTTTTAGACCTGCCATTTCCAGTTCTCTAAGAATGAAATCCACTTCACTTGCTTGAATCTTGAGTTGCACAAGATGCTGGGGAGAACGATAATGGGCTTTACTCACATTAGTAGGCACTAATGCCAAGAAGGTTTGCAGGGTAGAGTTGTTAGTGCTTACATAATTCATTCAAAGACAGCAGGAGCCCAAACACAGCTGCTTTTGTAATCCTCACTGAGATGTAAATTGAATATTATTTTTAAGGAAGTCAATTCAAAATCTTTAAACTTATGAATATTTGAATTATGCAATATTGAAAATCTGCATTAGAATTTTTAAATTTTCCTTCTATCCATCTGACGTATGTCAAGTTGTTAAGGATGGGTTAGATTTCTCAACTCTGTTTGTCGACAACACCAACTTCTGGCTTTTTCTATTATTATTATTTTATGTGAATGTGGTGGGGAAGGTATTTCAGTATATTTCATTTTATTTTGTTTGAATCCAGGAGATGGAAAGAATGTTACAGAATCTTTATTCACTTTTCTAAAAAAGCAGTGTGAACCTTCTCAATGGAGAAAATTTGAAACTACCAGTGTTCATATTCTGAGGATGAGGAGCCCCTTTCAGCCCAGCCCCCATTCATCCTGAAACCATTCTGTGGTTTATAGCAATTAGTTTTGTTCTCTGGACAACTCTTTGACATCAGTCAGATGTTGGAATTGTTTGCGGCTTTGATTGAGTGCATTTGTATTTCTAATTTCAGCATGTGGCAAACTGATGAAAATTACAGGCCCCATTACAGTCAAGACTTCTGGAACCCGATTTGGAGCCTGGATGACTGATCCGTTAGCATCAGAAAAGAATAACCGAGTATGTTGAGGCATTGAATATCTTTCTGTACTTCTGATATTTTATTTGCATTTTTTCATCTTTACAAGGAGGTATTTTCCCTACAGGAGATTTCACCAGTTAGCATTTATTTCTTGTATTCCCGGCGTTTTCATATTCTATATTTTGAAGTTCTTCAGAAAAAAAGGTAAAACCATTCCCATAAAAAAAAAACAACAACCCACACACACTACATTGCACATTTTCATTAATTTTAAACAGATTGTTTCAGGGAGGATGCATACTTGTCTGTATTCTATATACAAATACACATTATTTTCTCTCTTTTCATTATATTGTTTCAGTGGCCATCTTCGAAGGACCCAATCCTGTAAATGTGAGTAACTTTACTCATGTGGGTAGTCTCATTGACATGAGTGAGCTTCCTAGATGTGTAAACTAACACACATGCTTGCAGAGTTAGGTCCTAAATATGTTTTAACCAGATAAGGATTACCTGATAAGGCCAATACTGAAACATCAATGCACTTGAGTATGCTTGGTTTCAGTCCAAGCTAGTTGAAATAGGATAAGTATGTGTCACAATTTTTTTTTTTTTGAGATTTCCAAATTTTCCACAAAGAAAAAATTATTTCTGTTTGTTTTTAGTTTTTGATTTCTTTTACTTTCTCTTCCCTACCGCCTTATCAGGGACAAAAAGAGAGGAAGGTGGGAAGTGAGGGGAAAAAAAAGGAATAAGATATGGGAGATAAAATGGGAGAGAAAGGTGACTAAAAAGTGAAGAAATGTGAAAGTTACAAAAAACAAACACATTTTAATGGAAAATTCTCATTCCTGAAAATAGGCCATTTTTCATCAAGTAAAGTTTCAACTGGAAAATTTCAACCAGTTCTAATTCTGGGTGTGTCTCAAAGGTCAGAATCACACTTCGTTTTCCTTCCATCTCTGGGGTTTTCACAGTCTGGGCACCACATTAACAATACAGATGACCGCCTAAGCCAGAGGCCCAAGCAATTAGAACCCTCTAAAAACAAACAGCTGTGACACTGGCAAACATTGTGTGAAAGTAGTCTCAGAGAAGCTATTGAGTAGGTTCTGATCCAAAATACTAGAATTACTAAAGTCTTTGCAACAAAATAAAGGTACGGACGCATCCTGCACTTCTGTAGGTCTTATGAGCAAATCTAGTAACTTATAATGCCACAGGACTTCTGGAACATTTTTTAAAATGTGCCCAGAATACAACATGATCAGCCACAGATTCTATTTCAGTAGTTCACACCCTGTTTTTTATTTTTCTTTCAGGTCTGGTACATGGACAGTTATACTAACAATAAAATTGTCCGTGAATACAAATCAATCACAGACTTTGTCAGTGGGGCTGAATCAAGAACATACAATCTTCCTTTCAAATGGGCAGGAACCAATCATGTTGTCTACAATGGCTCCCTCTATTTCAACAAGTATCAGAGTAACATCATCATCAAATACAGCTTTGACACTGGACGGGTGCTTGCACAGCGTAGCCTGGAGTATGCTGGTTTTCACAATGTGTACCCTTACACTTGGGGCGGTTTTTCAGATATCGACCTGATGGCAGATGAAATTGGGCTGTGGGCCATATATGCTACCAACCAGAATGCAGGCAACATTGTTATCAGCCAGCTAAACCAGGATACATTAGAAGCGATGAAGAGCTGGAGTACAGGCTATCCAAAGAGAAGTGCTGGGGAATCCTTCATGATCTGTGGAACCTTGTATGTTACCAACTCCCATTTAACAGGAGCCAAGGTCTACTATTCTTACTCCACAAAAACCTCCACTTATGAGTACACAGACATTCCATTCCATAATCAGTACTTCCATATATCCATGCTTGACTACAATGCAAGAGATAGAGCTCTCTATGCCTGGAACAATGGCCACCAGGTCCTGTTCAATGTCACTCTTTTCCACATCATTAAGACTGAAGACGACACATAAACTTGTTTCCCCCCACACATGCACATTTCAGAAGTGTCATTTGTGAAACTCTAAAACACCCTTCTGGATTTCTTTTTATTTACATTCTTTTTCATTAAAAAATGAAAGCATTTTCTACTGTGCAATGTGTTCCAAATATGGCTGAGCCTGTCAAAAATGACCTATTGGAAATACAAGCATCTTAACTCTTGAAACAACAAGGCCTGCCGTGACCTTGTCATGAAAAGCACTAACGAGGGTTTAAGTGGCTAAAGACAGTTTTCAAAAGATTATGATCTGCCTTATATTAGAGTCAGAGACTAATGGTGGCTTAAATGCATGAATGTCTTTTTTTACCTTATGTCTTTTTTTAAACTGTCTATTGCTCAACATCAAGAAATATTTTGGTAGCAATCTGAAGCATAATGCACATTGATAATTATTAATTCCAAATGAAAGATTTGGGGGATCTGATTTACTTTGACACATATGTATATGATTCATTTTGCCATCACACCATTTCTGATGCGGTGCTGTACAGTACGTTTTAAAATCTCTTGCAAACAGTTTATCAACAATATGTATTTCTATCACTGTAACCACCATTGTGCAATTGTATCTCTTCACTTCCGTGAAACTAAGCTAAGTCCTATTTTTTATAAAATATATTGAAGCTTAATAACAGTTCTAAATATGGGTCCATTTTAAAATGATGAATATGAAAAAAGATCACTGTATCTGAAGCAATTAGATCCAAGACTGGAACTTTATCAAACACACGACAGTGGGTCCCGGATCTTTTCCGGTGGATCCCACACACACTCTTGGGGCATACTAGCAAATCAGCACAATCAGCTATGGCCTCTGTTGCTGCCATCAATTGTCTTGTTCATTTTCTGTCCACTGCCCTTTTCTTCCCCCACACCAATCATTTTCTTTTCTATGTATTTTTCACTCCCTAAGTTTGGGTGTTATTTTGCTCTTGTATTTTGTAGCTCTCCCTATCTGTTCCCTATTCAGCAGAAGGCAATATGCTGCTTCCTGTGACATGACTACAGGTGCCTCCTTTAGGAGCAGGCTATCAAGGCTTACATTACCACTGCGGGATTAGAGGAGAGTCTCTTCAGACTATCTATGGGTAGCTCCCTGAGTCTCCACCGTTGTATGTGTGAGCAGCCCCTGGGCCTGACTGTAGTCGAGGCCATTGTAGACGCAGGGTGGGTTGTTTTTCGTTTTGGGGCACTGACATTTATTGGTTTCCATTTTCCAGGAAATCAGCGTTAAAAAAAAGGAGGGCGGGGGGACCAGCGCTGTGCTGGTGCCTCCCAGCTCCTAGGGCCCTGGGCTCCAACGAGGGGGACCCCCATTTTCAACCCGCTGCCTCACTCAACTGCTGAGACGTGTTGCTGGCCCCAGTGCACTGGAGGGCTCAGCGGAGGGGACAACCTATTAGCCACCATGGGAGCTGCAAGGCAGGCACCAACTTAATTACCCACAATAATAGGAGCACATTTCCATTGAGGCAAGGCTTATCTGGACATATAGTAGCCCAAAAAAGAGAAGCATGAGGGACAGGGTTACAACGTACAAGTGGTCGTGCATGACATCTGACATCCATGCTGTTAGTTTCTCTGAGAATGCCAACTACAACACTAAGCATTAAAACTCCGGTTACTGAGAATAATAGGAGAAACAGTTGCATACATTATTGCATACTGGATCCATGTAAATAAAAATTGCATAGCCCCTGCCCTAACCCACCACCATGAGAAGTCCTCCATACCAGCCTGTGTGAGGCTGTCATGGTGGTCATCTCTGGAGCACATAAAGGATGGACAGTACAGCTGGTCAAAAATTATTTCATTTTTAATTAAAATGTTTTTGGCTGAGTTTTTCAGGTTTTTCCATTTTTTTATTTCTGTTAAGCTGAAAATTGAAACATTCTTGATTCTCAGCTGTTGAAACCTGAAAAAGAATCTGCTTTTGTTTCCTCACAAAACCACCCAAATTTAAACACAAATGGAAATTTTCTCATGAAAATTGCCCTTAAGTCGAAAAAGCCCTTTTGGTCAAAAAGTGTTATCAACCAGCTGTAGTGTTCTGACTCCCCAGTCTAACTATGCTACGCACACTTCCCTACAAAGTGGTGGCTAAGCACAGCTTATGTCATGCACAGGGCCCTGTGAATCATGAGTGACTTTCACCCCAGTCTCTGTGAAAAATTCTTGTTCTGCAGATTCTCTGATGGAAATTCTGTAAGCTCCATTATAATTCCTTAATTGCTGTCCATTTGTTACAACTGGTCTTGATTGGTTTCTGTTGGTCTCTGGTGATTTCCACTTAAGGACAAATATCCCCAAGTACCAGAAGCCCATTTCTCTGTTTCAAAACCTTATTGCCAAATGAAACCTGTAGGAACCACGTGGACATTTTCCACTAGAATTTCCTCTCTGGTTGTTCATGAGGAGTTCATTGCAAGTATTTGATATTCCCAATTCAAAAATTAAGATTTATTCATGTTGATCGAACACCTGGATCACTTGGTCTCTTTTTGCTACATGACTGCATAAGCACAACTCTTAGAATCCAGACTTGGTACAAATTCTCACATTTGCAAATTCAAAGTTCTGTTTCTGTGAATATTCACCAATATTCATAAGTAGTTGCTGTTCCCAGAAACATTCCCATAATCAACCTCATTTGCTAGAATATCTGGGGAACACAAACACAAAAAAGGACATAAACACAATCAAAATGGGTTGTAAAGAAATGTTTGTGCATCTTTTTTTCAAACACTCACCCAGTGGTTCTAATGTGAATGTGGATTGATATTTGTATTAAACTGTTACAGCTAAATCCAGGGTTGATATTTGTATTAAACTGTTACAGCTAATTTCCTTTCTTTAGGAATTACACCACCATGTTAGTGTCTGAGATAAACTGCAAATTGCTCTTGGAACAATAACACCACTCTTAAATTCCCAACAAATGTAATATTTAAAAAACAAGTTACTATAATGAGAAATGAAGCTTACGTTTATTGAATTACCACAAAACATCATTAACTCTTGTACCAGTGGCATGTTCCTACATGAGAACAACTTCATATGATGTCAAAAATACAACTATTGTTAGTAGTGGTGTTGTAGCCATGTTGATCCCAGGATATTAGACAAGGTGGGTGAGGTAATCTCTTTTTACTGGACCAATTTTGGTTAACGAACAAGACAGGGCTTCGATCTACACAGAGCTCCTCTTCAAGTCAAGAAGGTGAAAAAGAGTTCTGTGTAAACTTGTCTCTTTCACCAGCAGAAGTTGGTCAAATAAAAAAATATTACCTCACCCCCTTGTCAGAAATACAAATAGATAACAGTGATTAGTAACCATGGGCCAGATTTGGATACCCTTACTCATGTTAAGTAGTACTTTGTTTCATGAGGAGTCCACTGAAGTCAAGGGCACCCTTTGTGGAATAAGGCAGTATTTATTGTGAGTAAAGGTGTCACAATCTGACTCCAAATTGGAAATAACCATGCAAGAAAGATGCTGTTTTCTTCTGAATGTACGTCAGTGCTAATTTTTCTGTGAATCACTATTGATTGCTTGAGTTTCTTTCCCATATGGGTGCCTCAAAAGGAATATTTTTACAACCTGAAGAACCTGTTATTTAATACATCAGAATTGCAATTCAAATTGTTCTCCAAATTCAACAGCACAAATGGAAGGGCTCCATAATACAGCAGAAACCCCTGGCAAAAGTCCTAAATATTATCAAAAAAAGCTTTATTCTCATAGTAAATGTCTAGATATATTGACATATCGAAGTACTGATGTTGAAGAAAAAACTTTTATTGTTAAATGTGAACTAAATAATGTTAGAACATATTTTAATATCTTGGAACTGATCAAGACCTCTTGATTCATGGGTGAAAAACATGCTCTGACGACAACATTCCTGCACACAAAGGGGTTTCCTAATTCCTGTTAAAACCATGATGTTAGAGAAGGAGGCACTAAGGACACACACCTGGTACTTAGACACAGGACCCCAAATAGATATCCCAGCCATTCCACATTGATCCTGGGAAATATGCAGGGCGTGAGGAGCAGGATCCACAGTCTTTTACATGGAATGGGCAAACCTGGTCCCCTGTCCAAAAGATCAGGATCAAACCTCCACAGGGAAAACTTCCTTTCTGTTAGCCTGCTCTGGAAAAAATTTTCAGTGGTAGGACTATCAGGTCCATTGTCATTCAGAAAGACTGTTAATCCAATCCTATCTATCAATCACAACATGGGCAAAGAGACTACATGGGAGTCTATCTGGCACTGTAAGCAGCATAAACTGACTATGCTAATCAATTTAACAAAAGTTGAGTGAGTCAGGATGATATGATGCTTCAATCACTGGCTGCTTATGTCAGAGAATATTCATTGCCAGACAGCCCCAAAGGCACTAAATGTCACTCAGCTCAGTAGGTTGGATCCACAGCAAAATCAAGTTCATGGCATGATGTCTATTTCAAACAGACAACCGCAGCGTGAATAAATCAGGTCGCTAATAATTTGTTATGATAACTGACTGCTCAGAAGGAGTTAGTACTAGTGCTCAACAGACAGCTGATAAGAAATTATTTATCCATGGAGCTTTATCTTTACATTATTCAAGAATTGTCTGTGAATAGGCTATGATTTGTACGAGTTGGTTTGTTGATGAACGTTTTAGGCAAACAAATTTCCATCTGTGAGTTGCTGTCGAAGTCTTTGCTGCACGTCTTGGTATGAGTCCGTGGTATCTGCAGTGTGATTTTGGGAGTTTGGCAAGTGCTACCTTTGAAGTACCCATTGTGAAATAGACTCCAATTCAAGGTCGCTGTGCTGCTGTTCAAAACTTTCACTGGTTTAACTCTAAAATTTACCTAAGAAATTATTTCTTTCTTCATGACCATGCTCTGCCATGACAGCTGCATTCCACCAAACCATGAAACTCTAGACCAACGGAAGGAGAATAATGTGTGCAGAAGACAGAACTTCCATGAAGGCTGGAATTAGACTCTGGAACTCACTCCCAGGACAGAGAATAATGATCAGGGAATTCCCAACCCTCAGAACTAAATGCAAAACACATTTCTTCAACTTATCTTTGGTTAAATAGTTCCTCTACAGAAGTGCATAGAGATTTTGATTGTTATTTTTATCTATAATTACTTTGGAACTACTTAAGTAGTACGGTGATGGGACCGTATAAGTAGATAGATGAGCAATCAGAGCACTGAATTCAGCAAACCACAATGGAAACAGCTATTTTGTGAAATTCGGATTTTTGATGGATGCCCATAAGAAGTGTGATAAATATCATTGTGGCTCATACACTGTACAAATATTGACATACATGATCTTTCTCAATATTAAGAACAGAGGTTCATCCATGGTATTTGTTTCCAAGCTGACAGTATGGGGATTCCCACAATCTTACAGGTAAATGTGTTCACTAGGACTCTCATGCTGAGTTCCAGCCTTACCACAGCTCCCACTTTTCTTGCAAACATCTCTATCATTATTGGTTTATCTGTGTGTCAAACAAGATGAGAAAACAAGGGGCACATCCTCTCTGTGGCTATCCATGCTCAGCTCCCATAGAAGTCAATGGTCAATGGTTATGCTTGTGCATAAGGGCAGACATTAAATTGTTATGCCTTTCTCTAGAACCACTATGTGCAAGCAGCCTTTTTTTGAAAATAAAAATTATGTTTATTGAGGGAGTTGAAGGAGCTTAGCATTTCCCCATGAGGTGTTCAGCATCTTATAGGATCAGAGCCTTTGTTTCTCTCTCAAGCAGAAAGAGAGAGAACAAAGTTCATACTTTCCTTAAAATCAGAATCATCTGCTGGGCTCAAAAGCAGCTTGCCAGCTAAGGATCAGACATAGATCCTGTGGGGCTTTGCCTATATTTAGTGCTCCAGCCAGCCAATTAAAATAATTACATTGCACAGACATTTAAGCAGCCCAAGTGAAACTAAACAAGTTCAGGCTAAAAAGCACAGCGTTTGGAGTGCAGCACAGTATTAAAGTAGAATATGATTAGATCAAATGAATTCTGCTTCCTGTCCCTGGTTTAGCTTTGTAGAAGTTCAGGAGTCCCTGCATATCCTGTAACTGTCTCACAGAAAAGTAAAGGATACAAATAAGAGACGGTTAAAAGGTCAAACCTGTATACAAAATCACAATCCTTATTTCAGGACTTTTCACATAAAATGTTGAGTTTATGTTGACATGGAACATTTTTCTTTTCTACAGCATGAACAGTCAGAATCCATGGGAACTATAAATACCCGTTTTGCTTTCAGCGTGCAGGGACACACAAGAGTGTTCACGTTGCTCTATGCAGCAGGCTCTGTCTGGACCCTGAAAGGACACGCCTATCCCTTGGTCTCCTGCAAAGAGCACTGCCATGTGGCTGGCTGCACCATCTTAAAAAATGGTTCAGCAAACCCTGCGATAGGTAACCACTGTGGGATACTTTCTTTTAAGTCAATGAAATCTTTCTTTTTGAAAGAACAGCTCCCCTCTGAGCTTTGATTAATATTTAGATCAATGCAGTCTAAAGACTTGTCCATACTATAGCTGAAATTATGATTTTACCACAGTGCCCCTAATTATGAGTCAGAGATTTCTTTCCCATGCTAGTCAAAGTGCGTTAGAGATTTACTGTGTACACCCCAAAAAACTCTCCCAGTGATGTATGGCACAGTCCTCAGAAATGGATAACAAGGCCTGCTTACTCTGGTTAGGGAACTCCTTTAGATGTGCGGTAGCAATGACTGTGTTTTAATGGCTATGTAATTACACTGTAGAGCTGTGTTAGTAAGCACCATGTGTATGACACAGTATCAGCCATGCAGTGTCCAGGAAGTCTACTTTTATAAACAAGTTAATCTTCTTATCCAGGGTATTGCAGCGGACTACTTTTTAGGCCTGGTCTACGCTTCAAAGTTTTACCAGTATTACTATGTTGATTAGAGTTGTGATTTTTACTGATTGCTATACTGGTAAAAGCTCTAGTATTGGTGCAGTTACTTGAAACAGAATAAGCTAAACAAGTTTAAGCACTTTTATATTGGTTTAAGTGTCCCCACTAGGTTTTTGTTGTTGGTATTTTGTTGTTTTTGTTGTTTTTTTGGGAGGCGGGGTGGAGAGAGAGAGCAGGGAGGGTTGTTAGTTTTGTCTGGGTTTTTTTGCAATGTAAACTGATTTGCAGTGTAAAAGAGCCCTTACTAGCTGAATCAAAAGAAACCGAGTATGCAACATAAAGGCTTCTTCAGTGATACACATGTTTTATTATTCAAATAATGAAAAAACTATGGTTTGATTTATTTCCAAAGAATTATATACTCCTTGCCTTGAAAATATTTGGCTTACATTTCTTGAGGCCTTATAAACACCCTCAGTTTGGTGCATGGGTCTCTTAACAAAAGTGTATATTTCTAGTTAAAAGAAGTGTGAGAATGCATAATTTATAATAAATAAAAACCAGAGGGAATGAGAGCACTGGGTGAAATATTATCATGCACACAGGGTGAAATGATACCATTATGCATCTCTGTATCATCTTTATCCAAGGATCTTAAAGAATTTCACAATCAATCAATCAGCAGTAAAGCCTCAACATTTCTGTTAGATCTATCTTACTGTGTATTCTTTTTACAAATAGGTAAACCAAGGGGAAGAGGAAAGCAGAGAGTTCCTTTTTTCTGTGAAGAAGGCTGAGGAGAGAAGAGCAGACAGGCTACTCCAGGAGTGATCTGAAAGTCTGACTGGAAATAGGGAATCTGAGGAGATGTAGCCTGCCTGAACCCCAGAGCAAGGGGAGGAATGTGTCAGCCCCTGGGCTATGGGTATGAGGCACAGAAGCCTGTGGTTAGACAGGAGGACGCTTGAAAGCAACAGGAGAAACACCTATGATGAGGTGGCTGGCAGCTGAGTCCAGGCGGGCTGAAGGTAGTTTTGTCTACTTTACGTTAGGACTTTAAGAACTCCATAATCTGACTGGAAGCTCGGGATGCTCCAATAGGTCAAAGGACGGTGGAGGGAAACTGAGACACAGGTACTGATATGTGTTGGGGCTGTCTAAAAGCGAGGTATTATTTTCTGCAGTTATACACAGGATTGACTTGGTTCCAAGCTCTATGCTACATTGTCTATATATTGTATATAAATGCTTATTAGCTTCCTCATGAACCATGTGGGCAGTTTGTCTATTTACACATATTCCTTTGTCATATCAGCTACATGCTCCTTCCAAAGCTTTTGGAAATCACCTTCCTTAACGGTGTTGGGTCTTCAAATGGAGAATTCAAGCAAGGAAAGCAAAATACGACACTTGAACTACAACAGGGGATTTTACTTTGTCCAGCCATGCTACCTTGATTGGGTAGTCCAATAGACCTCACAAGCCAAATCTCTGGGCCTGATCGCTTCAAGGCATAGCCTAGGCACATTTTAGCACGAGGATGTGACTATATAGGAGATGGTGCTCTTCCATTTACCCACAATTCCATTCTGCATGCTACTAAAGGATAGAGTTCTGTGGTGACTATCTTTAAGATGACATGTAAAATTGAGATCTTGTCCACATGTGGCCATTAAAGATCCCAAGGCTTTTTTTTTTTTTTTTGCAAGAATTAGAACAGTTAGCCCTCAAGGCCTGGTCAAGCTCCAGCTCAATTTGGAATTTCACTTCATTCCCTGAATAACGTGCAGGTCTGCTATGTTCAAATAAATGGCTGCTGTGTTCAGCTCCAGAGGTGGCTTCCTTCTGATGACAGGTGAAGTGATCCCTATATGTATCCTAAGTCCTTTTGCATGCAAAACTTCCATTGATTTCACTGAGCTAATTTGTTTATAAAGTGTTTTGAGATCCTTCCGGATGAAAGATTCTACAGTTTGTTAATACAAGACACTGTAGGTTACAAACTAGTCTCAGCCCTGATCAAGCAGCAGCAGGGAACAGAGAAAGCTTTCTCCTGGGGTGGAGGTAACTTCAGCTCTATATTGGGTCAGCTGCACTGGCCGAGGCAGTGGAAGAGGGAATAGAACCCAGGCTCCAGTGGGAATACAAGGCACACAATCTCTGCTCTCCCCCTTGACCTCACGCACATGGGGCTGTGAAGACGGGACAGTGGATGCAGCTGATAAAGGGTTGAGGGATTTTATTCCCCTCTGCAGCTGTGTGGGACTTGGTCAGAATCCAACCCTATGAAACAGTGTTACTCAAGTAACGAGGCACAGCCCACCAGCCACAGACCTGCAGTAAGCTGTTCACACTCCTAGGTATCTACAAGAGTTGGACTTAAGGAGATAGATTCTAAAGTGTGTACTGAAAATCTCTGCTGAAGGAGCTTTCAGAGGTGAAAGTCATGCTTGATAAAACTCTAAAGGCCTGATTTTCATTTACTGTAAGGCCACTTTACCCCACCAGGCTGATGCAAAGAGATCTTAGTGTAAGGAAGGTTTGGACCTTACATATTTATTTTTATGGAGGGTCAAGTGCTACTCTACAAGATGAGGGTGTGGAAATGTTTGGGGTGGAAAAAGACGTTTTGGCGAAGCAGTCTATTCAATGAACTCAGGGTAAACTTCATTCTATTGTATTATCAGCAGGCTTGGTACTCCATCCATTTTATTAAGCTCTCTGAATAAATTATTCCTTTTGTTTTACCAGCATCACACCCAAAACTCTCCAAATTCCTTTTATTTTCCGTGAGGTGTTTTTTTTAAAATTCATCTTCTTGATCATCAGTTATACCTGCTCTGTCTCAGCTCATCTATGGAATGAATTTTCATGCAGGGTTGTTTAGATGGAAAATGAAACAGCAAAGGAGATTTATAGTACAGCAAGTATAATCAGGAAAAGGCTTTAATTAATCTTCCTATTTATGTAAAATTTAGCTCCGGTGTGCCTGTAAAAACTGCCGAGAAGCAGCACTGATTGTATTTCATGGGCTGCGACAGGAATGATTTAAATCAGATTTCATTCCTTTTATTTAGTTGGGTTTAAGGAAATATTTAAATCCCTCTCACAGTGGTGAGAAATTAGATTAGAATCATCTTTCACAATAGCATGTTAAGTGTTCAGTTCCCCTTTCTGCATTCTACCCTCAATGTGGTTGGCAAGTTTTGTCTTCAGGAATTCAGGCATCATGGCAATTGAGTATGCATCCTGTCAAAGAGTTTATGCCTCTCTCGTTAAGCCTCAGTCCACTGCAAACAAGCCATTTATTCAGATTTTCTTCATCTGGGCAGACTGAGTTTGTCACCTTGGAGGACACTGCTGATTAACGGTTACTTGGAGCAATCACTGTACCACTCCAAGACACAAGTACCTTTTCAGAGGAAGTCATATGGGATAAAAGCCGTAACACTTTATCTGTTATTGAGAAAAGAACATAAAACACCTGACACTTCTATAGGACCTGCCATTTGAGGATCTCAAAGTACTTTACAAGAGCTAATTAATCAAATCTCACAACACACCTGCCCAAAAGGGAATTACTATCATCCCCATTTTACAGATGGATAAACTGAGGCAGGGAATAGTTCAGCCAAAGTCACATGGAGTCTGTGGCTCACTGGGAACAGAAGCCAGATCTCTCTTAGGTCTCTCTATTACCCCTAAGACCTCCATAAGGAGGAGACTATGTCCTTATGCAGTCCCCAGACATAGTCCATGTTTCTGTTTCATTCTTTTTAGAGAGGTAGGCAGCCAAATACATCAGCTTCTCACAGTGAGAGGACGTATTTTTTTGCTTGACAAATGCATTGAGGGAGTGGTTGGTAAATTTATCAGGGCATGTGTGGCATGGGGTAACTGCTTGAAAATGGTCTTGAAGGTTGAAACTTACCCTTGTTCAGTTACTCTTGATGACAGTTGCTCTGTTCCTGCCTAGGTGACTTTGAGCTACTTTTGTGCTGTCCATATTCTGTGGCTAGACAAGAGCCTGTCTCATCCCCACTGTAAGGTACAGCAGCCTCAGTATGACTGTAACTGGCTCAGACCCTAGAAGCAGAGACTAGCCACATTGCGTTGCACTTACGTCGAGCCCCTAACTTCCCCAATCCATCCCCTAAATCAGGAGTTGGGAGCAAATCCACCACAGAGACCTTACCCCAGCTCTATACTGCAATGGGTATCTGTAGGGAGGCATATTTGCCCACTTTAAGGCCCATTGACAGAGCAGTTTAAAGGGCACTTCAGATAACTGAGAATCAAGTGCAAGACCTATGTCCCAGCTCAAGCCTTCAAACCAAGACTTGGCTTCCTTAAGTTATACAAAACATTTTATTACCTAAGATTCAGATAGCACACACAGTTATAGCTCTAGATACAAATGAACCAGTCATGCCTTTTACTCTGATCCATATAATGTAACATTATTAAAGTAAACTAAAACGGATGAGTAAGCGCAGATACTAGATCCTTATTTACTAGGGACATCCAGTCCACTCCTAGATTAAGTCTTTAACCAGCCTCAGAGTGACTGATTGGCCATTGGTAAATAGTTTCAACCTATACAGTACATAGATCCAGTTACAGAACAAACTTCACCTTGAATGCCCTTTTAGTCTCTCTTCAGCTCTTCCCATAGGCCACAGACCTGTCTGCACTGCACTTTGGGTGGAATCATATAGTCCAACCACTCAGACTGGATCTCTGGGTTACAGCTTCCCGGTTTCCCACCCATATTGACAACATCAGTCCAACTTTGTTTAGTACCTGTAAGCCCTTTCACTGTGGAGATGTGCCTCATCAAAGAGAACATTATTTATTCACCAAAAGGTACATAAAAATCAGAGCAAAGGGATAAAACAAAGGTCTATACACATTTTCCTTTATCTTACCCTTAATCTTTCCTTGCAAGCTTTTGTACATTTCAGCCAGGCCAATTACCTCTATCTCTGGGTTGTAAAGAGGAGATTGCTCCAGCATCTCTCTCTGTGACTCCTTGCCAGACTGTCAGCTCTTGCTGACACTCCCTGGATAGCCTCACCTCCTTCCCAAGGCCAGGAACTTTAAGGTTTAGCATCCACTTTGATCCTAGGCTTAGCCTGGGGAAAAGTAAGCCATTCCAGTCTGGACAGAGCTGGAGGATAGGAGCATTCCCCCAATAAACAACTCTCCTGTTCCCTTGAGGACTCTTGTTTAAACATTGTTCTTCCTGCTTGGTTCCTAAGTTAACTTTCACTTAACTATATGCATTCAGAAAAGATAATAAAACATTGAGACCTAAGGGACCTTGGATATTTTTTAAAAAAAATACTCCTCATAACTTCCTCATTCTCCACAACATATAAAAAGGGCACTTTGTTTTGTGGTCAGATAATAGAGATATCCAACTTCTATAAATCTGGTTCAGAGTAGAAAAGAAAAAATACACTATTATATGTACTTAAAGGCTATAATGCACTGTATTTGAGGGATAAGGCTCTTGTCTTTAAATAGTGTAAACTACAAGATATCAAGTCCAATTACAACATGACTGGGGACATTTCGTCCAAAACCACATGGTGATTACATTGTGAGACCCATGGACCAATTCTCATCACCACACAGCAGAGATCTCAGTACTAACACTCACACAAAAGCTGCTATGGCCATTACACTTCAGGAGGAAGAAAATGACACAAGTTTTAAATGTTCCCACTCAGTTTTGAGAGCTGAAGTTGTTCTTAGAAGGTGCATAGGTCTCATTCTGGCCCCCTACCTAGAAATGAATTTCACCCTTCAAAAGTAAATTGTATTCTTATTTCAAATGTTAATTGGATATTATTTTGCAGTATAAAAATAATTATACATAGCAACAAATATACAAAGTATTCTGTACACCCATCCAGTCAGAAAGACAAGTAACACTGTAAAACTGTAATCTATCCAAATTAATAAAATGAGATCAGTTTGCAGTGTATTCTCTGTTATATCCATGCTTTGTTTTAAGTCTTTTGGTGCTGGTGAAAATATGGTCTATCTTATTGAAGAACCATAACTGGGTTTTATTAAAACATAAGTAAATAGTGAAAAATCATTTTAGAGGTAATTACTGAATTTTAGTATTGATGACATGTCTAGATCATTATGAAATTGGATATTTATTTCATGTGACTATTTACTATTTGTCATTAGATGAGTCACAACATTTAGAAAATTAATCATCATGAGCAGGCAACGCATTTACTCAGTGAAGTTTTTAAAAACATACGTGAGTAATTCACCATAAAGATACATCACTCCATGACATGATCCCGATATCAGAGATAAACGCACAGTTTGGAAAGGGGTGTGTCCGGCACTTTGAACACTTGTGTAAGAAAGGTGCTATACAGATTTTAGGCACAGATGTTTTCCCCTCTACCCAGTGAAAAGGCAGCTAAAGCACAAAATTCACATGCATAGTCAGCCTGTGATGGGGCCTGACCTTCTGGCTGTGCAGCCTACCAGTTAGTTCACAGGGTCCCATTTGATGCCTGTTTCCAGTATCCCTCGCCAGCAATAACTCCCATGCTGTGGCAGTCCACCTTTCAGTAGGTAATGACTCAGCCTCCAGCTTGCTCACCAGTTTAACTCACCCCTTTCCAGGGTAACAGAATTTAACGAAATATATACAGTCCAACATCCCCACGCAAGATAGGGAGTCTTCGGCCCACCTCCAGGCCATTGTGAGTGGCACACCCTCAACTCATGGTTTACAATATCTGTCTTGTCCTACTTCAGCCTAGATGGGCTCAGCTACTACTCTTCTTCTTTGTAAGCTATCTCCAGCTTCAAACTGGCCTGAGTTCCTAGGTTTCACTCCCACCAACCAAGGCTGTCACATCCTCCCACTACTGAGGGTTTCAGGTAGACTGCAGTCTCTGAGAAGCCCATCTCCAGTCAGGCTCCCACTTCGGCCCTCAGCCCAGAAGAGAAAGCACCCAGCTACCTCTCCCCTGGGTCTCTTCCTTGGCTCCTCCTTTAAAAGCCTGGTGTAGCTGTTGCTTCTGGAGCTCTCCCTTGCACTAAGGGATCCTGCTGTATCCTTATTCAGGCATTCCTAAAATAGGTCTCTCTTCCTTTACTGTCTTCTCCCTTTGTCAGTTGTCTGGTTATTTTTAAACTCTTTCTCCAGCTGGAGTGCTGCAGATGTGGCAGGCCAAAGTCAGCTTAGCCCAGAAATGCTCCTTAATCTCTTGTCCCAGTGTGTGGTTTATACACCCAATTACACAGCCCCAATTGGTAAGGTATTTGCACACACATCTTGGAGAGGAATAGGGAAATCACGAGTAATTATTTATGCCTTGAATGGCACAACAGTGCCTGCTACAAAGTGAAAGGTCTAGGAATATGTTGCCTCCACACAGCATATTCCCCTTGCTAACCAGAACAATTGAAATCTAAAACATTAGTGTATATTTCTACTGCCTACAGCAGCAGTATTTCATGCCATGAATGCCATCAATGCTGGTGGTACAGGTGCAGCCAGCCATGCAGTCACTTTTCTAGAGAGGCTGCCATTGCTGGATCAGCACAGGGGACTGGTGGTGGGGGTGTCTGAGGAATATTATAGAGTCAAAAGACTAAACATTTTATAACCTAATATCTATGGGATATTCACTGTCCTTTCATGTGGATCTCCAGTCTATCCAAGAAACTGTGGCTTACCATACCCCTCAATCTTTCATACATCCAGTGCCCTTCTCATGTTAAGCAGATAACAGCTATGGTTACTGGGGCCAGTCTGAGAAACTTTGACTTAGCCATATTCCATCAGAATTTGCAGTTCCAGCAAAATGGAAATGCTTTGCTAAATCAGGTTGATTTTGCCAGAATTTTGTTTCTGAAGAAAAAAATTTGACAATTTCAACATATTCAGAACTAAACATTGCAATTTTTCATTTTGAAATGACTTTTCAGTTTGAATTACTTTTTATGTTAAAATGTCAAAAGCAAAACAAAACATTTGATCAACTCCAAACATACAAACAAACAATATTCAGAATTTTCTTTTGCAGAGAATTTTGAAATGTTCAGTTTTCACTCCAATTTGGAATGAAGTCAAATTTCAAAATCCTTTAGGAAACCAAACTTCCACCCTCCATACAGTTCTAATAATTACCCAATAAACCACACAATTATGAATATCAGTTCTCATCTTTTATGTGGTTTCCCATAGGAAATGGTGCACAAGACCCATCACAAGACCCTCATTCCTTTGATATGGTGGAATTCCTTTTTCTGAATACTGAACACCAATGTTAATGAAAACGTGCTACGATCAAAGACCCTGGGGACTGAAGTCGTTTCTTTATTCATCAAAAAGAGTAAAAGTGTTTACACATGTGCTGTCCATACACTGAGCAGTGACATAGGGGATTGTTGTTATTTCATACCTGTTATAAAATCTTATAATGGGTTGCACTACTGAGAATCATTATGTACATTGCAAAATCACTATTCAAAGTCATGGCTGTTTTGAGAGAAACCTATTGTGAAATGTTGTTTCACAACAACATTTCCATGTTGCTAGACATGGAAGCATTGAATCTTCATCCGTTCCGAAATAAAATTTGAAGCCAACCTCAGATGAGATTCTGAAATATTTGGATAATTTTTTCAGCGGGGGGGCCCAGAAGCTGATGTGCCAGAGACCTAATGGGAAAACCTGTTCTCTCAGCTTTTCCAGGCTAATTTTGTAGGCTCCAAGAGTTCGGCTACTGGATAAAGTTAAAAGTAGTCACACTTGTGGACGCTTACCCAAAGTGAAGCCAGTTTCTGAAACTTCTGAAACCGTCATCACTGAGGGCTTGTTTTCATTACACCACTGCAGCCATTGATGCAGCAGCATCTATTGAGTGGGTCTGGTGAAGACATGCTCAGTCAGTTGTCGAGCACTGTCCTGTTGACTCCACTATTTCATTGGAACGCAAAGCATAAGTTATATCAACAGGACAGTGGCTCCTGTCAACATAGCGTAGTGAAGACAGCATGGCTACTCTATGCAAGGTTGTATCAATGGAGCCACATAGTGAAGACAAGCCCTGAGACACATGAAACTCACCTGTGTCACTTCCACATGTGAGCCTCTGCTCACATTGGCCATGACAATTCTTTTACTTAGGCTGGTTTGGCAGCAGAAGCCATGAAAAGAGAGAAATCCTCAGCACAGTGTAGCTAGGAACAGCTCATGAGACAGTCAGCAGTCCCAACACCGTGAATTCAGCTCAGAATGGCTATGGTCTACACAGTGCTAATTCTTGCTCATTAATGACTTACATCACGTTAAGTGAAGTACCGGAAACATAGAAGAGGTGGTACCACATGCAGTCATCTCATTCACTGCAGACATGGATCACTGAGAGCATGTTTTCATAAACAAAGAGCTGCAGGCTATATCATTGTCCTCCTCTCCAATACAGTTAAGAAACAACATGCTTTCTCTTCTCAGTGCTTTCTATTTTCCTCTAACTCCTCTGGTTTAGCGGTTTTGTTTTTCTCCTCTCCTTCATAGCCTGGCAGTAGTGCTGAATACTAATAAGACAACATTAGGTGCCTCCCCAACCAGTCATTTGTTTAATAATTTGTTTGAGTACAAACATCTGAATTGCCTTCTTCTGGATTCTAGATAGTTGAAAGGGGAAGGTGCTTTTTAATTAGCTAATTAGCTATATGTAATATTTCAGGCTTGATGGATCTGTAAAGTCATATTTATTAAAACTCAATTAGAAAACAATATTCAATAAGACTAGGATTGTCTACTTAGTACATCATGTAGGTCAGATTTGTAACAAGGCAAGAAGGATGCAAAAGTCTCCCAGATAAGGGTGCTAAGATTTTCGCTCCTGCCCAAAAGGCTGAGATAGCCACACAACAGCAGCAAATGTCTGCTGCTTTCTTTATATCTCCATTTTTGTTAGATTTGGTTCTTCTCCCTCTTCATAAGGAACTGAGAGAAAAGCAGCCAACAAACACATTTACTTAGACTGCAAAGTTAACTCTTTGCGGCAATTTTTTGTTATGAATTTGTACAGTACCTAGCACTATGGGGTCCTGGTCCCTGACTGGGACTCCTCACATAATACAAATAAAAAATAATAATTAATAAGAAAGTTAAAACTCCACAGGAAAATAATGAAACACCTTGGTGGAAAGCAAGATTTAAAGAAATACTATTTTATATTTATAACAATTTCCCCATTACCCGTGAAATACTGGAGTGGATGGTTATATTCAGACCAAATTCTGCATGAATCCTGCCCAGTGTAGCCATTAGTCTAGGAGATAATCAGGGGTGACTACTCACCCAAACAGTATTTCATGGGTCTAATGAAGGAGAGTAAGTAAGGAAAAAGGACTTACTCAGATGTTCATTTACTTACATGTAAGCTTCTCTCTGGCACCAGTCACCATAGGAGCTAATCATAAACAGACACAGGTGAGCTGGCGACTGAGCGCTCAGCGAGCAGTGCAGAATTGGGTGTGTGTGAGTGGTTCATTTTTCATAAGAACAGCGCTTCCAAAAGTGGTGTGATTACACCAGCAGATTTTACAGAGCCTGTATGTAACACCTGCACTGAAATTCCAAACTCCTAAATTAATGTCGTACTAAGGCTGGAAATTTGAAGCTGCAGAAGAAAGGAAATTCTCAGTTAAAGTTCATCCAGCAATCATGATTCGCCACCCTTGTTCATGTGAATTATGATAGGATCCTTTCTTATGGTACACTGGCCAGTAGACTATATGGCAAAGTAAATCACACTCAAAGTAAGACCAGGCACGAGCGGTTTCTTCCTGACAGAATTAATCAGCATTTGGCAAAGTCTCATGTCGCTACACACCTCGTGCAGGTAATAGCGCAGGAACTGTGAATGGGGTGAAAGCATCAACATTGGCCACTTGGCACCTAATCTATTAGGAGGATGGAGAGGAGTGATTCAGTGTGGAGATTTTGATAAATGTGCTGACAGCTACAGCATCAGGTCCACAAAAAATTAATCAGGATTTTGTATGATTTTATCCTAATTTGTATTCTTTTGTGATAACTTGCTCATCTGCTGCTAAACGGGGATTTCTCTGGCCAGCCAAATAACCCTTTTAAATTAGCATATATTTACATACATTGACATACAAATTGGATACACTGTCATGTTTGAATATGGTCTCGTCAAGATCTAACTATCAGTGCAGTTGTTGTTCATGGCCAACAGTGGACCCAATCCTGTAAAATCCTCCAACAGGAGGCTTTAATCAATAGCATTTGAAGAGATCCAGCAGCTCCCATAGTGATGTTCAATCTTAAGCAGGGCTCTCTTCCTTACAACCCTTTTTGGCCATTTTGTTACTTAAAGCAAGGGATACTTTAAACTGGAATATCTTGAATATTTGTTTGATGATTTAGCATTGTTTCTTTCATGCACATTTTTTTTTAAAAAAAGAGACTGAACTAGGTACTTGGGAAATTTATCTAGAAAAATAAAAGACTTACCATTAAAAACTGTCCCCTAAATTACTACCCTAATCTCTGCTCATGTAGATGAGCTGCAGAGCTGACTCATGCAGCAGGTCACTGTTCGTGGAACCTTTTATGAAGAGTCCGTCATGACTGATTCAAAAGCAGATGTGACCAATTATTAGGAAATGGTTATTCTATAGACTGTCTTTTGAAGATGAATGTAAGACTTCAATGGTTAATTACTTTTTAACCATTTGTCCTTTATACATAAATAGTAAATAGGCTTTGGGGATAGGTTAACTAAATAACCTATTTGGAATAATTATAGGTTGCCTTCTGGCTTGTCAGTGACTCTTAGGGCATGTCATCAAAGAGCATTACATTAGTGCAAATTTAGGACCTTTAAGTTGGAGCCCACAGCACCTACATGGGGGGTTCAGCTTAGTATTTTGATGCACACTGGTATTTGCACCCACGTAGTTCGAGGGCAGTGTAGACATGTTCTTCATTTCAAGCATGGCATGACCCAGGATTACGATCACAGTCATTTGGGAGCCACACAGTACACGAGGGTTCGTTATCAAAATTACAGAGGGTGTGTTATGAGGAAGTCAAGGTCAGATGAGGGTTATGAGGAAATGTCAAGCTCAGATTTGAACAGTTACGTAGAAAAGAAAGAAGAAGCACCCTCTCCAGATGTAAGTAAAGTAGGAACATCACGCAGACAGACTTAACAGATCTCCACCCAAGCTCACCCAGTGCTAGCACTTCTGGCAGAACAAAAAGGCTGAGGAAATGCAGTAGGACTCCAGGGCAAATCAGGAGGAAGAATGGGCCCTGAAGTGAATCTGATGTGTTGGGAACCAGGGCACTGGTGGAGGGATTCAAAGAGAGGAACATAGTCACATGAGCATTTGTTTTTGGCAAAACTGAGTAGAATAAGTGAGGTTCCCTCCCCCCGCCCCGAGGTGAGGAAATTCATGGTTAGTTTGATGTGTCCAGGGAGCAAGTTCCACAGTTTTGGGCCAGCTGTCACCAATTCTATTGGTCACATATTGAGAGGTGGTTACTCAGGTGACTTTGTATAGCAGGACCAAACCTTGAATAGGGTTCTGTATTCCAGAGAGAGCCAGCGAAGCATCAGGGCGATGTGCACTAAAGACCCTGTGTTACTGAGTAGGCAAGCTGCTACACACAGAGTCAAATGGAGCTTTTCAAGGGTCAGCAGAATTAGTCCTGGTTGAAATGCAATAATCAAGCCTAGATGTCTCTAATGTGTGGTACGCTGTGCTCCAATCATTCCCATATTATAGAGTGCTCACATGTGGCCAGCAGCAGATGGGAAAAGGTGTTTTTGGCAGCCTTAGGTTATTTGGGTACGTTGCATTAATAGAGTGTCCAAAAGGACCAAATGGACTGAACCATTTTGACAAATAGAAGCTGGTCATTCTTGACAGATGATATCCCCTGCATAACTATGAGCCATGATTCAGCTATTTATCCAATTCAAAGATCTTTGCTGTGTGAGGAGTTCCACTGATGGCCCATGAATAACACTAATAATAAAACCATCTTTATGTAAGGTAAACAACCTTTTAGGTTTGGTGATGTTTGCCTTACAGTTATACACTGATGAGGCAGAGAGGCCAACCATACTTATGCTTCTGTTGTGGCAACTGAAGAAAAGCAGACATTGTCATCATGCTCTTTGAGCTTCATCCTGCAAAGACATTACAGTTTGTGTTTTCCATCTGAGAACATCTCCCTTTGGCATCCCCTCTTGTACTGTCTCTACACCTTCACTGTTGTATGTTAAAACGTCCTATTAAAAATATCTGCAAGAGAATCGAGTGACACAAGCCACAACCCTGGTAACACGTATTTTTTCTTTAGCTGATATTTTCACCCTATCTGATTCACTTATCAAGATCCAACTCTTTAACCTCAGTGCCAAAGGCGGAAACACATTCCGTTCAAATTTTTTACAATTACTTTGGCACAATTTACCAAATGAAAGTAAATTTGCAAAAAAAAAAGTATTGTAAAATCTGTGCAAAAGGTCATTCTTATTAGGCAACTTCCTGGCTTAATAAACCGTCCCAAAGAATCTCCAGACTTCCATTAAGTAATTGATTTGTATTGACTTTGACTCAATTGCCACAGACAGGTTTCACTGCATTTAAATTCTACAACACTCCTCAATGTTTCCAGTTTTACAAAGTTCTGTATGTTCCAGCCACTTGTAATAATTACTGAGTAAAATTTTTAACCCACCATTCACTCAAGCACTTCCAGAGTGATTAGGAAGCTTTTCTCAGCCTAAGAATGCCATATATACCATAAGAAGTGGCTAGACTAATGTCAAATAGGTTATTCAGTTTTAGTAGGAAAAGACAGAGGACTAGGTAAACTGATATGCTCGATAATGCAAAGCTGATGTAACCACTCAGTTTACAGCCTCATTTACAGGGTGCAATTGCCAGAGCATAGCCATGACTCTTGTAAGGGGAAGACATTTTTAGCAATATTACCAAGAATAAATAAACACAATTTACAGAAGGAACAGGCTGTATGAGGCTGATGACTTACAAATGCCCGATGGTTGGCAGTTACTTCATCATTCTTGACTGCTGACCTAAGTAGCGGTTAATTATACCCTGGTTTGCTTGGTCCATCAAATGTAAATTCAAAGAACGTATTAAACAAAGTCAATAAACAAGAGAAAAGAAAGATACTTTAAATCCTTAAGAACACTAAGCATACACTTTGTCTTTGTGAGTTGGCATTCTACTTCCTATAAAGGCTGACACTACAATTAAGTCGAGGAAGAATTATTTTCTCTACTTGGGATTTGCACCTCTATTTTCTGCACTTTTTAAAGTTTAAGTGCTAGTTAAAAATATCTTTGGACAAAAATTCCCATTGGAATTCTTGTATTAGCTCAGGCTTTTTACTGACAGTGTCACTAAATCCCATTTAATCCGATTTTCATTCAGTCATCAGTAGCTCTGTGCATACATAGATAGAAATAATGCTATAAGGGATTACACTTGTGAAGGAACCACAAACTATGCTTCTTGGCTCCTTCTTTAACAAAATAACTTGCTGATTCTTAAAAAGTTAGTTTTAAGCTCTCCAAGTCAAGAGGATATTGAAGAAGCTAGCTTAAATCTTTTTATAAAACTTCATGTAAATACCCTATGGAAAAACTTCAGCAAGACCATGTGAAAAACTCCCAGAGATGAGTGCACGTCTTAGCATAGTAGTGCACTACTTCCGTAATACAAAGGTAGGGAATATGAGAAGAAGGATTATAAACAAATTCTTCAAATACTCTGAGCCATGGCGAGATATGAAGGCACCAATACATGTCTACAAAGAAGTACAATAAGGAGGCTGTTTATCTTTGTGTTAGCAAATGTGATATAGGTTTCATAAATATTGAAGGAAATTTTTCTTCCAGAAATAATCCTCTTTTGAAAGCACAAGAAAGCAGATATTAGGAAGCCTGACCAGTGCAAAAATGCTCCAATTGTTTAAAAACAAATCCTCATCAGAAAAAGCAAGTCAGGCCAAAACTGATGAGCTTCCTTCACTCCCAATATTATTGCACCCAGAGTCAAAAATCACAGAATAGCATGTTCAGATTTTTAAAATCCTAGTAAAATTGAAAGATAAAGTGAATGGACTAAAATGTTGTCTTCAGATAATGCTCTCCTGCTGCTTCATAAATGCCATGGCAAAGCAGAGATATTCAAAGAAGAAAAAAGCTCGTTTAGTAACAATATTTCATTACAAAGACTGAAATACCGATTGAATGGTTTAATTATTTCATATCATGGATGCTCATGCAAGAAAGCGAGAGTTGCTCATTGTGCCCTTCTGAATGAATTGCCACAATCTTACTGACAGATTTCGTGTGCTTTAGACACTTGTTCAGCCTTATAAGCAGGGGGGCCAGAACCTTAGTTGATATAAAACAAACTGGTTCATTTATGTCAGTGCTTCTCGGACGTTTTAAATGGAGGCCCTATGGACTTTTGTCTAAAAATCACACGCTCCTTTCCCCGAATCATGCCCCCTTTTCCCCCTCCAGGAAAAAACGAGACCCGCAGCCCAGGAAGTGCGGCAGCAGTAATGCAGGGAGCAGTGGCGGCCGCTGCAGCGTAAGAGCAGCTCCGGGAACCTGGAGCTGGACTGGCTCTGTCCCCTGCTCTGTGCCCCGCCATGATCCATCTGACACCCCCAACTATGAGAACCACTGATTTAAGTCAATTGGGCTACACTGATTTACACCAGGTGCTACTTTAGAATGTATTGAAACTGTTATGGTCAGGACAGTGATTTACAAAATGGCATTGTCTTACTCAATAGTTTCCCATCTGCTTCTTTTTTCTGATTAAAATACATATGACTCTTGTCAGTAGAGCCTACACAGCTGTGGGAAAACAAGCAGGAGCCTATTCTGGCTCAAATATCATCACTAGAATGGTTAATGAAGTAACTAACTGAAGTTGCATCTGCATTAGAATTAATAGTTCTTCAATGGTGGGCCCCTATCTGCCAGGGAACGCTTTCTACATTAATTGAAGATGGCAACAATTGCAAAGTGAATCTGCAGTGCAGATTTTTGTATTTGTTCTTCTTTGTTGTTTCCTTTAACTAAACTAAAAGTGATCCAGATTGTGAAATATGTTTGTTCTCTTGCAATGGGAGATCATAACTCTGATGATTATGTAAAGCGGGAAAGAACCTGGGCTGATGTCCAAATACCAGGGTGAATTTTTACAGCTGGAGGTTAGAAAAATCATCTTTTAGTTTTAAACTGAGCAAGTTAAAATGGCAGCCACTGAGACACTAAACAGAAGAACTCTAGATTCCAAATTTTCAGGGTATAAATTTCTCTAGAGAACTTTCCTGTGATTGTTTGTGATAACTAATTATTTTTTGATTTCCTGCTTAATCTGAAATTAATCTTAATGCTGTAATATGTTAGAGTTATGCAGGCAATAAATACATATGCCCTGTATTGATGCAGTTAACTCAAAATTGCCCATCAAACTGCAGCTGATGTACTATGCTGAACTCAGGGGAAGGCATTTTTAACAGATGTGCCTTTTAAATCAAACAATCCGTTTCCTCACGAACAACGAGAGAGTGCAGCTTCTCACCTGGTCTAGAGTAGCTATTTCTTGATACCGTCCTTTTTCCACATATGCCCCTCACAATTCAAGATTATATGACGCTTGTACAAAGGAGCTTTTGTGGTCGTGGAGAGAACGTGCCATATGGGTCCTACTCTTCCCCACTCCTAAGTGCATCAACCTAAATGGGTCTTTTGCACGCTGTCGTACTGAGGACTGTGCCATTAAGAGCAGAGCTTCCCGGAGAGAGTATGGGAAAGGTGCTGCAAAAGCTCAGGTTGTTATGCACGGTCATTTGGAACATGTCACAGAGTAAAGCAAATCTCTTTCAATCACCTTAAGCACTGGGAGAGCACTAAACACCACACACGTATTTGGTCTTGTTTACGTACAGCAGCATAGAGGACCATCTGGACCCTAGTGATAGTGCAATAGTTTTACAAACAGCAATTTGATTGACCTGGACTGTGGCTTTGTTACATAAGAAATGGGAAATGTAGCCAAGTACTTTGATTGCCCACAGAGAGCAGATGTGTCCATCACATCTCTGGTGTAACTCTTCAGCCTTTTGAGAAATTCCTTGAGGCATTTCTGGTACGTTGCATTTCTCTTAGTTAAACTTCTGGCATTGCATATTTTGTTGTGTCTCTGCTATCTCCTTGAGATAGCTAGTTTTTGAAAGTTTCCTCCAACATATTGCAGCAACTCCAGAAGCTTATTATTTCACACTGTTGCTAGCAGCAAGTAATTTCCCTGTATGTCTGATTTCTGGTTTTAAAGCAGTGTCAGTAGGATGGAAAGAGTTCTTCACTTTTCATGGAATTCATATTTAGGAATACAAAAGTGAAAAGACCAATGAAAAGGAACATCACATACAGTACCAGTAACAAATCAAATTATTCAACCAACATAAATGCATCAGGCCTGAATTTACACCTACATCATTCGTTTAGCCTTGAAAATATAATTCAATAATATGTGCTATGCTGCCTGAGCTAAAACCCTGAAGGACACACAGCTCTAGTCTCTAAAATACTAAATCAGACATGAATCTGAAATGTACCAGACTATGTGAATTCAAGAATAAATCCCTCCTGCTTGTCCTTGCAATAGCCATGCTCTACCCTATACCTGTTTTTATCTCAGAATCTATGCTTTTGACTCTGAATGAGACACGACCATTATGGTCAAAAGTAAATCGGAAAAGTTTTCTTAACCGTGTTAACATCATTCTTAATCTGAAAATAGGGAGCAGATTCAGACTTGGGGTACATTGGATCTACTTAGAAGGAAGTCTATGGGCCAAGTTCAGCTGTGATATTTACACATTTGGTGTAAATTCACCAGATGATGGAAGTAACTGGGTGTAAGAGATAGATAAATGCAACTTGCCACATCCTAACAAAATGGATGTGCAAAAAGAGTAACTTACATGGTGAAAGGAAAGAAAGTAGAGGCAATGAGAAGACAGTGCATCTAACGGGAGTAGATACCTAAAAGCAGAATTTGCTTCCTTAGCTGTTGCACATTCGTATGGAAAACTGTATTTTAAACACACATTTTGTTGTAATATGAAATTGGTAAAATAGCAAAGTTTACCCTACCAGTACTCCAAAATTGTGAGGAACAAACAGCTCCTAGTACTGTTCCTACCTATTCTACCACATCAGGGTTTCCAAAATGGTAGCCAAGAGTACTTTAAATTTAGAAACCTGAAGGGGAGTGATTGTTGCTCTGGGTAAATCCTCTTTGAACCATCCCAGCACTTAATAAGTCATCTGAAGATTATACCAGGGTAGAGAAGCCTTAGCTAAATAAAACCGTCATACCCATCCTCCCCTCTCATTGTGAAATGTCTCAAGGGAAGAACCAAACTATGAAGTGCTTTATCCTTCCTGGGCGGAGGAATTTGCTCTATGGCACTGTCCCAGTTGGTGTGAATTAGAGCAGTGTTTCTCAACCTTTTTGATTCCAGGAACCAGTTTGCTGCCTTCCTAAACTGTGTCAGGGAGATCTCAGGGACCAGCACTGGTCCACAGACTGGTCGTTAAGAAACACTGAGTTAGAGTAACCACATGCCTCCACTTAACTTGTGACAGGAACCAGTTCAGTCCACAGCTACCCCCACGATTGATGAGAAATACATATTTCTGAGAGCCAGGTTTGCCTCACACTTAGCTGCGCCAGCTCCAAGACTTTACAGAACAATTAATGTGTTCACATAAATCATAAGATTAAATTTTCAAGTGGCTTGGTCTTGGCCCAACTCCAGGCCTAATGCAACCTGGTCCTTAATAGATCCCCACCAATGGAGGACTTTGGTAGAGTTCTGCTCCACCGCACTCCCTCCCCCAGTTTGCCCCCCCTACACTTGGAGAGATGGAGGGGCAAGGGCTGGATTGTGCAGATGAGCCAGCAGGCACTTCCCCTTTCATAAGGGAATTTCTGCTAGCACCTGCAGCTGGATTACAGATCTTTGCAATACCTGAGGAACTCAAAAGGGAGGGGTGTAACCCAATTTAGGAATCTGGCCCATAGGGCCAAATTTAAGCATAGTTAGTAATTTAGGGATAAATCCTAGCTCTGCTCCTTCTACAGTGCAGATCCCAGTCAGATTCCACTACAGATCCCAGTAAACTGCATCTTGACCAGACAGTTCTTACAGAGCACTTACGCTTTTTACTAAAGGGGTTCTTACCCCTGCCCTATAGGTGGAAGCTGTGATTCTATCCTTAATCCCTTAGAGTTGGTATCTATAGAGTTACCATGCACTTTCCCTGAGCCACCTGCACCCCTACCAACCATGTAGCTCCTTCACAATACAGTACACAGGGATTGCATGTCCATTGCATGGACTTTCTACAAATGCACCAGTTATATAACCCTTTAACACCATGTGACTACAGAAGAAGTAGGAATTTGGCTTTCAGACCAAATAGCAACTCTGAGTACTCTTCAGGACATTTTGCTACATTAAAATATTTGAAATTCTTTTGCAAGAGTTTGTGTGTGAGGATGTGACATTATTTCCTGTAACTTTATATTGCAGGTCAGATTCTCAGAGAGTAGAGACCCTTGTTTATGTACAAAAGAATACAGGCAAATGCACACGGCAGTATCAGCCACTACAATGGCATATGTGACTGTTATCGCACACCTTCACTTAGCAGGTGGGCTGTTGTGCCTGGACAAAGCCAGGGGTCCTCAACACAAGCATCCCCACTCACCACTTCCTTGCCCCCCACTGATCTGTTTATCTGGTGTTCCCTGGCCTGGCCCTCTAGCCAGGTCGCTTAAAAGTTCAGTCCCCTTCTGGGGTAACAGAGATCCAACTATGAATCCAAATAAATATTCAACTTAATAATTCTTCTGCCCCTCTTAAGCCATATCGAAGTTTTCTGCTTTTTGCCTCTACAGTTTGTTCTATGGTGATTCTTCCCAGCAGTTTCCCCTCCACTACCTCCCTTCCGCAGGGACTCCAGCTGCTTTCCTCAGGATTCTCTCTGCTCCTTATAGGCCCTACACCAGGTCTCCCCCTGCATAAGACACTGATCTGCTTCCTGTGGTTTTCTTCTAGCCTAACAATCCCCTGGCCCTTGCCAGAGAACAAATACCCTATTTACTCCTCTCTCCTTGGTCTCATTTCCCTAAAGAGAGGGCACAGCTCTGGTTAAGAAGTCCTCTTGCTGATTCCTTCACAGCTGAGGTCAGTCATTATAATTAAATCTCCATCACACTCATCTGGGGGATAATTGTCTAGTCACAGGCAAATCTGAGCCTGGCTTGCCTTAGAGGGATCGCCTGCCTGTGACAGCAAACTAGTAATGAATCTATTTGCATGCACAACAACCTGATTTTCATGCAGGGCCATCATAAGTGAAACTGTAAATGAGGCACAAAACTGAGAGCCTATTTTTCTGCATGGACCTTCACTTCTGACTCCTTGAAAATCTGGACGTATATCTTTTGAGGCCAGGACATCACCCATTGTGAAAAATATTTGATTTAAAAAGAGTGAAGACACAAGACCAATAATGTTACTGGAGTAATAAAATGCAAGTTGGTAACCCACAGAAGCAGTTAAAAATCACCACAAATTTCTCCATGTGGCCCAGCTCAACAGTTTAAAACTACTTGAGTTAAAAAAAAAACTGCATTCAAAATTGTATGTGGAATTAGCAACAGACATTTGAGGCTTGTGTTAATGGGGGATTATTAAATTGAAAAGGGCTTCTTGTTGTGTTGCAAAGCAACTGGACAAAGGGGAACAATCCATTGAACCACAACCCTGAAACAAGTAGCCAAAGAATGCCAACCTTTAGAAAAACAAGAAATCAATGTGGTGGTGAAGGCATGCCTTCTGGCGGGGGCATGGAGTTGTATGAATTTTTATGGACAATTTACAGGAGAAAGAACTTGCAAAGAAAGCTGCATTTTGACTGATGTGGGGCTTCATAAGCTTTCCTAATGGCCTTGCAGGTTTCTCCACTTTTAGCCAGCTAAAAAAAATCAATACGCATATTGGAAATAAAACATACTAAGAAGATTGTCTTGAGTCAGTGTCCACTCATTTTCCAAGGAAATGCCCCTTTTCATAAACCCAACCCTTTCTTCACTGCTTAAGAGCCAGGGTATCATGTCCTGTAACTGCAGGAGATAATATCATCTTTTTGTCTAAAACATGAGGCTTTTAGGCTTAGATTTTTCAAGATATTCAGGTGTTGGTCTGGTCGGCACTACAAGACCTGTCTCACTTAGGAGCCTACGTCACCTTTCGAGATTTAGGCGCCTAAGTCCATAAGCCATTACATCAATGAAGCAATTAAAATCTGGGCCTGTAATGTATACGGGTATGCTACGTGGAATAGATAGATAGACAAACAGACTAGAGTATACACTGCAATGCCAATTAAATAAATGAAAGAAGAAAGTCCATTAAAAGATTACTACTACCAAAACGCTAATTCTGACATCTATTCAGGATTTCAGTTCATTGTAAAACCATCATCTCTGATTACTTTGCATAGTCTATTACCACACCTATTTTGTATGGTACCTGGTTATATGAAATTACTATATAGTAAAACTAATTGACAATGAAAAATATTTTTGACTGTACTACAGCAAACCTAGATTTCTTCTAAGCAGTATTCATGGTTATGTGAATAAATGGTTACAATTTCCCCATAAAAGTGTGACATTTTGCTATTGTATATTTTTATAAAACATTTATGAGAAAACAAACTGGGACAGCACACAAATTTATTATAAGATGAGTCACACAGCATGAAGAAAAAATTAATTTCCTAAGAATATCCAGAATAAAACCACCTACCGCATATCTCCATTTTTTCCTTCTTTGAACTTAAAAAAAAAAAGTAGCTGCATGCAGATAAAGCATTGGATTTTCTTTAGAAGATTTCATGCAAATTATTTTGAAAAGTCAGAGACTATTAACTGTCACATTTCATCTGGGAAAAGAATAAAGATATATTCACAATATCTATATAAGGGAGAAAAGCTACAGTCTTTTTCCCCAACAGTATGTTTCATATTATCGAAACATAAAAGTTTTGCAGTATCTATAAATGGGCCATAAAACGGAAAGCTTTCAGATTGTCAAAAGGAAGAAAATATTTGCAACGTTTTGATTCCTTTGCGTCTAAACCTCAATTACAGTGCAGCATGTCAAAGGAAAACAGAATAAATTTCATTTTTAGGCACTGTTTTATCTAATAAAATCCATTTTTAATTAACTAGATTTTCCTGTGCTCTAGCCTGCCACTGCTAGTTTGTTTTCTTACAATGAAAATGTGACTGTTGTTTTTGTGAGGGAAGAGTAGTCCATTATTGGCCTCTGTTAATTGTTACTTAAGTTAAGAGAAATTTGAAAGAAGTGAATAAAAATTAAATATCTGAGCATCTGAGTCTCTAGCTCCATGATTGCAAAATGAGAGGCAAGACCTCAACCCTTTTGACAATTTATCTTTATATGTCATAAGTTTGTATTTCAGGTTCACATAGTGAGCAATCACTTCCACATCTAAGTTGCTTCTTACACAGATCTATTTGTTCAGACATATTTTGCAAATTAATTTCCAGGTTCTCCAAACAGTAAATAATGAATTTGATCATTACCATAAGCTCAATACTCATATGGTTCATTCTTGAAAGATAATAGAAAAGCAGTCAATGTGAAATTAATAATTTAAAGCTTCAATACTTTTCCCCCCATTTAGAGGAAAAGGAGTTGACTGGAATATTACCAGAGATATATTGTTCTGGCTGCTATTTGTTGTGTATTTTGGAAGCATCATGTCTTGTTAAAATGCTAGTTCCAGTGAATTCCCACACATTCAGAGACATAAACCCAGTGGAAGGACTCAAACCTAGGTTCCCTCGGCAAGGGCACTGCAGGGGAATTCTGCAATCCCTTGTGTGCTGTGGCCCAGCATTCTCCGACAGCTCTCTTTGCACCACAGCACAGAGGGTGGGCTCTGGAGGAAGGGAACAGGTTGCACATGAGAGTGGCCAGTGGATCCATAACCCTGCAAATCCACTCGCTAAAACTCAAGAGACAGGGAAATGCAGAGGCTGTGCCCCAGGACATTCCTCATGTTCAAAGTCCACACACACTGTCTTTGCCTGGAAGTCAGGATTGTCTGTTCAACAGTCTTTACTTCATTGTGCATAGGAGGGCACTTCCTTGATAGAGGCAAATTAGTAGTTTTGTAACATAGTAAAACAATTGAACAATTGTCAGGCAAATACAATCAAAATATACAGCGAGATCCTTCATAGATACTGGCACATTTCCACTGAAAGGGATTCAGGCCCATAATATATAGATGTATGAACAATGGTGCTTAGAGGTCTTTTGTAGGTTAAAAGTGTTGTTGCTGCACTTGTTCTTAGGAACATGCTCATTTTTCTTTGTCGTTATTGCAATCTAAAATTACATAAGGCAACACAATATTTATTTAACTGGCATTATTGCACATGGAGAACATTTTAAGAGGAAAAACAATGGTCACATACTCAAATACATTCCTGATCTGTCAAATGATGTTGAAGAGCAACATGAGATTCTAAACCATTGGGAGCTAGATTTAGCCCTGAGTCATGCTATTTTTTACCAGCATAAATCAGGCTACAGACCCTGGGGGCAGAAAATCTGCTCAGATGGGGACGCAAAAAGAAAAAATAATGAGATCTTCAACAGCACTGAGCCACCTAACTTCCATCAATTTCAGTGAGAGTTTTCATCCACCCAGACAGCTGAGTGGCACCAGGACAGACCTAAAGTAGCACGGTTTTCTGAGGAGGAATTTTGCCCCAGGCAGCCAGAAGATTAGGTTGTTTGAGCACATTATCTGGGAAGAAGTTTACATCAGACAGGCACCTGTGGCGAAATCCCAGCAATTTAAAGCTATCCTCCTTTGCAGCACCCAAGAGAAAAGGCAGAAGCCTTAGGACAAATCCTGTGTTCTCATGCATAATGAATCTTTCCTAGGGCACAGTGGTTCCCACATACTGATGGAAGAGTAATTTGGACCACCCTCTGCCAGCATGAACTAAGCTTCAAGTATTAATCTGATCCATGTTCTTAAGTGCCTGAATGTTCAGATACATCTTCTCCTAAAGTAATCCCATCCAATGGAACATATGGCAATGTTGGGGATGAACTTCTGGAAACACTTTACAACAGCTCTTCTGCTGGCGGAAATCAGCATAGCTCTACAGATCTCAACTGAGCTATGTCAATTTACACAAATAGACTGTACAGCTTCTTGACATTGTTACATGCTTGCCTCCAAAGTGCAAATCCTGATCAAAATTACACCCCATGGAATGCATGAAGACTCCATGAGTGTAAAGGAGAGTAGAAATTGGTCTAACATCCCTGTCAGAATTAGTATATTACAATATTTTCAATTTCAGGCAGAAACATTCACCTTTCCATAGCAATCCTTTCAATTCAACCCTTCACCTCTCTCAGTGGCTCACACTCTACACTATTCATCTGGCTCACCTATTATACAACAGTGTAGTCTAGACAGAATAACTGTCGAGATTTCCAATTCTCTTAATTTAGCCATGTCAAATTAATTCAAATGTCTTTAAGAATGTTGAACAAATAATGCTTCACCAATTTGAATATGATGGTGCCTCCAATCCTGGGATGAATGGCAATGTATTTTTACAAAGACAACATTGAAATTTGGAAACTCAAAATTGCCTGACTATTTAATTAATTTAAAGCTTTATTTTCTGTAGAAAAAAATCTATTAGCCGTAAGAATGTAACAAATCCTTTATTAAAATTTTTAGAAGTGTCAATAAGCATTGTTATTGAAAGAAATCTCACATTAGTACTTTCTCAGTTTCTCCCTTATGTATATCTAATATATATGCATACATGCTAACAATAATTATATTAGCAATATTTTGTACCTCTTCTTGCCTGATGTGATAATACAAAATATCCATCTCATTCTTAGTCAATTTTTATTCATTCCCTCTCCGTTTGAATAGATGAATGAAATGTTACATACCCATACAATGAGAATTGTTCCAAACCTCAGGATAAATGTCTTGCCTTAAGGAAAGAGTGAAGTAGAATTTTTAACAGGATGCTACAAAGACATCTCATCTGTCAGATGTGTTGCAGATAAAACTACTTTGGTTCTAAGACCTGCTTATTTTCCACACCCAAAGGGATCATCTATTTCATTGTTCATTACAGGAATTCACTTTAAAATAGACAAATCTGATTCTGAACTTGTGGCTTCTGAACTTGGCAGAGTTGCTGATGAGGCCACAATTATACAAGCACAGTCTTTATCAATAGGCAGGAATGTGGGTCATTTTTTTTTTTTTTTTGCTGTGCTTCAATTCTGCTCAATATTCCGAGTCTGAAAAGGCATGGTAGGGAGGCGGTAGGGAAATATGTTAGGAAAGAACCATAGAAATAGAACCATAAAAATAAATCCCAAGGCAAATCAAAAGATAGGAACATAATCAATCGATATAATATAATCAACATAATCAATCAATTCCTAGGTTTTGTGAAATAAATAAAACATTACTTCTAGAGCAGACAGAACTCCCAAATGTGTCAGGTGTGCCTCTGAAAGATATTATTGATCATGTCCAGAATGCCACTAAAATCCCTTCTGCGCCAGCTAACACCAGAGATGGATTTGATACAGAACAGCTCACACACAACATTTTGTTATATCTAATATGTCAAGTATCTATTGAAGTCATCTTCTCATTGATACAGTTGTGCAGGCAAATTTTAAATGGACTACAGCAATAATACTTGCAATTAATATTATGGGAGATATCTCAGAAATGTGTGAAGCGAACTAGATGTGCAACTCCCATTTTTGTTAGTGTTGAAAATTAACCCTGGTGTTTCATTTTTCATTTGTATCAAATTCAGTGTACAGAAAGGTCATTGCTAAGGCAGATTCCTTCATCAGTTACTTTGCCAATGGTTACCGAAAACTCTTCATGACTTCATAAGGCATATGTCTGAACCTCTACCTCTAGGCCACAAACACAAAAGTATTTTAATAATAAAGAACACATAATTACTCCTCTCCCCACAATAGTGCACATGAGTCTAGGATTTAAGAGATGATCTAGGTATACTTTATCCTGCCTCTGTACTGGTGGATGAACTAAGTGACCACTTGAGATCCCTTCCAGCCCTGCATTCCAAAAAAGGAAATTCTGTTAAACACCTCCAAAGCTCTCCATAAAGTGCTGCAATCTCTTGGACAGTGAAATGAACATGGACAGCTACAGTAGCAAACAAATCTTCCACCCTTACTAACGTAAACTGAAACGCCTACCCTTCTACCTACGATGGCCTCTGCTTTTTCATATTCTGTGACTGCTCCCACAAGTGAGGCAAGTACTGTAGGGAATTATACAGAGCACAGAGGGACTGTGAATTGTAATTGATTACCATCTAGTTTTGATGAGGATGATGATACCTATTATATTCAACCCAAGACATTTTAGGTATGTTACTATCTGTTAAAGTAACATAATCACTGAAGCATGTCAGGAAATGTCAAGCATGCCGAATTGGTGCATTATAGTGTGAAAGCAAATTAAACTGCTGCTGTAAATACCTTAAATTCATATTAAAAATAAGCCCATGTCATAATCTAGTGAACAAAATAAATACTTACAGAGCTAACAGAAGGATAAGTGCACTGTATCAGTAATGGATACAAAACCCTCACCAGAGCAATGATAATTTAACTTTCACCTCCTTGTGCACTGAGCTTAATTGCAATTGTCTTGGTGACTGTGATTTTACACAGTAAAACATAGGACACCAGGAATGTGGCTTAACCAGTCTGCAGCATTATTACATAACACATCTGGCAACACCTCTGCAGTGCAGGTCATCCTTTCAGATGTTCCCCCTGGCAAAGGACTGCCATCAGACCCCAAGCTCTGGTAACCAAATCCCAGTACCATTTCTGGGACCCCATTGTCCTTCCCTGGTACAAGCGTTGAATAGGCTGATAAGAGAGGATTGTGTCCTCCCTGGCCCTATTCACCATCTTCTTTAGGAGATGTCTTCCCTGAAGCCACTTCCAGTTTACCAACAAAGAACCAGACACCTATTGAATGATTAGGCACCAGACGGTTCCAGCAATTTGCTTGGTTGCCTTTTTTCCACTCTTGCTGGATTCCCATATTGTTAACCATTCCTTTTCTAACAGCAGCCAGAATCATATCTACTCCCTAATCAGAGAGGTGAACCAGCTCTTCCTTGAGTAATTCAAGTAATGCAGTTCCATATCGGGCAATCATCAGTCTTCTCCACTTGCATAATTTACCCACCAGCCAATTTACTACCGCTTTCCTGGCCGTGTCCACCCACAAAGGCCAGGCCACTCCCCTTCCAGGGGCATTGTTAGTGCATTAGTTTGTACTGAACAGGTTGCACTTACAGAAAGCTTTTCCCCTATTTTGAAAGGCACAATTTGTCCTAGTGTTAAAAAGGAAAATGCTAGAATTAGTAATCTCTCTCAAAACCAAATACAATTTTATTCTACACATTATTCCTATTACTTATATTACTCTAAATCCCAGAGATTCCAATCAAGATTGGGGCTCCATTGTGCTATATATGGGAATCCTCAGTTGGCAAAGAGCCATTTTAGTAACTTCTGTGCCACTCTGTTTGGCCCCCCAGGGATATAGCACACAAAAGTGGGAATAGCAGGCATGTCCCTACACACCAGTGATCCCCAGCTGTATGAACAGCCTCCTGTAGCAATGGGCACCAGGTATAAGTTAGAGCAGTCTGGGAACTGAACTGTTACCCAGCAGCCCCAAAACTGGGGTACAGAAAAGCTGGCTTAAAGCTACCTTTACACAATGTCTTGCTGAGCTGCCTTGGATAAACAAAGGCATGGCCCAAAGAGCTGTTGCTGTTGCTATTTCAAATGCTTTAGATCTGGTCAATGGGAAACTTCTCCTTAACAAACACTCCACTTGCACTTCTTTAGGAGGCCAGGTGATCCAGGCTGACAAATTACCCAACAGTATATTGCAACCCAGGTTCTCTTCTTTCTGGCTCATCTCTAACTGTCTCAAAGTTATTTTATTTCAATGTTGAATCACAATTACTTGTGGAGAGCAATCTTTGTTGAGTAGTATACCGTATTCAGATACTAAACAATTTTAGATTTCAGAGATGATTAAGAGATTGATAAACAGCCAGAGGTAGGCATTGCAAGCTGGCATGCTTTTAATGCTGAACAAACAAATTATTCTCTGTAGATATTAAAATCTCCATAAAGTATCTCTGATGGATGCCATGATATTATACTCATGTACTTATGGAGTCTAATGGGTAACAAAATTCACTAGTGTAATTATATAAATTGATTAATATTGAATTCACTGAATGGTGGAAATTAAAAGGACACATCCACTATAAGTATCCATTATTGTGGAGGCACAAGCACAACATCATATGAGTCTGACATGCTCAAAATCAGTGGTGCTGGAACAATTTTTATAGCGGTGGTGCTGAGAGCCATTGAACCAAACTATAGAGCCTGTATATTATGAAGACCACTTCAAGCCATGGTGTGCAGGAGCACCCCCAGCACCCCTCATTCCCCTAATTCCAGCACCTATGTTCAAAAAATACAGTATATATATATATATATATATACACACACACACAGAGCATACAGTATATATATATACACACACACACAGAGCATATAGTATATATCTACACACACAGTTTATATACTGCCAGTGTTTTTATATTTAGACATTTGAATTTATTTACCATTATACCAGCCTCCTTTAGATTCTGTGAACATTTCAAGGGAGTGTGACAACGTCTGGAATAGGGGTGACTGATACCAATATTACAAGATTGCAATGAATTTTACAAGATATGCCATGTAAGGTATCACTGAACAGTTATAAATTGCTAAGTATGATAATATTGTTTATGTGTTTGTATCATCTTTGTATTGTGAGTTACAAATATATGTGATATATTTGTATCTCAAACCCATGCTCGGTTTGTACTAGGTGATATCCCTAGGCAGATTAGCATCAACTCTGTCCAGTCTGCTTGATGACTCACCAAGGGCAATCAGCTATACAATGAGCCCAGGGAAAGAAGCCAAGTGCTACGCCTTTGAGTCAGCAGGACATATAGGGACATGCCTGTAGTCAGGGGGACTGCAATTGCTTTTCCTTTCGCATGTGCTGTGAGATTCTGTTTGGAAGAAACCACATGGCAGAGACTATAACAGACCATCTCCATCTTGTCTTCCTTCCTGCTTCTTACCTCTGGATCAACTACTCTACAAGTCAAGCTTGGAGACAAAAGACTGAGATCCAGCCAAGTACTGGATGTATTCCAGAGGAACTGTACAAAACAACAAGTTCACCAATACTGCTGAGAATCTGATATATGGAGTTTAAAGTCATTTGTATGTACCTGGTTGTTTTGATGCATGTTCTTTCCTGACTGGGCATCTTTGAAAAAAAAAAAAAAAAGCCAGCCTGTGAAGCATTTTTTACATAGTGTACAGTCTCCACAGTGAAAATTAATATTAATAGTAGTAGATGCAGAGTTGTTTGGTTTTTACCCATTGGTACATCCAGAGGGACTATGTGGTTCTTGGAAAAATGGAATTAATTTGTCCTTACAATTAGAACCACAGCTGTATTTTGAAATGCATAAAAGGCAATTGCTGTGTTGTTTAATAGATTTAATGTCAATTGTCCGACTGCTTTCAGACTCCTTTGTTTGATGGTATTCTAAAAATATATATATCAGGACATTCAGGAAACAAAGTTGTTTTCTTGATAGTTCACCTTGCATACAATCCAATTGAATTCAGTTTTCTTTAGTGGCCAATAAAAGCAATATCCTGGTAAGAACATTGCCCAGAATCGTAATTGAATGAATCAGCTATGAATCTCAGCCCTATGCTGATCTAGCAAATACATGGCATTAAAGAATAATTATCTCCACTTTGCAGCAATATCAACAGCAGTACTTCATAGATAAATGCAAAAATATAGAGTGGGAGCAAGCCCCAGTATTCTGCAGCACCACTTTGTTACATCACTATAGCTATGGCTCTGTTAGCTTTTAAAGATTTCAACCCCAATTTTGTAGGTTTACTATCTTGGTTATTTCAAATCAAATCAGGCAGAAAGTTGGTATGTTGGTTATCAGTTAAAAACTGATGGTACTTTTAGTTGCAAAAATGTTTTCAGTTATTTGCAAATTTAGAAACTCATACAATTTGGGAGCAGATTCAGAGACATAATACCAATCTCAAAACCAACAAGGATTTAATACATTTTGTTTAAAATTCTGAGAACAATTGGTCAATAAATGGACTAATTCCTTGGGGGAAAAAATTTAATACATGTTATGAATCAACACAGGCAATACTGTAACCATTGTGACACTTCTCCAACCAATTATCACTTATTTTTCAAGCTAACTGGGTTACCTGACTCTTCCTTCTTCACATTCTCAGGCTGTGCCTACACTGGAGCACATACTCGGTTACCTGATCATCTCACACATCTTCCCTATATATGCACTGAGTATCTACATATGCTGTGCTGGACACAGGTATAATGCTGTGTATATGCATACACCCATGCCCACACTGCCGCTATTGTTAAGCAACGTTAGTACTAACATTTCAGGGACAATATCCCAGGGTTCTATGTATCACAGGAAGACCTTCTAGGAACCACTTTGTGGTGTGCTCTTAGTCCTGTCTCCAGCCATTGCGCATTTGTTGATGCAGTAAAGCAGTAAGCAGTTCCTAGTCTTCTGCCAAACTGGTAGGCTGAAATCTCATTGGCCTCGCCGACACACCCGTCCAAATGTCAGTGAGGTCAACATGGTTCACATAATCTCATCTGCTCTGCACTCCATAATATTGTGAAGATAAAGCCCAAACCCAAACATCTACATTGCAGTTTTACAGCCCTGTAGCCAAGCCCTGAGAGCCTGAGTCAGCTGACATGGGCCAGCCACATGTGTTTAATTGCCGTGTAGATGTGGTTTGTGAGTTCTGCTGTGATTAGAACTAGCAGTGCTTTCTCTAAGTTCATAATATTAAATAAAATTTCCTAACCCTCTGGGACTTTGGATGTTTCTTAATCTGTTTGGGCTGGGGTGGGGGGTTGTGAATGTGGGACAAACAGAAAACGATTTGCGGTATGATGCCACCAGACAGTTACATCATTCTGATTCATGGGCTGAGAATCATGGGACCCAACCCCAAACCTGAAAAGATCTTATGTTCATCATATTTGGGAAAGTGGGTCCACACACAAGTCAAAGAAACAATAACATTTATTAAAAGTGCTATATGTAATGTGTAATTGAAATACATTTTTTAAAGAATGTAAAAACATAATGGGACTGCATCTGGGAACTATGGAGAAAAGTTAATATCGCTGCAACTGTCTCCTTGCCCTCCCACTGAAAAGGGAGGAACAACAGAGGGAAGTTGTTCTTGGGGACAAACAGGGACCTCACCTGTGTGAAGTTTGGGTGCAGGCAGCACGTAGCGTTTAGAGACTCCTGCAGGCTCATCATTTCCTTCCTGGACACTCAGGGAGTCCAACTGCAAGAGTTTTCAGGTGCCAGTGGATGGTATGGTCCTGGGAGTCCTGCAAGCTCCTCCTACTCACTGGGGGGGTTGGGCCCTCTGCCTCAGCAGCACCCTGGAAAGCAGCTGTACAAGGAAGAGAAGGTGGAGTTGGTGGTTCACAGAGGTGAAGTGTCCATGGCAGCAGGCAGATCTTGAACTTGTTTGGCCAACAATTCTATCAGCCTCTCCATAGGGAGTACTCCCATTCCCAGTGGTGGGCCTCCCACTCCATGAACTGACCCCATCCGTGTCTCTTCTTGTTGAAGAGCCCAGTCCTCCATGCCCTGAGCAGCTCAAACTACTCCTCTTTCCTCCTGTCCAAGCCAATGAGCAGGTCCTCTAGGGTCCTTCTCCTTTTGCTTCTGCTGTCTCTGGGGTGCTGCTCCAGTGGAATAGTTTCCCTCTTGGGAGCTGAAGGTCCTACCAGTCCAAAGACAAGTGTATCACTATGTCTTTTCCTTTGCTGTAGAAGACCACACTTTTGATATTTTTCAGCATTCCATGAATAAAACTGTTACACTATCCTTGGTTCTCAGACAACTTTTCCAGTCCATGAAGAAGGAGCAGAGGCTACTGAAGGTAAGAAAAATTTACCAGTGTGTCTAAAATTTTAAAATTCTCATAGAGTCTCAGGGTGGGAGGGTCATTTCTTTCCAGGGATTATATTACCAGTTTGCAACTTCTTCTTTAAAGGCTGGCCAGTATTTGGAGAACATAGCAGTTTCCATGGTGACTTGGTGGAATGAGGTTAATCAATGGGTAATCAACTGGTATTCACCCAAGAGTTTTGAAGGAACTCAAATATGACACTGGAGAGCTACTAATTAATATGTAACCCACTGCTGAAACAAATCTGTACCAGATGACTGGAAGGTAGCTGATGTAAAGCTGATTTTTTAAAAGGGCTTAAGAAGCAAACAGTATCAGGCAAATTGATATAAACTATAGTAAAGAACAGAATTGTCAGACACATAAATAAACATGATTTGTTGGGGAAGAATCAACAAGGCTTTTGAAAAGTCAGCACCAGTCTCTTAGAATTCTTTCAGGATGTCAAAGGTGAGCCAATCGATATAGTGTACCTAGATTTTCAGAAAGCTTTTGACAAGGTCTCTCAGGAAAGGCTGTTAAAAAAACTAAGTAGTCATGGAGTAACAGGAAAGTAGCATGGCATTCAGTCTTTTCACTCATTTTCTTAGTTTGTTTAATTGGTGAAATGTGGAGAGTTTTTTAAATAGATGTTGAATTTTTCTTAACTTTAAGGTCTTTAGAACCAAACATATGTTTGATTCGCTATAGTTACATATCATATGTATTGCCACATGAACTCTAAATTCTATCTATTCCTGTAAAGATATAGATGCACTTCACTGCTGTATGATTGCAACCTCAAATTATTTCTGTGTTATTGCAACTTGTTTCAGAACACCCATAAATTTGATACTAACGGATTTATTTTTCATTGTTTTCACATATACAGTATTAAAAGAATTGACAGCTTTAGTTTGGATTGAATTCAAGTATCCAAGCCAGAGGCTACCATAAAGTACAATACTCATATCGTTTCGAGAAATTACTTTGACAGATATGGCAATTTCCTACAATATCCTTGAAAAACCTTATTGTATTAAATTTATGTATTTTTGTGGGCTGGAACTTATGTTACCTCTCTCTGGGGAGATGTGACTGATATAAGAACTGGGAATTCAAAAGACTATATTGAAAATTTGCCAGATAAGTATGGACTTTTAGGGCAATAAGTCTTAAAGTCGATTTCCAGAGGATTTCACAGGGAGAGGTTAATGCAAATTACCCTACTCCAGAAATGCAAAAACCCAGACTTTTGAAGTTACACCCTGAGTAGAGGGATTATTGTCTATTGATCACCTGTTATCAAATTTCCAAATGAACTTAATAGGCAGCAAGTTTAAAATGAACAAAATGAAGCATTTCTTAATACAACACATAGTCAATCTGTGGAACCCTTTGCCAGAGGATGTTGTGAAGGCCAAGACTATAACAGGCCTAAAAAGGGAACTAGATAAGTTCATGGAGGATAGGTCCATCAGTGGCTATTTGCCAGGATGGACAGGGACGCAAAACCATCCTCTGAAGCATCCTGAGCCTCAGGTTACCAGAAGCTGGGAATGGGAAACAGGGGATGGATCACGTGATGATTACCTGTTCTGTTCATTCTCTCTGAAGTACCTGACATTGACCACTGTCAGAAGACAGGATCCTGGGCTAGATGGACCACTGGTCTGACCCAGTATGGCTGTTCATATGTTCTTATGTCCTTAAGGCCAAGATCAAAGGCCCAAGCTAAATAAAGGAAAAATTGATCTATCCAGACTTCATTCTGTTTCTGAATTTAAGATGAATATGAAACTGTAACCACAAGGAAACCCAGTTACGGGTTTTGAAGGACTGAAACCTACCAGAGCCCTATGCTGCAGCTAGGGGTGAACTCTGGTAAGCTTTTTAGCATGCATGTAGGTTCATTTATTGTTTTGTTTTCTGTGTAATGTTTTACCTTAAGAATAAATGTGCTTGCTTAGAAGAAGCTGTGTTGTAAATTATAACTGTAGTCATAGCCTTTGGAGAGAAAGCAAAATGCAGGCACTGGCCTGTTTCAGCAGTCAGGCTTTCTGGGGATATCACAGTATAATCCAAGAAGCTACGCAGCCTTAAAAACCCTGATCAGGAGGGAGAGAAACATGGGTTTCTCTCCAAAAGTGGTGACCACTGGAAGCTAGAAATCTTTAAGATGGTGCCTTTGGTGAGCCATGAAGGAAGAAAAGTGATGCAATTTCTGTGACTGTGACAATTACTTTACCAAAATATAGGTACCAAAAGGCCACACAAACAAGCATATGATGTAAGTGGTTGAAGCTTAGGTCAAACAGTAGAATTCAAACTCAGGATTTCAGGGAGCTGATGGGCAGGATCCACTGGGAGGCTAATATGAATCCAAGAGGTCTGGCTGTATTTTAAAGAAACCTTATTGAGGACACAGGAACAAACCATCCTGATGTGCAGAAAGAACAGCAAGTGTGGTAGTTGACCAGGTTGGCTTCACAAAGAAGTAATTGGTGATCTTAAACACAAAAAAGAAGCTTACAAGAAGTGGAAGTTTGGTCAGATGACTAGGGAGAATTATAAAAATACAGCTCGAACATGCAGGAATTAAATCAGGAAGGCCAAAGCACAACTGGAGTTGCAGCTAGCAAGGAATGTGAAGGGGTACAAAAAGGGTTTCTACAGGTATGTTAGCAACAAAAGGAAGATTAGGGAAAGTGTGGGCCCCTTACAGAATGGGGACAACAACCTAGTGACAGAGGATGTGGAGAAAGCTGAAGTATTCAATGCCTTTTTTGCCTATGTCTTCACAGACAAGGTCAGATCCCAGATTACTGGACTGGGCTGCACAGAATGGGGAGGAAGTGAACATCCCACAGTGCTGAAGGAACAGGTCCATGACTATTTAGAAAGATTGGACATACACACATCCATGGGGCCAGATGCAATGCACCTGAGAGTGCTGAGGGAGTTAGCTGATGTGATTTCAGAGCCATTGGCCATTATCTTTGAAAGCTTGTGGCAACTGGGGGAAGTCCCTGATGACTGGAAAAACGCAAATATAGTACCCATCTTCAAGAAAGGGAAGAAAGAGGATCCAGAAAACTAGAGCCTGGTCAGCCTCACCTCAATCACTGGAAAAGTCATGGAGCAAGTCCTCAAGGAATCCATTTTAAGGCACTTGGAAGAGAGGAAGGTGATCAGGAACAGTCAACATGGATTCACCAAGGGCAAGTCATGCCTGACCAACCTGATTGCTTTCTATAAAGAGGTGACTGGCTCTGTGGATGTGGAGAAAGTGGTGGACATGATATACCTTGACTTTAGCAAAGCATTTGATATAGTCTCCCACAATATTGTTATCAGCAAGTTAAAGAAGTATGGGTTGGATGAATGGACTATAAAATGGATTGAGAACTGGCTAGAGCATAGGACTCAATGAGTTGTGATCAATGGCTCCATGTCTAGCTGGCAGCGGGTCACAAGTGGAGTGCCCCAGGGGTCGGTCCTGGGACTGGTTTTGTTCAATATCTTCATTACTTATCTGAAGGATGGGGTAGATTGCACCCTCATCAAGTTTGCAGATGACACTAAGCTAGGGGGAATGGTATATACCCGGGAAGGGAGGGATAGGATTCAGAAGGACCTAAACAAATTGGGGGATTGGGCCAAAAGAAATCTGATGAGGTTCAACAAGGACAAGTGCAGAGTCCTGCACTTAGGATGGAAGAATCCCATGCACAGATAGAAACTGGGGACCGATGAGCTAGGCAGCAGTCCTGCAGAAAAAGATCTTGGGGTTACAGTGGATAAGAAGCTGGATATGTGTCAGCAGTGTGCCCTGGTTTCCAAAAAGACTAATGGCATATTGGGCTGCATTAGTAAGAGCATTGCCAGCAGATCGCGGGAAGTGATTATTCCCCTCTATTCGGCATATTTGAGACTGCATTTGGAGTATTGTGTCCAGTTTTGGGCCCCCCACTACAAAAAGGATGTGGACAAGTTGGAGAGAGTCCAGTGGAGGGCAACAAAAATGGTAAGGGGGCTGGAGCACAAGACTTATGAGGAGAGGCTGAAAGAACTAGGCCTGTTTAGTCTGCAGAAGAGAAGAATGAGGGGGGATTTGATAACAGCCTTTAACTAGTTGAAAGGGGGTTCCAAGGAGGATGGAGCTAGGCTGTTTGCAGTGGTGGCAGATGACAGAACAAGAAGCAGTGCTCAAGTTGCAGTGGGGGAGGTTGGACATTAGGAAAAAGTTTTTCACTAGGAGGGTGGCGAAGCGTTGGAATGGGTTACCTGGGGAGGTGGTGGCATCTCCATCTTTAGAGGTTTTTAAGCTGAGGTTTAAGAAAACCCTCGCCGGGATGATTTAGCTGAGGTTAGTCCTGCTTTGAGCAGGGGGTTGAACTAGATGACCTCCTGAGGTCCCTTCCAACTCTAATATTCTATGATTCTAACTCATCAGGAACGTTTTCATCATAGTGCAGTTATTGAGCAATTAAGTTTCAGCCTGTGAAACGGGAGCCTGCAGTATGGCATTGGCCATGGGTTATTAAATAATATCAAAATATCTCATAAACCAGAACATATCAGAAAGAAATTGAACAACCTGGCAGAAGTGTCTTGCACATCCTGACAATTTTTTAAAAGGAAGAACAAGGAACAAATAACTCCAACCAAAAAACCACATGAAGTTACAAGTGAACAGCTATTGTGAGAACTTCGTAGCTGAACTTTGGAAAGAAACATGGATAGAGTCCAAGGTCTTGCTGTTCTATCTTCAAGGAGCCACTGCTCTTCATAACAGAAAAAAGATACAATTTTAAAAGAAATGCTGTTTTTCATTTGATTCGATGTGACCCTCCGAGCCTCATGGCAGAGCAGAAAGCTCTGTAAAATTTGAGTTGAGATTAAGCAGTAAATGCCAATAGATATTGACTGGCTTTATAATGGGGATCCATTGCTGTTGTAAGCTGTGCCACTCTTTCACACTCCCTAGTAGACATGCTCAAATTGGCAAATAACTAGTGATAGTGTGGAATCCTGTCCTTTTTCCACACCTTTTATATTTTTTCATCCATAAGCAGAAGAAGTAGGAGATAAACACCATTGCCCCCACAATCTAAGAAAATCTTACTACTTAATTTTGATTGGGCTTTCCTTTTGGCTCCTGAAGAAGCTATCAGTTCACATTCCCTCCCAAACGCTATTTAGTATTTTGAAGGCAGCTGACATACAAAAGAAAAAAGTAGGTGATGATAACAATACAGATTGCTTTACATCTTAAAACGTGATATAACCATTAACTATCCCTCACAACATCCCCATGAGATAGTAAATAAGAATCATTATCCCCTTTTACAGATGGTGAAATTGAAGGTCAGGGAAATTAAGTGACCCTCCCAGGGCCATGTGATGAGGCTGTGGCTAAGCATGGTTTAGAATGTAGCAGGAGTGGCCAAACAGTGGTTTGTGAGCTGCATGCAGCTATTTAACAGTTAAAGTGTGACTCGTGGAGCTTCCCCCTCCCCATTATCACCTAACCAACTGAGGTGGGGAGCTTGGAACTTCTGCCCTGTAGTAGGGTGATGGCCGCTAGAAGAGTCTGCCCAGTGGGGAGGGAAGTCAGTAAATTTGGCCACCCTGAGAATTCAGAATTAGGAGTTCCTAGTTTAATGCTCAGTTTACAATACCAGGCCACTCCTAGGTTTGGAGTCTCTTTTACTGTTGTTTTACCGTTGTGGACAAATGGCAGGTCAATTACAGCAGAAGCCAAAATCTTTTGCAAGTGCAATGGGTTTCCAGCCAGGTTTAAAGGGACCGCTTCCATATGTGCTAGTGCTAGGCAGTTCTAATGCCCATTCAATCCTTGGTTCTGGTGAGACTTTGCATAAAGATACTAATAGGAATTATAGGTTTTGAATCCTGGACAGGGCCTGTTTGATCACTTAAGTCCATCAACAGTTGGGAATCCAAAGGGCTGATTCTGCAAAGTGCCATGCATGTCCTGTGAGGCATTGACCATTCTCAACTCCAACTGACTTCACTGAAAGTTGAGGGTGTTCAAACTGTCCCAAGAGGCACTTGGAACTATACAGGATGCAGCCCTAAGTGAAGTGTTGACTTCTAAACCTATGCATGTTGCCCAAACACTTCTTTACCTATACAAATTCGGGTCATTTTTATTTAATCTAGTGCAGCTCATCAGAAAGTGCTCAAGTTCTTAATGATCAAATATTGTGAAAAAACTGTAAATAAAATGACCATGCAGTACATTGTGTATGTCAAATTAAAAAAAAATAGATACATGTGTCTCTAAAGGGGTTAAGCTGCCATGTTTTATAGTTCTTTATAGTTTTTCATAGAGCACCTCGAAGGCAATGCAGAGCACCCTCAACTTTCATTCCAGTCAGAGGTAGTTGAGAGAGCTCAACTAGAGACCTCCAAGGAGGTGCTTGACACTTTGCAGGATCATTCCCTTCATTTCCTAACTGTTGGTGACATGCAGGGGGACAGGATTAAATGTATCGATCCAGCTTGTGATTCCTTTATTAACACTGAATCCACCCTTACTCTGAAAGTAATCCAGTTGATTTGAATAGGACTGCTGATTTGAATACTGCTGATTTGGACTGTTGATTTGAATAGGACTGCTCAAGTATTCAACATGAGTAAGAGGACCATAACCTGGCCCTTAATAACTAAAGGCCAGGGAGGGGGGACATCCTGACCACAGGGAAGTCAATGGCAAAACTCCCATTAACTCTGGTAGGGCCAGAACTACGCTCCACATTGTAATTTCACAATGAGTAATTTTCTTCTTGAGTATTCCCATTGCTCAAGGAATGAAGTGCAATTCTGTATGAATCAGTGTATCACAATCCAGCCCTAATCATTTGTCTACAAGGAAAATACAAAAGTCAACAAAACATATTAATTCTATCTTAACAGAAATATGCACAAAGAATTGAGATATGCACTATGACCTTCAGCACCCTTGAGTAAGCAGTAGACAGGTCTTAATATTTAATTGTGCTAAGCACAAACATTCTGATGCCGACAAAAATGGAAGAGTTCAGTGACAGAAATCCTTCAGGATGTCTGCAGCCATAATATTTAAAAAGGATTTAAATTTGAATTGCAAATCCACTCAGATCTCCTGCCCTTTAACTTTTTCTGTTCTGATCCCCTTTTGTTGGAACAGCTCTCCGGGGATCCTGAGAGCCTGTCTCATGCAAGTAGTCCTTTCTCATGTGTGTAATCCCATTTTAAATTAATGGGACCACCCATGTGATTAAGTCTTGTGGGACTGAGCCCTCTCTCTTTTCAGAAAACCTTTACTCACTTCGCAGGGGATCTGGCAAATCTCAGTTTGTTTATCCTCATTTTCATGGTGATACAATAGCTTCCAGTTGTAAGCCTTTGTACTTGATACACAGTTTAAATAGACACAGACAGGCACAGTTTGGGTTGTGCTTTCCAATAAAGATAATATATTATAATGAAAAAGACATGTTATTCCAAGTGATTAGAAAGTGCCTTCGTTTAAAAACCATCCTGTTACTGTGACATAAAGCTGTTCAGGTTCCCTCCGTTTAGCGCTTTGACCTTCACGCCTGTTTTTGTTTTCTTATTTGTTGTCCCCCAAACAAAGTTGAGTCCCTGGCTCAATAGCTCCTCCCCTTACTCTGGGGGAGGGGCTTATAGCCATGGTCAGGCACGCGTCCCAGAACCCAAATAGTACCATGACATAAAGAAACAAACAGGGCCAGGTGCTCAAAAGAGTTACTAGTGATTTCATACGTTTCCATTTCTGGGTGCCTGGCCTCAGACATCCTAAAAGGGCTGTATTTTCAGAATGTGCCCATTCTAAGCCCTTGAGTGGTCTCAAATTGAGCACCCAAAAATCTAGGCATCTAAAATTACTAGTCACTATTAAAAACCATGGACCTGTGATATTGACATAAACAGAAAAATTAGAAAAGGGCTAGTTTCTTAAATGGGCAAGTTAAGCAAATCATGTTTAGGGATGATTTGGTCCCTTTCTTATGCTTAAAAATGGACACAGAGAGCTTTGATTGGAAATTAGTAACAAGTTAGCCCTAGTTGTCGCTTTTTAACTTGACCCTTTGAATTTATCCATTTCCTCACCTCCCCAGGCACTACAAATAATCCATCAACACTGCTATATTTTGGCTTCACAATCAGAAGAGAAACTTTAAAGTTTGAGGGTGAATCAAAAGGTTTCATGTTTGTAATGAGTTTCAAGTGCTAAAATATATTTTTAAAACTAGCATTAAAGCAGGATGGGGATTTTATGGTTTCTGAATCAAAGAAAGCCCATAGACTTGCACACTATTATAACCTTGTGATGAGCTGTACCAACCCCACACTGGGGCTGAAGAAATTAATGGGAGCCTGTGGGTTCAATCAGCCTCACTCTGCTACACCTACAGTAGGTGTCAGGCTTGGAGGGAGGAATAAAAGGGCTGAACTGGGCTCAATTTGGCCCTGACTGGAGAGGGAGCAGATCTCTGGTTCTCTCTCAGTAAGAAACATGGCTAGAGTCAGGGATCTGAGTGGGACTGTTGACAGAGAGAGTCTCCCTAAAGGAAAGTATATTTGCAACAGGGCGCTCAAAGCATTCGGGAAGGAGCAACAAAAAGTGTGGCTGCCCAGGACGCTGTTCTAGGGTAAGGGCCTGCAGGCAACAAAAAGACTCCTGCCCTGTGAGGCAAACTATTTTGCAGCAAAACTAGAGAGAGCTAATAAGCTCTGCAATGAGGTGTGGAAGAAGCTTAGATAGAGTGCAGCTGATCCACTGGGAGCCCAGGAAGAGGCTGCAGCAAAGGCCAAAGCCAAGGCAATGTAGGAAGTGGTTGAGGGAGGCAGCAAGGGGTCTGTATAGTCAGGCCTTTGCTGTCTATTCAAGGGTCCCTCGGACTGAAACCCAGTGGAGAGGGCCTGGGTTCCCCTACCAGCCCACCAAAGACGGTGGAGTGGAACTCTGCTTGCTCCCTTCCTGCAGCAAGAGGTAAGAACTAAAACTCTCCCCTCCTTCTCTGATACCAGGTGTAAAGACGAGTGAATCTGGACTTGGATGGAGGGTCTAATATGAAGCTGAAGATAATTAGTTGCTGGGCTGTTGGTTTACCTCAGACTGAGTGGGCCTATATGTGGCATGGCCAGAGGGATGGGTCTCAGAAGAAGCAGACAATCACAAGGCCTGATTGTCTGTCAGCAAGGAGCGTTCCAGGAGGAGAGCCAGCTACATCACACCCAGCCACCATGGGCTAAGCAGATGGTGAGTCACATGCTTACAGCCCTCAGAGGCTTTGCCCAGAGGGAAGGCAGGCAATGGTATTGCAGCTCCACGAGCAAAAGTTACTGTGGAGACGTCAATAATGCTGCTCTAAATTCTGATGCCTTGTAACAACTAGGGGCCACTCTGTTAGCAAGGGAGAACCCTGGAGGGCACAGAAGGGTAGAGACTACACTGTTTTTCCCCCATCTGGGGATTTCCCCACTGTGGGAGCAACTTTTGAGCTTCTTGTTTCTAATAAATTGAACAAATGTTATTTAACAGTGAACTATTGGACATAGGAATCACTTGTTAATGATGGTGTGATGAAAGTTCGTGTGGAGAATGTCACTTGGTTTCTGGTTACTTTTGTATAGCAGCTTTTATCTGAAAGACTGTCTGACCATCCTGGGTGGGAATCATTTCATTCATCTCTAAAATGCAAATACTCTTGATGAAAACCCTGACTTGCCCACAGCTAAATACAAGCTGGAACAAATTGTTTAGCAGTTAACATATGTTTCAAGGGATCATTCAAGGTGAAGTGGCCAGTTAACACCTCTCCCGTCATAGAAGGGAAAAGATGTGGAGAAAAAGCTGGGGGGAGGAGGGGATAAGTGGGTTATAGTTTGTTATAATAAACTGTAAATCTCGTGTCTTTATTCAGTTGATTTATATTGTGTAGCTAAGTTATGAATTTAAGCTCCCAGGCTCCTCTTTTGATGGTGCTGTGAAGGTTTCATTGAAGATGAGGACTGAGAGGTCAGCTATAGTGACTGCTGCGTGAGAAGTTCACTCACAGGTGACATGGTGTTTGTCTTTCTGTTTGAGTTCATTTGAGAGCATTGTGATTGCCTCATTTCACCCATATAGTCGTTGGGGCATTTAGTACATGGGATGGAGGTACACTACATATTGTGATAGGCATGTGTAGGACGCATGGGCCTTAATAGGTGCGTTGTGGGAGGTATTGGTCATGGTAGCAGGGGACACATGTCTACAGGTTTCAAATGTGTTGACTGGGTCTGATGCCTCTGAGTTGGTATATCATGATGTGTGGCGAGCTTATGTGTATGGGTAGGGTTTTGTGGCCTGCCTTGTGCAGGAGGTCAGACTAGATGATCATATTGGTCCCTTCTGACCTATGAGTCTATGAGTCTTACTTCTGAGGATGAGCTTGGTGAGGCTGGGGGGCCATTGGAAGGCCAGTACTAATGTATTTCAGCAGATGAACAGGAATCTATAGCTTAATTTCTTGTTCATTCAAGTAGGGCCAGATTCTGATACATTTACTCAGGTTGGGCCGTCCCCTACTCACATAATTCCATTTAAAATCAATGGGACACTTCATGCTGTAAGGTATCACTCAGTGGGAGTCTGCTATTTTAATACAGGTCCCCACCATCATCCTTACACCTGTTAGTCTGTTTCCAACAGCAGTGCATAACCAATATTTTTTTCAGCCAAGCACAATTGCCATTTAAATAAACATGACTTATGATATCATCAGGTCTTGAGAAGGTCATAGCTTGTCAAGATTTCTGACTTTTGTGATAAAGGGCCATGTTGCAGCTGCTACTCCTGGATCTGACTTACAAAATGTTCTGTGTGTACTTGCTGCTGGCAAATTAAATCCTTGATGTGTCAACAAATGAGAATTACGGCCATCTTTTTTGACAGTTTGCTAACTTATTAGCACTGAAAGTTCCATGCCTCTTGGCTATTTTGAAACCACATGCAGTGATGAAACATGTTCTTTTGCCCATAGTTACCAAAGAAAGGGATACTTGCACCAAGATGCAGGTAAAGTTAATAGTTGTAGTTTTCCAATGGAACAAACAGCAAGTTCTAGTCACCATGGACTACTACCACATGGTGTGAAAAAACATGTTGTACCAGCTGGAAAAGTAGTTTTCTACTGCTTTCCTTGTTGCTCCTGGGGTTACATCTTACTTCACATGCTGTTTTACTACTTTTTTTCTCCATCTCTTGTTTTGCTGATCATCTTTTCTAATATTGTTAGCTTTTTTATGCAATAACAATAGAGAACTAATGCAGTAGCTTGGGGAAGATAACACATAGTAGCAATCAGAGAAAACAAGATGCTTAACCACTGTGTAACTCATTCATTCTCATCTACATTGTTCTATTACGCCTTCATGTGTAGCTTCCCACAATACAAAATAGTGGAGAGAGACCATCCCCATAATTATTTTAATGGCTTATATTTATGTAATTCCTTTCTGCAATCATAAATTAGAAATGCATTTTGTGAAGGTCACCTTGTTAACACAATATCTTAGAGGAGCATCAGCAGTCACCCCTTATTAATTTTAAATAGAACCACAGTTAATGCAATCCTCTCTTCTTTGTTGGGGGCTGGCACTAATCTGTTTCAGGTGTCCAGACACAAGAGAAGTAAACTAATGCAGGCCATAAAGGATCACTTTTTCAAAAGAGTGCAGCACCCATGATTAGGGCTAGATGTTTCAAAAGAGCATTTTTTTAAACATCTGGCTATAGGTATCATAACTGGAGCTTCTGGGTATTGCTTATTTAGTTGTCTAAATGGAAGCTGACCCAATTGTAGGTACCAAGCACTTGAAAATCTGCCACTGATCTCTTGGGAAATCTGTCCCCAGGTAAGTAATTATTTTGTGAAAAGCATAAAATCTTGTTTTCAAAACTTAAAAACAAACACACACACACACACAACATAAGCTGCCACTTTCTGGAAAGTTTAAGTCAAGTAACTGACACCTATGCAGGACTTGGCAGGAAATTAATGGCTGTTGGGGAAAAATGTGATCCCCCCCCGCCCCATATCAGGGCACATTAAGGTCACTTGTTTTTTAATACCACCACATTTCTTTGCGTTTCAAAGAACAAGAAACTGCATTTGGGCTGGAAACCCTGCTCAGTAAACAAATGCTCAACAGAATTTCCTGCTTTTGCGTAGCTCTACTGGCACTGTACAGATCATAAACTAAGAAGGGTTATATCAGAGAAATTATAGTGACTGAATAATGTGCCAACCTTACCATCAGTGGTCTTTAGGGAGTTAATTTAACCACACATTATGCAAAACACTACATTAATGCAGGGCTGAGATTAAAATTTCAATTGCACAGCAGTCAAGATATTCCCTGACAAGACAGGTTCCTATAGCAACCTTAATTACACCACCCTACCTATATGCCTTATTTTCTTTTCTTACATAATACTGTGCATATAGAGTAAAATCTGCTATGCAGACATGCTAAACTATCTGCTACTATGCTTTTGAACTTATTTCTCTAAACCTAGGAGCTATTATCTTAAAATCCACAGAGCCTGATTCTGATCTCAATTACACCATTAGCTCCAGTGATGTCATTGGAGTTTAAATTTGTGAAACTGGTGTAACTGATTTTTATTTAACACATTCTGAAATAGATTTAGTGACCATATCTGAAGATGATCACAACGGGATGCTTTGGAGAAAAGGAAACTGAACTTAGAACTCCCAAGAAGCAAAGCCAAGAGCAGAGAGAAAATTCTTTGCATCAGAAGTGAATAAATACTTTTTTTTAAAAATTGCAGATATTCACATAAGAATGGGTTCATTTTGGTGTTCTGAAAATATTCTGGAGAATGATTATATTAACGGGAATGTTCATTAGACATTTGCAGAGCACAGATTTAGAGTCCTAAGTATTTACACTGGCTACCTAGTTCTGCCAATTTTGCTCATCCAGTCATGCAGCACAAAAAAAATATTCAGCACAAAGTCTGAATTTCACCGACAGAATACTCACAATCAATTGCTTCTGGACTAACTACAGAGCAAGAACTATTCCCAGGAATTATATGGTGAATAACTTCAAATAATATATACATCTGAGAAAATCCTAACTTCTCATGGACAACTTGCAAATATAAAAGGTGGCAAAACATGTCCATTGCTATTTAATATATAATACTGTCTTATGTCTAATAAGTAGTTACAGTTCCTTCCTTCAAAATGGGCTATGGGAGTTGTTGGTACAGAAAACCTATGAGATACTAGGACTGGTAACTTTCAGTTACAGGGGAAAAAAAATCACATTGAACATAAAGAGCACTGAGTTAAGCATCTTTGAAAAGCTTTCCTGGAGGTGCAGTATTGAAAATCATTGACAGACAGAGCTGGTCAAGTTTTCAGATCTTTGAAATTTCATGGAAACTTGTGGATGGGTCAGTGTGTAGACCCAGTGGACAAGGTAATACTAAACCAACTTCTACTGGTGAAAAAGACATGCTTTCAAGCTATACAGAGCTTTTTGCAGTGGGTGGGGGGGAGGGGGCAGTTTGAAAAAAACAAGCTGCTTGTTTTTGACCAGTTTATAGTGAGTCAAAATTCAAAGTTTTGCCAGACATTTTCTGCATCTTTCGACTAGTTTTCCTTATTTACGGGTCAAAATGTTGATTCCCTCCCCCTACACATACCCAAGAGCTACAGAATCTGTACAGCCTGTATGTATGCATAGAATCTCCTTGAAGACTTTGAAACATGGAAAAGAAGTCCCATTAAAAACAGATCTATAGGAAGGATGGGGGCAGAGGAGAAGCACTCTGTAAAAAGCATCAGCGCAGGCTGGGGATTTTTGTTTATTGCACCAATTGGTGGGATGAAGGAAGCAGTGGATTTGATTTCTGCGCGTTGTAGGAAACAGACATACATCAACTATTTGAGTTAAGTATAGTTTTGTGGCTAAAGGCCAGGACTAGGAGCCAAATTTAAGTTCTTTTTCTGGCTCTGCCAGAGATTTCTTGAGTAACTTCATTCATACCACAACTTGCCTTTAGCTCCATTTGCCCCGCTCTCCCCCCATCTGTGAAATGAGTAAAATTATATTTACCTAATTGGGGTAGTGTGAAGCTAAATTCATTAGTGTTTGTAAAGCACAGAGGCATCCTTTGAGGGAAGGGGCTACAGAAGTGCCACTTATTAATTTGAATGCATTACAGATTAATCTAGTCTACATGGATACATTTGTATTGCAGTGGTGCCTAGATATGCTAGCTTCATAGTGCTAGACACTGTACAGACAGAGATGGTCTCTATCTTGCAGAGCTTATTTTCAAACCAGGACTGAGATTCACTAAGAAAAAACCCCATTCACACAGTCCTTAACTGACTTTGTACATTTAGCCATTAAATATAGACTGTCAGGGGTTTTTTTTAAAAAAAAACAAGCTGTATCCAAAAAGCTGTCAAACTCAGGCAATCCCTAAATCGCATGAATCTCAGCTGTCTTGTTTCCAAGGTGCATGCCCATCACAAAAAGAGTCCTCCCTCCTTTCTTCAGTTCTTCTTTTGTGCATATGTCAAATGCTAGCGTTAATACAACCCTAGGGGAATCGCATTTCAACTCCAGAAAGTTAACATAAGGATGAGCATATACCGTGCCCTTATTATGACAGCTTGTTCAGAAACAGAAAAGACGAGGGGCGGGGGAATAGTTTCAGTTCCAAAAACTAAACTACTAGGATGCACAATGCTGATAGCCTAAAGTAAAACAAAACACTTCAGCCTGATAAACAAAAACCTATAGTAAATGTAGAATTTCTTCATCTGCACAAAATTAATCTCACTACATGAGGTCCCTTAGGGACCTTATGATTCTATCCTCCCTTTGGCATGGAGCTCTGTTCTCTCTCACACAACCTCTCCATTCATGACACACCATCTCTCTCCCCTTGAACTATGTATGGGTTGGGAAGGACACTAGTGCAGAAACTGTTTCCACTAGCTTTATGCCAATGGAGAGATTCTGAGCAAGGTGGAATTCCATTAATAAGCTACATCCATAGTCTATTCATTTTGTGCTGCTCTGACTGGAGAATCCCAGTGTATTTAACAAACTCTGCAATATTTTTCAAATAAATTTGTCCTCTATTATTTGCTCATCTCCTAGAGCTGATGAACAATTTGGAAATATTTGAAAGAAAATCCTGATTTATCAACATTTTCAAATAAAAGAGAAACATTTTCATTATATGCTCAACTCTACTCCTAAATTGTCCATTTCTTTCTTGAAATGTCTCACAGTACTCTGGAATTCCCATAACGCCTGTCTCCATCAGAGCTATTCTCTGCTCATCCCCTTTATGACTTTCCACTCATCTCATTATCCTCCAATAATGCCAGTTGTGTCTTTAAGAGGCCTCAATGAGATGTTTTAGTTTTTTAAAATTTCCTTAAATAGGGGCACGCTGGATCGTACTGTTGCTATCTTTTATTGTGCTGCTCTATAGCCTCAAGAGGTTCCACTACCTCTGCTATGAAAATTGCTATTTATTCTCTGCATCTACTGTGGGATTTTCAAAATGGATATTTATGTAAATAGTCAAAGGCATGACCCAAATCCTACAGAATTCAATGGAATCCTTCTCCAGGGGGCTTTAGGCCACTGAGGAATACCAAAAGAAACTACAACATCTACTTAAACTCCCTAAAGAAATACAGGAACAAATCTACACAGATACACCCTCTGAGACCCAACCAGGGTTATTTTATCTGCTACCCAAGATCCACAAACCTGGAAATCCTGGACGTCCCATCATCTCAGGCATTGGCACTCTCACGGCAGGATTGTCAGGCCCTATGCCACCACCACTCCTAGCTATCTTCACGATACCACTGACTTCCTGAGAAAACTACAGTCCATGGGTGATCTCTCAGAAAACACCATCTGAGCTACTATGGATGTAGAAGCTCCCTACACCAACATTTCACACAAAGATGGACTACAAGCCATCAAGAACATTTTCCCTGAGGATGCTATGGCACACTTGGTAGCTGAACTTTGTGTCTTTGTCCTGACCCACAACTACTTCAGATATGGAGCCAATCTATACCTTCAAATCAGTGGCACAGTTATGGGCACCCGCATGGCCCCACAGTATGCTAACATTTTTATGTTGGACCTAGAACACCACTTCCTCAAAACTCGTCCCCAAGCACCTCTCCTTTACCTATGCTACACTGATGATATTTTTATCACCTGGACCTATGGGAAAGAATCCCTCAAAGAATTCACTGGGATTTCAATAATTTCCAATACACCATCAACCTCAGCCTGGACCAGTCCACACAAGAAATCCACTTCCTGGACACAAAAATACAAATAAAGGATGGACACAATCCATTGTCTACAGCCAAGCCTTAAAATACAACCGGATTTGCTCCAATCCCTCAGACAGAGACACACCTACAGGATCTCTACACAACATTCTTAAAACTACAATACCCACTTGGAGAGGTGAAGAAACAACTTGACAGAGCCAGAAGGGTACCCAGAAGTCACCTACTACAGGACAGACCCAACAAAGGAAACAGAACACCACTAGCCATCACCTACAGCCCCCAGTTAAAATGTCTCCAACACATCATTAAGGATCTACAACCTATCCTAGCAGATGATCCCTCACTTGCTCAAGCCGTGGGAGGCAGACCTATCTTTGCTTACAGACAGCCCCCAACCTGAAGAAAATACTCACCAGCAACCATACATCATACAACAAGAACAGTAACCCAGGAACCTGTCCCTGCAACAAACCCCATTGCCAGCTCTGCCCACACATCGAGTCTAGTGATACCATCACAGGTCCTAACCACATCAGCCACACCATCAGGAGCTCATTCACCTGCACATCTACTAATGTAATATGTGCCAACAATGCCTCTCTGCCGTGTACATTGGCCAAACCGGACTGTCACTATGCAAAAGAATAAATGGATACAAAATGGACAAAAAAAATGGGAACATCCATAAACAAGTCAGAGAGCACTTCATTCTCCCAGGATACTTTGTAGCTGACTTGAAAGTTGCAATACTTTAACAAAAAAACTTCAAAAACGAGAAACTGCAGAGTTGGAACTCATCTGCAAACTTGACACAATCAAACTGGGTCTGAATAGGGACTTGGAATGGTTCTGTCATTACAAGAAGTAATTGTTATTGTTCACATATTCTCACCTTCTAATCAATGGTTCTGAATAGGCCTCAGCTACTCTAACTGTATGGACTTTGCTATTACCTACCCCAACCCCATTGTTGTTCTTTCCCCTTGGGGGGAGTGTGCATGTGTGTATTACACACACACACACACACACACACACACCTGATTTCCATTTCCTGCATCTGACAGAGTAGATTACAGCCCACAAAAGCTAATGCCTGCAGAAATTAAATATGTTAGTCTTTAAAGTGCTACAGGACTCTTGTTTTTGCTGTATGTAGACTAACATGGCTACTGCTCTGAAAAAATCCTCAGCCATGGAATTCTCAGAAAGGAGACTGAACTGAGAACAAAGAGGTTTTACAAGTCAGCAAGTGTTTCTCCTTGGTGCCAGGCCAGTGCCCTAGAAGTTGCAAAATTCCTTGCTTAAGAGTTAGTACAGGCAAACAAAGGTGTGTGATAACTAAGTGTTTTTTAATCTAACAAGTACACAGATAGGGTTTAAATGGAACAAAAGAGTGTAGAGATTCCAGAGGTGCATCTTTAAATAACATATCCAGAAGGGTAATGTGTGCCCAACTTTGATCTTGCAGCCTGGTGACCATTTCCCTGCTTATCCTCTGTGAGATTTGCAGATGCGTGCACCTTCCTCTAGGAGATAGGGAGGGGAAAATAAGGCTCATACACTTCTGGTAGTGGGAGGTGCATTTGTGAAGATGTTTGATTAGACTGTTGCACTTCTGCATTGGGTGTATAGAAGCTGCTGGTGGTGGAGAGCTTGGGATGCCACCACTAAAGCATAAGGAGGAGACATATCAGATTCTTCACAAGAGGTAGGTCATGGCAGGCAGATCGTGGACATGTAGGTCCTAAGGTGAGCAGCTGATTAATTGGCACACCTAAGGAAATCTGTGCCCTTTCAGACTCCCTCAGGGAACCAGCAATCCTAGTCAGAGCCTCTGCACAAACAACTTTACCAGGTCTAGGAGTAATAGCCATTCTCCCAACCCCATAGGAAGGGAATACCCCACCATCTGAGATGGTAGGGGAGTTCATGCTGCATTGGTGTGGAGGGAAAGGCTGCATACAGAAACTTGGACTTATCACCTGGGGGATGGTGCAGTCAAGTGCCTTTTCAAATGCCCTCAGATTGTGCTTAACCACTCTGGCTTCTTAATAAACATTTTGTTTTACCATTGAACTATATGGGTCAAGCCTGCAGCTTGCAAGGAACTTTTGCAACTGTATGTCTAATATTTTTCAATAATTGATTTTAATTGCTAAATATGATCGAGAGGCAACCTTTTCCTCTCAATGCCTGATTGTTCTGCAAATCTGTAATACCAATGCTGAGTTCATGATGGTATTGATCAATCTGACTGTCAAATAACACTTCATTTAAAATGTATATCTAGCTTTCAATTCTGCAGGCAAAAATAGCTTTTTGTCCTTCCAAAAAATAAGAGTGATTGAGCTCTATTTGGATTTTCAGTGCATTCATGACCACGAATGTACAGTCATTGTCATAAGCCAGCTGCTAACAGCTAGTTCTGGGAATGGAATTCACAACCTTTGGCTCCAAAAAACTAGCTGTACACCTGCTGAGCTCAATGAATAGCTCAGCTAATTCAGCAACTGACAAAGAACTTGAGCGTGCTGGGCATAGTCTATGCAGTGGCAACCAGTTGTACACATACCCACTAGCTAGTACATCACACTCCTGAAAGATGACATAATTTGCTTTCCTATTGGCCCTGTATATATGTTAATACAAGGTCAGACACTCATATAGTTTCAGCCACAAAAGAAGCTTTGTGAAGATGAAAGACAGGTGGTTTTTTTTTTTTTTTTTTTTTGCTTCCCAAACAATTGTTTGAAAGGACCAGAGTTTTCATGAATCAGGCAAAACTATGATTTCCTTAGAGTCAGGCAATTTAAAAAAACCCATTCATTCAAAAATATCATGACATTCATTTAATAATTTGATATTATTTGCACAGTCCCCACCCTGGGTTTGGTGGTGGCCTTAAAGTAAAGAGCTTATTTTATGAATGCATCAATTTTATTTAAAACAGGGAAGAGCCCAGTCAGCAGAACATCTTCATTACCCTGAGTTCCCTTCAATCTGAAGTCCTACCTTCCAAGATAGAGGTGGACCTTTTATCTTCTCGCTCCTACTGCCACTAGACATCACTCCACATGTGGAGCACCATTTCCCCCCAAACTGTGATCAGAAGTACACACATACACAGCAACCCCAACATTAAATCCTTTCTTCAGCTCATGTCCATGTATCCTCTACACATTCAGCAGAGGAGCTGAATGCCTGAGTCATGGCTTCATTAATCTACAAAATCATTACAACTGAAAAGGAACACAAAATAAGCATACATAGTAAAATAGCACATAGCGGACCTTTCTTTCCTTAAAAGAAAAAAGTTCTGTCTTTATTCAGTACATTAGGATGTTTGGAAGGAAAGGTCCTGTCCGCTCTGTTAACTTGCTTTGCTCTTTCAGATTCTACCTGAGATTTTCAAACCCACCTAAAGGATTTGGACATGCACTTCCCATTAATTCTAATTTCCCACCCTCTGCCCTTATTGGATTTTTTTTCAGCAGGAATGTGACTTAAAACAACTAAAATGCAAACCCTTATAGTAAGGGGCTTATTAGGGAAACGCTGGCAGAAGCGTGATTCTAATACATTGTGATATATGCACATTACATATGATCAGACATTGATGGTACAAGAAATGTTACTTTGTAGTGCTAAATGCCTCCCCCCCGCCCCATCCTCTTTTTGCAGAATGAGTAAAGGAAGGAAATCAAGTATTGACTAGAAGGTGTCTAGCAGAGTTTTGTCTGCTTTTTAACTGATTGAGCCAGTTATAAATGAGCTACTGTACATGACTGAAACAATACCCTTTGTTTATTGCCTTTGCTTTGACCTTTTAATTATCTTTCTTTTCATAAGAATTTGCAGAACTCACTGCAACAGCGCCACGCTTGAAACGCAGCACAAGGGACCACTGTGCTACCTAAAAATGCATAGCCTGCCTTTAAAATTCACTCTTTGCACCAAAAAAAAAAAACCCATAAGGTTTTGCACTAAACTTCTTAAACTCTTATCTTTTGAAGAAGATAATATTACAAAAATTGAAGAAATTATGCATACATTTGTTTCTTCTGCCCTTGGAGAATATAAACAACCCGAGGCAGCTCATTTTTGCAGTGTTTGCTGTCAAGAAGCAATGAAGTGCAAATGGAAACCAATTGAATTTAGCAATTTGTTTACCCAGGAAGACAACAGCTGGAGAAAAAGAGTATTTTAATAATTAGCCAGTCGCATTAGCTAAGGGACATATTGGTCTATGATCTAGCATTATAATGAGGAGGTTGCTGCTTTGGGATTATAAATAGCTAGTAATTAACCTCCTTCAAGATCAAGAAATTTGCCTCACTAGGTCTGGGGATTGCTGGAGAACTATGCATAATCCAGAATGTTATTCTTCGCTTGTTTTCCCAAGCCCTCAGGCAGTTCTTTTCTTCCTGTAGAGAGATTACAGTTCTCATATTGATAACTGGAAACCTTTCTGACACATTCACTGATCTTTTCTTTCCTGAAAAGAAAGCTTCATAAACCAGAAATAAGTTGTTTATTGATTAAATATCAGGCATCTGGAGAAATTAAAACTCAGGTAGTCATGCATGTATTTGGTTTATGCTTCTGAATTATCTAAAGGAGATTGTTAATTTTGGTTAAATCTTTGAGTCAATTATAGGCAATTCTTACCAAATGTAAAAAGTGGTGAATTTTTAATAGGTGTGGTACAGCCTAATTATCTGTTCCCCTTGTACATACAGCGAGCAGGAAAAGGCACATTTTTCATACCCAAAATTTACGTGCCGAACACAAGGCTAGAATCTTTTCTTCTGAAAACTAGAATGTGTTTTAGTGTCAAAGTTCTATTGTGCTTGGATCTAGTGGTTTGATTCACTCAGCTAAAAGGACGTGCTTCTGCTTGATATGAGAAATTAGAATTACAGATGGATCAAGACTTTGGAATGTATAACATAAGGCAAGGAGCTATAATACGGACAACAGTAATAAAGTTTCTCTCTCCTACAGGACAATATGTAATGTGTTTGTTTTGTTTGTCTGAGTGATGTTGTTCTCTAATGACTGGCCACAGAGAGGATGACGATCTGATTGCTGCTTGGAGTTTCCCCTTCACTCAAGAGGTACTGAGCCTGTATTTCTGAAAATGGAGGAGAATTGTAGGCTCAATTTCTCATTTGTTCATGTGAGAGACACTTACCTAATTATATCTGTTTCCAATGCAGCTAAACTGATGCCAAAGTCACTACTACAGTAGTTTGGGTCTTGCTTAGTTCAGTATTGATATAATAGCACTAGACTATATATGTCGGCGAGTTGTTCAACCTCTCCGATATTCTGAGTGTTCCCCAGTCCCAAAAGTGCTGCAAGATACAGCTGCAATAAATAGCCCAAAAGCAGCAAATATGGTAATTTCAGTGCCTGGAACATTTCTCAACAAAAAACCTCACTCTTTGAGTTATAGAACACTTGTCCATTTTATTGTCTTCCAATTAATGTTTCAATATTTCAATATTCAATATTTCAATATTCAATATTTCAATAAATGCTTCCTGATGCTACTCTATCTTCAAAATGAAAGTTTTACAACACTTGTGTTTTATTCTAAGGTAAGTGAAACCTCAAAACCAGTAGCCAGGAGTCCTGATGTAAAAGCAAGAGAAATGTAATTTATTTGTGAGCAGCAGCATGCGTTTCTCTTGCCAACATTGCAGCTGTTGATTTTGGCAAAAAGTCTGTTTATAGAAAAGAAGCCAAAAAAGTACAATTCTGCCAGATGACAATTTTGTACAATCCATGATGTTAGGGCAATACCATTACGCTATTTCCTTTCTTGATTGTGCAGCAATGTTGGAATCACCCAAACAAAAAGCGATGAACAGAAAAACAAAAAGTCTTAAAACAACTAACTTTCTTGCAAGCGTACCCTCTTGGACTGTGAGTTTTCTCCAATGTCATGAGAGAAACAAGGTTCTGCTGGATTAATACTTATGTGGGAGACCACCAAGGAAAACCTGGGTTGTTTCAGGAAGCAATGTGGGTGATGCAATAGATTGTACTGTTTCCTCAGTTAGTACTGTATTAATTTGCTTGGGGATGATGCATTGTGGACAGGAATACTTTATATGCAATTGACCACTTGTCTGAGATCCCAGAGACATCTTTCATCAAAACAGAGATGTTAGAATTGGCCTGGCATACTGGTGCTCTTTGGGTCTTACTGGCATCTGTTTTTACTTCACCCTAAATTTAAATTTAAAACAACTTGACCTTCCCAACACTTTCCACTGCTCATACCCATAGGTAGTTTCTAAATCACTGTGTACTGTCACAGTATGTTCCTTGCAGAGGTTTTATGTAACATTTGTTTAAACCAGTTGCAGCAAAAGTTTAAGAAGTTGTCCCTGCCTTATTCTTCATAAAGCACTGAGGCTAAATGCATATTACATTCTTTTTTAACCCAGTGTGATCTAAAATCTTGCTTTATGAGGCTTACAAAAGGCAGACAGGGAAATCAACTTGCTGCTCTTGATACCATGCCAATGCCTTTTAACCATAAACCTGGGTGTTCAGTGAGTGTGGGGGGGAATGCGTAACAGTCAAAGTTCTAAGAAGAGCTGTTGCCCACTAACAGCTTCATTCTGCAGACACTTGTGAGCGTTCAAGCTTGTAAAGTTAAAGTCAGTGACAACAGATTACTGACATGCATTTGCAGAATCCGCCTCTAAAGCAAAGAGAAACAAAAATGACTCAGTAGTTGAACACTTTCTTTATTTAGCATTTCTATTAGGCATTACCCAAAGGTCCAACCATAAGTGGGTCTCCATTGTGCTAGGTGTTACACAAACATTGAGTAGTTGATGGTGTCTGCCCTAAAGAGCTTATAGTCTAAATAGACAAGACAGACACTGTGGGGGAAAGAAGGGCTAGAACACACAAGCAAAGTAAATACTGTGATGGAACTTGCATGATGTTTGGCACTACCATTTTTTTATTTATTTTACTTTAGGTTTAGTTAAGAGGGAGTAAACTAAACAGGAAGTGGTAAGGGTAAGAGAGGTAGGTGTGGAGTGAATCTGAAGGGAAAAGATTGAGGAAGGGGAGCAGGAGACTTGCAGACAACAGCCAATCAGCACAGGCCAGAAAAATATCTCTCTGAATTGTGGGAAGTATTCTCAATGTCCAGAGGTCCTTGCTTTGGCTGCTTTTGCTCCTACCAGCTGAAGTTTCTGGCTGGCTCCTCTCTGCAGTTGTCTCCCAGGCCCACACAGTGAGGAGGGGAAGAAAGGCACCACTTGGTCCTAATGCACCATGGTGGCATGGTCTCCCCTGGTCAGTTCTGGGTCCAGAGGGGTGGCCCTGGCTAAGCCCTGTTCTACCTGCCTCTCCCCTCCCCCCAATACAGCGGTCCCTGATTTGGCTGCTTCTGCCTCTGCTAGATGCCCCTTTATGCCTGCATATCAATTTTCATACGTAGAGTTGAATAGGATTCATGGAAATGGATGGATTGGTGGTAGTGTTGAAGGTGAATTTTTTTGTTATGTGCTAAACTGAGCTTTTAAAGGGCAGTATTGTGCCACTAGAACTAGTTGAATTATTCATTATGAATAATTCCTTGTGAATTTAGTCCTTTTCAATCTAATCATTTTGCAGGCAAAATATTACAATTTTCTGCAAACATATTCATCATCTGGAAGTGCATGCCAAATATTTTGTCAACAAATTTTGATGTCTGTCTGAAATCTGCACCTCAGCACTGTTCATTTGTTTCTGATGTGATTCGTCACCTAAATTACATAAAATTTCATTGCCACTCTGGTTAGATGACAAATATTTTAAGCATGGAACAACAAATTATGAACACTGAGTAGCAAATAAAGCAATTAAACTAAACTCTAGAAAGCCTTATTCTTGTCTTAACATTTCACCCACTGTTATGCAAATGTCTCATTTTGGGGCAAGAAATGTTGCCAAGCTAGGTATATTGTTGTCTGATATAGGGATAGGACCTGCTGCTAATATAGATAAACAATTTTTCATCCCCATCTCATTTGCTGTTAAAGGTTCCATTGACTTCAGTGAAGTCAGGACTTCAATCTGAATTTTCAGAGAAGGAAAATGTATTTCTCTCGATGTAAAAACTCAAGTGCAAACAAAAAACTGAACTACAAGCATTTGAGCCACACAGTATGTCTTTGAATATTCAGCAAACTGTACATGGCTGGAAAAATCAATCTGAATCTTTGTTTGAATAAAACAAATTTAACTAAAACTGCAGAACATATTCTCTAATAAGATAATGGTAGTCAAGATATACAAGGTACATGTAAAATTTGAAAGCAACATATATAGGCCAAAAAATTCAAATATGGATGCCTAAAGCTTAGTGACTTAAGTAATGGGGGGCAGGGAGGTGACAAGGGGCAGGGAGGGAAATTATTCTGAAGCACTGATTGCTTGCAGATCCACTGAAGTCAGGGAGAGTTGAGGGTTGTCAGCACCTCTAAAAATCAGGTTACTTTTCTTTAGGTGTTTAAATACAGTTTTACTTTCTAATTTTAGATCCCAGATTTGAAAATAGCAGACAAGTTCTATGACTTTCTTTAAAACCAGCCATTCCCCCAAACCAAGAACCAGCCTATTACCAGCACAGCCACTCAGGCTAAAACTATGGGCTTTGCACCGTACCGTAAAGGTCAACAGTAGAGCTAGTTGGAAAAAGGAATTTCTGTTCCACAGGAAGTTATACCTTTCTAAACTTATATTAATTCCAAATTGGACCAAAAAGCTGATATTGAAATATTTTCCTCAACAAAAAGTCAGACCAATGTCAATTTGGAACCACTGAATTGTTTCATTTCTATATGGTCAATCATTCAGTTTGAATAATGCTGATTCAATATATTGAATATAGTGTGTAACTATATCAACTACAATTAATATTTTAATGAGTTAGAAAAATGAATCAATGATCAAGTTGAAAGAAAACATTTCTAGCTTATCAAAATAAAATGTTTCAATACTATCAAAATGAAACAAAGTCTAAACAGTTTGACTTCATCATCTAAAATGTTACCAGAATCAGCATGTTCTCATTAAACATCTTGATTTCAACAAATTGTACTTTCCAACAGAAAACTTGCAGTGGAAGTTTTTCAGCCAACTCTAGTCAGAGGCTGGATCTGTTTAACCAGCAAGAAAAGCAAACTTCAAAGTGAAGATTCCATTCTGAAAATGCCTTGCTACCAGACTTTAGGCACTGAATTAGGGAATTTTAGCTCCAGTACCCTACCGGTTCTCAATTAATGGAACTGCATGAGGGGAAGATAAAAAGGGGGCGGGGAAGTCTCTGTTGAATCCCATAGATACAGGACGATCTATAATCCAATACAATGACCGATGCTTGGGTTGTTGCAGCAATGCGCACTCTAGAAATATGAGAGCATAGATGACATCATATACTAGTACAAGGATAAGAAACTAGCAAGATGTTTTTTGCTAGAATCATGATTGAGTTTAACTTTTCATTTATGCAGAAGTTCTGAATATAACTTGTGTTAACCCTGAAATCTTATTGGAGTCCCATGTCATCAGCAAAATTAATACAAGAAAATATTACTACATGGTCCGTAGAGGATCAAAATAGTTTAAGACAACTATTTATCAGAAACCAGGAAGGCACAACCACATGTTGCAATGATTTTACTGATTATAGGTGCCTAAGAAATACAGCTACAACTGAGTTGATAAAATAACTTGATATGGTTGTGATGTTGTAAAAAAAACATCCATGCAATTCAATGGTGCTAGTTAAAACCTACTTTTCAAATCTGAGGTAAGAAATTTGCATAATGGGAAGAAAAATTCTATCTAAACAAGAGTCATGCATATTTCTAAGAAAAAATAAACAGATGGAAAAAGCAGCAGAGTGAAATATGGAAATTATAAACTCCAAAGGGGGGGGTAAAAAAAAGTATGAAGAAATAAGAAAACTAACAGACAGTTGTAGGAAAATGCACTGAAAATGACAAAGGCATCAACATAACCAATTGGAGGAAATATGGAAGTACATTGTGGAGAAGAAAACTGATAAGGACAAAATTCTAAATCAGGAAAGCATTCTATTTCCATATCACAGTAGAGAACTGAATGTATTACCATTATAACGCCAAACAGGCAAGTTTAAAAAAAACCCAAAACACTAATAAGGTTTAAGGCCACCGGACTCCTCAGAAAAGATGGTGAACCATGGAAGCACAATACTTCATTTGCAACACAGTGCCACAACTCTTAAAAGTAGATCTGCTTCTTTCTCCTTTCATTAATACTGATACAAATCCAGAGCAGCTCAATTGCACACACACTGGTATAAATCAGGAGTAACTCCATTAGTAAGATTACATCAGTCTGACCTGGGTGTAAATTAGAGGAGAATATGGCCTGTATAAATTTAATTGGTGGGTGTTATGACTTACGTACCCATACTTCTGTATATTTGCCTGGACATACTCTTATCATAGAACTAAGGATGAAGGAAGAAAATACTGTAAAGGAAAATACTGGAAATAAATGAAGAAATTATGATTAAATAAACATACAGAGCACACAGTCATTTGTGAATGATTGCAAAACCATTATTTATGTTAACTTAAATACCTAACGAATGTCGATTCCTCTATACCATCATGTGGCTGTCACTTACTTTTCTTTTGAACTTAACTGTAACAGTTATATTCTACATTGTTATGGCTCTACCATACTCTAATTTGCTATGGATACCTTCACATGGTATAATCCTGCTGTTTTTCTTTTGGGGTTCCTTGTTAATTGCCTCACATCCATTATAAAAAATCAATGATCCTTTATTTTTACCTGTCATTAGCATTACCTGACTTAATATATTTTATTTATCCTTCTCTGATGCGTCTTGTAGAAAAGAAACCTCCTTTTCATAGCCCATCTCCCTACTTCATGGAAACGGATGGAACTTAACATCTCTTCCTGTGATTCAGCACAACCCTTTGCATTAAGGATAAGACAAATCTATGGATGTTGTTGAAGTGATAGCAATGTCTTCCACGGTTTATCTTTGTTGTTCTCAGAGAATTTGATTGGCTCTAGAACTGATTGGATAAGAAACATTTATAAATAACTATTGGTTTTATAAAAGGGGAAATTGCATTAGCGCCAGTCTCGCAATAATATTGGACAAAAATATATCTGCTCCCTAGTGGGATAGGTGTACCCCGTCCTCACTGAATAACTCAAGTGTCCGGTAAGATATGTCCAGATAAGTAATTACTAATCCCTCCTGGTCACCGGAATTTAGCCACCTTCCTATTTATGCACACCCTAGCCTTATCAACCTGCATTGGTGTCATGCCTCCCCCAGTACCCTTCATTGCAACATTTCAGACCAAATAATCATCACTCCCCATGAAAAAGTTCTGGATTTGTCCCCAAATCTTACACTGGAGACTTCATTTAGTGTCTGAGAACAATTCATTCTTAGGAACAAGTCCACCATTGATTTGATTATATTTATTATTGTGGTATCATTTAGTAAGAATGAAATTAGCAGTTGCCATAGATAAATTCAGATTATAATCAATGCCCACCACTACTTCAGCCATCGTCAGCTTGTTGTGGGGTTACCTGAATAGGGAAACCCACCAGCCAGTTAGCAAGATTAGACTGCCTTGAAATGACACGACTGGAACTCCCCAAACTAGCTCAGGGAAGTCTCCCCAATCTCATCCTTATCAGATTGTATGCATCAATGAGAGCTGCCTCGGGTCAGAAGGGGCAACAACAAAAAAATCCCAAACTGGGGAGAGGCAGAGAGGGACGCTTCAGAATGTTGCAAAATTTGGTAGGGAATTGGAATGTTCCTATTCTTTCTAAAAGGAGGCCCCAGCAACACCTGGGAACATAAGAACTTCCTTGTGGCATACTGGATCACACCAATGGTCCCTTTAGTCCAGTAGCCTGTCTCTGGGATCAACCACTATCAGAACAGTGGGGAAAGAGGGAGGACAGGAAGAAGTTAAATGCCCATAACAGACAATTATTCAGCAACATTCCTATGGGGTAGATTTTTTCTTAATCCCAGTCAGTTAGTGTCAGACTCAAATCCTGAACCAGAAGGGTTTGCATCCCTTATGACCTGAATTTTAAAAACTTCTATATTATTATAGGCTCAGTTATTTGCATTCAGAATCTCACTTTGTCTCAGGGAGACTGAGCCCCTTTCAAGGAGAGTCTGAGAGTCTTATGAGTGAACAAGTCCTGCATAGGCCTGAGTAGAAGGTCAGGAAAGCAATAAGGAGACATGGAAATCAGGAAGCAGAAGTGACAGGCCAGAAGCAGAGAGGCCTGTGATGGAGTCTCGGAGGCCAGAGGAAAGACTGCTGGGCTGTATAAGGGGCAGAGAAGTTAGAGAGAACCAAGGCTGAAGAAAGTTAAGGGCCTGTAGAGCAGTAGAGGAAAAGTAAGTATTGAGGCAAAGGAAGAACACAGAAGTGATGTCACATCCAAGCAGGAGGGAACCAAGAAAGAACCCAGGAGGCATGTGAGACTTTTAAGAAGACCAAGATGGGCAGATATTTGTGTGTTACTGCTTTGCACCTTTGAACTCTGTTAGGGGATGATGAGGTTCAGTTCAGGAATCCTTCATTTGAAGGAAGACTTGCAGACTGACGAATTGAGGGACAAAAAATAGCATACCCAGAGGTGTCTTGAGTTATGATATGGGACTTCAGCTTATGCCTTTGAGAGGTGTATAATAGTAAGTTACACCATGACAAGGGTACTCAGCCCAAGAAAGTGTTGATGTATGGAGGGACCCAAAGACACAGTGAAGATTGTCTGCATGGCATCATCCTTACATGAGAGGAGTACTCAAGGAGAGCTTGGCTTGTTAAACACCTGTTTAAATAACAGGTAGTTATTTAGGGGTAGTAATTAGGGGTAGTAATTAGGGGTGCAAATGTAGGGGTAGTAATTAGGGGTGAAAATGTAGGGGTGATTAGTTGAGTTTGCAATTGTATGCACGGTATTGGTGGCTAGGTTGATACTTGGCTAAAATTCATGTCCCATGCATTTTTATCCTATCTAGTATAATTATGGAGGGCATTATTATTTCTACATATAATAGTACTGGTAAAAAATAAAAAAGACTAAGGTCTTTTCTTCTGTATTATCTTGTGGTAATGAGTTCTATAGGGCTTAGGCTACTTGTATGTTTAAAATATTTTTCTCTGTCTGGTTCTCATTTGTTACTTTCTAACTTCATTTGGTGTACCCTCAGTATTTTAATAAAATACAAGAACAGAAGCACTTAAATGACCTTCTCTAGACCATGATCTCCCTATTGTCACTTCTTATATGTCTACATTGCTAACCTGAAGTCCTAAGTGGACCATCATCATTTCTGTAACATCCATTTTCAGATGGGATGACAAAAACTGAATACAATATTAAAGATGATGGAATATACTGATTTATGTAATTGCATGATATTAAATCGTTAATTTTTATCCCTTTACAGCAAAGCATAACCTCTTGTTTGCTCTTTTCATTGATAGTATACAATGAGCAGATGTTTTCATTGTGTTGTCCACAATGATACCCAGGTCTTTTTCCCAAGTGGCTACAGATAATTAGGTTATCAATTCACCTGGCACATACCTAATTTCAGACACAGACAATATTCAAATATGTCAGCATCAAGGGTGAGATTTTTAAAAGCATTCAAGAATAGTTTTTCTGCTCTCACTGAAGTCAGTGCTAAAACTCTCTTCGACTTCCATGGGAGTTTAGTTAGGCTGACTGAGTTAGGCTGAAAATCCCACCCTAAAATAACTTCACCAAAAAGATCTTCCATCAAGCCGAAAACAAACTTCACCCCATCATTGACCCACTAATCTCAACCCTGGAAAAGCAATAAGTCTTGCAATCCATCCCAAGTAATTTTATATTGTTCATCTGATGTGCTTTTGCACACTGATTTGTTGTTTCCCAAACATCTATTTGTATTCTCTTTGAGAAGTTCCTCACAATCTCCCCTAGTCTTGTCTAATCTAGATATCCTTCATATGTTTTCACCTTCCTGTTCACTCCATTAAGATTAATAAAGGACAGTCTTAACATAGATCATTAGTGCACTCTATTATTCACTACTTTCATGGTGAACATTAAGCATTTATTTTTATCTCATATTAGACTCTGGGATAAAAATAAATTATAGAAGCTTACCTCTCGCCCCCTGACTACCTATTTTCACTAATAGCCCCTTGTGATGCTTGTGATTCATCAAATGCTTAAGCCCAAATAAATAGCTACAAATTCTCCTTTATCATCTATTTTGTTGACTGCTTATAGCCTGGAAAGAGTTTTCTTTTGCACAAGACATTCTGTTTTTCCCTCATTATGTTCATCTAGGTGTCTTATAGCTCTCTCTCTTCAATAATTTACCTTATATGCAATTAAAGCACATTAGTAGGTAGGCACCAAGAGCGATACTGAGAATTATCTTGGATATACATGTAACACAGTCTGCCCCCAGTCCTATGGTATAATTTTGGAAGCTTTTGTATTAAATTAGTGATTCATAATCCATGATGACAAAGGGCTTATTTGTCAGTCCTACTATAAATGGTGCAAGTGCATTTTGCAGATATTGAGAAAAACATGGGTCATTTGTGGGAGGGCAGTCTGATTATGAAACAGCAAGCTTCTATACTGATCCAAATAGACTGGTAACAAATATAGCTGAAGAAAATTTCAAGAAAAATTCTATTAACATTTACTCATATTTGTAAATGAACTCACTAGTATATTATAATAAACAAACTTGCCTACAGTTATGCTTGTAAAAATGGCAAGTTTTAAGTGACTTACAGAATATATGTAGCAACTTTCAATTAATAAATGTGAGTATTCATACAAGTAATCTGATTCTATCAGGGAACAAGAAATATTCCATGTAAACTGTGTCTCAAAGCAAAGTTAACCCCAAAAGCTCAACAGTTGGCTATTGTAGCATCAGTCTGTTTGTGCAAAATGTACAGTCCAAGAACTAGTCACTGAAATTATTTGAACTCATAATTTTGATAAAAGCCATCTTCAATTACATTTACCAAGACAGGCAACTGGCTGACCTTACTGTATGAATACACTGTGCTCAGGTAATGCATGGACTCTATCAAGTCACTCTCCTACTCCCATGGGTGGATGTAGCCTCCTCATTCAATAGAGCTCCTCCAGAAGCAACTCTGAAAAGAAGGGAGTGGGTAGATGGGTCCATAGCTCTGTACCCTCATACACTGCCTTGCAAAGCAGGCAAGCTATGTAGGAAAACATGTGGCACAGATTACTCCCCACACACCACAACTGAGACCTGGAAATGTCTCTCTCTAAGCAGAACATCTTCTAGTGCTTCCCATGAAGCACTTCATCTGTCCCATCACAGAATTGTGTCTAGAAAGCAGTGGAGTGCGGGCAAAACTAATTTCCACCCTTTGCATGCATAGGTGGCAAGCTCAATGATTCCTCATGTCCAGTGCCCATAGTGATGTTGCATAATTCAAAGGGAAAGAGTTGGCCACACGCAAGAAGACTGCACACACCATCAGAGGTGTGGCACCCACCATCAGGCATAAGATGATCCCTGGTGTTCACTATGGGGTTGGTTTGTTTCTGCTTTTCCCACTGTCCTAGCAGATAGCTACAATTCAGCCCTGATGTGTTCAGTTTTTTAAACTAGATAAGGACACACTATATATTAAAAATATGAATGGAGGATGCTACATTTCAGGACCAAAGATTTCAGGGCTTGTGCATGAGGAGTTACTGGACTCACTCAATAGGATTGCTACTGGAGAGTGAGAATGAAAGTGCTTGCTACCTCAAGTCTGTGGAGCACTTCAGTTGTCTGCTTTTATTTATGACTGATGCACAGTATTAGCACATAAAAGCAAATGATAGGTGACCATAATTTTATACCTGCAATTTAAATTATTTGTGTAACATATAAAGTGAATCAATCCTAGCTTGATTCTCCAAAAATCTTCTGCACCCCTTCCATAACCAGGATGTCAGGGGGAACAGGACTCCCCACATGATTAACTTGTTCATCCTTCTGAGAGGCCATAGAAAATATTTTATTTGGTGCTCTCTATGCGGGTCCAAAACACTTACTTTATGACAACCATAAAGTCTCTTCATGAAAGTTAATCCATAGTAGAGGCTGATCACTGAAGGCACATCCCTTTGTCCATAAACTAGAAAACTCCACATGGATAGTCACTTGACTATTCCAGATTGATATGCGTATTTCACCTATATCAATGGTACTGTGGCTGTCTGTGTCTGGCTGTCTCCAGTCATCACCCTTTACTTGGATATGTGCTGTCTTCACATAAAACAGGCAGACTGTAGCTAGTATTCTGTGAATCTGCAGCCAGGGAATTTGCCACAAAAATCCAGCTACTCCCAGGGAATTGTGCTGAATCTAAGATGTCATGTAAAATACATACGTATAAGATCTCTCACAAATGTGAGTAAAAGATTCAGTCTGGACAGTGTCTGGCATACTGCATTGCATGTGAAATTTCAATGCAATAGATTATATTCTGGACTTACCTAGTACTGCTGTAAATCAGAAGTAACTACACTGAAGTCAGTGGTCTTCACACTAGCTTAAAGGTGGTATAAAGGAGTGGCAAATCAGACCCAATATCAGTAACACTTGCTGATCAGATATTTTTGTATTGTACCCAAGAGCCAACCTTATTATATTGTGAGTGCCTTCAAAGTCTAACAAATTCATTTTCAGCCTTGAATATAGAAAAAATCAACTCTTTCAGCCAAGGAGGCTCACTGTGTGGTATTAAATAATGCTATTCCTATTTGTAATTCATTAATTTAATTTACTATTAAGATCCTACATAGCATTATTGTGAATATAGTATGGGTGCAATTATGGCTTTTGTGAGCATGCACTGCTTCGTAGGGAAAGAAGGTGCATTGTCCAAGTGCACATGCCTGGGTGGAGGTATCCCTCACAGAGCCCTGTGGGAAAACATGGGGAGTAGCCCTTCTTCCTACAACAGCTGTGCAAGCTGCAGTGAGAGGGAGGCCTATAAATGGCCTGGGGTGGTGCACTTCCTATAAAGGAGTAAGTGGGTGTTGATCAATGTGAACTTCAAGCACAAAATAGTCTCCCTGGACTTCTATGAAAATGTAACTATAGTTTTCATGCACCTGGCACATCTCTCAGGCATGCAGCTGCTGAATCCTTAAACCCTCTCCTTTGCAGTTGCAGCAGGCGCTTTAGTTCCTCCCACAAGAATATTTCTACTTATTTGCTTATGAATTATTATTGAACCTGTGAGTCTATCGAAGGCTTCTTTCTGTGTTTCATATATATTCTGTGGCTCAGGTCCTGTCTCTCACTCCTCTGCACCAATCTCAAGTACCTTTCCCTGGCTGAGGGGACTGCAGAACAGCAGTCAAAATGCTCCATGCTCACAATAGAAGCATCCATTGTCCTGTTTCCCATAGGAGCCTTGGGCAGTGGACCAGAGCAGTCGCAGATCCATCATCCCTTCCTTCCACTCTTCCCAGTTCCTGCCTCTACCCCACCTTCATAGGACTTTTTGTGGCAATACAGTTTGCTACACTGATACCTGTCACCACAACATCTGAGTATCTGACAGCCTGCTCCCTAAATTTTACCCCTACTCTGCTAATACAGTGTAACAACATCGGTTCTACTCCCTTTTGAGCCCCTCATGGTCATGGAGCAGGATTTGGAGACTTGAAAACGTCACTCAAAATTTCCACTTACAAATGGACAATTGCTAAACTACTGCAGCCGCCACTCTATATGACCCATGACTGGGTTAGAGATAAAAGGATGCTGCTCTTTCTGTGCCTTGGGCTCTCTCCTGCAAAAATATGTAATTTAAGACACAACGGGATTTTATTTCCTGATTGTGAACAGTTTTAGATAAAATTAGGGGAATTTGCTTCAGATTTCTAGTAGTCTTCTGTCTGTTGCAGGCATCATTGCCGTTTTTACAGTTCTATCACAAAGCCCAGTTTGGTGAACTTAATCCCAAGGAACAAAACCCCTCCAGTTGCTCTAAATCAGCTATAGAGCACAGAATGGCAATTAAAGTTTCTTGGCCCATGAGAAGGCTTTCCTGGGGACATTTTCCCTGCACCAAAATCATTTAAATATATTGCCACTAAAATTATTTCTGTAGTCTTTAGAATTCATGCAAGAATTACTAACTAATTTCCACTACATGAGAAAACTGATATTACACCGAGTTAGCTTATTTTCATACAATACTGGTGTGAATGTGTTAGACTTCCATATCAGTTGTTCATAACAGAGCACTGTTAAATGGGTCATTGGCAAGGAGCTCTAATTCATTACCGAAAAGGAAGAAAGTCATGTCTCACTTCAGGCAAAAGACTGAATATTTCTAAGTCACTAGTGCAATTTTCTCAATACACTGAATTCCATTTATAAAATGTCTCAAGTTAAGAATCTTGGCAAATGAAGCAAAGAAAAACACTGAATAAAGAACATTGTGCTTACAATTTATTTTATTAGAGTTTCTCTAGGTTGTTTTCTTTAACGTATCAGTTTTGCAGTCTTCACCCAGGCACAACCTCTACTACTCTGAATAGGAGCCTTTAGAGCCCAGCACCTCTGAATTATCAGCCTGCATGTCTGGATACCTGACTATGGTATTAGTTGCTAACTATTAAACACCACATTTGAAAAACACTACCTACTTACATAACCTGGTCACTTGACTATAATAATATTGCATATTCCAACTTCTGTAAGCACCAAATCCCTGTCCAATATGCAAAGACAGTAACAGTTGATGGGCCTTGAACACAAAACGTATCTGAGGACATAAAGGAAGGCATTCTTCTCCTAAGCCCAGAAACAGGGAGTGGAACAAGTTCATTGTCCCTAGTTAACTGCTGTCTGTGGCCCACTACCAAGCCTATTCCTGTGCATGTTGACCAGTAGTTACAGACCTACTGATCACGGGTCTCTCCAAAGTTATTTCTGAGTTCTAGATTGGGTACGGATGGTATTACTTGCATTTGCCAAAAATGAATTTCTTCTGCCATCACACTGACCAGTCCCCTAGCCCTGTTTGGTCCCTCTGATGTTCCAAAGTCTTCCACAGACTTGACTTTTATAATTTTGTGACATCTGCAAATTTAGCCACCTCAGCATTAATCTGCTTTCCCAGATCAACAGTAAATATACTAAACACATATACTAAGACAGAACCAGAGATCACCCCACTGTTAAACTTTTAGCCATCTTCAAAATGGGCCATCTATCCCTACTTTTCATTTTCTGTCATTTAGGCAATTGCTACTTCATAACAGTATTGTGTGTCTCACACCATGACTACTTAATTTTCTTTTGTAGCCTGAAAGATCTGGCCCTAGGGAACATTCAGCTCTCAAATTATAAGCATGCTTGATAACTCAAAAGGCAGAAATCATCTGAGGGGATGGAAAGTTGGAGGTCAACTCTGGGGAACCTGAGCTACGAATTGGATCAAAATACATATTTAAGCTAAGAAAAGAATGTCTCCATACAGCCTGTATTGGCATTCAATGCTTTCTTCCCCAGTACGCAATTAAGAAATTCTGTTCACTGATCTCACCCCATAAATTTTGATGTTTTATGCCTAGCCACATTTTCTAAAATGAGAAACTTAAAGAATGATGCCACTGCACCTGTTAGAGCAATAAAGGGAGCTGCTACTTGTCTTACATAAAATTGCAGGTGTTTCAAATTATTATATGGTATTTTATGATGAGTTTCTTTAATGCTGCTTGAAACAGAAAATTTCTTAGCCAGAGCTTGACACAGACATGTCCAGAGATGCTCTGATTTAGTTACCACCTTCGATTCCAATTCTCAGTGGCCTCTGGTCAACAAAAGAAAAACCATAGCAATCTCAAAAAGTCATTTACATGAAAAAAGAGAAATGAAAACCACTAAAGCTAAGCAACCAAGTATTAAAAGACCCTTGTATATAATGAAACAATCAATGATACCAGAGTGACAAACAAAATGCTTGATTATTTAGCTGTTTATGATTTTTTATTTATGTATCTTTTGTAACTCATATATGGTTTTTTTTCTCTTGTCAAAATATTCATTTGCTGATAGTGGCAGCTTTTAATCAATCCTCTAAGTTCATCAAACAGAAATATAAGATAGACAGGCACTATCCCTCTGAAAATTTGTATTTTTATTCCCACGCCACAGAACTATATTTTCTTTTCTACCATGTTGTTTCCTGCCCTATGTTCTTGTACCCTTCCCTCCCTACTTTATGGTCCCAGTTTTCCATCATCATCTATCTAACCATCCTTTTTGACTAGCATGTGTGTCTATTTCATAAGTGATTCCTGAAGATACTCAGTTGCTTTGGGCAAAATCTTCTTTGCCTTATATAAATGGGAAGTGCAATTGATGTCAACGTGACTATATGCATGAGTTAGAGAAGTAGGATTTGGACCTCATTCCTTACTTTTAAAAACAGTGGGGAAGGATTAAACCCCATTAATGAGTTCTTTATCTCCTACTGTGGGCTGGAGTGCTACTTTATACAGTGTGGTAGATCAAGTCCTCTCCTGGGTCTAACCAGCTGGCCACAGTCTTCTGCCGGGGGTCTGAAGTAATTCCACCCCAAACTGGACAAGCTTTTTGGCCTTTCCCTTCCCCTCAGCACCTCGCTCGCAGAGCAGTGGGGTACAGGCCTTACTTCAGTCCTGAGGGCCACCCTTCAACCCCACAGGGGATGGCAGATAGTCCCAGTCCATGTATCTGACCCAGGGCCCAGGAAGGTACCTTTCTGTGGCCCCCTCCAAGGACTCCAGGGGTCATGGTTGAGCCGTGGAGGCTCAGAGGGCCACAGTCCTTCCTGCAGGCTGGGTCAGAGTCTCTCCTGCTCCGCTTCTCCAGCTGTAGAGGAAACACTACCACCGGTCCCAGGTGATCCTCCTCTAGCTGCCACAACCTTCTAGTTACTCCTTCCTCTCCTTCTCCTATGTCCCCCCCCAGTCTTTAGGGAAGGCAGGGTTTAAGTACACCTGGGTTAAGCTCTTAATTGGGTCCAGGTGCCTCTAATTGACCTGAAGTAACCTATCCCCTGCCTGCAGGAAAAAGGGCTTTTAACATCCTGGGGCTCACATATCGGCCCTGATATACCCTTTTGTAGCCATCTGGCCTGACTTTACCACAACAGGCTGACCTGAGTAAGGTTTGATGCATAGTTGCATCATCCCAGTAGCTGAGATGAATGTAGGTCTGCCCTACAAAAAAAAAGGAAATAAGTGTTCTTAACTCAGGGTTTCTCTTCACTTACCTCAGAGATTCAGCAGCAATTGACCAGAGTTATGCAAACTATGCAAAAAACTTGCATAACTCCTGTCAACTTCTGTGCTTCTGTTCTGCGCTCCGTCTTCACTGTACTGCGCCGATGGGAACCACGTTCCTGTTGACGCAGCGCTACACCACTCGAGGAGGTGGTCTTAATACATCAATTTCTGGCTCGACCAAGCGGGTCTTCACTGACCACTCAGTCGATCTAGATAAGTCGATCTGATGGCGGCAAATTCGCCGCCATCAGTGAAGACATAGCCTCAGATTAAGTAAGACATGCTAACTAACCTGAGTTTAGAAAGCAGTGAAGGTGTGTCAACTTTGCTTTTAACTTGGGTTAGCAGCTCCAGTTAAAGTCTAAAAGGCAGCCATGGGTTGAATTTGAACTGCTAACCCAAGTAAAAGCTGAGCTGTCACATCTTCACAGCTATCTTAACCCAAGCTAGCTAAGCCAAATTAAGAACACACTTTTTTTTTTGGCAGTATAGACAGGTCCGGAATCATAATTCTTTTAGTACTCCCCACTTGCTCTACAGAGGGGAGTAAATTACTTCATTACTTTTCCTGGTGTGGCTTATTTCCCCTGCTGCATGCTGGATGGCAGGTGACATGAGGAATCACCTTTCATCTTACTCCATCATCTCCTGTGCTAAGTGTTGACAGAAATTAATATCAAGTGGGTTTAAGCTGCTCTTCCTTCTTGCAGATGGAGTCTCAATGGGCAGATTATACACCACCCCTTGCTCAAGGCTATCCAAACTGCACCACCCTATGAGTAGCTTTGAGAGGCAGCCCTGAGGCAAAATTACCTCCTCACTTCACCCTTTTACTGGTGAAAGAGCAATTTACTCACCCCCTAAGTGTCCAGTCAAGTACTCTGGGTTGCAAATAAGTGGGGCAGATCTGAGGTTCCTCTCACTACCCTTTTCTGCCCCTTCCCTGCTAGGTTGCTCACAGGGAGAGTATTGGGCAAAAAGCCCCTGCCATGCTTTAGCTTTCAGAATTCAAGAGATGCAGGAATAGAGAGCCTGTGAAATGGGGTCAACGTGTTCAACCTGGTAACATTGACATACTGCATCTTTTTACATATAAAGGACTAAATATTCTATTAATTCTATCAATATTTTTATTTTGATCTGCACAACCCTGCTAATGTTCAGCATGAAAATACCCACCAAACAATATAAAATCCCTGGAGCTATGGTGAGAGTCTCTGCCGTGAAATCGTAAATTTCAGTATCTACTCTTAGCCTTCAGATATCACAGAGTGACCTACTTTGTCATCTAGTAGTTTAGAAGAAACAGAAACCCAGGGGCAGAGATTGGGGCGGCATGGGGAGCGTTGACCCCCAAACCAGAGGCGACATGGGAGGAGGACAGGGGTCCATTTAGCACTGAGGTTTTCAAACCGTATGATGCACCATCCGTAGGGGAATGCACCCCACAGTTTGAAAACCATTGCCTCATGCCAAGGACTGGTGGATTGGAAGCTGATGGGAGCTCCTCAGTCCACTGGCTCTCCACACTGTAAGAGCCAGGGGGCTGGCTGGCTGCCTACCAACCCTCCCTGACCTACTCCCCAAGCCGGGCTGTGCCTAGCCAGGCACTCCTTAGGCAGGGCGGGTTGCAGAGCTCCCAGCTGTGCCTCAGTACAATCTTGCCTCTCCCCAAACGAGCCTGGTGCCAGCCAGCAATACCCCTGGAACCAGCAACTGCCCCCAGAGCCCAGCTGTCATGAGATGCTCCCCAAAGCACATACCCACGGCTGCCCTGGCTCCTCCACTCATGCTCCCCCCATATAGAAGTCAAACTCCGCCAGTGCAGAATCCCCACATTAATTCATTTAAATGAAGCTCAATTCACTTCAATGTATAATAGCAACTTCATTTTCTTTTGACATTTTAAGTGGAATCTGAAGTAACCATATAAGATAATAGCTATTGTAACAGGGTTCCACCCACCGCTCGTGCCTCCTGCCGCTTAGTCTGGGGAATCAGCTCTGCAGGTCCCAGCACTACCATGTGGTTCTGTCTTGCCTGCCGTTATGTCTCCATCTTACGACCCACATCTCTCCAAAGCCTGTGGCGTCTGCTTCATGACACAACCCTCTGGCAGTGCCACAGTATGTGTTCTTCCCCCTTCCGGGGGGATTCTACAGTCCCAGTCTAACCACTTCCTTCAGTGGCAGCTGCAGTCCACTGTCCAGCCATTACCTCAGGACTCTCCCCTGCTTCTTCTGTGGAGCTAGCCACTGCTCTGTCCAAAGTGCTAACCTTCTTCAGGGCTACCAGCCTTGCCTTGCCTTCCCAAGCTCCTGGGAGTGATGGCCTTTTCTGCTCTCTGTTGGCTGCCTATATAGACCTCCTTGGCCCTGATTGGCTGTTCCTACAGCAGCCTCCCTAGGGCTTTATTAACCCTTTCCAGGCTAGTGTGGGGCAGTTGCCCCATCACAGTTATCCAATATCAGAATGCAGGGCAGATGAACAGATGCCATTCACATGTGGCTAAAACAGAATATCACTATCTACCAATGAGTCTCCTCCATCCTAGTTTTGAAGCTATATGAGTACTGGCCTGTCAACTAAATTAAAATGATACACATTTATTTTTATCACTGACTCAACATCATCATTTAGGCTAAATCATCATAGTAAGAGATACTACATGACACAGCAATTAAAAGTGAATGCAACATACTTTAAAAGTTGTTCTCATTCACACAGTGGCTTTCACAGTCAAATCAGAACATGGAACCAGAAAAAGCCCACTGTAAAAATGTGACTGTAGGTGTAGGGAATGCCTGTACTTTTTCTTTTGGTTAACAATGATGATTCAGCACTGACTGCAGTGCAGATATGAGTTAATTTAATTCCCAGGAAATATGTTCAGCATTATCATGAGTTACCACAACCATGATGGATTACTCCCCAATTAATAATTAGAACTGTGTGGAATTCATAGAATTTGGTTGGGAGAAGTTCAGTTACCGAGTGTCATAATGGAGTGACACCCAGGCCCTCCCCCACCCCACCCCCTTTTTTTTTTTTTTTTTAAGAAGCTTTATTCAATTGAAATACAATTCCTATGTTTGGGAATAATCCCAGTGTAGGAATCAATTTTCTGATGTCAAAGGCAAACAGCCATGGTTTGGGGGACTTTTACTATTGCAATGTTATACTGTAAGTTTCGAACATTTTTTGAAAAATCAGAATGAGGTACTAGGTAGTACAGTGTGTCAATACATTAACATTTCAGCCACAGAGTTCAAATCCTGTCTTAGGTCATTGATTTAATCCCCACTATGTGCATCAATGTTAGGAGTTTGCTCTGGTGTAATAAATTGAATTAGTTACTTTAGAGTAAATTTAATTTAGACAAGCCCTAAGGTATATTGGAGGGAGTTTAATTGTGTAGTATCATGATATGCTTAATGATATTATTTTCCTCTGTATTCATGAGGGAAACCAGAAAAAAAAGTTACAATATATAGAAATAAAGTCAGGGAAGGAAGGGAAAGATAGTGACAAGAGTTATAAGAATTATAAAATAAAATGTTCTCTCTTATCTAAGTTAAAATCTAGAAAGATAGGCAAAGTCCCAGCATCACAAAAACAACACCATCGAATATTGAAAGAGGAGGCTGAAGAGTTTTGTTCACTTGAATTTTTCATCAGTCTTTGGAGAGAAGTAAACAAAATGGACGATAGTGGAGCCAATAAATTACACACAGTGGGCAGTAGAAGGTAAGATATTAAAGAAATTAATAGGGGATGAAATCACAAAACATCTGGAGAAATATGAGGTGATAAAAACTATTCAGCATGGTTTCTAAGAGAGTAAATCTTGTCTGTAGAATCTGGTGGAATTTTTAAAAAGCTAACAGGGAAAAGAAAAGAAAAGAAAAAAGAAAAGAAACATTATCAGCTTAAGTTTCAAAAAGGCATTTGACATTCTATCATTCAGTAAAGTAAAACAAACAGGGTCAAAGGCTTAAACTCCTTACTCATGTTAAATCCCATTAGGTTTTCCACTGGAAGTTTAGCTTTAGGAAGGACTTCAGGTTTGGGCACATACAGTCAGGAAGTGTACACAATTTACTCTCCTTAAATGGGTTAAGTACCAGTCACCTGAACAAGGGTAGAGTGTTCTGAGCCAAGGAATATGAAGATGATGCATGATGTACATAAGGCCCTTTACTAAGGCCAACATATTTTTATTCTCTAGTTTTTATATATAGGTCAATATGATTAGATTCGCTAAAACGCCATACTGAACATGAAGGATATAGAAAAAATGCTGTCCTGCTTTATAGATGTCTGTACAATATTACAAATAAATTATTCTATCCAGAGAAGATTCAAGAGGGAAAACAAGTGGTATTTCAATATCAGTTCAGCAATGTGTAATGTCCTCAGTTCGGTGTCAAAACACAAGAACTAGTTTAAACTAAACAGGAATTGTTCCATAATTTAGCTCTTCCTTTAACAGAACCCAACTCCAGCAGCCTCTCCATCCTTTTTAAACTGCATGGTGTTCTGGAATTTCATGTGGTTCTGAGATATTACCAGTGGGGAGCCTGCAAGATAAAAGGTCTAAATTACTGAAGAAGTAGTGCTGAGCATTGAGGCAGCTGGATCTTTCCACTATGCTGATGCAACTGCTATTGTCTGTTGCATTCGGTGGCCACCGCTACACATTCCTGAAGAAAGTAGAGGCTCTGCAGGAGCAAGAAGGAAGAATTAAAGGGAACCTCCTTCAGTTCAAAAGAGCTTTAAAGATCAGCACTTGTATTTTTTACATTAAATGCTACTATGGTGAATATAAGTGATTTCCTGTCATGGTTTTGCTATCTAATAAAACTTTTATATTCTGAGCATAGGCTCTACAGACTTGGTGAGTTTATCCTTTCATTTCCATGATCTAAGACTTTCATTCCCTATTAGTAATATTTGCAGCATATTAGTGATTCCCTATTGCATTTGCTCTTTTCTTATTACATTAGGGCCCTAGTCATCCAAAAAGATTTACCATAAATTGACAGGTTTCACACTATTCATATAATGTGCTGAATTAGGTTATTTTATATACCAAGTCAAGTTACAGATTCTACAAATAATTTATAGAAATAAATCTTTGATTTACAGTAATACAATATGAGTGCCTGTAGACAAGCTTATCTGATGATTATGTCTAAATCTAGACAGGCGAGAAGCACTTGGATTATTTACCTTGGACAATATAGAATGCTGTGAACATTTGAGGCAGGAGGGGTTCATTATCATTTTAATAGATCACAGCTACTAGGAATCAAAAAGCAATCACGGACAGTATTTGAGGCCTGCAAAGTCCATGTTTGCTTGTCCCTGAATGGGGAGATAACAAAAGACTTGACAGCAGAGACCGCAGGATGGGAAAAGTGGGGGGACAGGCAATCAAGAAAGAGAGGGAGTGAGTTTTTTCCAAAGAAAGAAAAAGAGAAACAAAGACAATAAAGAAGAAGAGGAGCTGAAGGAGACAGAAGAGAGAAAATGGTGTAAAGAGAGAGAATGAGTTGGCAATAAAGGAGTGAAAATGACAGAGCAAAGGGAAAAACAAAACAGATGAGTACAATATATTAGGTTCCTTTATTTTATCTTTCTGGAAAGCATCTTAAAATGCTGTAAGTAACTGGTATACTTCTGGAAGCATAAACTCTTCTCCTTTTCCCTTGTTAGTATAGTGAGAGTAGATAGGATAACGCCCAATTATTTGGGCAATAACTTTGTGAATAGACTTGTCTCAGCCTCCCTTCTCCAGATGGAAAAATTTAGGCTCAGCCTAATCATTAATGGTAGACAGTTCCATAGCCCCCATATCTCTGGTGAGAATGGACCTGCCTGAGTGCTATATGTAAAAGCCTGTAATTTCTATTAGCCCTGGAAATGTGGTTGATGTGGTGGTGAGTGAAGCATGTCGTGGGCAGTGAAATAGACAGGTCCTCCCCCATTTGAGGTTTTATAGAAAAAGGCCTTGAAATGGATTCAAAAGGCTAGCACGATATGCAGAATGCAGAGCATTAGTATGGTATACTCTTCTTAAAGAGGACTGCCTATAGTTTCCATGTATCCATCCCTGTGAGACTCAGTTAGAATATATTATGGTTTCCTGATTAGCTGAAGGTGAAGCAATCTAGACAATCTAGTAAGACCAAGATATTCTTTAGTACTTTATCTATATGAAGGCAACCCTCTTCAACACGGGGCCAGATACAATTCCAGTCAGTACCTCCAAGTGTCTCCTTTTCTGATCAGCATCAAACTTAATTAGAGTTTGAATCAAGGTCCCCTTCTATCAAGCACTCAGCTGTAAAACTGCTTATAATAAAATTATTCACTGTCAGCAACCTGATGTGGCATTGAAAATGAAGTATACTGGGAACTCCCAGATATACAGCTAATATCCATGGCACTTGTACCCAAACATTTTAATATGGCACGTCAGCATTTAGTCGCAAAGCTGAGCAAATAGCACATAACATGATTTTCTAATAATTTTGCAAGTAAATATGAGTTTGTTCAGCTGTTTATTCATAGGACTAAGTTATTCATTGCCCACACAAGTATTTAGGTGACCATGGGGTTATTCATGAAAATGTTAGTGAATGATGACATTTTCATTAATTTTAGCACAATAGATCATCTGAAAATTCATACTGGAAATGCATCATTCGCAATCCCCGATTTGTTGTTCTGCCTTTCAAAGGCTTGTCATCCAACAAAGGATCAGAAACAATAACAGAGTTAGGTGAGCAACCAGACACTGCAAAAAAATCAAAGTGAATGGTTCACTAAAACCCATAGTCTGAAAGCATTTACCCGAGCTAATTGGTGAGTGCTTGCAAATAACAAATATGTCTATAGAAATCAGCATCCATTCACAAATTTAAAAAGAGCTAAGTTAATTGGATAATTTATTTAAATTAATAAATCAACTAGCTCTAAAACAAGAATAAAAATTAAATACAACTTCACCCCTCCACTGTTATTCGGTGCCTACAGGGAGATATGCAAATATTTCATCCCAAATTCCCTTGCTCACACCCCAGTAACCCACTCAGTCATTGATAAAGTCTTTGTCCTTGAGTGTCTGGCTGTTTCAGGTTCTGTGGGAGTAGGAAAAGACAACTGGTTATTGTGGCCTCTCTCACATTCCAGAGAGACTATAGCACTTTATATGGTCTAGGCAATTCTTCCCAGTTTTGGAGGAACTTCCAACATAAGTGGTGTCTGCATGAGGAGGGCTGTAGTGGAATTTTTGTCTGGAAAATATATGACATTTGGGTTTGCCATTGTGCCTTGAGGGGTTGGGATGCAGTTTTGCTTATACTGTTTCAGAGGAGTTAATAGGGGACATCTGGGAACAAGCTGGATAGCAATCCCTCGTACATTCCCTTTCGGCTGTCCTGACTCTCATGGACCTTACACTGAGGCAGGTGACTAGGAGTCAGATAATGAGCTTATTCGAAAAAGGCAAAGGGCAGAGCAGCAAGATAGGCTGGGAAGTTAGTCACGAAGATGGTCCCCTCCCCACAGAAGTTCTGCAGGAGTGGAAGGGAGTTGTGAGCTGTATCCTTGGAAATGCCTCTGCAGCTATCCCCCATACAGTCTGGATGAAAATTAAGCAATTTCTCAGTCTTGGATTTTGCTTTATCTCCCGTACAGATGTCAAAGTTCAGAGAAAGATAGATAGGGTTTTGCAATGATTGTCTGAAGCATTCACTATTATCAGTCTTTCTCTATGTAAACCTTTGAAAAGCAAGTAATAACTTTGCTATCCCTAAGGATAAGCTCTTATCCTGTAAGAATGCATGTTACAGGCCCTTTCTACCTCAATAGGGAGCTGTAGGCTTTGTACCTTTTGGGGCAGGCAGTTCTCATGGTCTATCTCATGTAAAGTGAGAATGCTAACCAAACTTCTTTTCCTGTAGCCACTAGTTCAATAAACTGTTGATGTTTGTATTATTCAATTCTATCACAATAGTGTTACCTGGCAGCTCTGTGTTCTTGGGGAACCATGGCACAAAACCCCTACTCTCGCTGGGTCACCTGAATCCCGCCACCCTCCCAGCCTCCCCCCTCCCCGCCCCTCCCCAGCCTCTGCTTGAGCTTCAGTCAGAAGCCAAAAGCAATGAAAAGCCTGTGAGACACACCTAAACCCCTCCAAACAAGAGTGATAGGATTAAGAACACTCCCCTAGCCTCATCTACATCGAAGATGTAAAAAGAGGCATCTCAATTAGCACATCAAATGGAGAACAAAAGCCTCATCTATATCGAAGATGGAACAAGAATTAGCATGAAGAATGGAGAATCAAGCTCCAAAGCAGGGACTGCACCGAACTCTGGGATTGGCAAAGCAGGGACGCACTGTATGGTGGGAGATCTCTGCTCTTGATGTAAACGAACCCACACCTGCACACACCCAGCTGCGCAGTTATCAGACCATTCTAGTTATTGATATCCAAAACACTGAATCTGCCTGGTTGCGCTGTGAGCTCCCTCAAGGAACATTGCCCATAGCCAGGAATGATCAGCTCCTAATGTCCAGCATAAAGAAAACCACTCTGGGATTCTTCTTTGAGTCACTGTTTACCCATAAACAAACCTAGTGTTCTCCCTTGAACCAGTATTTCTTCCCTACAAAAACCCCTACCCAAGTTCAAACCTCTGTTCTGATGCCTGGATCCAAATGATGAATCAGTTCCACTGGAACTTCTTTTCCTGACTGATCATGTTGGGGGCTCTGCCTGTCTCAAGTGCTCCAGACCCTAAGCTGAACAGCCTGTCTCCTGGGAAACTCTGAGCTGCAAGGAGTGGTGAGACCCCCCTACCCCATGTTCCCCCAACACACTCACTCACTCTCTCTCTCTCTCTTTTTTAGTCCAAGTATAACTTTTTACTTCTGTAATCAAACCAGTGCTAGCTTTCTCCAATACCTCAACGGTAATTGTGTAGTATTGTAAGCATTTGATATTTTTCTCTCCTTGTATGGCATCACAAGTTTTATATACTGGCAATAAACTAACTGTTATAGTCAAGCTGGTTGCCAGTCTGTCTCTCTCTCTCTCTCTCCAAACTTCATTTACTCCTTTGTGGTCTTGGCTTCCCTATCTTGCTCTGCAGCAACGCTTCTTTTACCTAAGCCAAAGTGCCCAAAAATCCTGTGCGGTTTGCTCATCAAGGGGGTTACTGCTAGAACAATTGCAGAGTGAGGGAGGAGGCAGCTGAGAAGTGCTGCTCTGCCTAGCCTGCAGAGTCCAGGGGCATAAAAGGTGAGCAGCTGAAAGTGCTGTTTGGACCCAGCCTGCTCAGAAGTGCGCTCCATTCTGGTGCAGTGCAAAGGGGCACATAAGGGTGGCTGCTGACAGTGCTGTGTCACCCGCCTGCTGAGTTCAGGGACATATAAGGGGTCAGCTGAGAGTGCTGATAGCCTGGTCCAGTCAGATGCACTCAGTTAAGCTGAAATGGTTGTGTGCATCTGTCGGGGCACAATTTGAATCTGGGGCTGGAAGAACACAATCCTGAAAACCTTAGGTCCTGCAGGATAGCTCCATTGGGAGGGGACTTGTAGCCATATGAACACACAAGTAACACAAGCAGCACATTAATAGAATCACACACACACCCTTCCGGGAAGGTAAGCCTAATAAATGAGCATACCTCAAGGTGATGGGCAAACCTGGTAACAATAGGGAGGGAGTGCATTTCCACAGCTGTGTTTTGCAGCCAGTTGCCATTTTGAGCTGGTGAACAGGGTTGGAGGGGGATGGTAGGGCATTCACTAGCCAGAACAGATGCAGGGAGGGGATAGGAAAAATCAGTAGATGGTCAGAAGCCCTCCATGGCATGGGTTTAAAAATGGTCAGTTGTCAGGGTATTAGCATGAGACAGAGGCCAATTGCTGCCAGAGCAGATGCTATTTTGAAAACATGCACAGAGGATGGGGGCGGGCAGGGCTGGCATGAATAGACAGCACATAGGCTGAGGAGAGGGAGGGAGATGGGGGCGAGAGGCTCAAAGGCTCTCAGCACACATCCACCTAGAATGGTTGTGTCCATAGGGTACATGTAATAGAAGCTAGCACGTGAGTATAGCATAATAATAAAATAATAAATTATAAAGGTAGATACATTATTTCTGCCTCCTCAGTCCTGGCCTAGGTTTCTGGCTGGGAATCTGGCTCTGTTCTTGCACGGCAGCACTGGGGGCCGGCACCAGAATCCTGAGTCCTGAAGATATCCAAGCTTTCTGGGGATAGCTCTTCATTGAAGGATGAATAGAAATAGGCCAATGAGTCTTGCTGCTCCTCAAGGATCCACAATCTTTTTTGGTTGGGTAGTAGTGTAGTTGATCAAAATCCTGTACAGCTCCTCAGAAAATGAACTGGTCCTATTTCCACTGCCAGACTTTTTCCTAGCATCCTTGGGTTTAATGTACATTCTCGTGAGCTGTTTGTCCTGTAGCCTGCACTGGTCAATACCCCAGTGGGGATCTCTCAGCCATCTGCTTAGCAATGCCCATAAAAAGATCTTTATTCCAGTGGCATGCCACAACAGCTTGCTGCACTGATGCTTTGCCCTGGAGGGTGAAGAGATCCATGGTTTCAGCATGGCTCCAAGTGGCTGCATGAGACATGTTGTAAGGCTTCTGGAGTAATATCACGGAAAGGTCAATATACACAAGACCAGGAACAAATGGGTAAATTCTGGCCTGCACCATATTTTAAATGGGAGAGAGACATCCAATCAATTTGACACTGAAGCAGTAGTGGGCACACAGGTAAAGACAGGTCAATAATGGTCACCCGCAAAGCTGTATGGGATAGAAGTTGGAAGACTGCGACAGTAGTGCTCAGCAAACGAACATTAAACCAAAGTAACTCAATTCAGATCAAACTTAACTCATTTTGAATGAGAACTCCAAAATTTGTGATAAATATGGAGCTAGTACTCTATGATTAGTTGTGTTGAGTTGTACATGCAAGTGGCTTCAAACTGGATTAATTTGACTTAATCTGGTTTATACCCCATGTAGACAAGCCCTTAGTTTTTCCTTCTCTTTATGTATTTTAGTTCCTAATTTTTTTTCTCCATATGTATTAGGTTACATATAGGCTCTACTAGCAAAGATATATAAAATTCCTTCACCAATCTGTGCAATGCAATGGAGAATCAGACCTAGAGTTTCTGATCCTGCTCACACTGAATGTCAATATCAAAAAACTCATTGGCCCAAATCCTCTGCTGACATAACTCCACTGACGATGATAGTTATGCCACCAGCAGAGAATTTGGCTCAGTGGTATCCATGAAGATTGGATTGGATTCATAGCATTGGGGTGGGGGAGGGGAAGGAGAGTTTATGGAGAAATCCTGTTTCCAATGGGAGTTCAGATTTAAGCAAGGGCCTGCAGGGAAGTTATTTTCCAAATTTCAATTGTTTTAGTAATAGGGACTACAGTATCTTCTACCACATGTCAGTGAAACTCAGTTTCATCAAATGAATCTTATGAAGATATTCAACTTACTGGAAAGGAATCCTTCCATCTGGCAAATAATCTTACAAACGGCAGCCAAGGAAAACTCTTCTTCCTCCATTAAAGTTGCAGATTTCTGGTAACTGATACAATAGAAGTGCAAAAAGCCCAACTAACTGCAACTGCTAAAACAACCAGCACCCTGGGGAATTGTGTCTGGCCATATTACAGAAAGGAAGTAATCAAGAGGTATTATGGGGAGGAAGCTAAACTTCTGGGAAAATGAGAAGCCTTCCTCTGTTGTTTTGTATCCTCTTCACCATACCACAAGGAAACAGAGGAGAAAAAGAAATTATCACAAACGGCCCTGAAGTGAAATGGGGAGGTATTGAGAAGAGAGGCACTATATAAAAAAAAAAATCAAATCAGCAGACTTGCAAACGAACCCCGGACCAGCAGCAATGTTTCAGGCTGGTGGTAAGATCTGTTGTTTCACCCCTTCCTAAAGTAGCATTTGCATGTGGTTGCCTCCGTCTTTTCTGGTTCTAGTACAGGGCATTCCCACCACCACCACCTCCTCAGATCATTAGGCAGTCTCTCAGAAAGAAATGCTAGTTGTTTCTTGTTCCTGGAATTCTTCTTTTCCATAGAAAACGTTTCCTACATCTTAATTGTAGTGTCTTTTCAGATTCCCAAGCCTTCTTCCCCACCCTGGATTTTAACATCATGCAGACATTAGTCAGCCCTAAATTTAAATAATCCTTGTTTTAGAGTCTTACCTGAGCAGGGTGGGGTGAGAACTCCCAGATGTGGCCCCAATTAATTTTGGTGTGATTGAGTGAAATATTAAAAGGAAAAAGGAGATGGAGGCTGATGCTGTATGTTTGGTAATATTTATTTCCTGACATGTCTAAGTAGTTAAAGCCCCTTTTAAGTATAAAATCCTGAGACTGAATAATTTATCGCTAGCCCTGACATCTTTCATTCCCTCTCCCCTCATGTCTTGAGGATCTTTCGAAGACAATGATCAATGCCACCACTTTTATTCTTATTCTGTCTCATTTTACCAGGAATTTCACCACCACCTACCTCACTGGCAATTTGTCGCTTGCTAGTGCTGAAAAAAGCATAACAGAGTCACTGTGCGTTCTGTCTCACTAGTGTAGAAATTGTATCAGAGTCATCCCAGCAGGTGTCAGTTTTCCCACTAGATTCAGTAAAATGAATCCCTCCACCATTCAGTAAAATGTCCGTTTATTATTCTTTGTTTCTTATGCCCCCTGCATGTGTATATAATTATACCATATTTCTAGATGTTAGTACATAATGGACAGCTTGACAACATCACCACTATCACAATTGCTATATTTCAGGCGGGCCAGCCAGTTACTATTGGGACATTATGGTACTCTTCATTAAGTATCCCACTGACAGAGCATGCAGGAATGACATAAACTAGAACAGTAACAGCAACACTCAGGCTGATGGCCTGCAAAGGCAGTGAGAATGGAACTGGCTATGTTTGTTCCTGCTTTTAATTACATTTATTTTTTTTAACTCATCTTGGTCAGCTCTGATGGGAAAGAAAAGAGACTCTCATAGATATATAGAATAATCATAAAAACATGGGAAAATTGAAGTGAAGGAGATAGAAGGGTCCCTTTTAAATTCTATAAAAAGGTCAAGCTAGAAAACCCTGCATTAATTCCTTCATGCACTTCACCTGCCTAATAGCTTTCCCCAAAAATATATTCTTTACTTTGTGTGTGTTTTTACCTAATATCAGTGCAGCTGTATGAATAGGTAGTGAAATTAAATTTGTTGCTGATATGCAAGACAATGCAGAACTTCTGTAGAAGAGAAACAGTCTCTTTCTTATACTAAGGTGCGGAATACAGGATGCGACTTTCCTGTCAGTAAAGAAGCAATGAAAAGAGTGAAAAATTAGAATTCTAGTTTTCATATACTCCCAAACAAAACACACAAAAAGCCAAACAGCTTTTCTTTTTCGTCTACTGAGGTTTAACTTAAGGATGAGTGACTTTGAGATCAGTGCCAAATGTGTCTAGTTTCTACAGAACTATCAGTCTAATCAAATTTACATTATAAAGCATCCTTTATGCAAGCATTCCAGGGCATTGAACAAAGTCACTTTAAAAATAAATGCAGTCAAATATTAATAAGCTAAACCAAACAAATACATCTTTAGTTTACATTTTTTTTTAAAAGAACAGTAATTCTGCACCTGTAATGCAAATGGGAATTGAATTCCACAATCAAAGATCATAGTAGACAAAAGCGTGCAGTCCCCACATGCAGACCAAGTAAATGGCAGGGCTGAAAAGGCAGGCCAGTGAATAAAGGACTAGACTATTGTTCAAATGGAATGGAGCCAAGCTATGCATGTGTTTAAAAAGAATAAAAAATGAGGTGATTGGCAGTGCAATTGTTAAATAGCCTTTTATCTTTGAAGACCTATGCCAAGATTTTTCAAATATGGGTACCGAAATCTTGGAGCTACATTTAAGGCACTCAGTTTTGAAAATCTTGACTCTCGGTTCAAAGTCATCAAGGTCGTTTGTGAAACTGTATGATGGATTTATCCTAGATATCACTAAACTGTTTAACACAGCCCACAATCATCATTCAGGAGAATACAAGGATACTGCAAATCAGGACTAGGATGCACTAATTATTGATTCAAATGAACATTTGTCTATCTAGGGCTCTAACCCCTATATAAGGACACTATACATGGCTCTATAGCATGCTAGTATATGCTCACTTTCATGAATCCACTAAGTTCACTCAGAACATTTTAAAAAATACGGGTAAATACCAAGATTTTAATTCTTCTTTATTGGACTGTGGAATTGGATGATATATATAATATGGTTTAAAGATAAGATATATTAAAGAACTCTATAGCAACTGAATTCTAGACTGACTAACAATAGTAGAGGAAAACAAGAAACTTCACTAATAAAAACGGTTTGGTTTTAAAAAGAAGAACCAATAATCACTCTAACCTTATTTTTCTATGTGCAGAATTTTAAGACGCCTCTGGCCACAATCCAACAAAGTATTTAAACAGCTAATTAACATTAAGCATGGAAGTATTGACAGGACTGCTCATGTGCTTAAAACTAAACGGATGTCTAAGGATTGAGAAGTATGTTGGTTAACTATTTAAGACTAACCAATGCATTTGATCAAGTTCCAAATATTTAACTTCCCATATCCATTTATTTCATGAGGCCTTCTATTCTAAAAGAATTGTTTCCATGTTTGTGCAAATTTTCACCTTTTTTGTTCATATGAAAAATCTATCACATATCATAACTTGATAAAAATATACATCTAATAATACCCAGTAAAGTAAAGTAAAACCTTAACACTCTAATAAATATCTCTGAATAGTAGCATTTTCAGGATTGCCCCCCACCCCCTCAAAAAAAAAAAAAATAGACTCTCTTCTCATTTGCGTTGTGTTAACTTAAGGTTGGGAGTTTGCTAAAAATTCAGTGTTGTATAAATGAATCCCCAATGTGGCTGAACAAAACTTTTAATGATATCTTACTTCTCTACAGGCTGCATGAAATGTAATTTTGCACTTGTTGGTTCTTGTAATTTTGCAATGAAATACAGTTTAAGTTCATGCAATGTGCCCCAAAGGAGCTTTTTAGGGAAAAACAAGTAGTATGCGTATGACTTTTTTCTTGGTTAAAACATATATTGTCTTTATGGAATTACTGAATTCAGTTAACAATGTATGAAATACAAGTTCCTGCTCCCGTGACAAAACTCAGTGAGAAAGCCAGAGATTGCTCTACAACCACTGGGGACAGGGAAATCAACGTGGCAGCGGCCACCATGGAATCTAATGAACCAAAGCCTTCATAGATCTTGCTGAGGTCTCCAAAGCCTTTTCTTTTAATTACATTTTATCGACAATATCTTAAATAAGCACATAAGCTATATACATAAATCTGTGCCTAAAAATGCTGTTCCATTTCACAGACATTAATATTGCTATCATATATACAAGTATAAATTCTCTTTTTAAAAGATGCATTCTATTCTCCATCAGCATTCTAACTCACCCACGTGATGTCCTACAAAGAAATTTAACTCACTCACATAATGCCAAAGCCAGGGGTTGGTTGGTCTTTCCAACATGCTCAGGGTCCAACTGACCACCGTATTTGGGGTCAAGAGGGAATTTTCTCCCATGTCAGCTTGTCAGAGACGCTGTTTTCATCTTCCTCTCTGCACGGGGCACTTATAGGTTTAAACCTGAGTAAATGGTAGATTCTGTGTGACAGGAAGTCTTTCATGATTTGTAATTTCAGTAACTCCACTGGAGGGTATGGGTCTATTACAGGAAAGGGCAGGCAAGGTTCTATGGCCGTCAATGTGCAGGAGATCAGACTAGATTATCATGATGGGCCATTCTGGCCTTAGGTCTATGTATCTGAGACGCAATGCATTCTGAGTACTGAACATCTCTGCAGGGGAACAGAGGAAAGGAAGCCTCCTGCACAGGTTGCAGAGTGGCTCATGATTAGTTATGCAAAAGCCAACCCCTTATGGTCCTAACATGCCCCCTCTCTTATGGATTCATACCCTGGTATATCTTCTGTCCTCACCCAGGCACCCTAATCCATACTGCCCCCTGGAACTTCATGTGCTCCAGCGTCAAGTGCATTGTCTCAGCTGTGGCAATGGGGACAGAACGTGGTACATCAGAAACACTCAGATACATAACAGGCAATGGATAATTAAACAGAGGCACAGACAGGTTTCTACCTCTCATTCTAAGTGCCTCCAGAAACTGAAAAAAACCCAGCTTCTTGTAAGATGAAAATGGAAGTGGTCAGAGCTCCAGATTCACAGTGGGACTGACCTTATTCTGGCTTTTCATCCTAGATGAAAGGGCTTCAACATACGTCTGGTAAAGAGCAAAAGTAACATGCAAAATTCCCTCATAAATTATTCTATTTTTAGTTCTAACGAAGAGACCTTCTCAAACCTTGCCATCTGCAAAAGTGTGATCACTATTCTAGTTGCAATACCACTTTCCTAGAAAGAAAGCAGCATTCTCTTTGCTTGGGACTCTCAATCATACATATACACATGTTCATAAGACCTCCCTCAACGTGATTCTCCTCTGTGCTCTCACTTCTCTTGGCTCGTCACCCCTTTATATTCTCATTTGGCTCTCTTTATAAAGCCCTTTGGCAAAGAAACACACCAGTTCCTACCACATCCAGAAGGCCCGAGCCAAATGTCACTGGCATCAATGGGAGCCTTTCAATTGACTCCAACAGGCTTTCAATCAGGCCTGGAGGCATTATATCTGACCCCTAAGGTCAATCCAGGTAAAATGGTGATAACGGGCAAAATGAAAACAGTTTGTATTATTTTACCTGCTTTCTTCCAATCTTGAACTTACCTTCTTGTATAATGTTTCTTCCATTGTCTGAATAACTGGGGAGAAAACTGCCTTTTTGAACACACTACTATTTTTTACACATAACATCTCAGTGTGATCTGGAGCCTGTGTGTATATAAAGTTAACCCTGATGGTGACGTAAATGCATTCTGGACAGTCATCACACATAGCTTAGCATGATCAGATCTATTTACACTGTCTTTCAGAATAGTCAAGCATAAAATAAAGATATGACTTATTATAAGACACCTTACAGACCAATTACTGCATTTCAAGGTAAGATGCGACAGGGAAATACAGAGAAGTTTATAATATGGCAGCTTGTTAAGACTGTGCTGAACTGAAGCACACTCATTTTCAGCATTTTCTAACCCTTAACTTTCAGCTAGACCTAAACTGCAGCACAAACATGAGCAGCTCTCCCTTCAAGACTCTGAGGTAGCATTTGTCTCTCTCATTTTTTTTCACTTCACTGTGTTTAATTAACTAACAATTTAAGACTTGTTAGAGTCATTGGAAGCTCCACAAATAGATCTCACTAAGGCTCCACACATTTCCTTGCAGATAAAAATTACACTGATGACAGCTCGCACCAAGGGAATTCATTACAGCAATGAAACAAAGCTACTGAAAAACAAAAAAGAACATGAATTTACAAAGGGAATCATTTGGGATGAATGTCGTGAATCAAAAAAATCAAAATATTCCATAATGTATAACAAACCTGGAGAGACCAAAAGAAAGAAAATAACATCTGTTCTGTGTGATACTGGTACCAGAGTCATTGGAGAGGGATTTATGGTCCCCAATGTACTAAACAGTGATTTGAATCAACCTGTACACACATGCATCATTGCTGCTGTCCTCGGTTTTTTTGTGTACTACATGTGCAATGTAGTTAAAACCTTTATTTCCAGAGAGTATTTGAAGAATTAAGATTGTCATTCAGTTAAGATTCAGTTCAAGTTACAAAACCACTGCCTGAAAGAACAATTTATCAGCACATTCTCTCAGCCATTTGACTAATTGTTCTTGGCATGGGTCAAATGTCTTCTAGCATCCACGTCATTCAGGCAAGTTAGTATGGAAGGAAAGGCTCACATCTATAAAATTGTCATATTGCAGCAAAATTTATAATATATGTTATAATCTGGCTTTCTTGGTTATTCTTTGACATATACATCATTTAGGAATCTAGATTATAACTCTTGGATGGTATCAATATACTGTTGCTGCTCAGAGATTCTCACATTTTGGATGTCTACCTGTTACTTCTCCTGTTTGCATGATTAAGCAAATTGTGGGCTGCACTGTGATCTCAGCAGCATAGTTGTAAATTTAATTTACACCAGTGTGGCTCAGGTCACAATCTGACCCTATGTTATTCTTTTATGAAGAAAAGCCTTGGTTTCGTCTGGTGTTTTGAAAGATTATGTATGACCTCCACTTTGTGGACGCAGTCTAGCTGGATATAGGACTGCCTCTGTCTATTCCAATTTATGGCATATCTTCCTGACTCAACAAAACAATTCTCTTGTCTTTAACACCTAGGACAGTCTTTGACAACTGAGATTTTATGAGTGCTCAGCTGCTTGATCACTTTATCTACTCCAAGGAATCAAAATTGTTGTGAAGCTAGAAACAGAGGTCGATTTTCTTGAAATATATATTATATATAAAAATGTGTTGTGATTACTTCTACATAGAGGGCCAAATCAAGCGTGTTAGTCTAAGAACACTAATCTTTCAACAGCTGGGGGAAGTGCATTGTGAAAGTCCTTAAGGAAACCAAACAGCCTTTGCTGGTGAATGCAGCCTGTACATATGTGACCTACATCTTTAAACTGGCCACAGAAGCCCCACTTATAGTCATTAGCTGCACATGTGGTCACTCCACATCTGAAGCAATTGGGTTTATCTAAAGATGACTTGGATGGTCAAAACCAGGAAGATGGACAGTTAAATCAGTCACTAGAAAGGCATTGGCTACGTTTGAAGCTTGTTCTTGCCACTTAGTATGCCACCTAGAGGGGAAATTGACAAAAGGAGTGCCTTCAGCTTCAGCTAAAATAGTGGCTTGATGGATAAAACACTTCTTTAAATAGGCGTTGTTGTGGCATTACTTGCACCTTAAGGAGAAATTTCTGCCAGGCCTGATGTCAGGAAGGGCAGTGTTGAACAGAACAGGGAGCCAGTCCGGCTAGTCAGTCTCATGGTACTTGTTGTTATATGCATGGACAAGTCCTCTAAAAAGATGTGTTGTGATGTCTAGATGGCCACTCTCTTCAGATTACTGGAGGATTCTACACATTCTTCATCTAGGCAGCGAATGTAGGTCTTACAACAACCTCTTAAAATTGACTTGGTGACAGGTTTATAGATGGCTTTTGTGAACTGCATGTAAGTTTTTCAAACAGGTGATACAGTGCAATGCCTGGCCAGTTTACTTTTGGATAATTCCAATGAGGATTTTTATGGTTGCTCACAATAAGTGCAATAGGTATGGATAACGTTGACTATGAGGGAAATTTTCCAATACACTGCCTGTAGACTGAAATGGATGATTGCCTATGATCATGGTGCAGGTGCGATTACAGAAGCGGTCGTGCTTCGATCTGTCAGAATGAAAAGTAGCCCACTGTTTTGGGTCATGGATGAGATGAAGGTCATGATTTGAGATCCAGTCCAAAAAGGCTAGCTCCTTTTCTCTATTTCTCTTGAAAGAAAATATCTAAGCAGCTAGGAGGGAAACTGAGGTTGCTGGGAATGTAGAATGTAAAAAAATCACAACTATGCTTCACAGAACTTTTCATTATCTCCTTCTTCCATTCACTCAGGCACCCTAAATTACCGGTAGCTGTCCATTGGTGCCTTCCATTATATTGTCAAACCTGACTATCTTGTTTTTTAAAGCTTTGTTCCTATCCACCAAACAAGTGGAAATTGTTTCTTGGATAGATGCCGTATTTTCAAGATCAAAATCATAAGTTTCAACTCCCAGCAATTTGAATGAGAGTATTTCTCCCCTACCTTCCATAGTATTCAAAGAAAGTTTTAAGCCAGTGTTTTATTTACTAAATCCAAACTTTTAGTGATTATAGATTTTAAAGGCCTGATACTCTACCATATTACACCAGTTTTATGCCATTGTAATTCCATTGAATTCAGTGGAGTTACATGAGCTACAGTATGAGAGGTGGGGCTACTACCTTTTGAATCTGATCCCCTTGTTTTGAAAGCAGCTTCTTTGGAAATACTAGGCTTATTTTTATGCATTTCAAAAAACAATTAGCATTACTAAAACTGATGTAAGCTATTGCTGTCAATGCTAGCAGAAAGCCAATTTCCTGAGAGTAAACAAACCAAACATAGCAGGTGGGCTGGCAGAGCGCAGCAAAATGTGACTGCTCTCTTGAATGCTCTCCTGTACCGCCACACCACTTTTTCCTGCCTGGTAGCAGTAGAACTCAGAGTGTTGACTATCCTTCTGTGGCCAGGCAGGGTTTATTATCAGAATGTGTGAGGGGATTTCACAAGTGTTAGAGTGTTTTCAGTATTGTTATCTTGAACCTGCAACTCTTATTCATACGAGCAGCTCTTATTCATGACTACTGCTATTGGAATCAATGGGACTGCTCGGATGAGCTAGGATTGTAGGACTCGGCCCTAAAATAATAGAAACGTTTTTCACAGGACAATCTATTTCAAGTCAGCTTGACAATAGCTGGGCAGCTGGTGTGCTGTGACTGCTGCTTATTACATCTATGGTAATTGTCTCACTGTTACTCTGTGCTCTTCCCATCTGTTTGTTGTATCCATTTCATCATCTGATCCTTAATGTAAGTTTTCTGGAAGCAAGCACCACTTTTTTACATGTGCACACTGTGCCTAGTACAGTGGGGTCCCATCCCCTGATTTCAGCCTCTAGATGCTACTGCAGTATAAACAAGCAACAATTAACAATGAGATCAAATCCCTTTCATATATCTGGTAACCAAACCTCTTTCAAATGAGCACACAGCCCAATGGAAATAGCCTCCAATGCATCACTCTGACACATAGTCTCTGCCTGTGGTGAGCTCTTCCTTATGGCTGAGTTGTATTCTGTATAGGGATAGGCCTAACCTGCAAAATTCAGCACTTTTGCTGGATTTCATTAACTTTCAAAGTTCAGGGCTTGTTCACATCCAGGGCTTTGGTTTGGGCCATTATAGAGATCTGGGCCAGTTGCAAAATTCGAGTTAATTTGGGTTCACATTTTCCCCTCCATTACCTCCACTCCCCAAGAAGTGTTCAAATCCAGAGTTTTTATTTGTGGCCTTTCAATTTCTCAATTATATCTCACAGAATAGAGCAAAGGAATGGCAGTAATTGTAAAGCATAGTTTATCTCACTGTACTGCAAAGGTTTATTTTCTCCACTTATTTCATAGATCATTCACAACTAGCAATGGTGGCTTTGCAGAATCACTAGCTCCCCTCCTTAGCACAAAGTTATGGAGGATATATATACACAGTTATTTTGGTTTTGAAAGGCAATCAGATTGGGCATGTGTTTCATTTTCTTTGCACTACAGCTTCACCAGCTACATTAATAGCATCAAGTCTATCTCATACCCAAAACAAATAGAGGAGAAGAATTTAAATTGTATTATCGTTTGAAGGTTCTACACTGTTTAAAGATAATAGTCACTGGCTTTTAACCACCCACATCACATCCTATCTTTAACATACAGTCAAATTCCAACTAAATGTGAGGCAGAGGAGAAGGCTATCAGCGCGGCTGGCGTTGTTCTGGTTAATGTCCCTTGGGTATTGCCCTTGTAGAGAACGACTTCTGAGAATGAATGTGCTGAGAAAGTCATCCCATAAAATTAAATATCACCAGAGGTCACACTGCCTGCCTACCCATTCCTCTTTCTCCTCCTCTAAAATAACTAACTGTTAAAAAATGAAGAACACATGCTGCAGGCATTGCCAGGGAGTCAGAATTTGCATTCCAGTGTGTGTAGGGTGACCAGATAGCAAGTGTGAAAAATTGGGACAGGAGTGGGGTGGTAATAGGCACCTATATTAGACAAAGCCCCAAATATCAGGGCTGTCCTTATAAAATCAGGACATCTGGTCACCCTAAGTGTGTGTAATGTGCAATAATCTCATAAATACATCAGCCTGGTAAATCCCTGTATAAATATATAAATACATCCCAGGCACTGAAGAGAGCTTGAGGAATGGGGAGCAGAAGCTAGAAGTGAACATTGTTTTGGGATTCTCTGAAACCAGAGGGAGATTAAGAAAATGTTTGAGAAGGACATAAATCCTTTGAGTTTGCACAGAGGGTGATTGTCAACCAGTTGTGGAAATATTCCTTCTAGTGTTGAGGAAGTGCTGTGTAAACACACTGACTCCTTAAGGTCACCTTCCAGGTTCCTGATAAAGCAAAGACCAGAGACAACCCGCGTCTGCCAAGACTGGAAGGCACAGTGAGGCAGTAGCTTCAGCAGATGTTTCTGAGAATGCTCAGTACCCTATGAGCATGCTCAGTAGGAGCAAATGGCGGGGACACATGACCCTGCATGCTCCCCCACCCCACACATCACCTCTGGCAGAGACATAATTTAGACCCTAGGCATGGGGAGGAGGTTGTCTCGTAGACTCAGACTTTAAGGTCAGGAGGACCTATCATGATCATCTAGTCTGAAAATTTCCATGGCACAGAATCTGACAGAGCCATATAGCTTTGGCTTCAGGGTTGGTTCAGCCAGGGTTTGGCTCTCCGGATTCTTTCAGTATACAGGGCACACGTTTTGCCTTTAGCTTCTGGTTGCTTTTTCTGTGATTTCAGACACTGAACCCAGAATATTGACAACACACTAGAAGAGACAGAAGCACCATCCTTTTGCCACCTTCAGATGGTCTTGTTCTCATTACCAAAGAATTTTAAGCTATTGTTTATGGGTCTGATCCTAGAGTTGTTAGTCTAGACTCCTTTTGACTCCTCAAAGGAAACTTTGCCTGAATAAAGACTACACAGTCAGACCCGTGATGATTATTCTTCCCTAGCTCTTCCTCTTCCTCCTCCCCCTTGCTCAATAGGAAAATGTATTTCCTGTTTACACTACTTTCATTTTAAATCCTCCCCCACTTGTCTTTCTTTTTTTTCCTTCATCCATTTTTCAGGAAGTTCTTCATGTATCAACTACCTGGCCACACATTTTTGGGTACCATTCAAGTCAGACTACCTGATCGCACCATGAGTGTTTTGCCGGCTAAAGAAAAGCCCAGGTATCTGGATATTTTAGTACAGAATGGCCCTGAATCACAAAATTGAGCAAAAGCACTCCCACTGAGGCCAAAGAGACCTTGTGTGGAAGTGCTTGCCAAAGTAAATAGCAAAAAAAATCTAGTCCTGGCCATTCTCCATATACAAGGGCATATTTCATTCATCTATATATATATATATATATGTAATATAAATAAAGGATCTTGGCAGCTAGCAGTAATGTATGAGCTTTTTTCTTAAATGTGAGAGCACAACATATTTCACTCACACTTCACTGATAAAGAGTTATGGGGCCTTTCATGCCTTTAAGAGCAACTTCTACAATCCACTACTATCTATGAAGAGTCTTCAGCCTTTGTAATCTTGCAAACGCAAAAAAGAGCAGGGTGCAGCTATCAGAGTCAATGGAAGTTATAAGTAGCTCACTTTCAGTGCACAGAACATTAGCTGGGTTCTGTTTTACATTCAGTTCAGTAACGGTTGGCTAATAACAGAAATGTTGTCTTTCCAGTCACCCTTCTGCCAAAGAATGCTAGTTTAAATAGGGAGTTTCGCATGAGAGCTATTTGGAGGAAATATTAGTCATACAGCTCCACAGCAAATTTAGTCTGTATATGTTTCCACAAAAGTGATAAAGTCCTCTTGCAGCTTTGAATTCTATTCCAGAGTAACATTAAACGATTTAAGAAGGCACTGCATAATTCAAAAGAAAAAAGTGAGTGTGCTATAGAAGGAAAATTGTATAATGTTGTGGTTTAATGTATTAGAAGTCAGCATTATCTGGAACTTTCCAATCATAATTTCAGCCGTTAAAGCACCAGGGACTCCATCAGTATAGACACTATATTCTGACTCAATTATATTATGCATTAAAAAGTGGTGGTTTACAGCATCTATTAGACTTGTTATTACCCTTGTGCCATACTCAATTGACCAAAAAGAAAAAAAAAGAAAAGCTCTCCTAGGGGAAGGAAAACAAAAAAGCAAATTCAGTGAAATGCATTAATAGGTGCTCTCTGAGAGAAGACTGCAGGTTTCAGTTCATTTCTTACCAAGATGAGTATTCCTACAAAATTCATCAAAGTAAACATCATGCCTCACTACCCCTTTCTATTGTTCATACCACACACATATAGGTATAACACTGATTAATGGAAATAAATTACAATCTACCATGACTGAGAATAAGCGACTCCATAAGCTTAGCTGGACTAACTGCATGAAAAGAATCTCTAATAAAACAAGTCTGGCAGGAAAATAATCGAAGCTCTGTCCACACTAAGTAGAAATGTGTGGACTGGGATACCTGGGGCTTGCAATGCCTGTTCAATGCCTTGCAGCTATAAGAAAATAGACATGCCAAACATTTTACTAGCACTGAAGTTGGTGGTGATGCTCATGACAGGATGTATGGCTCAGCTCTGGCTGAGAAGGTGAAATCTGTAACAATTTCTCCCCATTGTAGACAGCAAACCATAAACACTGCAGCTGTGCCTGTTTGGCTGGTCATCCTAACTCCATCCAAACAGTGCCGCGTGTTGGACAATAACCACAAATCCCCTGGTCCCAGCAAGCACAGGATTTTATTGATTAGATGTTTCATGCACCCCAGGATGCTCTATTACAACCCCCACTGGAAGAGTAGACTATACATAGGCATTCCAAAACAGGTCTGTCAGAACAACGTTGCTGTATTCATGCACTAAACCATTACAAGGGCAAACAAGACAACATGTCATGCAATCATTGTTCACAGAATGGTCTCTATGTCTGCATTCCTAAAGACAGTTTGGCTAAATGGGTGGGAAGGAATAATCCAAACACCATCTGCCCATCACAGGATGCTCTACTCACCACTGGAGTGCCTCCTTGTTGCCACGGCAGGGGATTAGCTCTGACAGCCAGACGCCCCCTCCTGCAGATGCTTGTTCTCTCTCTCTCTTGCAACTCAGCTGCTCCCTCGTGGATTGGCCCTCCAGAAAGGTCACTGTAGTTTCCCCTTTCCAGGAAGGTGCACGTATCAAAGTCTCCCTGGACCCACTGGCCCAAGCAGACTCCCCTTTCACTTCCCCAGTGGCTGGTAGGGGAACCCCGGCCTACCCTCCACACTGGGTTCCAGCCCAGGGACCATACAGCAAGCACAGCCCTGAACCTTACTGTTGTATTCCTGGGTGTCTCCTACTTACTTCTCTCGCCTTCGGAGTGACTGCAGTCTCTCTTTCTGTAGCCCCATCTAGTCTCAGCTACTGGGCTGTATGCAAACCACTCCTGTTCCAGTCCAGCTGAGCTTCATCTTTAATTAGTCCTCATAGCTTCCTGGCCCTCCTCCAGGTGTAATCTAGGTGGTTAATTGCCCCACCTCACTACCTTAACCCCTTCAGGCCTCGTGTGGGGTGGACCCCCAATCACAACTCCCCCTTACATATATAATAAAAGGATATGGAAGTCAAGCAAAACGACTTTATCTATCGCTTTTATTTTTTATTAACAAGGGGTCTGATTTTAACATGAATTAAAACGTGTACAGCATATAAAGCAAAGCAGCAGTTCATGATACTTGCCCTGTTTACATCAAGTACTCATCGATCTTCCAAATACATCTTAAGAAAACAAACCACGAAGCAAGTGGATGTGTCTTCTCATGTAGCAGAAAACAGCCAAATGTTTGCAGTACTTTCCTAGACCTAGAGCACCTAATTCCTCATTGTCAGTCTCCCCCTGTTGTGCTTACCCCTAAAGGCAATCACTGAATGTTAAAAAGAAGAAATCTAAATGAGCAGCTACAGTTATCAATGGCTGTCATTTTGAAGTCCACCTCACTTAACATTCCAAGTGTAACTGGACTCCAACTTAGAATAGCCTGCAGAGTCTTGAAATATTTTCAGATTAAATCAGAGGCTGAGTTTTAGTTGATGGCATCACTCAGTGAAAAGGTGGCATATAAGCACATTCGGGTATTTTATAAATTGATTACTTATTTCATTAGGCCATAAAGCAGTGGTCATGGTTATTCATCAAGTTATCATAAAAGAATTACAGCATTTTGCTCTTTATACTGGTTAAGAAAGCGAACAATAACATTATCCATGATAACCACACAGCACCATTCTGCCATTACATGAAAGCTTGGTTAATAACTTCTATTTTCCTTCGTATGCCCACATTTGTGAGGCAGTGTTTAATCCCTAGAATTCCTGCAATATATACAAATTCTGAAGAAAAGGTTGTCTGGAATGGACTCTCATTTACAATACAGCCAAAGTGCCAAAATGCACAGACTGATTCTCAGTGTCGGTTTTACCAGGCCTCTGCCCGCACCCCTGCGCTTCTCACTGAGTGTTTTTTTCCTTTCTGTTACACTGGCACAGACCACTCATTTTCACAGTGTTGCTCACCTACCCGGTTCTGGCCATCTGTTTCTCTGCTGTAATGTGTCCCTTTGGGAAGCATATTATACAGCATATAGAATTTCCTTCACCAGTTTGTTTCAGGAAAAAAAAATGTGGTTGATAAATGCCCCCTGCCTGACAGTGTTTGAACACCATTTACAAACTGCAACTATCTCTAAACACAGAAGTTTCATAATAAATGGGGCTAGTGTGAATACTCATCCATCAACACTCTTATCCCTGGTTTTAAGGCCTAATCTGGCTCCAGCTGAAATCCAGGACAACATTCCTACTGGCGTTGGTGCATGCAAGTGCAGGCCTTTAGGTATGTCTTCACTGCAGTTAGCCCAGGTCATCGGCACCCGGGTCTGGGGAGCCAAGTTAGCCTAGCCCAGGCGTGAGCAGCCATGCTGCAAAGCCATACCCTAGTTACTATGTCCTCACTGTTTCTGCACTCATCCATATGTCTGGGGCATTTCCCACAGTCCTTTATGCTGAGATGCTCTATGATTGAATGACTTAGCCTTTGTCATCACTACAATGTGGACAGGTGCTTGCCCAAGTTAAAGCAGAGCCCAGCCTCTAACCTACACCCACAGCTGGGTAAACTAAGCCAGGAGTCACACACCTCCAAACCCAGGTAAAGGTCTTTTGTGTGTGGATGGTGGGTGGGTTTGGGCTAATGCCCAGGAAAGAACCCAGGATAACTCTGCAGTGAAGACATGTGTAGATTCCAATCCAACAATGAGCTCTACAGCAATGCAGTCTGTACCTGACAGAACGAATAGGGCTCAACTCAGGCATTGGGATTCATCTGCATGGAGCTCATTACAACATCAGAACCCTAGTGAGCAATTCCTAAATACTGACATATACACATATCCCATTGCCTACCTGTGTCTCTCTCAAGCATTTGCCTCCCCAAAACACACACGCATGCTCATTCCATGGCCTAGATCCCCAGCTGGTATAAAGTGGCATACCTCCACTGAAATTAATGGAGATACACTGATTTATGTAAGCTTTATTGTGGGGGGTTCACCCCAGACCAGTAAGTGGTTATGTCATCACCTGCCCTGCGGCTCCCGGTGCTGTAAATGCTTTGCAGCTTTGGCTCACACAAGCATGCAGGTCACATTCTAACTTCTGCCACCCAGTTTCTCTTTGCAGAGTGACCCCAATGCACCCACAGTCCCAAATTTCCCAAAACTGCTTCCCAGTAGTGGCCAGCCCTCTCCTGGAACACTCCCAGAAGTTATTAAGTTGATATAGTTAATAAACAGCAGCTCATTAATTTAACTGGGGTTTGCCAAACACTCTTATTTCAACCACAGCACTGTGTTGGTTATTACTGAAAGAAAAGCAATTTATTAATAAAAAAGGCATAGATTTAAGTAATATCAAATATAAGGAATAAAAGATAGGAAGTGTTACAAACACTGGTAAAAATGTGCTTCTAAGACTAGAACGTAATTTCAGCTAATTACAATCTTCAGCTCCTTTGACTGAAGAATCAATCGTTCTGTGATTTCAAGAGCTCAGGCCCCTTTAGCCTCTCTAGTGATGGATGTCAAGATGGCTTTCTCTCCTTGCTTCTATCTTCCAAAGTTCAATTACCTTTCTTCAGGAGACAGGAAACTCTCCTGGGGCCTCAGCTTTCTATGTGCACCATGGAGCTGATCCCATGTTAATTTTTGCAGTCTCCTCTTTCCATCGTCATAGTGAAGCGGCTCATCAACGCTAGGTTGATGGCTTTGTTTACTTTTTATGTAAATGGTACTTCATCATCTCTCTCTCATGACCAGGCTGGTCAGACAAGCAAATACACATTCCTTTGCCTAAGGCAGACTGGGCTTAGGCACTGCTTGCCAAACACGTTTTTAAGAACATAATTCTAGAATATATATATAACTCCTTGTGTTCACCCCCTACGTATACCACACAATGATTTGTGGGGCAGGGTATTACTGATTTGTATGTGACGCCTTACACGACACCTTTTAGACACAGATTATGACAAGCAGGCCTGACAAGAGTAGAAAACCACCAATGTGTAAATCCCAAAATGTGATGGGAAAGTACATCACGCAGCTGTTTATTTCAAAAAGGACATATGCATCTTCCCATTTATATTTTATTTTATTTAAATGATTTATGTATCTGTTTACTTAGCTTTGGGAGGGGCATCTAGCCCAAAATGTTCAAACTTCTGAAGTTTGGAAACTAAATACATATTTAGGCATCTAAATAAATAGGGCCTACTTTTCAGAGGTCCTGGGTAGCCAGCACCCCCACTGTCATTTCTTTGAAGCCAATGGGAACTACAGGTGCTCAGCATCTTTGAAAACCATTTCCAAAGGTGCTAAATATGGATTCCAGTGGTTCACATCCAGTACCTGCATTTGAAAATTTAGATAATGGAGTTCTTGAAATGGCTGAGTACAGGAGAAAAGTAACTACGGTAAGTGTTTGGGATACACAAGCATTTCTGAGAACAACCGGGCCTAAAGAGGTGTTTTACTTCTGTTGTATCCTGACTCAAGCTGAAGACAAAAAAGCAAAGCAAGAAAGGAAACTAAGTTCTGAGCAGATAGCCCTTTGAAAACACAGACCTTACCACAGTATTACTATTCCTCTATTACTACGCCACTACTGGTGATGGTGGTGAGCTTGAAGCCTCTGCATGATGGAACTGTCTCTTTGCAGGATTACAGGGAAAGGTAGAGTAATCCTTGAGATAGCAATTAGTACAGCCATCTTCATTAAACTTAAATATGCTTTGAAGAATATTTTGGAAGCACCTGAGTTACTTTGTAATCTAGGTGTCATGCGGACTGGATTGGGAGCGGGGGGCATTAATATGTCAAAATCATAGCAATTCATGTAAGACATGCCATGTCAGGTAGTTAGAAAGGTTATGATATGCTGAATAAGATGATAATATTTGTGTTCATGTGTGATACGTGTGAGGAAAGTTATGGAGATCTTTGATATCCTGTATTTCAAACTGTGCTGTAGAAGACACACCCCAGACAGAGAGGCCACAGGACAATAGCCTGCTTAATAGCCCATCAAGACCTTTACAGAAGCCAAAGGCCCAGGAAGAAACTAAAGGCATACCTGAAGAGTTACCAGGATTGGCCCATGTGACTATGGACTCCATTTTGGTTCCTGTAAAATTCCACAAGTCACATGGCCAGTAACAGAGGGTATATAAGATCAAACCACAGAAACCATTTTGTCTTCGTCTTGTTCTTTGTTCCTGTCCAGCTGCGGACACACCTCGGGATCAATACACTTTGCAACTGAACTGAAGGACTTAGACCCATCCAGGTACTGGATGTATACCAGAGGGACTATACAAGCCTGCAACTCCACAATTGTTGTAGAAACCTGATGTATATGGACTTTTAAATCATTTGTATGTATCTGATTGCTTTAAGCCTTTAACACTTCTCTTATTGTTTGTTTTTCTTTTATTAATAAACCTTTAGTTTTAGTTACTAAAGGATTGGCTGGCAGCGTGGTATTTCGGGTAAGATCCAAACTTATAGTGAACTGGTACTGTGGCTGATCCTTTGGGATCAGAGGGAATCTTTTAGTAAAGAGCATTGAGTTTAAACAACTGGTCTCTTTACTGGACCTTGTGTCAGTTTGGGGAGCCAGAGACTGAAATGCAGTAAAGGGGGCTGTGTGTATTTGCACAGTGGCTTCTTGATAACCAGTGTGGGGGAATCAGAAGCACTCTCTGTGGCTGGTTGGGAAGTCTGACTGCAGTGTCACCCACCAGTGCTGGGAGAATCTGCTCTCCTTTTACAGCCTGCCCTGACCCTGGCATTATCAGTGGGCTACCCTGGGCACGACCGGGTTACACTAGGATTGTTTATTTCTTTTAGAAAAACGCTGCCAACAATTCTGCCCACGCACTGCAATCCTGAACTCAGCCTCTGCCATTTCGATCCTGAACAGAGCTCTTGCAATCTTGAACCCCCGCAATGTCAGTATCAGGCCTACTCTACGCAGAGACTGATAATTATGCTGTGGGAAGAGGCTAAAACGTACTATGATGAAAGTGGGACTTAAACCCAAACATTCGGAAGTGACACGGCAGTGTACTAACTAGTTATGCAGCCCAAAGTGTGCATATTGTGCTATTGAAAACAAAATGCTTTACACAAAGCTGTGCTGCGCACATCTGTATTTTGATGGAGTCAATTTGGTGTTAGGGAGTAACCTTGTAATCCTGGCTCTGTCCTCTTCTTTCCAGTGCTGTTGCAGGCAGTGACTTTATTCATTCTGAATATTCTAGGCGTAGCCAACAGGCACAAAAACCAGCTGGTTTTGTTTCTCTATGTTTAACAAGTCGTATGTAATATAAGAATGAAGACTCAGGGAGCCTGATTCTGAACATGCTTGCTCCAATTTTACACCCATGTAATTCTCTGCAATTGAAGACGTTACTTCTGAATTACCCCTGTGTAAGTGAAATCACACTCCGGCCCAGTATTTATAGCTCTCTAATGGATTTGCCACCAAGCTTTTAAATAGTTTAGTGTGCTTATGTACACTTGCAATCCTGTGGGGGCTAAGTGGGAGCGAACATGAAATGGGAGTTAGGCTATGATGTTGCAACTCATTAAACATGGGGCGGATGTCCAGTGCAGGTATCCCATAGGAAAGGGATACAGTGAGCAGATAAAATGGATTAGGTAAAGGATTTAAAGGAGGTATTCATTAAAAGAGTGGAAATGGAGGGCTGCTATTACTGGGATTATAGGGAGCCACTCTTCTTCTTTATAGCCCCCCTCCCCACCTTCATTCAGAGGGGATGGTGAGGTATCCTGCTGGTCCAGGATAAGTCAGAGCTGGCAGAAGCCCCCCTGGTATATATGAAAATGATGATGGAGCGACCTGCTCTGTACACTTTCATCTGCTGGGTACTCCCAGACAGTTAATAATAAAGCTGCAGCCTAATTAAACCCCGTCCAGTGCCTCCTGTCATTCTTCCGACTTAGCCAGACAACGTGAGATGAGTGAAGTGAGATAGGATCTCTGGAGTGGGGAACATAAAAAGGTTACAATGCTTTTGCTAGTAACATCCATATTTGCTTTCCATCGGCAAGCTGTAAATTAAACACAGGTAATTTATATTTTATGGCACACTGGGGTTTCGATATGGCCATCAGTTTATTTGTTATATACAGCTACAGCTGTCCCATAGTGTTTTACAAGCAAAGAAGAAGACAAGAGGCCTGATTCTCCACTGACTGGCACTTTGTGTAATCATGTACACCTGTGTGAAGTGGGTGAGAGTACTACCTGCTCTGAGTGGTAGCCTTCAGCACTCACTTTTGCAATCATTTTACATTTGCATGAAGCACAGGACAGAGAGGAAGCACTTCCGAGTTCCCTGCCCTGAGGAGCTTACAATCGAAGCACTGGATTGTGCAACTCTTAAAGTGAGCACTTTCTCATACATGACTAAGGGACGCGCAATGCAGCTGTGAATTAGAAGTCATAAACAAATGGGAGATGACAGAAAAGTCAGGGGGAAGGGGAAAACCTAGCATTTTTCACAAGACATCTGGGGTGCTGTTTATTTTTCACTTTGACTGTAGAGCTTGGTTTGTTAGGGAGAGACCAAGTAGTGTCAATGTGGAGATTAGTAATGGAAACATAGTGAAAGACATGATTGTTAAGGAGAGGGTAGGTTTTGAGAAGTATTTTCAGAGCAAAACTTCTATATAACTAGTGAGCCTAATCAAGAGCCCACTGAAATCAATGGGAATTTTTTCTCTGACTCCACTCAGCTTTGGGTCCGGACCAGTGTGAACATAAAAGGGTTTAAACGATCAGATACTCCTCATCTCTTTTCTTCCATTTTGCCATTTGCAAGAAATTATAGGCGATGTGAGTCTTACGCCAAAGGTTATTTTAATCGCAAAAGATAAACACAAACGACTGAAGAGTAATGCCGTTTGTGGTGCTGCTGTTCAATATATATGAAATGCTAGCCATCTCACTTTGCTTGGCCTGCACAGTTTGACAAACTGATGCTGATACTACTATTCTTCTAGAGGATGGGAAATCCCTACCCATCTCAAAATCAGTGAAATTGCACTAGACGCCATTAATTTCAACATGCTGTGATATTTCCAAGTCCAGCACAGCAAGACAACCTTGACTTTTTGACTCATGGTTTTAAAAATGAACTAATCTTTCATGGTCATTTCCTTTAGACTTGCTTCCCAAATCAGGTTCCTGGATTTTAATAACAAACTGGCAATCTGACTCTCCAGTCCAACAACAAAGAGTATCAGAATGGCTCTAACATAATCTAGACATAAAGAGTTAACCTTATAATAGAAATGATGTCACCTATTTGTTCTGTTCTGAGAGGATTTTATTGATTTTAGTGCATGTAGGAATTAGCATTCTCTAATGTAGAAAAAGAGCCCATGCATTTTTGTGTGTGAAAGTGATACTTCGCATAGGAAAAGCAAACATCACTTTGGAAGGACGAAGAACACAGGTCTCCACATCAAACTAAAGGTGAGATTATACCATGTGATTGTACTGAG